>OY292524.1:1842239-2530934 GCA_958496365.1 Subacronicta megacephala
GAGTCCAAATATGGAATTCATGGATTCACATGTGTTGTAGGTACTATTCTGTCTATGTATGGTCAATTATTCTAAGAACTTAAAATAAACATAAACATACCATCACGCCTGTATTCCCCGAAGGGTTAGGCAGAGGTGTACTAATGTAAACCCACATTTCGCCGGTATGTTTAACTAAAGAACTTACCCTTGTAATATGCAGAGTCTTCCGTAAGAATTAGTTTTCGGCGCCCAAAGAGAGTTCAGCCTGTCATCAGGAGATGGCAGGTTCAATGTGCTTCCATGAGACCCCATCGGCTGGAGCTCTCTCAAGGCTATTAAAGACGTTAAGGAGTCCGGTATTTCCTCCACTCCTCGCGCTTGCAGACACTTGAGGCCGTTGATCATCTGCAGCATCATGAAGATTGCCTCGTGGATCTGTTCGGTCTGGACCAGTTGGTGTTCCTTCGTGGATAGACCTTCGGCTGCGTGGAGGCTCTCGCCATAGGAGTGAATGGTGTCCACTTGAGCGTGGGCAAGCACTACTATCGTCGCTGGAAAGAAAAAAACGTCATTTTTATTATTATGATTTTGTGATCATTAATTCAAGATAATTATGAACAGGGCCTGAAAGTCTGAACCGTTTTCTCCGAACGGTAAGGCAGAGCTGTACCAATGTACACCCATAGTCCGCCGGGATGGTCTCCGGATGCTACCGAGAATTTCATAGAAAAAACTCAATAACACTTTTCTCGACCTGGGGTTCGAACCCAGGACCTCTAGCGTAGTAGTTGCGCTTAGGACCACGAGTCTAATGAGGCAGCCAAGTAGAGTGATTGGTACTTTAATTTCGTCAATTTCGAAAATGATAGATACCGATATGATAACGGACACTTCAGTGTCAACTAGTTAAAGAGAACAACCAAATAAATAAATAACTTATGATATTTACTTTACGATTTCGACATAAAAGGCCTTAGGCAAATAATGGCCTTATAAGTAGAAAATATCTAAACTAAATCTGGGTTACGAAAGGAATTCATGTCAAACATGTGTGGCCAAACAACTTTATATAATGAACTTGTTTCAATAAATATTCGATAATGTATTTTAGATGAAGTAGGTACATTATTTATCTTATTCACGACGGCCTCAATAACTTAAAAGTACTTTGTGCTTAAACAAGGTATAACTTTGTAATAAAAAATTCAAGAAACGATTATTTCTTTACGAGAGGGATGGGACTATTTAACATAGAGAGCAGCATCTCGCTCTAACCATCTTAACATGTTCATGTCACAATATTGTGCCACGGCTTCTGGGGTCTATCTATTTAAATAAACGGAAGCTTGCTTAAACATGTCTAGCCTTATTTTCCATTTTATAAAACATCTTAAACCCGGACTTGTCTGTATTTAATTTTACGAGTCATTGCATAACGGGATAATACTATTCCTGTTATGACTTTATACAAGACTTACTCTAGAAAAACATTTTGTATCAATATAGGTACTTAAATAGAAAAACCTTATGAAAATCCGTTCTGTAGTTTTTGAGTTTATCGAGAACAGACAGACGCGGTGGAGGTCTTTGTTTTAAAATATGTAGTGATATAAATAGAGAGCCAGTAGCTGGCTCCGATAATTGAGGCATCACCGCATTTTTTATTCCTCAATGGTGATGGAATACTTTGAGCACTCCGGCAAGTGGAGTATATTCTGGACAGTCAGATATAAAAATAATTACCTTGCACCAAATCCTCGCCTTCCTCTCCAAACTGCTGAAGCGGTACCAGGTCACAGAACTCGGTAATGGCGTTCAAACTTAAGGTCTGAGGTTGGACGGACTGCTGGCAGACCATCTGTGACGCCATCTGTTCCTTGTACACCATCAGAGTGACGTTCACGGGTCCCTGGTTGGAGTTCCAGATAGCTGGGTAGAAGAATCGCTTCCCAGCCTTTACAGCACCTGGCTTCTGATGCTGGATCGCGAAGTCGTTCCACCTCAAGTTGGTGCAGGCTTTTAGGCCTCGTAAGGATGGCTGCATTGTGGCACTTTGTTGAACCTGGGGGTAATGTTGATAAAATAAAATCATGAACTATTCAAGCTAATCGTTTAGCTTTGGACGCCAAATACCAAAAAAAAGTTGAATTTGGCGCTAAGGGCTGAACGCTTAGCCTTAAGAAAAAATAAAATTAAGTATTACTAGTTGATTACTAACATAATGGATTTTTGTTGTCCAAATAAATAATATTGGAATCTGTCAGAGATATCTATACTTCTATACTAATATTATAAAGCTGAAGAGTTTGTTTTTTTTGTTTGTTTGTTTGCTTGAACGCGGTAATCTCAGGAACTACGGGTCCGATTTGAAAAAAACTTTCAGTGTTAGGTAGCCCATTTATCGAGGAAGGCTATAGGCTATATATCATCACGTTAAGACCAATAGGAGCGGAGCATAAATGAAAAATGTTGCAAAAAAGGGAAAAAAATAAATGCAGAAAAGCCGAGAAACCACGCGGGCGATGCCGTGGGCGGAAAGCTAGTAGTGTATATTTAAGTAACTATTGGTATTAGTGTGTAAAAAGATAACCCTCGTTCTCACACTTTTATTGTACACATTTTCTTTTACTATGTATACCTACTACCTGCTGTGAATTGCGAAATAGACCCGATAATTATTTGTTAAGAAATAAATTGTCACTTTTCCTTTATCCAAAAATAACTAAACAATATTTTCCTGTTGTAAAATGTATAAAATATATTTATACATTTAACAACTTCATGTTTGACATAAAAGGTTTTTTTCTCTCCTCCGTGGTTTTACTGCACTTTGCTGGTGCAATAAATTAAACTATATATTTAAATGCAAAACGATTTACCACTTTAAACAATCTAGGTTCTAAGACAAGATAATACAAATTACCTGTTCTAAAACTTGCGCCAGCGCTTCGTGATTTGCAATAACGACTGCTCCGTAATTGTCTTCGAGGTTTCTGTGCACTACGCTTCGCCCCTTCCTGATTCTAAGCCTATTCGTTGTAGTTTTTGGAGTCATATCGTTCTGGTAATCTTCGTTCCCAGGACTGTCCATATTGTCATTAGAGCTGTAGAAGCTGTACGGAGAATAGATTTCCGATTCTGTCTCGCTACCGCAGTACGGAAGTGATGTTCTGTTAAATATTCCATTGTTGTATTTCGGGTATTCAGCGTTGCTATCGTCGCTCTTTCTTTCTTCGATTTGTGTGTTTGATTCTCTGGGTTTTATGGCAGAGTCACATTCAGGGGAGCTTGATCGCGCGTGGTGAACATATTCGTAATCACTGTCGCTGTTTTTAGCTGAATCACAGTTTTCTTCATCGTATTTGGCGGAGTTGTAGACGTCATCGTAGCTATGTATGACAGGATCGTTGGTGGCTTGCACCAGCTCTTGGGGTCCGTCGTCTATTTCGTCTTTATCGTCGTCAATCGGAGTCCGACGTTTCGGTAGCTCCAGACGTGCTTCTCTCTCGCGCATGCTCGCTGTCCGTTCCGGTTTTCTCGGGGCAAGCGCAGATCTGATTTCTCCTAAAAGTCAAGCATTTTTTAATAAAATTAAGATTATGATGCTAAAATTCTATTGTTTACTTAGAAAGTGAAACTTAGAGAAAAAGTTATGGTTGATGTTTAATGATGGGTATTTTTTAGGTACCTTTGTTCTGAAATTATACAAGCCTAAGATTTTTGTCGGGTTCACCGTTGACTTAAATAACGTGATAAATTACTACATAAAAAATTTTGAAAAGCTACTTATATTATTACTTTTGGAGATAGATAAACATGCAATTACATCATTTAAAAAATATATATTTGAAAGCTTACTAGCAATGTGGGTCTCACATTACTAGTAATCTTGTTAACCCCTCGTACTAAGCTAAATTCTTGTATTACGGGTGGGTTCACGTCAGTACTGCAATGGGTGGGGTTTAATCGGCAACCACATGATTACAAGTCCGCGGCCCTAACCATTAGGCTACCGCTGCTTTTATTATTCAACAACTGCAGTATTTAATGCAACATAAAAATTGAACTCACCTAAATTAGCATAAATAGTGTCGGTTTGTTTAGGTGCACTTGACCACGCCTGTTGTTTTTGTTTCTTTTGCAAAGCCGCAGACTTCGGCGGCGGCGGTCGTGCTGGCTTTGGCACACTTGAAACGGTTTTGTGTTCCTCACTGGACTGTCTCGGAGGAGGTGGAGGTTTGCTCACAACCTTAGGAGTTTCAGGCTCCGTTGCTGAACTAGAACCACTGTATATCGAAGACACATCATCGTGACTCAACCGACGCAAATTTCCCGAGATTTCGCAATTCGATTTGACAACCTCAACACCGTTAGATCCGTTTATGTCTAGTGGATGTATTATAACTAGGCGTGGCTTGGGTTTCGGGGTCAAATCATATATCTCCTCAGCCTTGCTTGTCATCTTTGTCACTGTTGCAACCGTAAGTTCCTTCTTGTCGAGGTCTTTCGACGATCCTATTCGGAGTAGTTTTTTAATTGAAAATTTCAGCTTGCCTTTACGTTTTTCATCCAATAATAAATTGTCGTGAGACAACGATATGTTTCTCCGTGGAGCTGGTTCTGGGGTTGTTTCTATAGTCTTGATCTGTATTGGTTCTTCGACAGCTTTCGTTTTATTAAATCCAGACCCAGTAGCCCTTTCTCTTTTCTCCAATTCTCTCACTATGGGTGCATCTGACTTCAAAAACCCGGTTGTGTTTCTTTGATAAATATTCGGATATTCTTCTATCGTAGGCGATGAAGGAGGAGTTGGCGCTTTCCGCTTGCAGAGACTGTTGAGCGACGAGTCACTGTCGTCTTTTGTCAATACTGGTTGTGCATAATAAATTGAATCAGCTTTGTCCTCGTGCACCTCTGTTATCTCGTTATTTTTTTCTTCGCTTAATGTTCCAATAACTTTTCCATCCTCATCTTTCTTTGAATGCATGTACATATTTAATTGCTGCTGACTTGTTGTGATAACACTTTTTTTTGTCGTCTGTTTAATAACTGGCTTGACGGGTAGCTTAGGTTTTTCTGGTAGAGCCGGTTTGTGGGCAGGCAATATGTCAGATATCATGCCATGTAAGAATGACGGCCGCGGGTCAAGAGTGGGGATAGGACTTTTCGGCAAAGCTGGAGCTTCCGTGGCGTCGTCCGGGTCAGCTCTGCCGTCCGGCTCGCCCGCCAACTCGCGACTGGCTTCCGCAGAAAATATATTGTCCGTCTGTTTAGGTATTATTGGCGGCATGTCAATGATCGGACTTTGGAATGTAGAATATCCAGTGTTCGCTTGTCCGTCCACTTTTCTAAGTTGTCCAATTGGAGACATTTTTATATTTTTATCGCCTTCACTAAATACTTTTATCTTAACGGTTTCTTCACATTTATGTGTTTCCGAAAAATGACCGCTATCGTCATTGTCCGAGTCTGTCCGCCCACTAAAACTCTCGTCATCAGAAGCAAGCGAGTTATTAGCAGTCGAGTTCAAAGTGCTAACAGCTGAATCAACACTGCTGCTCTCAATATTGATTTTACAAAACTTAAATTCTGACCGACTTAGGTTTACTTTTGGTCTCTCATGAGTTTTTTGTAATGGCAACTGTCTAACAATACCGTTCTTTTTGATTTCACACATTTCTTTCTTATCTGGCTCATCCTGCATACTTTCTTTCATCTTTTCATCAACCACTGTGGGTTTACTATCTCTTTGAGACAAATGATGTTCAGTTCCGTTAGACATTCGATTTTGTTCTAACGTCTCTGATATTTCTTCCAGTAAAGACTTTTCAGTGCAAATAGTTCCACTGGTATTGTCTGCACTTATTATAGTTTCTGTTTCTTTATATGACGATAGAATTATATTAGTTTTATAACTATTACACGTTTCTTCAGCGGAAGCTTCTGATACGTGTATTACGGCGGGTTTACGAACGTGCGACTTAGGGTTAGGCTTATTCTCTTGTCCGAAAGGTGTGACAGATACTAACAAAGTCTTCTTCTTGCCATCGGAATCTGTTTGTATCTTGCCAAGCATCAAAGACGTGTATGTCTTTGCTGCTGTGTCTGCTAACAGATTAGCTTTGACTGTGTTAAAATCTGTGTTGGATTTTGTAATTTTGTGGAGTTCCCTCTCCTCTTCAGTGTCAGGGAAGGTGTCATCATCTTCGGTTTCCTCTGACATTTCGAATTCCTCACCATCAGACCAGTCGTCGCCTCCGAAGCCTATAACGCTGCATACTTCTTCGGGGAAGGTTACGTTTCGTTTATTTTTCTTTTTTGGGTGTATTTTTAGTATGCTTGGGGGTGTCTTTTTGAAATATGTGCTTCTGTTTTGGAAGGGTGTGGCGAGGTATTTGCCGCCGTCGCCCGCCCGCTCCTGCTTGACATGTTCCTCGCGGGACTTGAAACAGTTGGAGCAGAAGTCCTTTTTCCAGGCGTTTTGCACGAAGTTGTGGCACACCGGTGACATCTTGTCTTTCGAGTATCGCCTGTTGATCACGTAACTGGCATTCTGAAAAGAGAGAGAATGAACATAAATATTGTTAGATTTGCTAAAGATTTTTTGAAGATGTCACATTTATTTTTGGACTAAATTATAAATATCTTAATGAATGAACTGCCTAGATAGTAAAACTACAGAAAAAACGGGCTTAAAAGCTACCTGTGTTCAATTATAATTGTAGTTTAATTCAATTCAAATCTTATATCTACCACGTGTGTATCTTCAACACTTATATCTACAACTAATTATGTACTTATTACACGCACTACAAATCTTACACGATTCTAATTGCAGTTCACCGTATTTGACATATGAATTGTATCAAGTAGGTATAGTATGGGAAATACTGGGATTTATATGGGAAATATTGCAGGTGTTACGGAAGCTTTCCATACAGATGTCTTGTAACTAGTGGGAAAAAGTTGTAATTGCTTGTTGTGTCGAACGGAATGTCGTATGCGGACAGATATAACTTGTACATAGAGTGAGATGGAACATAATATCGGCACCGTTACTTCACAGTAAAGTTCTAATTTGAGTGCCAACCATTTCTTATATTTTCTGCAATAAGGAATTCACGATTGTAGCCCAAACGAGTTAATATGTGATGTATAAAAGAGGATTTACATATCACAAGGGCGTTGACACTAAGAAGCATACTAGTTTTTTTATTATATTAGCATAAAAATATTCGAAATGTCCACAAACATGAAATGTATATTCTAGTGAAACAAATATGTATACGCTACCGAGACTAAGTAGGTAAGTGGCAAAAGCGTCCAGTGTGACTACCAGAGGAACACAGGTTCGACTCCTACCTGAGATCGTATTTATCTTGCACTAGAAAATTCATACCTTCGTGAACCAAAAAGATTACGCTATGTAACTTAACAAACATTACTGTAACACAATAAAGTTGAGATTAATACCTATATCGACTGTTCGGTATTATTATCTACCATAAATAAATGCCATTCTTCTAATTTATTTAAATTAGTAGCGAATACATACACAAAAGCGTTTTCATTTCTGGAACCTACAATTATAAAAAAACTGAGTTTCGTGGATTGACCGGGATCGATAATTTAACTTGAATAAAAGTTCATCTAAACAAACAAAAAGAAAAAGTAATGAGGAAGTAGCTGTTTACTACATTTATCACAGTTACATATCAACCCACCTAGTTTTTATGTAACAATCATGGTGCGTGCTCCAACTAATTAATCGATCTTACGTAAATAGTAGAGTTTCTTCGGGAATCGATACCTGTTTGGACTCGATTACCGATTGTTGACTAGTCACGTTCTGTTATCGAATAGGAGTACGAGAAATGGAATAAGTCCTTAGTGTGTGTTTAGGGGTGTGGCGCAAGGCTTAGAAGTTTAATCTTAGATAAACTCCGCTTAATAACACTCCTGGAGTTAGGAATCGAACCCAGGAGCTCACTCTCAGCAGGCGCGCTTGCGGCCACAGACAAATGAGGCAGTTAAAACATAACATACCATCACGCACCACGCAAGTGTTGTTAGCCTTTTTTGTTAATTTCCTACAGTTTATATATATTAGTTACTATAATTGGTTAAAAGACCGTTGTAATTAATTAAATAAATAAATAATATTATAAATTAACATAATATATAATATTTTATAAACATCTACATAATTATGACCCTTTTACATAAGATTATAAGGTGATTTATGAGGTGATTTGTAAACGGGGTTTTGGGTCACACACTTTATGTAAACAGCCCCTTAGATAATAGATAGTTTCTAATTGGGGTTATACGGAAATTAACTATCACTTTCAAATTCAGATATGATTAAGTTATTAAATAATAGGCGACTGCCTCATGGGCCTAGTGGTCGTCACAAACGCTACTGTTTCTATGAGGTATATCTAAACAAAGTAGTAAATTGTCGCTAGGCTTGCTTTCATTACATAAAAAAAATTTAGTAGGTACACTTGCAGTAGTATTTTTTTTATACAACTAAGTTGGCAAACACGGTTACCGTAACCGATGGACGAACTTGGAACACCAAGGTATCAAGGTAAAATGTGGAAAAGGAACGGGAAGGAGAAAAGGAGAAGGAAGGTAACTGAGAAAGGAAATAGGCCTCCAGCCCTCTGTACTGTGTACTGTATAATACTTGACCTCTACCAAAAAAATATGGTGAATGACAGGGTTGGTAAATTTAATTTGGTACTAAATATATAAGAGTAGCATAGGTACTACTACAATGAACGGAAGATGCTTAAAGAGGCCTTGGTCCAGCAGTGGACAGCATCGGGCTGATGATGATGATGATGATGAAAGAAGAAAGAAAGAAAGAAAAAACTTTTATTTGACGACGATGCTGATGATGATGATAGGTACCTGCTATAATCAATATGATGTGTGTAGTATTAAATTAACAAAGAACCTACTTACTTAACATTACCCGCTTTCGCTAACAACTTGAGTCGTCGGCTAATATGCGTAACAGTGGCAGTGGCAAGTATGTGCTTTCTCCGCAAACAACGAATATGGATGTCGCCATATTGACGCTAATTCAATATTCATACACTGACGCGAGGAGACACACTGCAATGTTAACGATGTTTCGACAATTTCAACATTAGTTGTAACAGATTTTTTATGGTTTTTTTTTAATAAGATAACTCAGCTAACGAGCAGGCGAGCTACCTGACGGTAAGAAGTCAACGCCGCCCGTGGACATCTGCAAAACCAAATCAGTTGCAGATGCGTTGCCGAGCCTATTTAATGAAAAGGAGAGAGAAAGGAGAAAAGTAAAAGGAAGGGGACTGAGGGAGGAATTGGTAAACTTGCCCGAGGTTTCACTTGTATCCCAAAAGGTCTTTGTGAGACAAAATGTGGCCCATGTTCTTCTCCAAGGTACAATCTATATCGATGCCTAAATTCATCAAAATTGGTGTACCGTTTTAGACATAAAAACGTTACAAATATACAGGCAGACTAAATTGATACACACACACACATTGATAAACAATTAAATTGAGATGGAGAAGTCCCGTCTTTAAATAAATAAAAAAAACAACTCCTGCACTATACTCCATTTGGTTAGGTACTTAACTAAAGGTAAACAAATCATAAAAAAGGTTATTTTATAGGGTCATTTTTCATTTCGAAATAAAACATCACCAAAATAAATTATTCAATAACTCAAAATCACATTCTCCTTTTATACTAGCATATCTTACTACTTTGTTTAATATTAAATAGTTACTATTATTCTTAAGCTTGCAAACAATTAATTAAATCAAAATTTATAATTATGTCAAAAAGTATTGCAATGTGCCTACTAAAACGAATCTAAACATACAGATATTCAAAACATTTTTCTGCGTAGCAGACTTTAGATAACTCGAAAAAATTTAGAAGTAGTACTGCGAGGAAGCGGAGCGAAATAATTAACCGATATTATACTTAGTCGGGTAACCAGACGCCATACGTAACAGTTTGTATTTACTTTACTTTCGTTCGTTTTTGTGTTTCTTTTGCCGCAAATGGTGTTAGATAGTTATTGTTCTGTTTGGTCGTTGGTATTATTGATTGTTGGTTGTTTTGTTATTAATTTCACTCCCAATTCATATGATACCATTGTAATAAAAGGTTGAACAGCTCCGAACGCCGCCATTTTTGTTGTTTACCTTTAGTTAAGTACCTAACCAAATGGAGTATAGGTCTTGCGTCGCGAAACACAATTTACGAACGCCAAGGTACATCCAGACTCGAAACAAAATATCCGTGGAATAGGTACACAAATACTTAACTCGGGTGGGAATCGTGCTGTTAAGTTTTTTGAAGTTGTCTAAAAACATTGAACAAGATCAAGTTTGATTTGTGATCAAATATAGCGTGTCAACACGCACGGTAAACAATTTCTTTGCATTGATTAATGACATTGAAGTTTGACGGTCGTTTCAATCATGCAATGATATCAATAATATGCAGCTGCCACCGATTTCTGTACAACAATATAGCTGATATAGAAGAAAAACTAATACGGGGGACTTTTATTAGAGTAACAGATACCAAAACATTTTTTTTTAGTTTAAAAAAAAGTTTTCTAGCAATGTGGGTCGCACATTACTAGTGTTCTTGTAAACCCCTCGTGCTAAGCTAAATGCCTGTGTTACGAATGGGTTCACGTCGGTAGTGCAATGGGTGGGTTTCGAACCGGCAACCGCATGATCGCAAGTCCGACGCCCTAGCCATTAGGCTACCGCCGCTTACAATTACAACTTTTTAGAGCTTTTTGTCTGCCGTCTGCATGTTTGAACACTCATCACGCAAAAATTACTGCATGGGTCTAAGTTGTGTTTGTTTGTTTGTGCGTTGTGTTTCATCTCGATAAGCCGCCGGCAGCCGAATTATAAGGAATAAATACTTTTGGGATGCGAGCTAAATCGCAAGGTAAAGCTATTTATTTACATCCATACATACGGTCACGCCTATTTCCCACAGGGGTAGGCAGAAATTACAGACCGCCATTATAATGATTCTGCCATATCTCTTTTGATTCTTTTTCGTTTTCTAATATTTATCGGATAATAATTTACATACGGCTACGGCGACACATCAAAGTTATACAAAGCCAGTATATCTAAGCTGACTTCCGAGTGTTCGGAAAGCCGGTCAGTCTACACTAGAAATGCGTGGTTAGCTGTGTACTGGTATGTACATAACAAGCTTATAATGTAGACTCATTTAAAACTGCAGGATTAATTATAAAAATAGTTTAAGTACTCGTGTGTACAACGTGTCTCTGGGATTTAAAACCTAGCATTTCTAGGGCTTTAGAGTTGCAAACGCAACATATTTACATCCATGCAATATGCAGACTGCAGCGTGACGAATATATATATAGGTACCTATATTTATTTATTTATAGGCTTACCAACTAAATACACATAACAGCGTTACATAATATTATATAAAACTATAGATATGATGATGATATAATAAACAAGATGAGTCAATATGAATAACAATTATAACTTATGTTGATAAAATAATTATGAAAATTAAAAAAATAAAATGTAAAAAACGCTGGATTAAAAATTTTTTTTTTTTAACTAAATATCGACCTGTCCTGTCTCTGCCTAACCCTTCAGGGAATATTGTGATGGTACTTATGTTATGTTACGGTGTTCTGAGTTGTATTTACTAAGATCAGGAGCCCCATGGCACCAGGGTTCACCACCACTCGTTCAGTATTTCACCTAAGGGGCTCACGTCCCAAATAGGCGAAACACTGAAATCCAAAATTAAAATTATTTTGTGATCAGTGATTCCCGAAAAACATTTTTGAGCTCCATGTAATGTTAGGAAGAAAAGTCTTGTACATGTTAAATATATTAATTATTGATCAGCCATAAAGCAAGCTTTACTATGAATATCTATTTTTAAATTTCGAACACACGATTATTGCAATCGCGCAAACGCCTTACCTAATCAAACGATATCCAGCTTGAGCTGTTTACAAAACGATGATATTATTATGTAAAACTAAAATGTATGCTAACAAGTTGTTTTACAACACTTATCTTCACGCTCTGTTTGGCAGAGGTAAGCACAGAAATACAAATCGAGTAACAATAATATGTTGAATGCATAATGTATTACAATGATGTGTTAACATACATGTAGATTGATTGAAGTCGTTAGTTTTCTTTAAACGTGAAATGCATCGCATTAGAAATCCAGCGAATTGTGAATACATAAATAAATCAACAATGCTTTTTTAATTTCACGCCTATAAAAAAAGTAATTATTATTATGAGACAAGAGAATTTTAGAACGAAAATCGGTTAAAAAGACCAGTGATCACTTATAAATTAAAATAATTGGAGGAATTGAAATAAAAAAACCATGATTCAAGTTTCGAATTGAGAGGCTAATCTTAAAAGAAGCAGTATGTAAGAACAAGGACCGGGTATGTTCTTGTCACTGCAATGTTTTTTTTTAATTTGATAGCAAGCAAAGGTATAAGCAACTTCTTTTTACTTCCAACCATGTGCATATCAAATAGATCGGCCACCATCTGAAGCGTATCAATCCAGCCCATCACTGAACAATACTTCATTACGTATGTATGTGGGCGTTAGAAAACAATCTAAGAATATAACAGAAATTCCACTATGGGTGGAATTGGAAATTGTGATGTATGTTCTAGATTTAAATATTTTCTATGAACAATAAAATTATGATTAACTGATGCCAACTACACTAAGAATGTAGAAACGGTCGTCCAGCATGGGCCAGTAGCTTCGTTATCGATCAAGTCAAATACGTCATGCGTGTCAACTAAAAGTCAACTATTAACTATTATCGTCTGTCAATCAAAGAAGACTTCTTGGAGAAATTCGATGTTCATTTGGTTACCTATAGCTGTATAAGGAATGGAATATGGATTCTATATCTTGGATACGAAATGCATACAAGCTCAGTAGCGCCTGATATTTCCAATAATATTTTAACATTGAAAAAAAAAGCTATATTTATTCAGTACAGTGACAGTTTACGCTTTATAAAATAAAATTACAGCTGTTTAGAAATTGGGAGCCAGAATTCTTGATTATCTTGATTGTTATAGTACGCAGTCTTGAAAAGCCTAGTGGCATTTACAGCTACAGCTACAAATTCAGTTAACGCTGGCCTCTTATTGTATCTAAAGCCTTTACTATGTGTTGTAAATGTTTATTGTAAACTTGAGATTGGTACTTCGGTACGTATCTTTGTGGTGTGAACTATGTCTTCTGAGGTCGCCATCTGCGTCCTTGGAAACCACGACCTGAAATTGGTACATACAGTGTTTGTTTTTGTTACCGCTCTAGTTTGCTGTTTGTTTTGTTTTGTTATTATTTTATATTGTATTGTTTAAGGAAGGTACCGGCAGTAGGTCAGGGTAAGGCTGTATTTGTTATGTGCAAAGTAAAATGAAAGTGGCTTATAAAAACACAAGTTTTACTTTTCTTACTTAGGACTTAGAATATGTATAACCTAGAAGCCACCGATATCTACGCACATAAGCGAAGCTAAGAAAAGTACTCTTAAAAGAAACAGGTTGGGATAAAATTTCATGTGTAAAAAGCTTATTGTTTGGACACAATACACGACATCCAAAAATACTGAACACAGCTTCTAATTAATACTTATTTTATGATGTTAGCATATTAATTTGTTTAATTTTTATATTCCCAAAAGTTGGTTTTATGATCGATTCAATCAATATTCAAAAATCGATTCTAGAGTTTACTTACAACAATGAGATAAATTAGGAAGCATTATTTGCCCATATTTTATTTCTATTTTCTATAATTCTAGGTAGAAATTTGCAATGACTTTCCTAAATGTATCTTCTCAAGAACTTCGAAGGTATCTTACACGGAAGAGATAAAGAAGATTGGAATGGCCATGTGGGCGGGGCAGGCGCGCCACAGTCTTGATTAGAAAATCATAACTCGCCCGAATCATACATTCGCCGCGTTTAGTGTGCTTATGACTACTTCAGAGAACAGAGCTCCACTTTAAACTGACGTGTTGTGTTATTCTTACGTAATAGACAAAATGTCAGACCACCAGTATATAGCGAGGAGGTATATCTTTCCATCTGTAAGTCAAAAATAGCATTTAATTGCAAAATAATTGGTAAAAACATAAAAATATACTGATCACTATGAAATTCCAAACATCAACCATATTATTGCAACAAGTTACAAATAAAATACATTGCCCCATGTGTTTTTTTTGCTTAATCAACACGATGTCGTAGTCCGCTTACAATGTACTGCATGCATTGCGTTCTCTACTCTTCAACCATAGCCGTTGTTCGTCGTTTGCCGGGGTTGGCCGTGAGTGATGCACGGCGTACATCTATCGATATCGAGGTGACCGTGTAGTTAAATAAAAGCATCGATAGAATTCTCAACTATGTTTACGTTTGACAAAGATTATTTTTTAAAATTTTAAATATTTAATTGATGAGAGTATATTTTTAGTTAGATGTATTTTATATTATATGAATCATTGAATGAATGAAGATGAAGCGGCCTAGGCCATTTTATTTTACTTCGATTTTAATACTGAATAGATACAATATAGTCTAGTCAAATCTAAGTCAAATACTATACCTACTATTTTATTTAAGTTTTAATATTTGATTCTATTCGACATATTATTCATGCAATTAATTATAATGTTATGTTATAACTCTATTATGTTATGTTACATTTCCCCCAATTGCTTAATGATTACGTTTTGTTCCAAGGACATAGTTTCTTTTAAATTAATTAATATCAAATAAAAATAGTTCTTGATTTTTAGAAAAAAATAACGGACAGTATTTATCGATAAAAAATATCAGCTTTTCAAGCACTAGCGTATGCTTGTTGCGAGTGTGTGTCTTATGCCTACGGGAGCTTGGTGCTAGTGTGTGAACAAATTGCTGCCCACCGCTTTATGTGTGTGTGATTTGATTGTATGCGAAAAACTTGTAAAGATAATGTTGCGTATGTTTGAGAATTGAAGTAGTGGGAGTAAAGCGGCGACACTGGTCCTAGAACAAAATAGCAGCTAGGGCCTTTCCAACCTTATTTATCTCTTCCGTGGTATCTTATCTTCTATCTTCAAATCTTAGAAACAGTTTATAAGATAACACAACATCTTAAAAGTATGCCATATTATCATGTTCTAGTTTATCTTATAAAATTAATTTAGTGCGAATATTTTGCGCTTCTTTGGTGCTGAATAAGATAATAGTTTCCTTGGCCCGATATTTCTTATGTATATTTGAATATTGTTTTGTTTTTGTTTTTAAGCAGTGATAGCCTAGTGATATGACCATTGGACTGCCAAGTCAAAGGTCTCGAGTTCGAATCCAAGGCACGCACCTCTGACTTTTCGAAGTCATGTGCGTATTAACAATTAATTATCAAAACATCGTGAGGAAACCTGCATGCCTGAGAGATTTTCTTGACGGCGTGTGAAGTCTGCCAACCCGCAGTAGGCTAGCGTGGCGGACTATAGCCTAATCCCTCTCGTACTGAGAGCAGACCCGTGCCCAGCAGTGGGACAATGTAATGGGTTGATGATGATGATGATGATATTTGAATAACAATGTATGGCTATAAGAATAATATGTTATAGTTATACTAAGGTACAATAAATTATTAATTAACTAGAGAGTTGCCCGCTGCTTCGCCCGTATAGGATCCAGGTTATCCCGCGGGATAAAAATAGCCTATACTAATCCGGAATAATTTAACTCTCTAAAAGTGAAAAAAATATTAAAATCGGTTCGATAATTTCAGAGTTTATGGATTACAAACAAACAAAACTTTCTTCTTTATAATATTAGTATAGATAGGTATGTAGATAAATGATAAGTATATAATTTATATTTTACGTATTTTCAGTAGTTTTAGTCAGTTGTCTTAAGTGTGGTTTACCTGCAAAGTATTTTTTTGGATTGCATTATAAGAGGCTATAACCGTTATAGGCCTATCTCCGTTAAACAGCCATAAATATAAACTCCTGAGCCACTACTGAGAATTAAAAAAACCCCTAATGACACTGCTTAACCTGGGAATAATTGACTTGTGACAAATATTCCCATAGGGTAGTCACAAATATGCTAGGAACTTCAATTTCATTTCAACATTATTATAACACGGTATCCAGGCCATATGGTTGGAAACCGGCGCAGGCGCTGCGGTGAAAATCGCACGTAGCACCTTCGCAAACACAGCTATCATTGTTATTTATTTATGAGAATATGGCTGGCCTAGATGCATTAATGCAAGTGTTTTCAGCTTGCATGAAATCGTTTCAGGGTTTTAGGTGCGTCAAAAGAGGTCACACATGGTGGATATTGGTATACCATGTTCAGAAAGGAAGTTTTTTATAACATACAAAAGTTGTTTTAACAATTCACGCCTGTATTTTCTGAAGGATTAGGCAGCGGTGTACTAATGTACACCCACAGTTCGCACTTTATGTTTAGGTCCCATATGATAGGGGGCGAGCCAATTGTCATTAGCTGGGAACAAATGGATACTCTGAATTGCTATGATAATTTTATAGAAAAATCCCTAATTAATCCCTATTATCGATGAGCAACATCTTGCGGTAACCTCACAGCAATGAAAACAATTTGGTGCCCATAAGCAGCGCGAGCGCCTTTGAGCCCGATACGGAAACACAAAAGCGATGATGGATGTTCCCGTGTTTTCTAATATTAGTTGCCCTAGTTTGAAGAAGGAAACAGTGGGAACATATTGTGACTAACTACCTGGTTGGTATTACAATTTAAGCGTCAAGTTATTCATTAGCAGACACTATAACACTATTAGTAAGACCGTCGCGCGCGCCGGCGATATCGAAGAATAGACAAAAACAGGACTTTATTCCATAAAACTCCCGAGATGGTCCTTTATCTAAGACCATAGGAGATAAAAGAATAAATTATATTCATATAATTTATTCGCATTCCACAATGTCATTTTAGATGGTACATAATTAATAATGTGTCAGTTTTTGTGTGTGACGACAGTTTTTGTAAGAGCTAGAGAAAACCATATGATTCACTAACACTTACTATATAGGTATATACATGGCATACATCGAATAAATATCATTTGTTTGATGTCCTACATATTTCTGTTTGCGCGTGTCAACCATTTCTATCGAGTCACCTTGAGATTGAGACAAAAACCTGAATACCGTTCAACTGCCATAAAAAGTCACTACTGCAGCTGATGATCTCATCCGATTATGTCATGTGACGGAACAGCTTCAAAACAACAATAATATATATGTTTTTCTACACACCCCATACTTGTAGTTTCTCCTGTGTGGTAATGCATTTACAAACACCAACTACATGGGCCTGGATAAAGTATGCTCTATTTTATATCACTAGCTAAGTTCCACGGCTTCACCCGTTTACTCGCATCTTAAAGGTCTTAGTTTGCTGTAACGTAATTTTCCTTAAGAATTGGGCTAAATGCAAAAATAAATTTTCTATTCCTACTGGTTGTTTAAGAGATGATCAACAAACTGCCGTTAAATTGTGGTTGTTTTAGAGATTAGATAAACTGTCGTTAAATTGTGGATTTTCAGTTTCAAATACTTTGCCGACTTATACGAATATATTCGTCCACTGCTTTATATATGCCAGCGAATGCCCATTGCCCCTACCACCTCCATTTATTGTTGCAATCTCCCTCAAAATAAAGATATACATAGCAGGTCCCTAGGAACTAGGGGTCATCGTTGCCTTGGAGTTGGTATATTAGCAATCCCAGCATGTCATAATAAACATACATCTTTCCACCAGAAGTTCTCCCAATGTTCTGTGTTTTAAAATTTTGCAAGATATCCAATCCGATTTCGAAAATCGGTTTCAACCTTATTTGGAGTCTCAGGAGTGACATTTACTTGGTTTATTATACTAAATATATATGTATGTATGATGTCATTTGAATGAATCATCAGAAACAATCACATTGCATTTATAAATTTTGTTAACGCACACCGCGTTGTGTGCATTTTAGGTTTTGCAATTGAGGAAAATCGTAGGTGGCAGCTATAAATACCTAATGACCTAAGTGATTTTTTAGGATCCGTAGTAAGTAATATTGACCCCGTTAACTAAAAAATATTCTAGACAAGTAGTACTTGGTAGGAGTGTTGGTCAGGCAGATAATACTTGTACCACAACCTATGTCCATATTCCTTTCATCACTCACAATAAGGCACGTATTGAAACAAGACTAGGCAGCTATTACGGCTATCAAAACAACAATTATGTCATTGACGCCCTCAAATGCTAAGAGCAAAGAGCCGTCGGTCCCGGTCACGGAAGAGATAAATAAGGTTGGAAAGGCCCTAGCTGCTATTTTGTTCTAGGACCAGTGTCGCCGCTTTACTCCCACTACTTCAATTCTCAAACATACGCAACATTATCTTTACAAGTTTTTCGCACACAATCAAATCACACACACATAAAGCGGTGGGCAGCAATTTGTTCACACACTAGCACCAAGCTCCCGTAGGCATAAGACACACACTCGCAACAAGCATACGCTAGTGCTTGAAAAGCTGATATTTTTTATCGATAAATACTGTCCGTTATTTTTTTATAAAAATCAAGAACTATTTTTATTTGATATTAATTAATTTAAAAGAAACTATGTCCTTGGAACAAAATGTAATCATTAAGATTACATTTTGTTCCAAGGACATAGTTGTACGCCGATAGATGTACGCCGTGCATCACTCACGGCCAACCCCGGCAAACGACGAACAACGGCTATGGTTGAAGAGTAGAGAACGCAATGCATGCAGTACATTGCAAGCGGACTACGACATCGTGTTGATTAAGCGAGAACACATCGGGCAATGTATTTTATTTGTAACTTGTTGCAATAATATGATTGATGTTTGAAATTTCATAGTAATCAGTATATTTTTATGTTTTTACCAATTATTTTGCAATTAAATGCTATTTTTGACTTACAGATAGAAAGATATACCTCCTCGCTATATACTGGTGGTCTGACATTTTGTCTATTACGTAAGAATAACACAACACGGCAGTTTAAAGCGGAGCTCTGTTCTCTGAAGTAGTCATAAGCACACTAAACGCGGCGAATGTATGATTCGGGCGAGTTATGATTTTCTAATCAAGACTGTGGCGCGCCTGCCCCGCCCACATGGCCATTCCAATCTTCTTTATCTCTTCCGTGGTCCCGGTTGTCATACTAACACCGACCATCGTAAATGGTAGTCAGAACCCCAAATATCCTGACAACCAGTATATATTTCGAATATTCGGTATTGCCCAGAAATTGAATGGCGAAGGTCGGACGGCAGTCACTGCGTGAAGATATTCAGTCGGATATAGTTAGGCTGGAAGCTGATCCCAACATAGAAGATATCTATCACATCCTTAAGGAATGTGTACGCCTTGATGCACTTATACAAGAGTTAGCTTTAGGTATAGATTGTGATTACAATGTTGTTGTTGGTATAAATAGTTGGTAACTATTACAATGTTGGTCCTTGTAACAGTATTTTGGTGTATCCTCTGTCAAAAGAAGCCAAATTACCGGAATCTTTGTTCCCTGAGGCCTAAAATTTGGGTGTCTTCAAGACGAGAGTGAATAGGTACCTTCTAGGCAAGCGCACTCCATCGTAGACCACTTCGATGCTTAACATCAGGCAAGTTGTGGTCAAGCGTAAACCTATCAGTGATAAAAAAAAATATTATTTTTAGTTATACAATGTAGCTTTTAACCGTAGAATGTAAGTTTCTGTGTAGTAACTATGAGGGCGACACATTCTTAAAAAAAAACCCTCTCTAAACAAATAAATAAATAAACATAGACTAGAAACGGCTAGAGGATGATAATAAGGATGACGATTGTAGGTCATGGTTCATTACCATCTAATTGTAATTATGATTAAGAAACTGGGGGATGACGAGAGAACTGCCCACATACTACTGGACTATCTTAATCTAGGTATTTCGGTACCATATTGAATACTCCAATCAGTGATCTGATAGACCGTCAGAATTATTAAAAGGATGCAGTTTTTTCTCGAGGAGTTAGGATAATATCTAGCATCGAAACATTTTTTTCGTATATTTGTGGATTCTGTAATAGGATTTTGTATTTCAAGACCGATTTCTAACATAAATATGTCGAAAATCTATACTATAATATTATGATAAGGTAGTTTGTGAATTTGTGAGGTTGTAGGGGGATAATCTCTGGATCTACAGAACCAATTTTGAAAATTCTTTCACCAATAAAAAGCTACATTATTTCTGAGTGACATAGGCTATATGTTATCCCGTAAAATGAAAAGAAACGTAAAGTCCACGCGGGCGAAGCCGTGGGCGGAAAGCTAGTAGCTAATAAATTGACTTAGTCCATTCTAGTCAAATCAACAGAGGACGTATAAATAAACCACAACATACAATTACAGTGTCGTATTGTCGATGGTTCTTGATTAATTCGTCTCTGTGCTAAGGGAGAAAGTAGTAGCACGGAATTACAAAATACATCTTTTAAGATCAGATTAATATTGATCCCTGATATAAATTTTATTCCCTGACAGCATAAACACTGCAATTGAATGTAGACATTAATCGCCGACTTCTGACACTTTTGTGAATATTAGATTAATATCTATATAGTTAAGCGAATCATTGTAATAAAACTACTTTTTAGAGATTTTATCACGTTTTAACAATAATTAAATGTCGAAGTTTTGGATCCTTAATTCTACCTATGTTCAACGATTTTGGACATAATTACACTGGGAGTTACAATTTTTAAGTGTAACTTTTTTCAGTTCCTAAACACAAGATTTTAGATTAAAAGTACAATTGAATTTGAGGGCGATATTTTACTAAAAAAAAAGAATCAGTTTATCTTATTAAGATTATAATATTTTTTCGTAGTGATACATTACTTCCAATTATTCGACTTAGATTTAAGAAACATTGATTTACATTCTAAAACCTTTTCTAATATAACATTAGCTATATATTATTATATGTACCTAATTTTGTGGTCCAATCACAGCAAAGAACGTGATTTTGGAAAACAGTACAAAAATCAGGAATTAGCATTTGATTAAGAAATCGACAATTTAATTATCTTTTTAAAGAACTTTATTACGACTGTGTTATATCCTAAAACGCATTCTACATCGTTAACTTTTTTTATTATTAGAGGGTATTTCCACGAACCTTAATTGCCTGCAAGCCGCGTGCAGTGGTTGCATGTTCCCACCGTCATGGGCTATATTAGACGATGGACCTATTTTAAAGGAATTTTAATCTCGTTTCAACGATGCTTCGATGTTGAAATCTCGTAAAATTTCGTAGGAATTGTTTTGTTTAATTTTGAAAGATTTTTCGTTTTTCAGCGATATTTTTTTCAGATAAACACACATTTGTTATGCATAATAGGATTTAAAGTTCTTGCAAATGGATAAAAAATATTTGTTATGGTTATTTTTGAAGAAGTTTTTCAGTGGAACAAAATCAGAACATGTTACACAACGAAGGAAATAAACTTTAATTTACTCCCCTGTAAAGTACGTAATTTGCAGATTAAATAGTCTTTGCAGCAGATGTTGACATCAACGGCTAGATATATCTTTAGTTAACTTTATCCATAATTAATTGCAGCAGTTGTCCTAATAATATAGTATATTTTTTGATGCATGATTAATAAACATACATAAGCACTTAGTCTTTCATTGGTAGGTATCTAAGACAGAGCTTAGCAGACGAAAGTAGCCTTAGCTTTTTGCTAAGGCTACTTTCGTCGTAGATTTCTTAAAGAGTAAGAGTTACGATCCACATAAACTGAACAGCTTGTAGCTTCGACACCATATAGAAAATCAATCCCGTTTGTTTTATGTGCAAAGTTTTGCAAAAGAAAAAACTCGGGCAGACTGGATAGGTTAGAAAACTACGCTAGTATTTTCACTAGCGACTTTCTAGGTTTACTGGTTAAAAGCACTAATAGAAAGATTAGTGTTAAGTATGTGTTCACTGCAACTCTATATGCTAGTCCTGCTTCACGACCCAAAGAAAGTTGTACAACTTACGTGCAATTAACATTATCTGAGAAATATTAAAATTAAATAGCAACCCATCATTTATATTGTCGTCGAATAAATAGCCTCTAAGGCTCTCAAATCTTAGCTCTCAAATAATAGCCTGTTGGGCTTTGAAAGCTCACGTGCTTTTTATTTTGCCAGAACTTCCACTGGCCGATAGCTAAGGGTAGAAGGAGTAACGTAGACTACTCATTTACCATCACGCTGTGACCTTTAGAAGCCAGAAACGGCGGGTGAAACCACGGGCACAGCTAGTATAAGTTCGGTCAACGTATGCATGAATCAACCGTAATGACTCACCGTCGGTTACACAATCCACCTTGTGTTATGTAGTGTTGTGAGAAATGAGCTCCGAGGCGGAAACTCGAGCTCCGAGTCGAAGCTACCGAGTCTTCAAAGCTCGAGCTCTGAGGGCTCGTAAGTCTAAAAGGTTCGAGCCCTAAAGGCTCGAACCTTGAAGGCTCAAGAGCCTTAAATGGAGGACTCGAGTCGAAGCTCGAGCTTTATTTATATGCCTGATAATATTAAAATGAAATATTTTTGTTTTAATGTGGTACGTATAAAAAAAATTAAATAAAAAGACAGAAAAAAGAAAACTTTATTATACCATGAATGATTATTCGATTTTTAACCATGACGATAAGCACATTGATGCCTGGATATTTTTGTTGCTCAGCCTGTTTCTTTTTTTTGTTATTAAATTACCAGACTTCGAAAAGGCTTGTTCACTAGGAACGCTTGTCGCTGGTATAGACAAAACTTCAAATGCTATTTGAGCTAAGGTTGACAAAGACAATTCTTTTTGTTTTTTCCACCACATTAATACATTAGTATTTTCAGGCTCAATAGGCATATTTATGTATCTATCCACTTCATCTGCGATATTTATAGTCTCCGGTTGCTTGTACATGTACATGTACACAGATGCAAATAAACTTTTTTTTACTGGGTAAACTTCACTAGAGCTACTGTGTTCATAATTATGTGTTGACAAATTTTCTCTTCGCAATTCTTGTATATTTTGATCTTTGAGCTTTTCATAAAGGGTTTTTAAGTTGTTTAATGGTTGAGTGTTGTTCTTTGCTATAAAATAATTATTATTAAGTCGCGGGTCTAATAGAGCGGCAAGTTGTGCCAAATCACTGTTTAAAATCTCGGAGTACTCATTCAATTTTTCGATCATGGCCGTTGCACATTTTTTCATTGGTCCATCTTCTTGTCTGTTAAGAAGATGCTCTGTTAAAACATCAAGTATAGGCACCACATAGTACAAACTTGGATAATTGTGTTTTGAAAGCATAACAGTGGCTTCATAAAATGGTTGAAGAAAATCTACCAATGCTTCTACCATCTCCCAATTCTCAATAGTGTATGGAGAAAACTCTGTGTATTCCAAACACATACAATTAAGCACTCTTTTCATTTTTAAAGCTCTTTCCAACATCATATAAGTAGAATTCCACCTGATAGGCATATCTTTTATCAAGTTTTGATGAGGAATGCTTAAGGACGTACAACATTCTTCATATAGTTGTTTTTTTTTAGGAGAAAAGGTTATAAATTTTACTAATTTTTGGACCGGTACGATAGTTTCTTTGGCTTCTTCCACACCTTTCTTTACTACCAGATTTAATACATGAGCCATACATCTTAAATGGATAACATCCTTAAATTCTTCATTAAACGAAGTTAGCAGTTGAAGCGTTTTAATATTGGTTGCATCATTATCTGTTGTAATGGAAATTAATTTACCTTGCAAGCCAAATTCCTGAACAATGTTTTTTACTTTAAAAACAATTTGCTCGCTTTTGTGAGGAAACGGAATGAGATCAAATTCCAAAGTCATAGAAATCATCTCCCCATTATTAGATGTATAGTGGGCAGTTACAACTATATATGGTTTGTTGGTTATAGATGTCCAAAAATCAAATGTCAAAGCGATCTTATGCTTCAAATTTTTGATCATATTTACTATTTGCTGCTTTTTTTCTTTGTATAATTTTTGTATGGAAGATGTAATTTGAAATCTACTCGGTAAACGATACGTGTTATTTAGTGCTGATAAAAATGATACAAATTCCTCTTCTTCTACTATTCGGAAAGAATGCTGGCCGTGTATAATAAACTTTATAAAAAGGTCATTAATGTCCACTTGTTGATTTTTATGTTTTAAGGACCCAGATGACGCCATTTCATTTTGTTCACTCTGTATAGAATCAACATCACCATGACGCGATTGATGCCTTTTTAAAATGGAGTGCGATGTTTTAATAGAAAATGTATGACGGCATACCTTGCACAACAATTTATTACTTTCTTTCTTAAAATGACACCATTTCCAACTAATACGCGGCTTTTTCGACACCATAGAAGATGCTGAAGCATCATTTTCTGTAAGCGAAGTATCAGTAGTATCAAACACGTTGTCTTCCGATGTTACATTATCTTCCTCATTCATTTTGTAAATCTAACAAACTTTTACCACTAAGAACTACGATGAAAACTTATTTTAAACCAGGCAAACTGCACACTGATTTTGACACGAATGGCGTATACACGTAATTATTACAATAATATTAATAGTTATGTGGGTAGTTCTAATAACTAGCGATAACACTGGATGTGCGCGTTTAGTTTCCTCTATAGGAGGAGGTACAAAATTATAATAAAAATATGTTATTATGTAGTGAAGATAGTTTGTAAATAAAAATACATTATTTTAATAACATATTTATTAGATTTATTTTGGAGCATAATGTTGTGTAGTGAGCCTTTAAAACAGAGCTCGAGTCGCGACTCGAGCCTCGGAACTAGGGTTCGAGGCTGGGCTCGAGCCTTCGAAATAAGGCTCATGAGTCGGAGACTCGGGAGACTCGAGCCTTTTAACAACACTAGTTATGACCCCATCCCACCTGTCTACAACAACTACAACATAAAATTATGTAAGATATGTTGGTCTGTGATTATGTTCAATTTTGAATGGTGTGGCTGCGTTATTATGTTCTAGGATCAGATCACCAAGTAGGTAATAATATTTTTTTATATTATATAAAGATAGAGGGTATTGACCGGGCTTTGTGAAAGTAGAAATGTATGCCAACTATTCGTTGTTGTTGACAGTTGAAGACGCATAGCTCTGTTAATCGTCAAAGACGTACGATGTCAAATGGTAATCAGGATAATAATATCAAAGTGTTTCATTGTTAGGATAGAGACTCTTAAAGCTGACCCTTCACACGTCAAATACCCATGGGTTTTAGATCTGAAATTCTTGGCCTTTAAAAGTTAGCTTCAAAAAGCTTACAGAAAAATCTTATCACTAAAGAGTAGAATATTTAATATAATTATCAGTTTTCATATATAATATAGTTTCTTTTATGTTGTTATACAATGATTGGAAGATGAACAATAATGTTGATTAGTGTACAGAGTTAAAAACTAACTATTTTGTTGCTTCAAAAACACTGAACACCGCTTTTATCTCATCAGCAGTGTCCATTTTATAATCCTGTAAAATTGATTGGATAAATATAAGCAACATTAAGCATAAATTCAGTTTGTGAATGTGAAAATGCGACACACTAGCACGCATAAGATTGTAATTTAAACAATTCCAAGTTAAGAAGCTATCATAGCCGTTTCTAATTGCCTTCATTGTTGAACTGTCAAGATTTATGTGGTACCGTCTGCAGCAGCACTAACTTGACCTTGATACAATTCAGCTCACATTTTGCTCATGTTAATGAGTACTAGGTACGTGTTTACTTTGCGTCTTACAAATTACATCAATATACAAAATTCTTGTTTGCAAAACTCGTGGTCACTAGTTTATGTGTATGTTCTCAGGTCACATTTGTGCATCGAACTAGTGCGAGCGTTTACATGCGGTTTTTTTTAACTAGGCAATATTTACATACCGTCACGCCTGTATTTCACGAAGGGCGGCAGAGATGAATTTAATGTACACCCACAGTTCGCCGGTTTATTTAGGGCTCATGTAATATGAGGCATGCTTATTCCATTCACCGGAACTGCTACTGAGAATTACCTACATACTCAGATCAAATAAAAGTAAAGATGGAACTTTGCGAACAATGAAATGAGGCCGGCTAAAACAACGCCATGCCGTCTACAACACACAATTAAACGCACACATGTAGTAGTTAACTACGCCTTATTTTGTCAGTCGAGCTTTCGATAGCTCGATAGCTCGACTGACAAGATAAGGCGTAGTTTCGGTATACGCGTGTGCGTGTAATTGTGTGTTGTAGATGGCATGGCGTAGTTTTAGCTGGCCTCACTTTTTTGTTCGCAAAGTTCCATCTTTACTTTTATTTGATCTGAGCCTACATAGAAAAATCTTTTTTAATGCGATAGTAACTCTGCCCGTCTATTTTTTTTGTAACGTTTTCACACCTAAACCGCTGAACCACTTTTAATGAATTTTAGATATAGATTAGACATTGCAAAAGAACATAAGACTTCTCTTATAGCAAAGAGTTCTATAGGAGGTGAGTAAAACTGCGGGCAACAGATAGTTCGCATACGTTTTGCAATGAAAACGTCCTTTATTTTTTGTCCTTTAGACTATTTATTTAGCAAGATTATACATTAAACATGTCTAGATCTTTCATAAAGATAAAACTGGATCATTATATGATAGTTATTATGTTTCTGAATATAATGTTTGCAGAGATTATTTATTATTTCCGTGTTATTTTGTAAGTAAGTTTTTATTTTAATAAAATTAATTAATTGTGGGAAAACTATGTCGGAGGCTTTTGTTCAGCAATGGACGTCCTTTGGCTAGTATTATGTGGCCGTTAATATACATAAAATCATCCATCATTTATATATTAATTCGTGAAGAAAATAATGTGTACACGCGGCTACACATCAAGCTATCCAAATCCAGTATATGCTGGCCTCGGATTGTGCAGAAAGTGTTTAAAATGCGAGGTCAGTCGATACTGGGTTTGTACTTAATCCAAACATACTGGGGATCTGTGGGTGTATATTAAGTACACTTATGCCTAAACCTTCGGGAATATAGGTTTGATGGCACCTATGTAATGTTAAAGGGCTCGCCTATTGACTACGTCATAAGTTGCTACCTAGTTCTATCGAAATAAAATATGTATAAACGGTAACCTCTTTTTGTAATTATTTATCGTTTGCTTGCTGCAATCATACTTAGTCATTGCATTTTAAATTTTAATTGTGGAATGTAGTTTATTCAACTTCTTCACTTAAAAAAATAAAAATATATATATTATTTATTAATTTTAAAGTATATTTATATGAATAAGAACTCGGACGACTTAATAAAACATTACCTATATTTGTAGTGACTCATTTAAATGATTCGAAAAGCAAATCTTTTAATAAACTCAAGGACATTTAAATTAAGAATCTAGTCACGATTGGATGCTTTAAAGATCATTAACAAGCATTTTTATTGGACAACTTCACCCAAAATGGTGGAAAAAGCGTGGGTAATCTTTTTATTACCACGGTTCACTGAGCCATTTTCAACCTTAAGTCACTTAAGTTTAAGATTCTAAATAATGCTGTTTTAGAGGTGACATTTATACAGTTGGATTGTTAATTTCAAGTTACATATCCTTGTTAGATTGAATAAAAGGATTGATTGATCTATGAAGTGTTTCGGCTAGTCATTATGTTGATGTTTCATCAAGTTATTTTTAACTTAATCTTACTTATTTACCGTCACGCCAGTATACTCCGAAAGGATATGCAGAGGTGTAATGTACACAAACATTTCGCCGATATGTTTAGGTCGCCTATTGCCACCAGTGACTCCAAGCTGCTACTGAGAATTTCTAAGAAAAATCCAATACTATTTTTGTCGACCTGAGAATCGAACCCAGAACGTCTAGCTTAACGGTCGTGATTGCTACCGCTAGACTAATAAAGCAGTTACTTATTTAAGTATAGGTACTTTTATAAATGAATCTCAGAAGAATAAATTTTAGATCCCACCTTCATCTCCAAGTAAAATATGAAAACAAATCCTTTATCTATACCAAATCCATTTATGTAATTAATGAATATTAATAAATGGAAATAATATGTGAATTCAAGCAAAATTAAAATTATAACTGGTGACATTTTAAATCTGAATAATAAATGAAACATTCATCATCAACCCATATATTGTCCCACTGCTGGGCACGGGTCTCCTCTCAGAATGAGAGGGATTAGGCTGTAGTCCACCACGCTAGCCTACTGCGGGTTGGCAGACTTCACACGCCATCGAGAAAATCTCTCAAGCATGCAGGTTTCCTCACGATGTTTTCCTTCACCGTTTAAGCGTGTGATAATTAAGTATTAATACGCACATGACTTCGAAAAATCAGAGGTACGTGCCTTTGATTCGAACTCGAGACCTTTGACATGGCAGTCCTACGGTCATATCACAAGGCTATCACTGCTAATGAAACATTACCTACTTACAATTAATAAGAATTCAAAATTACTTTTAGCAGAAAAACACTACAATACTCGTATATATACTACAAGTATTATAGTAGATATGAGTTTATGAGTCACCACTTTGTAATGGAATTTGAATGGTTTTTGTGACATTAATAAATTCTGTATTTATGTAAATAAAATATGTATAAATGATCGCCTTTGTATAATAAAGTGCAATGCAGCTGTTATTTACCTATATTCATGCACTTTATGCAAAAAGAAACAAAATATGATAATCATTGTTTTTTTTTAAATAATAACATGTTTATTTTTAAAGGCAAGAGTATTGTGATTAAGAATTACAAAATATATCATTCGTTTCGTGTTCGTTCGTTCTTTGGAGTTGTGCCCGGTTAATGGCAACAGGCTTGTAATGTATATAATATAGTCCTATAATATAGGACTTTAATATACCGACAAATATCTTAGCTGTGATTTTATATTAGTACTGGCTGTGTTCCGCGGTTTCACTTGCAATACAAAATAGTTTTTGAGACAAAAGGTAGCCTGTGTCTTTTACCAAATTACAATCCACCTTTGTACCTCGCTAAATTCATCAAAATCTATTCTACAGTTTAATCGTGAAAACGTTATTCATAAATAGAGCTACTTTTGCATTTATATAATATTAGTGTTACTTTGGATGGATTAATAAACTGGAAAACCAGATAAGCAATTTCAGTTAATATCTTATATTGGTTTTCTGATCTCCTTTATATTTTTATCTCTTTAGATAAAGCTAACAAAATCTCTTTGTCTCTTCCAAGGTTGATGAACCGTTATCTTGTTAACAGATCTACAGCGACAGTTCCATTTAAAACCGCATCCGATTCGGTACAGCTGTTTCTGAGTGTGACATCATCGCGCAAAAACTTAAATATCAAGGCCAATGCTACTTTTTGTTAAAATTTTGCTGTTCTGGAGATTTGACAAACTGAGACAGAATCAGTTCTTTATTCGATTTCCTATAGTAGAATAATGCTTTCGAAATGTGCTATCACTCGCTAATGGCGACGGAACCTGGATGCAATTTGCTGAATAGCGTGTGACGTCTGGCAACCCACAATAGGCGACCGTAGGCCGAGGCGTTATTTAAAAAAGAACCTGCTTCATCTCTAGGCCAGTGTGGTGAGCCTAACATCTCGCATTCTGAGAGAAGATCCTTAACAAACAGTGGACCAGTAAATAGTTACAGCCAACGAAAGAGTCTGTTGGATATCTTGGAGTTTTAGGGGGAACTTTTAGAAGTCTTCTTGACTTCCGAAGGCAGTCTATTGGAAAATAGAAACTTAGATCTTCCAATCTGGAGAACCTTAGTAAGGGGTCCAAGGGTGTCCGGATAGAAAACTCTAAATTTAAACCCTATGATGTAAAGCGATTATCTTTAAGTTGTGAGAAAGGGACGGTGCTATTCAACATGAAGAGCGGTATCTGGATCATACTTTAAAAATCGACGTATAAGGTCAAGGCTTTTTCGTACATAATAATACTTACAAACTTACAAATAATTAATTAAAAGCTGATTATTTATTAATTAACTATATAAAATCCAGCAATTTTAGAGATGACATCACGCCGCAAAAAGTGTTATCAAGGTGATGCAGTTTTTATCTGTTGTCTCCAAGGTAGAACGTGGATGGGTGATACAATATGGCACAGGTATTTAAAATAGACACGGATATTGACGAATGAGTGGGGAGGATGATGCTACTCGTATTAAGTAATATGGTTTTTTGATTAATTTTCATTCAACATTTAATTACCACTATTTAACCGGATTGTGCGTGTCAGGAAAATTATCATTATATATATAGATTATATATGAACTGTCTTAAAATCCGCAATTGAATGAGTATTTTAATAATAAGATAGGGCTAGAGGTCCATGGTTCGATTTCCTAGTCGATCACAGTGTAATTGGGATAAGCTCGGAGGTTAAGTTTGTACCATGTTAATGCAATAGGCTCGCCCTCTATTACATGGGACTTAAACATACCAGCCAACGGTGGGTGTACATTAGTACACCTTTGCCTAATTCTTCGGAGAAACAAGCATAATGGTATGTTTAGAAAGTTGTTTTGTCATTAAAATACATCTTAAAAACTGTTATATGACTTTTAAACGCCATTGGAACTTAAATATAAAGATATAAGGTGTGTGTCACTGGTGGTAATGTATGAAGATTTTAGGAAAAAAAAACCCACAAATTTTTATTCAGCCATTTTAGGGGAATTGGCTGACAGTTCCACTTTCCTTCCTTCCTGCTGACAATCCTTTACATAAAATATAGATTACTAGTTTTCCGCCTGCGGCTTTGCCTGCGATAACTATACCTAGGAACGTTTATTTTCATTTTACGGGATAATATATAACCTAAGTCACTCCGGAATAATGTAGCTTTCTCTATAGAAAGAATTCCCGTAAACTGAAAATAAAAACGTAGGTATATATATCCCGTATTTATTCCTATGGTTAAAGGATTTTCAAAATAGGTAGTACAACCTCACAAAGTTTACCTCTTTATAATATTAGTATCTAATAGATTAAAACCTTATGGGACGTAACGTAAAAAATACCAGCGAAATGTGGGTGTACATGCGTACACCTCTGCGTAACCCCTCGGGGAATACAGGATTATGTAATATTGTTATGTTGGTTAAAATACCTGTGAATGACACAATGGCTTTACACATCTGCCTAACCCTTCGGTAATCAATAGCGTGACGGCTATTCATACATTGTTACGAGTTCAACGTTTAACGTATTGAAGAGCTGCGTAATAGTTCAATACAGTGGAAAAGTAAATGTTTTGTTAATCAATATTGCGTGTTTATAAATGGACATGCAAATGAAGTACAATGTAATATTGTTCCATAATGAGGGAGAAAGAATGTTTATCTATTACCTACTATATATTATATTATAATATTATAAAGCTGAAGAGTTTGTTTGTTTGCTTGAACGCGCTAATCTCAGGGTCTACGGATCCGATTTGAAAAAGTCTTTCAGTGTTAGATAGCCCATTTATCGAGAAAAGCTATAGGCTATATATCATCACGCTAAGACCAACAGGACACACAGCACAAATGGAAAATGTTACAAAAACTGGAAGAAATTAAATGCAGAAAAGCCGAGAAACCATGCGGGCGAAGCTGTGGGCGGAAAGCTAGTAAATTATATTATTCATCTGTACCTAAGCATGATAACTTGGATGATGACCGGTAAAGTATGGATCCTTCACCTAGCCTTTTCCCAATTTTGTTGGGGTCAAATTTCAGTCTAACCAGATTCGGCTAAATATCAGTATACACGAAGCGACTGTCATCAGACCTCCGCAACCTAATTTATGAGCAACACCTCATTTTTCCTTTTTTTTTTCTTGTAACAGAGGGGGCAAACGAACATGCGGACCACCTGATGGTAAGTGACTATCGCCGCCCATGGACATCAGCGACATTGTAGCTGTCACCAATGCGTCCTTAACGGCTCGGCAACGCATTGGTATTGCAGATGTCCTTTGGCGGAGATGACTACTTACCATCAGGTGTTTGATGAATTATCCCATAAAAAAAAAACAGCTTCGACGACATAACGGCATTCTACAGACTGGTTGTCAGGCTTCTGATTACCACTTACGATTGTCATAGGTTCATATGACAATTGGGACGGCTTTACGTACTCTCAGAGGTACAGAGGGTTTCGACGTGTTAAGAATCATCCATCTACACACAGACCGCGGTAGGCACAGCTTAACCTTGAAGATCTGAAGATTGCTTGCCTTATCCTGCTCTATAGTCACAGCCACAAGTCCAGGACCTAGCTTATAATAAGTATGTTCACTCACTTGAGATTACTACACAAATGAGGTATGTTATTTATTAAGTACGTATATTTTAACGTTTAGAAGCGGCGGTAGCCTAATGGCTAGGGTGTCGGACTTGCGATCATGTGGTTGCCGGTTCGAAACTCATCCATTGCACTACCGACGTGAACCCACTCGTAATACAAGCATTAACTAGTTATGTGAGACCCACGTTGACAGAGAGCCTTAAAAAAAATAGAGTAGTAGTAGTTGGCATGTCAACATGCCAATATGAATGGGTCGGCACGACCGGGGAAGTACTACCCTACAGAATATCGACGTGAAAGAGCAGTATGCATACTGTAGAGTGTGGAGCGCCGGTGGCCCAATTCCTCCATCAGTCCCCTTCCTTCTCCTTCTCATCCCTTTTCCTTAAGGTTGGCAACGGCGACGGTTACCAACGGTCATGAGGCAGGCCGTATGCTTATTTGCCACCTTCGTGGTATAAAAAAAAACAAAACCCGATACAGTTGGCCATGTACATTGATCAAGTAACAGTTTCATAACTTCTCAGATACCGTGGGAGAGGATGCTCTAACGGAACCGGCTGCACTGAATGTAACGGCGTCGCTTGCGCAACCGAGCCATTGATATTTAATAGCTTTTTATGAACTTGCTATAAATTGGAATGGAAGCGTTTTACAAGAGCAGGGTTTTTAGCTGAAAAGTAGGTATGTTAAACTTTTTTGGTTTTCGAACCTTAATAAAAATAGGTCTTCGAGAAGAGCTTAAGCAAGTAGTCTTTGAACTCATGCTTAACCTAACGGGATCAATTGATCCTTGACAGGTTTAGCTTGCATGCATTAAGCAATTCATTAATGAGTTTTTCAGATCAATCTTTAGAAGCAGCTTGGTGTTACGATGTATGCTCGGATAATAGCAATAGAATCGTAGATAGAATCTCTATTACATGAGACCTTAACATACCGGCGAACTTCAATGGGTCATCGACTCTTCAAATAACCACACTATTCACTCTTCTAACCATTCCAAAAGAAATCCTGGGTAAAACTGGTCTAAACACTTTTATTATTCCAAACTATCTGTTACGTTAATATATCAAGCATTTGCTAAATCTGATAACTTATCAGATTTAACAAATACCTGATATAGAATTTAGTTGTGTACTGCCAATGATGACGTAGCAACTATGAGTGAAATGTGCCCAATTTATTAGAAAAACAGTGATTCATTTTTAAATTAGTTAGCCAGAAATACAATCAACCTATTTACTGTTTCGTGCTGGGTAAGGCTCTTCTTGTTTTAGATTGGTTTATGCTTGTCTTAATTAACTATTGAAAACATCACTCAGGTCTGCAGATCTTACGGCAATAAACGATTTTTAACTAGTAACCTCTTAAGTAGTATTATGTATTATTGTATCTAAAAGATTAAGATTTTCACTTATGTATGGGCTACGATGCGTGCGGCATCGTCATATAATGACCAAATCCTCTTAAAATTACCAGTACCTACATAATGTAGATTCAGTCAGAACTCAAAAGATTTAAAAGTGTTAAATGTCTTTGGTTAGCTAGTAGATACGCATAACGCTGACTTTGGTGAATGTCACACTTGTCGGTCTGCATAAGGTATTTTTTTTTTCACCTTTAATTCTTTATTTTACCAATCAATCACTTTGATTTGGGCTTTGTGATAAGTGATATTTGATAATCTTTTTGATAAATAATTGCATGCACACTTATAGCTCAATAACAACTTTGCACTTGCTCCATTTTATAATATGTACATGTTGGTAAAAGTCAGAGCAATGTGTATTATCTAGTTTTAACCGGCAAAATCTAGTATTAACCGCCTATGTAACTGTAATTTGGTTATTTTCTGTAACAGATAATGAGAGACAGCTAAGAAGATTGCTAATGACAGTCATAGAGCCTATCACATAATGATCCACTTAAAAAGAGTTAGTAGCGAGCGCAAGCGCATACTTACATACTTAGATTGTTTTTGTAACCACTTTCTCTGAACCTCATTGTGTCTTCAACTTTATTGGACATTGTCAACGGATCATGCATTCATTATCCACAATATAAATGAATAATGCATACTTATGATAATGTCATAAAGGCAATGTTAAAAATGTTTATTTAGTTAATGACATTCGAAGGCCAATTATGGTAAATAAAACGTTCAAAAGGAGTATTCCTCTTTCGGCACCAAATTTTTGAGCACCTAAGGATGGAGCACCTGAGCTATTCCACTTACAGCACCAATAGGTATATATTAGCACCACGGAAGAGATAAATAAGGTTGGAAAGGCCCTAGCTGCTATTTTGTTCTAGGACCAGTGTCGCCGCTTTACTCCCACTACTTCAATTCTCAAACATACGCAACATTATCTTTACAAGTTTTTCGCACACAATCAAATCACACACACATAAAGCGGTGGGCAGCAATTTGTTCACACACTAGCACCAAGCTCCCGTAGGCATAAGACACACACTCGCAACAAGCATACGCTAGTGCTTGAAAAGCTGATATTTTTTATCGATAAATACTGTCCGTTATTTTTTTATAAAAATCAAGAACTATTTTTATTTGATATTAATTAATTTAAAAGAAACTATGTCCTTGGAACAAAACGTAATCATTAAGCAATTGGGGGAAATGTAACATAACATAATAGAGTTATAACATAACATTATTATAATTAATTGCATGAATAATATGTCGAAGAGAATCAAATATTAAAACTTAAATAATATAGTAGGTATAGTATTTGACTTAGATTTGACTAGACTATATTGTATCTATTCAGTATTAAAATCGAAGTAAAATAAAATGGTCTATGCCGCTTCAACTTCATTCATTCAATGATTCATATAATATAAAATACATCTAACTAAAAATATACTCTCATCAATTAAATATTTAATATTTCAAAAATAATCTTTGTCAAACGTAAATATAGTTGAGAATTCTATCGATGCTTTTATTTAACTACACGGTCACCTCGATATCGATAGATGTACGCCGTGCATCACTCACGGCCAACCCCGGCAAACGACGAACAACGGCTATGGTTGAAGAGTAGAGAACGCAATGCATGCAGTACATTGCAAGCGGACTACGACATCGTGTTGATTAAGCGAGAACACATCGGGCAATGTATTTTATTTGTAACAATTGTGTTGCAATAATATGATTGATGTTTGGAATTTCATAGTAATCAGTATATTTTTATGTTTTTACCAATTATTTTGCAATTAAATGCTATTTTTGACTTAAGATGGAAAGATATACCTCCTCGCTATATACTGGTGGTCTGACATTTTGTCTATTACGTAAGAATAACACAACACGGCAGTTTAAAGCGGAGCTCTGTTCTCTGAAGTAGTCATAAGCACACTAAACGCGGCGAATGTATGATTCGGGCGAGTTATGATTTTCTAATCAAGACTGTGGCGCGCCTGCCCCGCCCACATGGCCATTCCAATCTTCTTTATCTCTTCCGTGATTAGCACATTGAGCACCAAGCAAATATACATATTGGTGCTGTAAGTGGAATAGCTTAGGTGCTCAAAAAATTGGTGCCGAAAGAGGAATACTCTGTTCAAGAGGTTCAAAATGTGATTTCAAACTAGTCTCATGTTATATATAATTAAAGTCAAATAAGTATCATGAAAGTCGAAACTTATTTGTGACATTTACGACACTGAAATTATCAGATCAGATTTTGATCATTTTAATTTTTACCAGAATTGGTTTGTGAATTGAGTTCCCTACGTTTTTTTTATAAACCTTTTTAATTTTTTCGATTATTCTTTCTGATTGAATCGGTGATTGCTAGTAGAATAATAAATAATTGTTTTAAAAAGTCACTTATTCACCATACATTTTTGCTGTTTTTTCTGCATTTGAAACGAGTTGTACTTACCTATTTGAAACTTTGTCATGAGACTCGACATTCAATAAGTGATTAATAAACACAATTTGATTTGATTTAATACGTTATAACTATAGGAAATATGATATGTATAATATTTTTCCGTAACTTTTAACAAAAATAGCTGATATAGTTATTTACGGACATACCTCTGTAAGTACGATTTTAACAGTTAAATAGAATTGTTATTGAATCAAAACGACATACCTGGCCAAGATATTTATTACAGAATTCTTTGAACATTTTCTTATTCACTGCACTGTAAAACTTTATTTTTCACAACACCTGCCGACACCAAGCTGATACAATAAACGTCGAGCATAGACTAAGCGATTGTGTTTTCATGAAATCACCACGTTTCATATTGTATGTTTTATTTTCATATATTTGCTTACGATAATTTTAATTGACGGTGTGTGTTAACCATATCAGGTTATTACGTCATCGTGAAATCATGTTTGATTGTAAGTACATGGTAATTTAGGGATATTTAGTGGGAAAATATGGTTTGTTTTGTGTAAATGTGCTTATTTGCGCATTTCTGTAACTGTATCTTCACTAAACGTTGTCCAAATTTAACAAAATTAATTTTAAAATTTTAATACCATCACGCCTGTTTTATCCGAAGGGTTAGGCAGATATGTGCAAATGTACAACCACTGTTTGCCGGTATGTATAGGTCCCATGCATGCGGCACAAATCTAGACTCTGAGCTGCTACTGAGAATTCCATAGAAAATCCCAATAACACTGCTCGATCCGATAATCGAATCCAGGACTTAGCGTAGCAGTCCCGATTGGGTCCACTAGACTAATGAGGCAGTCTATAATACAATATAGGTACTTACTTCCGAAGTTCCGAGCTCACCAAAATATTATTCGAAAGCTGTCTCGAATTTCAAAAGGCAAGTCATGTGCCCCTATCGGGTAAATATAGGCAGTCTATTATTGGCAGAGTTAACTGACCCTCACTATCACAGTGGCGTCTGCCACAGTATAAATTATTGCAGTAGTACCACTAATAATTTGATAAGAAATTGATGTGCGTACGCAGACCGGAATAACATCAGCTTTGATTTTGAGAGACTGCCTCTAATTACTTTTATCTTAGTCTTCTGAGCGTGTTCATCGGATCGGTGGGACTCCCCTCTACTGCGCCACTGGGTAAGAATCCACACTAATTTAGGTTTATGAGTACATAACCCTTATTACTAACACTAGCTACTAAGTTAATTTGTTTACTAACACTATGGACTTGAATGTCTGAAATAAAGAATTTGAATTTATTAGCCCAGTGGTCAAAAGCGCGATGCAGTAGGTACTGGATTTGTTATTGGTTTTATTTAATCAAATTCTCAGTAACAGCTCGGAGTTTGGATATTTTATTTTATTAACAATAACTTCGATTGTGTCTTAAAGTAATGGTAATAGGCTCGCTTCCCAATACATACCAGCGAAATGTGGGTTAACATTTGTATACCTCTGCCTGCCTGCCTTGGTGTCGATGGTATATTGAATTGTCTATGATTTTATCGTTACTAAAATGCCGTCAGAAGAAGCTCTATCAAGAGTTATGCTAGGTTCCACCGTTCTTTATTAAAGACTGGTCCTTAATAAAGAACAAGCATACCCACCTGATGATAAGCGCTTACCATAGCCTATGGACGCTTGCTACTGATGGCTAGTGAAAGTTCTGGAACTATGAAATAATATTAATAAATTATACAATTTATTAATATTATTTCATAGTTCCAGAAGTTACCCCCCCTTATTTACCCCCTTCATGGGACCTAAACAGTATACCTCTGCCCAACCCTTCGACGACTACAGGCCTGATGGTTTGTACTACTGTATTAGTTTAATATCATTGTACTGGAAGTTTATTATCACTAGTTGCTATTACTGGTCCTTTTGAGCTTTTTTGTAATGGAACTTTGGTATGCGGTGCTTGCAATGAGTTGATATACGCTTCCGTTGCAAGAAATTAATTTTACTGACATTTTATGGGTAATCAAGATAGATGGCTAGGGTAATATGTTGATAGTATGTTATAGAATTATGGGGAATATAATCCTGATATACAATCCTGAACCAGAATATGCGATAATTTTAATATCTAAATTTTAATGGAGCTGTGTATTGACATTAATGATATTTAGGTACTTACCTACTATATGTATATAATAATTAGTGGTTCAGAGAAGCTGTTTTCTGTCTAAAGCATATTTGTTGATGATACTGCTGATCTGTAAAAACTATTCTATGTATTTTACATTGTGCATTTAATTGTGTGTATTTTTTTGTAATTAATTCATGCTGTAAATAGAGAAAATAATAGCATTGTATTTTAAAAACGAGTAGTTCCGTATCCGGTAAATAACAAAACGTACATTTTGTTTGGACTTACTTTAAAAAAACTATGTACGTTAATATAGGTTTGGTCTTTGATCACTTTACGCGTGATAAACAGAAAAAATAAATTCGATCTCAGGCAGGGTTTGAACCTGCGTCCCTCTGGTTAAGTACACCAGACGCTTTACCAACTAAGCTACCGAGACCACTGCCTGTGATGTCGAATTTCTCTTCCACCTTCTACGTCTTGAGGCGACGTCGGCACCTTCTTGTCTTCAATAGATGGTGCCGACGTCGCCTCAAGACGTAGAAGGTGGAAGAGAAATTCGACATCACAGGCAGTGGTCTCGGTAGCTTAGTTGGTAAAGCGTCTGGTGTACTTAACCAGAGGGACGCAGGTTCAAACCCTGCCTGAGATCGAATTTTTCTTTCACTAGAAATTTTCTTTAATTAGAAAATTCATTTCTTTGTGAAAATTTCGCAATATTTAATGCTAAAAAATAATAAAAAATAAGCATAATACGGTAAGGCAACATCGTTCGACATTGAACTACCTGTAAAGGCAGTCGTGTTGGTTGAAAGACATACTAATGTCTTCAATAGATGGTGCCGACGTCGCCTCAAGACGTAGAAGGTGGAAGAGAAATTCGACATCACAGGCAGTGGTCTCGGTAGCTTAGTTGGTAAAGCGTCTGGTGTACTTAACCAGAGGGACGCAGGTTCAAACCCTGCCTGAGATCGAATTTTTCTTTCACTAGAAATTTTCTTTAATTAGAAAATTCATTTCTTTGTGAAAATTTCGCAATATTTAATGCTAAAAAATAATAAAAAATAAGCATAATACGGTAAGGCAACATCGTTCGACATTGAACTACCTGTAAAGGCAGTCGTGTTGGTTGAAAGACATACTAATGTCTTCAATAGATGGTGCCGACGTCGCCTCAAGACGTAGAAGGTGGAAGAGAAATTCGACATCACAGGCAGTGGTCTCGGTAGCTTAGTTGGTAAAGCGTCTGGTGTACTTAACCAGAGGGACGCAGGTTCAAACCCTGCCTGAGATCGAATTTTTCTTTCACTAGAAATTTTCTTTAATTAGAAAATTCATTTCTTTGTGAAAATTTCGCAATATTTAATGCTAAAAAATAATAAAAAATAAGCATAATACGGTAAGGCAACATCGTTCGACATTGAACTACCTGTAAAGGCAGTCGTGTTGGTTGAAAGACATACTAATGTCTTCAATAGATGGTGCCGACGTCGCCTCAAGACGTAGAAGGTGGAAGAGAAATTCGACATCACAGGCAGTGGTCTCGGTAGCTTAGTTGGTAAAGCGTCTGGTGTACTTAACCAGAGGGACGCAGGTTCAAACCCTGCCTGAGATCGAATTTTTCTTTCACTAGAAATTTTCTTTAATTAGAAAATTCATTTCTTTGTGAAAATTTCGCAATATTTAATGCTAAAAAATAATAAAAAATAAGCATAATACGGTAAGGCAACATCGTTCGACATTGAACTACCTGTAAAGGCAGTCGTGTTGGTTGAAAGACATACTAATGTCTTCAATAGATGGTGCCGACGTCGCCTCAAGACGTAGAAGGTGGAAGAGAAATTCGACATCACAGGCAGTGGTCTCGGTAGCTTAGTTGGTAAAGCGTCTGGTGTACTTAACCAGAGGGACGCAGGTTCAAACCCTGCCTGAGATCGAATTTTTCTTTCACTAGAAATTTTCTTTAATTAGAAAATTCATTTCTTTGTGAAAATTTCGCAATATTTAATGCTAAAAAATAATAAAAAATAAGCATAATACGGTAAGGCAACATCGTTCGACATTGAACTACCTGTAAAGGCAGTCGTGTTGGTTGAAAGACATACTAATGTCTTCAATAGATGGTGCCGACGTCGCCTCAAGACGTAGAAGGTGGAAGAGAAATTCGACATCACAGGCAGTGGTCTCGGTAGCTTAGTTGGTAAAGCGTCTGGTGTACTTAACCAGAGGGACGCAGGTTCAAACCCTGCCTGAGATCGAATTTTTCTTTCACTAGAAATTTTCTTTAATTAGAAAATTCATTTCTTTGTGAAAATTTCGCAATATTTAATGCTAAAAAATAATAAAAAAATAAGCAGAAAAAATAAACTTAAAGGTGTTACGTAAATATTTATTTTCTGGTTGTATAGTGTTAACATAGTGTATATTTATATTAAAAGGGAGGGTAGCGAAAGGAAGGATTGTTTTACTTGTATAGTTCACTAATCTTTAAGTTCACAGAAATGTAAATCCTCAAAACCATTTCTGAGCCTATTCTAGACAAACATTCAGACATACAAATTATAAATTATGATTGGGTATATTGATTAGCAGTTTTTACATATGTTTTTTTTTGTAAAACAAGCTGACTAGCAATGCAGGTCGCACATTACTAATATTCTTGTTAATGCCTCAATTAATTTTGACATTTATTTTGAAATCATAGAAAGACATTAAAAATTGCCCTAATTGGTCCTTTACAAGTGACGTGACGTCACAGAAACCTACTTAAAAATATAATGAACAGCTCCCAACTTGATGATTTTGTCGATCTTGAACTTTACAATCGTTAAATAAATCAGAGTCGTGAAGCGTGTGAGTCTTCGATCACGCACGATCCGAGAAGACAATGCCCGCTGTCGGAAAAAGCACGTGCCAAATAGGCCACGTTGGGCCCAATAACAAACATTTGTGACAACAATAGATGTGTTAAAAGCACGTGCTAATCAGGCCGTGTTGGATCACACTGACCAATGTTTGGTGAAACAATGGCACGGATGTGGCATGGAATGCAGCTTTCTGGCGTCTTTTGTATTTTGATTGTCGGTTGGTTGGTTCTCGCAATGGGTGTTTTTGTCCGTTTGTCAAATGGGTCAAACACTTCCGTTGTAAGTTATGGGGTATTATTTTCTGATAATAATTCAGTTTTGACATCATCTGCCTCGCCTAGATTACAGCATAAATGTCCGTTAATGATAATATTTTGTACAAAGGGGCCGGATTCTGAAGGTGATTATTCAGAGACATTAAATTAATAAACGTTAAAGTTATGTTTTTAGGTTTAAAATATGAAAAAAACTTAGATTCGTCTCTAAATACAAGCCTGAAAATAATATCTGTTTAACAACTCCTACATTGTGCCTGTGACCTCTAATGTGAAAGTATATAGGTAGGTAATCGAAACTTACAAAATCGCACATCGCACTAAAAAAGGTTTGATTGTCAAAATGTCAAATACTTATATTTAAAATCGATAAAATACATTACTAGCAAATTCTTCTTGTCTAATTCATTGGCAAAGTACCGCTCTTGTCGTCCCTTGCCCTGGAGTCAGGGCCATGGGTTCCGTGACATTCGCCAAAGGTTGTGGCCCAGCGTTTACTGGACCCCCACAAAACGGGGATACCTCGCCTTGGATCCTGCTCGAACCTAAATAAATAAAAATATGGCCTTACCTCTGCTCTCAGAGAAAATCAAATGATTTAAATATAACTCGTTGCCTTTATATATATATACCTTAATTTGCTTTGTACATCTAACCAATTTTTTCCTGTTTGAATTGGAACGTTATCACAAAATGTCAAATTTTCTCAGTTGATTTTGAACTTTATCTTCAACAATTTAAGGTTTAAAATCATTTGGAGAAATTTGACAGTTTTGTATACCTCGACCTGCCGGCGACAGTACATCTAAGCTATATTTTCCTGTTTGAATTTGATGTACCTAAGCGTACTTAGATACACTAAACTAGATAACTATTAATTAATGATTCATTTACATTAAATATCGGGCTTTTGCTCTGTGTGCGTTCGTTAATCACAAATTAAATACCAGTCCTTAAGTGATTAACAAAGCAAATATAACTCCAAATTACTCCACTCCCTATTCCATTACTCGTACTATTTCAGAAACAATAATATTTTAAACACCATCTCCGTTGAGAACATACCACATGGGGACAACACATGGTGAGAATTTTAAAGGGCCCATGTGGGTTGTGAGATGAGGTGACGTGCTAACTTGACGAGAGACTAATGTCTCACCAAAATAACTGACGTTTCCTGATTTTAACACTTCCTTACGTATTGATTGATTGAGTGTAAATGATTTAGCTTGAAAAAGATGGAAAGGGGTTTTTTCAAATTATTGTAAAACCTACTACTTACATAAAATTTAAGTACATATTGGTATACATACTTAAATTTTATGTAAGTAGTAGGTTTTACAATAATCTTAAAAAATACTTTACCAAATGAATTTGTTAAAAAAAAACAATTTATATTTTTTTTTCAATACAAACCATATTGGATTCTTTTTGGTATTTAGAAAAAAGTTGTAGTGGTAGTTTGAGTAATGTGAGGCCTTTTCCCTGCAGTGGGACAAAAATGAGGCTAGTTACGTCAAAACATGAATAATTTTAGATATAGAACCAGTCAAACTTTTACCTTTGAGAACTCGTTCCAAAACAATAAGTACCCAGTACGTTACATTAATGAATCTTGAAGGATTTAATTTAGACTTCTTGACTGTAAAACCACATCTGCACGAAAAACTGTAAAAGTGAATACATAGATAGGTATACATTTTTCACTACAGTTAAAGTAACGGTCCATGCTAGCAAAAATATGTAGTGATGCGATAACTTATCGATACTTTACTAACGCGTCGATTATTTCGGTGAATCGACTCACAATAGCCGACTGGTTATTTATTATCGGCAACATTAATCTAATAACGAGTATGTGGGTTTGTGTTCCGGTGAAACATCATTAGATATCATAAAAAGAGATAATGGTTGGATAGTAATTTGTGTGCTACTTAAATATTTTAGCTTCGGGCGAAGTTGTAATATGTACGGTGAAAAGTCGACCGGATTTAATTAATTTAATGATATAATCATTTTAGGTTAAAGGTTGTACTTATATTATCCATAGCATAGAGTGAGAGTTCGCAACTAATGTTATATTTTTAATTAATTATAACATGCATTTAGATTGCTAATAAACAAAATATATTCAGTAGGTATTAGATATAACCAAAACATCATTGTTATCATATTTAAAAAATAAATATTTCACAGTATCTATGCAGTTTCTTCCCGGCTCTTCTTCATAAGATCGACAATTTACAACCGTGCAACTAGTGTTTGACATTTCAAAACTACTCGTGGTGTACTTTACATAACACATTTGACTTTGATTTACATCTGTACATCACGGTTAATTAATTTATCTTGTTGAAATCGTGTAATAAATATCACCTTCAACCGCTACCTACACGCAATTGCGTAATAGGGTAGTACCCAAAGTCCCACTAGCACTCATAAAAAGTATTTGATTAACGATCCGCCATCATTCATCGATATTCGCAAGGCACAACACTGGCTTTCTCCTGAGCGTCCATTAGTTACGCAACCAGTAATGTCACTATAATATATTTGACGGAAACCATTGAAAGTTACCGTGAAGTTTGTCATGTAAATCTGGAGTTTCTCTGTTTGCTTAAAATTACCGGTTCTTATATCAACATTGATAACTATCACTTGCTTTTGCGGTGAAAACATTGTGAACACTTAAGGAGATACTACTTATTTACAAGTGTGCGAAGTCTTTCGGCACTAGATCAGCGTAGTTTGCTGCTTCTCATTTCAAAGAAGGGCATTGCCCAGCAGAAGTTAGGTTTACAATTTTCCTACTTACTAAAAAAGGATTTCGGCAAAGAATATTGAGATAACGTCCATCAAATTAAGGAAATATCATGTATATAATAACACTGTAAAATTTGCTCTGACAATAAAATAATTTATGTTATGTATTAACCATTTCAGAACTATTGAAACTATAATATGATAGGGTCAGTATTTATCTCCAATAATTATATAATATGACGCAGTCAATCCGGATTTCACCCCACTTCCAACGGTTGAATAACTAAAAACATAACGTTATCACATACCAACAATCTTCAACAAAATCAACACTTAAGACCTTTCCAAGCGTCAAGTGCACTTATTATAAGTAAGAGCGGATACAAGCGTGTGCGCAACTTCCCTTATGACCTCACAACGCGTAATCAATGTTCAAACATTGAACAGAACTTAATCAATCGGAAATACTATAGCCAACCGAGAGTGTATAGGAAGCACTTATCACAGTCAAACTTTTTCCTACAGGTATTTGGAAGTGGTGTTACAAAGCATGAGAAGTTAAAATTTTAACAATATGGCTTGTGCATGGTTTAGTTCGTTGCGATTAATTGTGGTCGGCAAAAGATACCTTAAACTAGATTTAGAAATGAAACGCGCATTGGTTAGTATTGAAACAGATTCTTCAAATTTAGGGAATTTGCAAAATTAGTAAAACATTAGACAACAAGCTATTATTTTCATACTTTCCATCTATAAAGTTCAAATTCCAGTCATCTCTGTAGTTGTACTTAATGAGTCACAAGTTATAAAGCACTTAAGGTCTAATAGTTTAAGTCATTGTGACACTATTAAATAATGAAAGTTTGAGGTAAACCGCGTACTACAATAACTATGTCAGAAAAACTGGTTTCTGACACACGCGAATATAGACATTGAAATAAGGTACTTTTTACAAATTTTACTTCAAAAGAATTAAATAATATCAATATAACGCCACAAAATCCGTAAAGAGTAGTTCTATTTCTATATCTAAAATGTAAACTACATTATTTCCTCAAACATAACTTACAAGGACCTTATCTAGTTAGCGTAAATGACATTCTGTGAGATGATAAACGTTATGTTTCAGGTATTGGCACATGGAGATGAAGTAGTGTTTATAAATTAATGTTATACACTCAGATCAAATAAAAAGTAAAGATGGAACTTTGCGAACGAAGAAGTGAGGCCGGCTAAAACTACACCATGCCGTGTACAACACACAATTACACGCACACTTGTACTAACTACGCTTTTGTTGTCAGTCGAGCTTTCGATAGCTCGATAGCTCGACTGACAAGATAAGGCGTCGTTTTTTTTATTTGATCTGAGGTTATACATACATATTAACCTTTTTGGTAAGCAGTTTCAAAATTCACGTGCATATTGTAATTGCGAAAGTAAGCTTAGCTGTCTGTCTGCATTTGTTATTTACTTATTTAAAACTAGGCCACTGAAGATTTTAGGAAGGAAATGGATGAAGGACGGCTGATATATTTGATCTCGGTTCAAATAATGTAGAGGATTAAAACAATCTTCAATTATATTATGCGTTCAAGTTTCCTTTCTTGTTCGGTCATAAAATAAGAATACTATTTTGGGCGACGAATGAGACTAATAACCATTATCTATAACCTCCCGTCGCTTCATCCGCGTCATTTAATTTACCACAAGAAAGACTAGATAATAGAATTTATGGAATTAATCAAAAGCTGACAATGAGAGTCCAAATTGTAAATCATAAACATGAGAGGCAATTAAATAATACCAATTTACTCATACTGATCGTGTTATGATAATTATTTGTATTAAAAGTTACTTTTTAATCCTGTGTTGCAACACTTATTTCATGAGTACTCGTATATTTAATAATTACCCAAATATTCCAATATTCGAGTTCTCAAACCACTTTGTCTGTACTGTAAAACCAGTTAAAGTTATATCACAATACTTTTTTGTAGAAAATACAAGTGGTTACTGTGAAATTAAACGTTAATAATAATAGAAAATTTAAACGTGCGTTTATTGCAGTCACGCAATGTCCAATAATCTGTTAGATAATTTTTAATTGCGACCCATCAATAGTCTATGCATGCAATAAACTGTAATAAACGAGACAATAAATGCAGAAAAAAAGAGTCTGATTATGATTGGCAGTATCAAAGGCCTTATTAAAATCTACAAAAAAAAAACAGATAAAAAGAGATTGAATTGTTTACTTTTAAAGTACTCAAGGAACAATAAACCCAAAAGCCTGTCCAGTCTTTTAGATTATAATGAGTTAGAACTGATACTATAATTAAAAATTGTCTTAGATGATGGCCATAAAAAAATGCTGAAATGGTTAGTCTTACATAAAATCTTTTATTTAGATGTCATAATTAGTGTTAAGTTAACAGGCTTTTTTATTTATAAGAAGAACCTGTTTCTTTGGTTCTTATAAAATTTATTTCAATCTTTTAATTTAAATCTGCCTGGAAAATGTTAGCGACCTTTCCGTGAATGTTATGTGATTATGTCTTAAATATAGTTTTGAATAAGTTAAATAAAATATTATTTTTATGAACTTGAATTGTTGTAAAAGTGAATGCTCAGAATTTGGAAACAAAACAAACACAAACAAGTGCTCACAAAGATGTAATTTCAATCTGAAAAATGTATCACACTTTCAATGTACACAGAATCCCTTAAAGAAATCAATGATGTGGTAAACTATGTTTTATCTTCTGAGGCGTTGAAAATGCCATGAGAAATATCTTTTGCGAGATAACGATAACGTCTGAGCTCATAATACCGGCACAAAATATATTTTCACGTGATTAACAATTATACTTATTGGCATAAGAGAACCTTTTATTGGCTTTTAACAAATCACCATTTTTTATATCTAATTTCTATCATTGTTTGTCCTGTGAGTCTGCAAATGTTTTGAAAATTGAACCTGATTTCCAACTACCGTTATGTTTATCTATTGGTTGATCCATAACTGGTTCTGCGTCAGTTCCACTGTAATTGTCATCGATATTTACCTTTTCAATGAGTTGAGGTCAAGTCCCTTTTCAAGAAGTTCTCCGTAAGAATGTTTTAAAACTTTCAGTCCAGTGAAAGTATCCTCGGCGTCTTCTCCTTTACAGTCTAGTGCACTCAATACACAAAACACTTCACTATGGGAACACCATTGATATTCTGAACATAACACTATACTTTTATTTATAATGACATCACCGGAACTGATCTTCGATTCGGTTACGAAATTGTCGAAATTATAGCGAGATGTCACGAGAGCGGGCGATAGGCGTTGTGTACGCGCGCAGCCGCGTCGCAGCACTGCGCGGGAGTCAGTGAGCGGTGCGGGCTGGGCCGGCTGCGCGGGCGCCGGACTTTGTGCTCGTATTTGGAATGCAATCTCCCTCGCTCTCTCAGGCATGCGAGCGTTTTCTCCTATACACGACTTCGTCTCCTTTCCTCGCAGTTATGAATGGTTGTTATGCTATGCAGTTGTACCCAATAACTCTGTACAGCTGGGCTTTTTGCCCTTTTTTTGCAGTTCCTAGTCCCTCGGACGGTTCATTGTTTACTGTTTTGACCTTTTGTCGTTCACCAGTTTGTTCCGTTTTGTTTGAACGGTCTTTTAATTTGTTTTGTAAAACTTGCGCTTTAGTCTTTTTTCTTTGATAATCAGTTACAATAAGGCTTGTTAAAGCAAAATTCTTGGCTAAACAAGATGTAAGCCCAAGTTTAACGTCGAGTCACGATTTTGGTACCGTTATGGACACACATAGATTAGAAGCATTCTAACTCAAATGAGCCGTCGCTCGATCTGCAGTCATAATATTGAGTCATTGTAGGTACATATAATACTTATTTAAAAAGTATATAAATTGTGCAACCTCGCCAGCAGAGATTAAACCAAATACTTTTAACATTTGGAATGTTCAACTCATCACAGAATTAAATCTCGTTAATATTTTTTAGATTCAAGAATGAAAGATTTTCGGAAACCTATTTACTCAGATGAAGGAACAGCTTTCATCTGAGCCTATTTATATATTTCCAATTAGGTAGTCGCCAATTTGATATTTAATTGTGTTCGTTTTATAGCTAAGCCTTGTCATAATAATAAAAATTGTAAGTTAAGCTCAAACCTGGGCTTCATAAAAGACCAGAACGATGACTAGAACTATATCTGGATACACTGAAGCTATAATTTAAAGGCTTAAAGGTAAGTATTAAAATCCAAGCGAACATAAAAGCAATGTACCAAGAAACACTAACGATCGATCGTAATCTAAGTTCTGGAACATTTGCGTAAACAAAACGAAGGAAGTTGCACATGTTGGTGCTGCTGGTCTCCTATAGGCGGATGAATCTTCTATTTCAAACAAAGTTATCCACAGTTACTTTGTTTTCGATTTCATTGTTTCTACGGAGATCTGGCAATTAACAGATTATCTGTTCTTGTTCTAAATTATTCTAAGGATTTAGCATGTGGATCTTTAAAGACAATGTTACAAATAATTCCTTCAAGACTGTTAATAAAAGTTTTTACTTTATATTACTGCTTGAAACATGTTTAGTCTTTTTGTAATTATTGGATTATTTAACTATTCCTAAGGAAATAAAAATTGTAGGAAATAAATACTGTTCCTTCTAAAAATTGTAGCGTTTGTAAGTCAGTAGCAATTGTACTTGGATGAATCGGTTGTCTTTTAATTGATTGATATCAACGATAGAACAAGCCAAACAATAATTGCTGCTAAAGATACAAATGTCTAAATTAGAGCTTATGCAAAAAGTATAAACATAAGTTCTTCTTTCATTCTCAGGATTATGTAAATGAGACTAATAGCTGAACAAAGAGCATTGTGTCCATAATGACTGGGGACTTTGTTAAATGTGAAGAATACATGTCAAACGACATGTCCAAATCATGTTTTGACGTTGTAGAACATGACGAAAATTAACAACATGTAGTTTGAGTCTAATTTGCAATTTTGAAATTTAGATGCTTCTAGACTTTGCATGTTATTCTTTGAAATTTATTTGCCTTTGTGTGTGTTTTATATGTTTTAGAAAACCTTTCCTTATTTATTAAATTAAGATTACTTGAAGCCACTTATGTATCTTTACGCTTATTTATCAACACTACTAAATAAAAAAAATAAGCAAAGAATGTATCTCTCTTTGGGCATTATTGAGCTCAACAATTGAACATGAGTACGACCTAACCTAATTCATTTTCTCAGAGATCTTAATTTTGGAGGGATTATATCAATCGGTCGAATTTTTTAAACTGACACTTGAAAAGACGGAAGTAGGTACGTTAGAAACTATTCATGTCAGCAATGGAAATTCATGTCCTCCTTCTAACTTGTAGTGTTATCTGTACAACATAGACATATAAATTAATAGTTGCAGTACATTTGCATAATATTACGATTGTATCTTAATACAAGAGAAGTTTAGATTGTATTGCCGTCCTTCACATGTCGGGCAAGATTTTAATTACCAGTCAAATGAAGTGTTACCTACTTACCTACATGCAGATAGAAAAAATACAGAGGTCGATTGCTATGTAATTAAATGTAATAGTCGAATTTTATAGTAGCTTCACTAATACTAAACTCGAGGATACTCGTAATGGATTGTTTAGTAATAAACATGCCACTTGATTAATGATGCTACAATTAATTTGATTCTTATACTTGTTTTTATTTTCCATCAATTTATTAAGGCAGTTTTATAAGATTGAGTTGTAGTTTTTCTTCGAAAAGTAAACACATAGACTAAATTTTAAATAGCCTCAAAAAAAATAGGTGTGATCGTGATCGTCCCAATTTGGAGAGCACACAGATTTTCAACACCAAGACGGTCATGTACCCAATCTGTCTCTGAAAAAAAAGTAACGACACGACCAACTATCACATAAACGATGTTAAAATTACATTAATTTGCAAAACTGATAAAAAATCCAATTACGATGCCGAGTTCGTAGCAAATGGTGACAAAAACATAACATTAACGTTCGTCACGCGATATCCAATAAAAGTGTCAGATTGCAACGGATATTTGTACTGGCGAATAGAAAACTTGACACCGACAGATGACATTGAAATAGATAATATGCCTGTCCAATTTTTAAGTAAAGGTGTACTGATTTAAACAGCTTTGAAATTATTTTACCAGTTTGCAGCTATGGAATGTTGATGATAAATTCTCGTATCTCCTCATTAGGAACAGTAGGTATTTAAACCTTTGATTGAGTGAGTAGGTCAGCTATAAGAAGTGTAAACTTAAGTTTTTAGATAATTATGACAAGACAAGAGTGACAGGGTAATATTTTGAATCGTTGATTGATAGTAGTAGGAAGATTAATTAAAACGTTTGCTATAGATACAAGGGTATAGCTATAGATCCAAATGTCAGTAATTTAAGTTATAATGTGTTCCGGTTGACTAATGCTCCATTTCCGCAACCAATAATAAATTCCAAGAACGATACCTAGTATCATATCAGTCGTGATATCAATAGTGTTGACCACGGAAGAGATAAATAAGGTTGGAAAGGCCCTAGCTGCTGTTTTGTACTAGGACCAGTGTCGCCGCTTTACTCCCACTATTTCAATTCCCAAACATACGCAACATTATCTTTACAAGTTTTTCGCACACAATCAAATCACACACACATAAATCAGTGGGCAGCAATTTGTTCACACACTAGCACCAAGCTCTCGTACGCATTAGACACACACACGCAACACGCATACGCTAGTGGTTGAAAAGCCGACTGAGAATTTATCGATATTTTTATCGATACATTCTCAGTCTGTTATGTATTTTTATATTGAATGGGGAAAAGGGGAACACAAAAATCAAGAACTATTTTCATTTAATTTAAAAGAATTACTGTCCTTGGTACAAAACGTAATCATTAAGCAATTAGGGGAAATCTAACATAACATAATAGAGTTATAACATAACATTATTATAATTAATTGCATAATATTTCGAATAGAATCAAATATTAAAACGTATAAAATAGGTAGGTACGTATAGTATTTGACTTAGATTTGACTAGACTATATTGTATCTATTCAGTATTAAAATCTAAGTAAAATAAAATGGTCTACATGCCGCTTCATCTTCATTCATTCAATGATTAATATAATATAAAATACATCTAACTAAAAATATACTCTCATCAATTAAATATATATTATTTCATAAATAATCTTTGCCAACCGTAAATATAGTTGAGAATTCTATCGATGCTTTTATTTACCTCGATATCGATAGATGTACGCCGTGCATCACTCACGGCCAACCCCGGCAAACGACGAACAACGGCTATGGTTGAAGAGTAGAGAACGCAATGCTTGCAGTACATTGCAAGCGGACTACGACATCGTGTTGATTAAGCGAGAACACATCGGGCAATGTATTTTATTTGTAACTTGTTGCAATAATATGATTGATGTTTGGAATTTCATAGTGATCAGTATATTTTTATGTTTTTACCAATTATTTTGCAATTAAATGCTATTTTTGACTTACAGATGGAAAGATATACCTCCTCGCTATATACTGGTGGTGTGTCATTTTGTCTATTACGTAAGAATAACACAACACGGCAGTTTAAAGCGGAGCTCTGTTCTCTGAAGTAGTCATAAGCACACTAAACGCGGCGAATGTATGATTCGGGCGAGTTATGATTTTCTAATCAAGACTGTGGCGCGCCTGCCCCGCCCACATGGCCATTCCAATCTTCTTTATCTCTTCCGTGGTGTTGACTTTAGATAAGTAATACCTGAGTACCAAGATACTTGTCCTCTTAAGAATAAAGAAATTTCTTTATGAGCTGATTCCAACGAACACATAAAAAAGAACCAAATAAGTAGGTAATTAATTGGAAGGTGAACAAAAAATCTACTTGCCGCAGCAAAAAAATGCTATAACTGAGTCGACATCATCTATTTCGCCATAGCCCGAGTCACATTGAAACCGCAATGAGGTGAACCGAACTATTGATGTACTTTGTATAGATAATGATCTAAATAAATTCTATAGTTCCATTTGACGAGTGTTTATACCGTTCAGAGACCGTGAGATAGCATTTCTAAGCTGTGAAGTATGAGGGAGAGAGGCCTATTAATATAGCAGTGGGATAATGAAGGCAGTTTATGATGATGATGAAGAAGCACGTGGCCTCAGTACTGCAGCATCTAAAGAAACGTACTAAGATGTTGAAGTACTCACAGATTACTATCAACCAAGCTAAATAATATAAGGGCAGTCATGTATACAAAAGATTTTAAATGTGAATACGAATATAATCAGGATTTAATATCTTTAGAATATCACTTCATAATACAAAATACTGCTTACACACTGTCTATAAAGTTTTTGAAAGACACTGTATAATATATGGATTGGAACTATGAGAATCAGGTTGTTATAAAAAAGGCAACACGAACAAAGTACATTAGCTATTACAGCAATAAGGCAGGCAATTAATTCGTCAAAGCACTATATACCGTTAGCCATCATCCCAACAATAAAATTCCAGTAACAGAATTCACAACAGTTCTACAGTTAACCGAGAATTAAAGTATTAAACTACCAATTAACGAGTTAAGGGTCAGCCGTCAATTTGTCACGCTGTTCGGCTCCCTTCGGACATAGTCACATATTTCTCAATTGATGATGTGAATGCCCTTAAGTTGGTAATTCTTTCCCGACTCAAGGGGACTTGCGTAGTTATTGAATCGTTGTTAAGACCAGTTTGTGATCAAAGAGTAAGTATGACATGCGTAAGTGTAGTTCTTTCTATAAAATTCTTGTTTTTTTGATAAATGCTTCAAGAAGAATGATTCAATAGCTTTATGTTAAAATGGATTATGGATTTAGAAGCATTTAGACTAATTCAAATGACTATAAGAGACATAATTGACAGGAAAGCTTACATGGCCTGTGATTAAGAAATTTGACATATTAGCTTGACGACAAACATTTTTCTGTTATAGTACTATACAAATATAAAACAAACCCAACTTTACAGCTAACACAACATGATAAAAAACAACACAAGATGTTAAACCAAACATTCAGACTAAGAAATCGATTTGGGTAGGCACAATAAAACATTGGGGCAATGTAATGTAACTGAAACGTGTGTCTTTATTTCAAGTAGGACAATTTGGTTTAAATATTAATTTCAGTCACGACATGATACAGACTGTGCTCATTGCACGCACGGTGAGACATTATAAACGATAAGCCAAATCTTATTATTTAAAACAGCCCTTATTATCGTTGAAAAAACCACACACTTTACGCATAATAAGCGATAGGTAACATTAGATGCAGATATAAGTGCGAGTTTTATAGGTGGATGTAGTGCATGTGTCGATGTCAAATATGTGTAGGACGGCTACAGGTAAAATCAATTTTACCCTAACTAATAACCTGAAAACCTTTATTGACTAAAATTCGTACATTTGTCGTGCGCTCAACTAATATTTTGATTCGTCTGCCGCATCATCATCATCATATCAGCCAAATGAAGTCCACTGCTGAACGAAGGCCTCCCCCATAGACTTCCACAACGACCGGTTATATGCTGCCTGCATCCAACGACTCCCAGCGACCTTTACCAGGTCGTCCGTCCATGTTGTTGGAGGTCGTCCCATACTGCGTTTTCCGGTGCATGGTCTCTCCACTCGAGAACCTTTTTGCCCCAACGGCTATCAGTTCTACGAGCTATGTGCTCCGCCATACGTCTGCCTGCATTTGTTTTATTGGAATCTGTCCTATAAAAATATCCGCTTTGATAAATTCGGGAATTGGCACATATGACAGCCCTAAGATTTTGGCCCGAATTCACGCTTGCAAAGTGGGTCGAGACCAGTTCACGAACCGTTAAGATACGGTTGCATCTTTAGCTAATGTGTTTTCGCTTTCGTAATTGTTTTTGGAGACTCGTGGTCACGGTTGGTGAATGTTTTGTGTGTACATGACCGTATGGTAGCTCTATTACAATGGCAGGTGTTTTAGCGTGTCGGAGTTGTTAAGAATGCTAAACGAATTAGTAGTAGCCCCAGTATAATGTCCAGAAGGACAGGAGATTGTGTCATATTTCTATACACCCTATTTTCTTCTAGAATGAGAGAGCTGCATGATATTGTAAGTCATGTCCAAATGTTGGACTAGCATTAGACAGTTTAACAATATTCAAATTTCAAATAAATGGTATTTTTCATCAATTAAAGAGCTTATACGTCTTGTCGATTGAGCGTCACTGTTTTCGACTCTATTCCCACTTTTCCTTTCAGATTGTTCTATAAAAGACTTTGTCTAGGTCTTCGCATTCCTTGCTTACCTTTAATTTTGCCTTCTAGAATTGACTTGAGTTAAGAAGACAGAATACAAAATAGCAGTAGAATTTGTGTAAAACTAAAATCAAGAAGTCAAACAACACATTACGTATACAGATACTTAAGCTAAGAAGATGAATTAATGAGCTTAAAACTGGCTTCAGGAGAACTCTTGAGTTCATTGCAGACAAAGAAAGTGAAAAATTTATTGCTAGTCTTCGCTGAACTTTCGTTTTAAAAGATTGCACTGCTCTTTAAAAATAAAACCAGGCAACCTGAACATTGAACTTAGGTCATTACTTTTGCTTTAAGCTTTTTTTCTGAAACGTCAAACGTTATAAATGCGAAAGGATGATTTTGTTTCAATGACCGTCCTCTTTTGAAGCCATAATGTTTTTATTTCCATTAAGTACAGAATACAGTTATGTTTCTTATTGAATAGCGTTTTAAAACAATATCAGCAAGGTCTTCATCATCATCAACACATTGACTGTCTAACTGCTGGGCTAATCTCCTCTCAGAGTGAGAGGGATAAGACTATAGTCCACTACGCTAGCCTACTGCGGGTTGGCAGACAACACGTCGTCGAGAAAATCTCTTAAGTATAATAAATGAAAGTATATATAAATCAGTGGCCTGCGCTTGACCTAACCACAAAAGAATTTTAAACAATTGCAAATTTAATCCTTTTAAAATTAGGCTAGAAACTGTGCTCTAGAACGCAGCTTTGCTTGCTTTTGTTCTATAATTTTATTATAAAGCACAAAAGCTATAATATATTTATAATAATATATCTTCAGAATGCCTCGTTAGTCTTATGGTCCCAATCGAGACTACTACGCTAGAGGTCTTGGGTTCGATCCTCAGGTCGAGCAAAGAGTTATTTGGGTTTTTCTATGAAATTCTCAGTAGCAGCTCGGAGTCTGGATTTGTGCCCGATGAATGGCAATAGGCTCGCTCCCTATTACATGGTACCTAAACATACCGGCGAGCTGTGGGTGTACATTAGGTAAGTACACCTCTACCTAACGCTTCAGGAAATACAGGCGTGATGGTATGTTATCTTAGGACTTTTCAAAGATCCGGGTACTGTTAAGTTTTAGTAAAATTCCTTGATAGTTAATCACAGTGCTAACGTTGTTTTTAGCGAGAAAAATGACATTCATTCAGCAGTTCCACATGGCCAACAAAGCAAAGTACTTAACTAAATCATAAAACGACCATGAAAACAAGGTTGACAAATAAAATGCAAGTAAGGAAACAATAACTTGACCGTAGTCAATTGAATTGTGTGACAATTTACATATTTGTGTTGATCTAATTACAGGTAACGATCGTGATATTGGTGACAATGCCGAGGATAATGTACCTACGTTCTTTATAAGGAGAAAATCCACTTTACCAGGCTGGCCTACAACTAAAATTCTGCATTCTTATGAAAAGGATGGAAGATATTTTTTGTTTTGAAATCACTCAAAACAATAATATTTTTTCAAAAACAAAAGATTTATAAAAGTTTAAGCTCTGTCAAAAGGTTATATTTCCATACAGGACCGTTTGATTTAAATCCACAGGCAGGCACGACGAAGCCACAGATAGATTTCAGGAGGCAACGTAAACAAGAATAATCATATCATATCAATAACCATTTATTCAATAATAATTAGCAATAAAAAGACATGGCTAAACGTAATATTTACGTGTTTATTTGTATGTTTGAACTCAAGATAATAAAAAGTTGGATAGGTCTGTTGGGCCAGTTATATGCATATTGAGGCATTCTTATACTATAAAAGCTATACGAAGGTATTTTAATCTTTTGATGTTACGCTTTATATGAATGAAAGTTATAAGCAATATAAAAATCTGGGTTTATTTGCTCATCGAGGTGTTGCCTTAAAATAACTGGTAAATGTTGCTAGCCAAATAATTACTGAATAGTTCGTGAAGTGGTTAGTCTACTTGTGTATGTGTTTCATGTGGTTCTTGCCGTTTTAACGATAATTATGTTTGGAAAGATCTGTGATGTAGAAATAGCATATTTTGGTATGAAAGCTGTTAGCACTTCATAATATGGCATTAAATTGCTTCGATGTGGCGAATTATTGTTTACATTTCCCTTTTATTGGCTCAACAAAATTTTAAGTACAGGAAACCATGAGAAATCTCCTTTTAGATACAGGGTAAACAGAGCTCATTTCGTGAACTTATTACTTTATACAAAATTTCACGTCTGCTTATAGGAGTTTCTGATAGATTTAGATCGGGAGCGGGACAGTTCGACTGTGTACAGAATTAAGCAAATAGGGGCACGAATTAAGCATCACGTCTATCAAAGGATCCTGGTGAAAAGAAGGAAGACTTATTGGCAAACTATGCTACCCACTTGTCAAATATAGATGATCTGAAAGAGGTATTATCTTGGATTCAAGATGCAGGTTATCAATAATCGGGCGCCACAAAAGCGCCCGCTAAAAGATGATGATTGATCTCTAATAGATTCATTTCAAGTGTTGCCAGGTTGGTTTATTTAATAGTCCGCCAGCTCATAATCTAGGAGTTGTATGAATACTTGACTGTGCTAACGATTAGTCATAGACTTCGGTTGATGCGTGATTCGAATGAACGAAAATCAACTGGATTTTTCATTTGGAAAGTAATGTGAGTCAACGGAAGGTAAATATTACGTATAGACACAATTTGTCCGAATAATGCAGGATGCATTCAGTGAAATCCGGCCCTGTCCTGCCCCAAATTCTTGTCATGATAAGATAAGCTATATTCGCTATATTATGTAAGCGTATAAAACGACTGAGCAGCAGAGCCTCTCCGTCAGAAATCTAATATAGGTAGCTGTCGCAATACATATGTAAGTATCTTCTACAAGCCTAGTACCTTAGACAATACAGACAATGACAGATATGTAAATATTAGAGTATACTGAGGTATGGAAAATATTTTCTAGACACATATGAGACAAAATAAGGAACATTTCGTGAGGTTTTGTTGTATTCAAAAACAACAGTACTAAGCAACTGTTTAAAAAATGGGGCCTAGACAATGTTACATTTCCATATCGAAAACGAAGTTAGATTAATCTGAAATGTATGGAATTGGCATAATCTTTCGATATGTCACGTGATGAAATTATGTCAAAACCATACATTTCGGATATCTAACTTCGTCATCGATTATGAAGATGTGACATTGTCTAGCGACACAGTTTTATTAGTAATCAAGCGAAACAAAAATATGGGACAGAAGTCAGGCAAAAACGAATTGATATTTTCTGAGCTTCCTCCATTATTACATCAGACGTGGAAGTCATCAGAATTCCAAGACAGAAGGGAAACGATATCGACAACTGGAACGGATACGTTCATACATTTAGCGTTATTACTAACGTTTATTGGTCACGGGTTCATCACCCGAGCCGATATTTTTAGTGGAAGCGGCGCGGGCGCAAGCTCACGAGAGTAACGGGAAAGCCGGATACGATCGCACTGAGCTGCCAACACGCTGGTTTTAAGAACAAATTGGTGGCTTTTTTTTGTATTGTAACAAGGACCGTTAATAATGGAACGAAATCACTGTATTTAATACTGAAGTACTTTTACTGATATAAGGTTAATGATTCTTCACAATCTCTCTCACGTAGATGGAACAGATCAGGTCAGCTTGACAGAAGAAAACAAACAGTTAAAAAAACAACAAACGAAGTTCTTACAATGTTGCTTGCACCGTTCAATAAATATGTCCAGATTATGTTTGGGTCCCTTGCCTTAAAGTCGGACAATAATGCATGTGCATCTTCTCGTAAGGATTTTCTGTAATATGGAAAAATGGTGGTCAATGTACCAAACCCTTATACAGAAACCACAGAATTCCTTAATGAATACTACCTACATATCGGATACGTAAAGAAAGGTCTGGTCTGGTCCACTCAGCGTCCCTATTTTTATAGTAGATACGGAAAACCCTCATGGATTATCTGGGAAGGCAGTAGGGTATGTCGTACTTGTACCGACTAAAAACTGCACTTGCCTTCCCCTAGCGTTATAGGCACAGCCATGGAGTCCAAGACATTCGCCATAAACCCTATGTCCAATGCCTTACTGCACCTCATTTCGTAATAGAATTTGTTATCTGTTTAACAAATTACGCACACATTAGTACGTGTAGGAACCTCATCTCGCTTCTTTAATTGTAGCAGGCTTCAAAGTTAAAGTATTTCTATGAAGAGTTCGTATTCAGTACTTTCCTGAACCTACTGAAACATGGGTAGGTGGTACTAAATTTTAATCAGGAACTGTCCTTATAGACTCAAAAGAGCCGACGTGCTGCCTGACTAAGGGGAGTTAGGGTGATGGCCCTACCTCGTTAAAACTATCATCTACACACATCCCATCTGCTCATAGCCTGGGCGACTGATTGCAGATTAAAATAAGGAAAAAAAAAAAATGGAACTGTCATTGGAACTTTCATTACTGTATTTTTCCGGCAATAATGTCCACCGATAATTAACAAAGCAGTATGGATTTAAAGAACCAATTACTTGGAGTATACCTAAACATTTTGTGTCCACGGTCACATTCACAGGTCGGTTCACAGTGCACTCCAGCATGAATGAGTAAGATTGGCAATGTTTCAAAATATTATGATTCAATAATGACGTATGGTAGACGATGGCCAACGTCACGCCCTCGATACGAAGAAAGCGAAGTTGATAAACTTAGTCAACAATATTTTTGGACATATTATTCCATACGAACTTGATTAATGGAGGACTTTCTTTATGTATTTTTTGGCATTTTCCATGCAAAGATTATTAAGCTATTTTAGTCAAGGAAAAATACGAACAGCCCTGTCCGCAGTCGTATTTTTCCTTAACTTAATGGATGACTTGTTTTACCTATAACATGCCATATTTCTTGAAGGGTTTGGCAGGGATGTATAACTAATACATAGACCCATGGTTCGTCGGTCGGTCTAATGCCATTGTTGGCACAAATCCGGACTCCGAGATGCTACTGAGAATTTCATACAACGTAGACCTCTAACGTAGCATTCTCACTTAGAATCACTAGACTAATTAGGCATTAAATGTACACCATGTCATCTTACGTCTTACACGTGAAAGGGCCTCGTCACATTAAATAATTATGAACAATTTACCATTATAGGACCAATCCTGAATTCGTGAAAAAATGTCACCAGTTTCATAGAAAAGTGTTCTTCGACAAAATTAAGTGTAGGGAACAGCTGTTAATTTTTTAGCTATTTTAGAGTTGGTCACACGGTAGAAATTGTTCAAAATATTAGTATTAAACCAAGCTTTTCCGACGACTATAACGACAGTGTATTGTATACATATACCTACTACGATAATTGGTATTATTGGAATTTAAAATATTAAATATAAGTTTGTGATATTATGATCTGCTTTCTCTAGTTTCTAAAATTAATCAGATCACGGTGGTGTCCGTTCCGGTCGATATTACGAGATAATGTATTGTTATTGCGTCACTATAATTTTAGAGGTTTTGGCGTTCGATTTCGTACGGACAAATAATAATATTTTTTGGTACACGCAGTATCAGATCCCGCAGTCCCCGCAGTAAACTTGATATATTGTAGATCAAGTCTGTTCGCTTTGCTGTATTTCTGACGTTGACTGTACCTATCTACATCCGTCGTACAATCGACAGCTGCGCTAGGGATAAACGTACGGAAAATTGTTAAAGATCTCATATGACACGGATGGAGAACCTTTTTTGATCTATGTGCTATTTTTTTCTGTAAAAATGATTCAAGACGCCATGTCCAACAATCTTGACTTTAGAAATAAACTTTCGTGCTTATTCTAGTATCGTAATTCAGTCGCGCAATCTGCTTATTTCTCTCTCTTTCTAATGAACTTCAAAGTAGCAGGCAAAATGATTGATTCGATTAGGTAACCTGTATTAATTCGACGAAGTGTGTCTCTGCCTAACCCTTCGAAGAAAACTGGTGTGACGGTAGGTATAGGGTTGAAATATTGCCGTATGTACGTGACATCGTTTACGTTGCGTTGCAAGGGCTCCCATTTCCATTAAGAGAAACTCGACAACTAATTGTTAATTTTGATAAAAAACCATAATAATTGTGAAGTTACTTCCCATTACTTTTCAAATAACTTTAATTAGTGAGAAAACTAAAACTATTCACACACAGACGAACTTTTATCGGCACGTTTGGCGTACGTAACTAAAGTTTAATTAACAGGTAGTTACTCTAAAAAATAAAAGTTTGTTAATTTACTTGATCATTTCCGGTCAATTACACGACTCGGCCGATGTCTGGCGTGACGTAACCTCGGAATCCGGTCAAATGAGGCTTGATTTGATTTAAATAATTATTAAATATATAGATTTGCGTTCTGATTACTTCATTGCTTGATTAAATGCCATTATTATATGATTGATTTATAAGTCACTAGTCTAATAAATTCTGATAGGCTGTTTAAAATAAATTGCAAAAAAGGGGAACATTTTTGTTAAATGAATTAACCTCTCTAAAATGTTTTCTATATATGCTTTGAGAGTTCAATTTCAAGTCGCAAAATCCAATTAATCACATTTTACATTCGAACCACTTACAAGTTTAATTGATTTTTGTCGAGATTGGATTATTTTTCAATTTACCGTAATCTGGTCCAAACACCATCACTTACCTGTAAAAGAAAAAAAAACATTAATCAAGTAAATAGATCTCGTAGTTTTATTTGCCCATTAAGAAGACAATAGTAAACTCTATCATAAAACTATGTGCATAGGATTTTAATTCGTTTAGCTTAGAATACGAATGGGGTAAATCGTGACAGAACTATATAGATCATGATAGCATAAAATATATATTTAGTTTACGCTACGTTACGAAGTTAAACAGCGCATCGGACAGCAGATTATTTTGTAAAAAATGATTCGTAATCAGCTATATGGACCATTATTAATAAATAAAATAAATATGTAAAAAGTTATGTGAAAACTATTAATTTGATATACCTATGTAAATTGGTACTCATACTGATAGTGTATTTTCAGTTAAAAAGAAAATCTAAAAGTACAAGTATAAGGCTTTTAAAAACTATATGTATTTTCTGGAAAATATTTAGATAAAATGTTACTATAAAGTATTTTTTAGTCTAAACTAAAATAAGATCATACACGTACCGAAGCGTATACTAAGTCTGTTGTTCACGAAGATGAGTGTAGAAACAGATCGTGTAAACAGTAGTTAACAAACAGTTAACTGTTACTTATTAGTTATAATTTAACATTTCCCCGTTCTGGCAAGAGCGTGTGAAAGATAAATTTTATTTAATTGATCGCTAACCAATGAGAACTCTAGCGCCATATATGAAGGAAATTCTGGCATTTGGCGCTTGGTACAGTCGCCAGCAGGTCAAGGTATACAAAACTATCAACATTTCTCCAAATGATTTTAAAACTTAATTTGTTGAAGATAAAGTTCAAAATCAACTGAGAAAATTTTGACATTTTGTGGTAACTTGATGTGCTGGCCGCCGTACATGTATGTAAACTGTACCGAAATTATAAAAAGATATAGATATGTTTAAATAACATACCTTCCCGCCTGTAATTCCCGAAGGATTACTTCATCATCAACCCATTACATTGTCCCACTGCTGGGCACGGGTCTCCTCTCAGTACGAGAGGGATTAGGCTATAGTCCACCACGCTAGCCTACTGCGGGTTGGCAGACTTCACACGCCGACAAGAAAATCTCTCAGGCATGCAGGTTTCCTCACGATGTTTTCCTTCACCGTTTAAGCGCGTGATAATTAATTATTAATACGCACATGACTTCGAAAAGACAGAGGTGTGTGCCTTGGATTCGAACTCGAGACCTTTGACTTGGCAGTCCAATGGTCATATCACTAGGCTATCACTGCACTGAAGGATTACTTAGGCATGTCTTATTAGTTTGGTGGTATTTAGCGCGACTGCTATACTAGACGTCTTGGGTTCGATTCCCAGGTCGAGCTAAGTGTTATTGGAGCTTTTCTATGAAATTTTCAGTAGCAGCTCGGAATTTGGATATGTGCCCGGTGAATAGGTAGGTTCACCCCCTATTACATGGGACCTAAACATACCAGCGAACTGTGGGTGTCTATTAAGTATACCTCTGTTTTATTCTTCGGGCAATATAAGCGTGATGGTATGTTATGTTATAAGCCATGTATAATTCATAATATACAAATGTTAGGCAACTTATTTGCAGCAATGTGCAACTGTATTGCTGCAATGTTACCCTGCGTTTTCACTGACGACAAAACATGTTGCAAACTCACTCTTTGAGAGTTAGATATATGTTTTTAACATGTTTGTCTTCAATGGAAATGCGTAGTAACATGTGAAATACACCAACGTAACTATTAATGATACACTTGCTCACCGCTTGAGCGCCATTTTCGACCTAGTACTTATGTACATATCTACAGCACATGTACTAATGATGTATCTACAAACAACAATTGCACAGTCTGAGGTTAGATCATCGTATGCGCAACAATAACTCATTTCCCTGTAGACTTTATTACTATTTATGTAGGATGTGATGTATATCTTTGATACTTTTTTTATTTCAAGATAGATATTTTTTTATAGATTGATCCAGCTATACTTATTTCCTACAATCAGGTTACCATTGACATCAAAGTATTTGAAAGTTCATTAGCAACCCGTTCAATTTCCCACTGCTGGGCTCGGGTCTCCTCTCAGAATGAGGGATTATTTTCACCACGCTAGCCTACGGCGGGTTGGCAGACTTAACACGCCATCAAGCAAATTTTTTAGCCATGCAAGTTTCCGTTTCTGTGAAATGCTCAATAGTAGCAGAGTTTGGATTTGTGCCCGGTTAATGGCAAAAGACCGGGATGGATTTGGATTACATGGGATCTAAACATACCGGCGAAATGAGAGTGTTCCTATATTTAGTAGACCTGTGCCTAACCTTTCTAGAAAAACAGGCGTGATGGTGGGTTTGTTATATACTTACTGTTACTATTTTTCGTAGATACTTCTTCCTTTCGTTTATATTATGGGAACACAATTGTACCTCAACATTACTTATAAAGACATCTCTCTGAGAAAACGGAACTCGGAACAATTAAGTTATAATATAAAAGAACAATTCGCTTTCTTTGTAACCTTTGGACATTATGCTTAAATCTTAATTCCCACAATATTGCTTTAAGAAATAAACTCTCTTGGTGTTACATAATAAAGTTTAAAATCGATTGTATTTATTTCCTGTTGAAGTTTTGGATGCATCAATTCGTTGTTAGTAATTATACTTGTTCTCATAACAATACGGTATAATTGTTTATAAAACGCACGGAAAACTAAACAGCAACCCTGTTCGAAGATTCTTCCACGTGAGATAAAAATTTGTGTCAACCATTTTTCCAAAAAGGTGAAATTCAAATGTAGCAAATAGCCTTAAAGGTTCCGACCTCGCAATTTGCTTTGTCTTTTTGCAAAAGCGGAAACGTAGCTATTAGAGCTTTTTGATATGTAGTGAAGTAAAAGAAAAAGATCATTAAACAAAAAAAAAGCAAATTATCAAATAAATAGTAGTAGGTATTGTAGGGTTCTTATTTGTATATTACAATTATTTCACAGGCTCACCAATACACCAAGCACTAGCCTCCTCTATGTCTCCCATAATCTCTCATGACATATGTTTATATCAGGCAATGGTCACACTGCCATTATGCCAACTGACAGCTGTTAAGTCAAGCTGCCGGCTACTGCTTATGTATGTGAGACAGTGTTATTATATCTATTAAATAGATATAGAAGTACAAACACTACAGGTATAAACATTTAATGTCCAAAACGGGATCATTGTAATTCAACGTAAATACTTTGTTATAATATTTATATCAGTCGGACTCTAAGTTTAACTTAATGATGAATGCATAATCTTTTTGGACAAATTGTTAGGTACAAACAAAAGCGAAAAGCGGGTGTTGATCTAAAACTTTTTTTGGGAAAATTGAACTCAATCGTGGTCACACATCCAAGAAATATTTTTTCGTTAAGGCCAAACTAATTTACCGTGTTATAGATAAAGAAAAAATGCTGAGCGTTTAGCCTTAAGAGTATTTATGTTTACGTTTGGCAGTTCCATGATTCCAGACTGAACAAATCATTTAACACTGTTCAGTATTCTTGAAGCTAACTAAATGAGGCACATTAAGGTTTAAAGATAATATTTTCAAAAACATTGTTTAAGCAAACGTGTTTCCCAAAACATGCCCCGAAACTTTTTATATGTGAACAAGGTACAGTCGTCTCCAATATCAATATGATATATATCTACACGACGTGAAATATGACTAATGATAGTTTTCCGACAATTTGCTATGACAATAGTTATTCAATATGCTTCGGTAACATAAATTACACTATCGTCACGTTTGACAGTGACTAATACCTGCACCATGTAGTACATCATGCCGGAACTCAATTATGCAAGAATCTTATCACGGTTAAAGTCTAGCACTAATTAATTCCTATGTCTAGGTAGATCAGGGCTGTTATTAAATAACCTACCGACGGTTTATTAAAATTTTATTTTGCGGCAGTTCGCTTGCGGTTAGAAATGGAGTCCGATACAAAGTTTGCAGGCTTTGCATCATGTCTTTTCGAAAGCCGGCGGCAAAGTTGTGTGGATGTGCGGATGCAACAATAAATTGAACGAATTCTGTTCTCCGCTCCAATAATTAGGTTTAACAGGCGGTACAAGCCGAGATTTAAATTTGCTGATATTTATAAGTTCCCGAGTGACTGTTCATTTATATTTTATTTTTTATTTTATTATGTTTATTTTTGTACATAAATAAGTAAACCAAAAATCGCTATCGCTTATGCATTAAAAATCACAGATTTTGTACACTAAGATATTACGAAACACATCGGCTTCTTATGTTTTATAGCCTATAGAGCCTGTGGAACAGGTACAGTGCGACGACCCGGCCCTCTCCCTCTAACACTATTGTTGACCCACTCAAGCACTTTTAGTAACAAGTTTGGTCCCGGATACGACTTAGAAAGCACTATGTTGCTTAGACTTAGTGCCATTTTATTGACTGGTTTTAATTAAAATCCTATGATTACTTTTTTAGGGTTACTGATTTGGTTTCTTCTAGTACCCGCTTTGAGTATTACCAATATTTCTATATATATTCTATGTAAGTATATTTGAAACTTTTAAACAATCGCAATAAATTCAAATAAGTATAGAAATCAAACTAACATAATATACAAAATACATATGTTATTGGGCTTTTATATTAGAAAAAAAAAATGTAGCACCCTAGCTTATCGCAAGACATTCATCCTCTATTATGCTTAGCACGTTATAACGGCGAATTATGGATTTATACAAATTCACCTCTGCCTGAGAATACAGATATAAAAACATAAAATACGTGATGGTATGTTATGCCAAATAATAAAACCTTTTTCGACCGCATGGATTTAGAGAACAGTTTCTCAAGTCTTGTCAAGCACCTTGGTGGGTTTCAACTTTTGTGCCTTGAAAGCCTACCCCCCCTTCACATCCTGCGGCTCGTACAGTCTGAAGGGTAATGCCTCAGCAACCCTATTAGAAATGCAGATGTCCATGGGCGGTAAATGAATACATACCATCACGTCTGCTCTATTGCCGATTAGACCAAAAAACCCGTGTCGGTAAAGAAAAAAATCCACTCAACAATACACATTTTGGACTTCTTCGTAATTAATGACGGAAGTCGTACGTCCCGTGGGAGAGGCCACGTCGTGTGTAAGATCACGCTTCGCTGACTCCCGGTCATAAGAAATGTTAAGAAGCCACTCCTTGTGAACTTGTGATGCACTCCACTGCACACAGGATTTCGGCGTTATTTGGAGTGACTTTGTATTTTAACATGCTTGCAGCACAAAACTTCAAAAAGGAGGAGTTCAACTGTGTTTTTTCTATGGAACTCCATATCTTCGTTGATCATGAATCGGTTTTGATGTTTCTTTTTTTATCTGATAACAATAACTTGGTTGATGTCTAGTTAGTCTGCTCGCTCATTAAGCTAGACTGCCTCATTAGTCTAGTGGTCCTAAGCGTGACTGCTATGCTAGAGGTCCTGGGATCGATTCCCAGGTCAAGAAAAGTGTTATTGGGTATTTCTATGAAATTCTCGGTAAGTAGCAGCTCGGGAGTCTGGATTTGTGCTCGGTTAAATGTAAACGGTGAAATGTGGGTGTACAAAAGAACACCTCTGCCTAACCCTTCGGGGACTACAGGCGTGATGGTATGTTATGTTATGGTTGATGTAGCACAATTGGTTTTCAAGTAATACGCTATAAAATACTAGAAGTCGGTTTTCTTTGTCTAAAAAGTTTTAAAAGGAGCTCCCACCTTATCACACTGTTACACATCACTGCGTTGCATTTAAGGATGTGGTAGATATATTTTTCTAGTCATTTGCTTCGTCGCTTCAGCTAAGTTTATTTAAAATAGCAGAGAAAACACGCATGCTTTGAATCGGATGAAGGGAAATAAAAAAATATCGAGCTTGGTTCGACTGGATCATTGATTTTTGTCAAAGGGTTTTGAGTTCGCTTGGAATCATGACATTTCAGGTAGTTATTTCATGCCTCATTGGTCTAGTGGTTCAAATCGAGACTGCTACGCTAGTGGTCCTGAGTTCAATCCCCGGGTCGAGCAAAGTGCTATTTGGATTTTCAATGAAATTCTCAGCAGCAGCTCGGAGTCTGGATTTGTGTCCGGTTAATGGCAATAGGCTCGCCCCCTATTACATGACCTAATCATACTGGTGATGTGTGGGTGTACATTAATCCCCCCTTTGCCTAACCCTTAGGGCAATACACGCATGATGGTATGGTTTGGTAGGAATGTTAAATCTTCAGTTTCCGTCCTTAAGCCTTCTGAAGAGAGATTTGGATAATTAGAACTACATAGTTCCTCATAAATTTAGAGGAATACCTACCTTATGCCTTGTGTCGTAAGGAGTGGTGATCAATTACACTAACAAAGTAAATACAACCTTATCGGTGCAGCATCGTACTTAAATTGAATATAACCCGTTAAAGGTCACTTGTGCGTAACAGAAGTGACAGGTGAATAGTCCTTCGCCTACAAACGGCTTAACATTTACTTATCTCGCGACAGTGCGCCTGCGCCACCAAGATCGTATCGTTTTGATCGTTTAAGATTATTTAAATTTTCGTAGATAGTATCAACTGAGGGTGAATAAATAGTGGTCCTTAAGGTCCCACGCTGGATCGATTGATCCGGCTTCTCATTTGATAGTTCCTTAAATATTTAAGTTAGAAGATTTTGTCCGTATATACTCAACCTTATATATAATTATAATATATAAGGTTGAGTATGAATATCTTAAAGTGTTATAATTGCATGTTCAAATGGTAATGCAGACTGACAAAATTCCTAATAATTAATACTTATAACAAATAGTGATGTTTCAAAGGCACACCTTTCCTACATATTGCAGCTAAATTCAGTGCTAGAACGCCATAAATCTTTATTTTCATATGGGTTAAGTTCTGTCAGAAGTATAAATATACTCTCTAATACTCTTGATGTTAATAACTAATATTGCTTTGCATAAAATTTTTAATGACTAATATAGGAAGATAATACATTTAGAACAACTTTAAATAAAAACAAGTAAACTATGTATAAAGTGTAAAGTTTCTGGACCAAATGCCCAACAGATAATAAACTTAAATGTTATAGCGTTCCGATCACCCTTCGTGAGTATCTACCATTTATTTATACTAGCTTCGTCGGGCGGGTGATCTAAACAAAACAAAATAGGGAAAAGAGAACATACGGCAACGAATCCTTTCCTGCAACCATGGAGATTCTTGCCGGTTATTTTCCATAGGAAAAAACCAATTTGGAACCATGCTTAAGGTTAATCAATTATGTGTATACTATTCACATATACATAAGTATAAATAATGCGAAAGACAAAATCTTAAAAACTATGAAGCTTGAAATGCCGAAACTGTAGACATTCGTTAAGAAAGCAACTGAAAATTTCCACGGAATAGTCTGAAACAAGATCAACGAGAGTGAGGCAGCAAACTTAAAAAGACATAAAAGTAGGTGGCGAATGATAATCAAGAGTTCCTACTTTCCTACCCGGTTCTAGAAAAATAAATTTCTTGAGGATACGTTTTTTCTATTAACCTGTCAAGCGGCAGATTGTAGACACAATGCAAAATCTATTGTTATGTGCTCAAAAGAGGAACTGTACCGCTTGCCAGGTTAAATATGAATATTAAACTATGTTGCAAGCATTTATGCTTATTACAAGTTGACAAAGTCATTGAAGGCGAACAACCTGGCCTTTAATTTTAAATAGTCTGTAATTTTGCGAAACATACCGAGGCTGAATTAACTGTTATTACTACAAGATTATTTCAAAATAGAGTCGCTGCGGAACTGTCACAACCGTGCTCCCGTATATTTACTATGACACAAGCTTCCTGCGGCTCCATTGATCGTAAGCGTTCACTTAATTAGTGTCCATCGTCATTTGTTTGCCCAACATCTGTTCCTCGTCACATGCACTCGGTTATTGTGGAACTCGCTCCATTTTATAATGGGTTTCATTGAGATTATTTATATTTAGTTAATCTAAACTACTCAATTTTAAGTTTTTGACTTAGCACAGTGCGTTTCGTTGTTGAACCAAAACAGTTTATATACATTTTCTATGTCCTTGTTTGTTTGTTTAGCATCTGGTATCATTATTTACTGTCAGGATTGGGGAAATGATCAATTAGTATTGCGTTTATTAGAGTGTTTTAAATTATGATTAATGTTTGAGGGCGACGTTTTACTACATAGTTTATACTGTTGAGTTTGTGTTTATTTCTATGTTTACTGTATTCTATAACTGTTCGAAGATTTGTGATACACTTTCCCAAAATTGAGGCAGATATTTTTTTATCATTTTATTTCATTTTATATCTTTTTATAAGGTAACATTTTAAATATTTTATTAAGGTTTAATATCAAGTCACGTAATAAACATTTCTTAATTTCTTCTAACTCCTTTAAGTTTTGTAGCGTTTACTAACGAATAGATTTTATTAACTTTTATAGCATTCTGGGCAGTCGTTAAATTTAACCCTTAACCCAGTAGTTAGCAGTGTTACCTAACTGTTTATATTAAAGCTGAAGCATACCAAGTTATTTCTGTAAACATATCCTGGTCAAATCCTCCTGACTAACTAAGTTATAGATTTGTTTAAATTGGAAAGTTAAATTCACTTAGGCAAACGAATCCGTTAATAGATGTAAGACAAATGGTAGTTTCTATTAACTTCTGTATCTTAATTGCTCCTTGCAGCGATTTTAATGGACATAGAGATAATTTTGGACCCGAACCATGTTTTATAATTATAAATAGACTATAAATTATCTAGAAGGTGACTGGCAACTATTTTAAGTTATATAATGATATTTTTAAAGGCTACTGGTATTTTATTACCAGTAACGTTAAACAGATATGGGTCCGTAAATGAATAGATTTTTGTAGGGCTTGGGAACAAAAAAGAAGGAAATACTTTTGAAGTGGGTGCCTTTTTTATGTTTCTTATCTGTAGAAACTTAATTTCAAATTGACTGGGTGTTATTTCAAGGAGTTGAATAAGAAACGCTGATATTTTGTATAAACTATACTTGTATAGTTAGTGAACAATTTCATTATTTCAACATGATCTTTATTTATTCAGTAAATGAGCAATGTTTTTTCAACATCTACTGCTATAACAATGGAAAGCTTGTCCCTACTTCAGGAAGTAAGTGAATTACATACCTACCTTTCTTACGTACAACCTGTACTACTTTCTATTGCTATACCTACTGTCGATCTATCTAAACCATGCCCTTCTGAAAAAAGGTTCAAGTCCCAAAAAAGTACACCTTAAAATTCTGTTGCACCGCATTTATTGTTATGTAGACTTCTTAATTTTTTTTTTATTGTTATTGGTCCCAAAGTCACGACCGACATGACTTCCGTCACCCTCAGCAGTCACATTCTTTCTTAAAATTACGAAGCTGTATCTAATCCGTCTCCTTACTTTTTATGAACAACAATTCCATTCGGTCGTTAAGATTTATTTTAAACGCGCCGCCATTATTTTTTCTTACAAATGGAGCCCGTCTAATTTGGAGTCACGAATGGGGAAGCTAATTTTAAGATGAATAAGGAAACTGTTGCTATGTAAATATAAGTAGTGTATGTTTTAACTAATCTGAAAAAATGTGTAGATGCATTGTTCTGGAAGATCCAGAATGGAAAGGAAGTAAGAATAAATGTAACAATGCAAGCAACTAACAAACTATTAGCAACAGCTTATACATCACGTACGTACATATTGCCACGACTGTCTCCCACGGGGTAGGCAGAGCTTATAGATTTCCACTGGCTACGACTTCAACCTCCTCATGCATGATCGTCGGTTTTGGGTGCTCTTCACCTGGCCTATATACATCACATATTATGATGAATAAACGGTAAGTAATATATTATAGTTTTTCTTTCCATGTATTAAATATTTAGCTGGTGTTGTGTCAGAGTCAGATGTATGCTAAGCAATTGAGGACCTTGCAGCTAAAGGGAGGCAAGTCCAAATTTCAAAACTGTTGGGTATTTAAAAAAAAGGTTTTTAAAAATTGAGTGATGTACTTATGTCTTATCGTTATATGGAATTATATAATATGAACATATATACACATTTTATTCATGATTTTAAGCAATTTGAAGAAGTAATAGAATTACTACGATTTTTTAAAGTTTGGATCTGCCTCCGTTTTGCACCAAGATTGAAGAAAAATACTACCCTATTTTGTATTAAGGATAATAAAACAAGTAAACACGGTTATTTTTTTATTTCAAGAATTAGTAATCAGTCCACAAAGAATTAAACAATCAAAAGAAATACAAAAACGAATGAGCGCGCTGTAACAAAATTTGGATCTGCTCCCTTCTTGCACCAAACAGAATAAGGTAGCAGATCCAAATTTTGTTACAGCGCGCTTGTTTTTCGTCGGATTTGCCTCCTAAATGCACCAAACCATAGCAATTTTTTTTGTTTAAATTGTAGGTGAAAAAAAAGGTAACGGTTAAAATTTGGATCTGCCCCTCTTTTGCTGCAAGGTCCTCAATTGCTATTTGTGAGAATGGTAGTACAGAAGAATCATTTCCTTTCGAACGATAACCTTAAATTACTTGAACAAGTAGTTTATTATTTCTCATATGGTATGACCTATTCAAGCCAAGCTAAATAGCAAATGATTTAGATTTACTTCCATTTTGTACATTGGCGTAGCTACAGGATTGTGCTTACTCCAGGCTAGTCTGATATTTTCTACAGAATTCTGAGTTGGCCGTTAACACCAGAACTTCTGCAATCTTCAAGAATCAGCACTGGCGTAACAGCAGCTGCATAATCCTTAGTCATTTTCTTCCCATCTCAAGCATATGGAGGTCCTTCTAAAAAATGTTTTATTCTACGATAGTTTATTGATTACAAGTCTAATTAGGCTATTTGTATTTGTGTTAACTTTAAAATAAGTTTTTAACCCCCAAAACGCAAAAACGACGGGGTGTTATAAGTTTGACGTGTCCGTGTGTGTGTCTGTCTGTCTGTGGCATCGTAGCTCCCGAACGGATGAACCGATTTTGATTTAGTTTTTATTTGAAAGGTGAATTAGTCGGGAGTGTTCTCAGCTATGTTTGACGAAAATCGGTCGAGATATAATTCAATTGTCGGGGATTTTTTAGATTTTAATTTTATATTCATTATAATTAAGATTATAGTACTTTATCTAATTTGCATGCCTATGGGTACAATGTAGCGCACCAGTTTGAATGTAACGTCTAATGTAAATTTTTCTTACATTGACAAATCAATATTTCTATTTCATATAAAACCGCAAGAATCTCAAGACAAACAAGATTTCAGCATTCAACCTTGAGCAATAAAGACGTCAGCTTAAGTTTGCCATTTGTTTAATTAATTTCTTGCAAGACGTTACTGGTGTTAATTTAGTTTATTGTGAAACAAACCCACGTTAATTTACTATCCTTTGAAAGATTCGCCTACATTTGAACTTTAAGCCTTTGACGGATTTGTGAGGAGTTTATTCAGCAACATAATATTTGAATAATTGGTAATTGGGAGGAATAAGGTGACATGTACCATCGAGGCAGAGAAGGATACTCCAAAAGGCCGAATTATGCAAGTTAATTTATACGTGGACAGTGAAAATGTATCATCTAATGTTGAAATTATAGTTTTTCGTGCTTGGCATAGAACTGTGGTAGTGAAGACAATATTAACTTTGTAGTTTCGTTTTCGATTGTCTTGATAAAGCGGTGACCAGACTTCGCTTAAAGGTTGATATTTCATGACTAATTTCGACCAAATAATAACGAAATCTTTACGTCCGCCGATGTTAGCAAGGTTTCTGTTATCGAGACAGCGTTCGCCCAATAAATTTGAAACTACGGAACGACAACTCTCATATTTTAAGACTTATTAGCTCTATTCAATCAGAATTTAATTCGAAATGGACTACCACCACTTCTAGGCTCAGAAAAACCCACACTTGACATTAGAGTCTGATACTTATATTTTTAATTGCGTAAAGTATCACATAGTTGCTAGTTAGCTAGCTAGTTGCCTCATAGATGTCGCCACATTATACTGGTTACTAAGTAACCTAGGCATTGCTGAGTAGTCAATCAATTTAATTACTTAGTAGTCAAACTGGAGTCATTAAAAACGATTAAGTACATCAAGTAGCTGTGTTCATTGGAAAATTAAACTAAGAGAAAGGCTTCAAGTAGGTTAGTGGTTTGTTTAGAGCTAAAAATGCGCGCGAGTCTTGAATCACCAAGTCATGAATTTTGTTACCACTAGGAAAATAATATTACAAGTTATATTGCTATAGGTATCTTTGTCCGAACTGATTGTCATACGAAATCAGGCAATGACAACCGCTATTGGTAGTAAGAAGTGCAAAAAGTAGGGCAAGTTTTTTAACATATCATCATCCTAAGGATAAACTGATCCTAAGGCTAGGCCTTAGGCTGTCGTTCACGATGCTAGCCTAATGTAGATTGGTAGACTTCACACGCCATCGAGAAAGTCTATCAGGCTTGCAGGTTTTCTTACACGGGAAAACCTTTCCCGTAATTAATCATTATTAATGCGAAAATGATTCAGTCTGACGTATGCATTAGACGTATTGATTAAAACTTGAGTCCTTGCTTGGCATTGGAAGTCCAACACTCAAATCACAAGGCTATCATTGCTAAATCATTCGAAAATATTGATAAAATAACATAACATACCATCACGCCTGTATTCCCCGAAGGGTTAGGCAGAAGTGTACTAATGTACACCCACATTTCGCCGGTATGTTTAGGTCCCATGTAATAGGGGGCAAGCTTATTGCCATTAACCGGGCACAAATCCAGACTCCGAGCTGCTACTGGGAATTTCATAGAAAACCCCAATAACACTTTGCTCGACCTGGGGATCGAACCCAGGACCTCAAGCGTAGCAGTCGCGCTTAGGACCACTAGACTAATGAGACAGTCTATTGATAAAATAAACTAAATTATAATAAGAAACTTGAGTTTTGCAATTCATACATCGATACTAATAGCTGTACGAGATAAAGTACATCCTATTTCATATGATGACGTGACAAGCCGTCTCGTTGACGCGCCGAAAGATAAGATTAGAAACTTTACTTGCACGCCAGTGCACCCTGGGTCCGAGTGATGGCGACAGGCGATTTCTCCTATTAAACTGGTCTGACACTGTAATCCGTATTAGCAAGGATCGTTGGCTATTCATTTATGTTAATTTAATTACACGCGAATGAAGTTAAGAGTGATTGCTGCCCGTAATTTGTGATTTAGTGCGAGAACGCCCAATGAGACGGTCAAGAATTGAGATAGACATGCGAAATGGCAACATCATAATTTAATTTATTTTAAGTATTCAAGAAACGCACGGAAATTATAAGATCCAAGGTTAGTATTCTCTTATGTATCCGCCAGATGAATCTTTACATTTACATTTGCTGAATAAATAATTAAAATAAATAGAGTAAAGGTAAATTACTAAAAACTTAAACTGTTTTATACAGAGATACAGATACATATCAATCATTGGCCCTGTTGGACACGACAATGTAGGAGAGAAGAGCAAGGCATATATTTTAGTCCTATAAATAAATAGTAACAACATGTCGAAAATTTTTTATGAAGTATGATGCGATATTTTAACGCCGAGAAACCCCAGGATAAGGAAAGAGACCGTTGGAAGAAGATATAGAAATAAAGATGGTAAAATGTGGATTTTATGGAATTAACGAATAATAGTTAAATTGAAGAAACAGTAATCAAGAAGGTCACAGGAGGAAAGGACAAAATCATAAATAAAAAAAAGGAAGTGAATTATTTGAAAAATACGACAACATTAGAATAATAAAGACGCTCATTACTTACAACATAAACCTTAGTTCGCGTCTCCCACACTCGCGGTTCAATCTTAGTTAAATCACCGTTTAGCGGCATTTTATGAACAAATACGTTCCCACGTAGCGTACTTGATGCGCCAAGCACAATCTTTTCAATGCAATTCTGTGACATCGTCAAGGTAAATATCAACGTGATTAAGGACTATGATTTGTGGCTAAGTAATAACTACGCCAGTGTGTGGATGGTTGACCATTATTAATCCATTGTGACCTCTCCGTGCCTCAAAGAGCACGTAATGCGCTACCCTTGGAAATAAGGATGGCCACCAGCCGCTACATTTTTAAAAGTAAGCTATGAATTCTTAAATGATTAAAAAAAAAAATTCATCTTCTAAGTTCTTTGGCATAATCATCTCAACATTGATCTTTCATATATAATATAATATGTATTATCATGTATGTATGTGTGTATTCATAGTTATTATTGGAGTTATAAATATGGTTTCTATTTTTTATGTATTAATTATGTATGTATATATTGATATGTTTTCTTATTATTATTCTTTCTATTCTTCTATTTCTGCATCACCTAAAGGTAGACTGGTAGAGAATGCCTAAGTGCATTAAGTCCGCCTATGTACATTTGTTTTGGAGCATGATGTATTAAATAAATAAATTAATAAATAAACTATTCGGTACCGGCTGTCATGAGAACACCTATAACAATTGTTAGTAGAAGTCAGAAACCTGAAGACTGCCTCGTCAGTCTAGTGGTTCTAGCAGACTGCTACGCTAGAAGTTCTGAGCTCGATTCCCAGGTCGACCTAATTATGTGATTGAGTTTTTCTATGAAATTCTCAGTAGCAGCCGGAGTCTGGATTTGTGCCCGGTTAACGTCAAATTTGAGATGGTCACATAGATACCACCTGTAAGATAACTTCCGGAAATTTCATATGTATGTATAAAACATGGTTTAAGTTTTTTGTGGTGTGTATTAAAGAATATTTTATTCTCTACATGTATTTTTATTTACTTTTTTTATTAGTACATTGCAGCCGTGCGAAGCCGTTCCGGCGACTGCAAAACGTATGTACCTATGTATAAATGGATTGTTATATTTATATACATCTTTTTTTTGCTACTTTTATGCGATTATGTAATGCTCCAATTTTCCCATAGACTGTTACGAAAATAGATAATATATCTACAAATACCAGAAGAGACACTTGTTATCACTGTGGTGTAACATCTGCGATAAGATTTGACGTGACAGATAATGTCAGCACCTATCTGTTATCTAGGTATTTTATCTTGGCAAGATATTGAGCTTGTTGGTAAAAGTTATTTAATTTATCTTATAAGAAATTTATCGCTCCATTTTCTAAGTCTGAAGAGTAGTTAATAACATAACACTGTGTAACATAGCACGGTGTACTAATGTACATCCACATTTCGCCGGTATATTAAATATCGCCGGTCGTATGTAATAGGGGGCCAGCCTATTGCCATTAACCGGGCACAAATCCAGACTCCGAGCTGCTACTGAGAATTTAATACAAAAACCCAATAACACTGCTCGACCTGGGGATCGAACCCAGGACATAAACATACCGGCCAAATGTGGGTACACATTAGTACACCTCCGCCTAACCCTTCGGGGAATACAAGCGTGATGATGGTATGTTAATACTATGTTTTTAAAAGTAACTATAATTTGGATTAAGCACTAAATATCTCAACGTTGTAAGAAATTTATTTGAACTTTCTAGCTAAAGTCAGTTGTCAGCTTGTTTACTTCGTATGAAATACTAAATCCAGTGAGCACGCCTGCACATCAACACGCGAGTTCAAGCGCAAATCCGTTGCGCACAACAAGCCCTTATACATGACGCGCGCAAATTATGTATTCACACGTGAGCTAAGGCTAACGGATGTCTTCATAACATCCTTTATATTAGTTGTAACCTTAGCCTTACTCATCGTGGTTATTGCTCTAGTTTGATTGGACTGATACTCATTTCTATTCCCTTATCCTGGCACCTAAACATACCATCACGCCTGTAGTCCCCGAAGGGTTAGGGAGAGGTATACAAATGTACACCCAACCTTCGCCACTATGTTTTAGGTCCCATGTCATAGGGGGTGAGCCTATTGCCATTTAACCGGGCACAAATCCAGACTGAGAATTAAATAGAAAATCTCAATAACCAAGCGAGAGGGAATCGATGATGATTGTCGATGATTAAGTTGGTGATGAAAAAATGGTACACTTGGCTACACATCAAGCTATACAAATCCACTTTCGACTGTAAACGCTTTTCGTACAATGTAATGACAGCTTATACTAGATTTGTATAGCTTGCTGTAAGCCGTGCATACAAACATACAGACAAACAGTTAAATATATTCTTAATTATTAATGTTATAATGTTACATCAAAATACTTAACCCAAACTTACCTTGAAAAACTATACACCTGCCTATTCCCTTAGTAAAGCAGGTACATTCTACAATTACGTAAATGTAACATTATATTATTTTACATTTTTAAATACTATGTACCGGAAATAATGACAATACATTTAAGTCTATATTGTAGGTAATTGTATAGCAACTATATAATGTAACAAAGGCAAAGATAAATCTGTGCCATTGTCTTGTCTTCTCGGCTGTTGGTTTGTATGATTGTTTCGTGCTTGACTTTGAACGAAATAAACTGTAGCTGTAATGTGATATAACATATAATGTGTTATGTTACACGTTTTATTTTGATCTTGACCGCGAACACGGTAAGTTCTTTTAAATATGTATAAAATTTTGAGAGCTGGCAACAATTTAGGCATGCGTGTGATTGGGCTTAAGAAATCATAAAATAAATATACGATAAGGACAGGAGGACGATTTAATTACTAAGCACGGTTTTTTTTTTAGAAAAACGTTATTGAATTGGTCTAAAGCGTGTCTCCTGCGCATAAGGCTATGTTTATTATCGGGACGTCACGCTCAGCAGCCGAGATTGCAACTTCAAGACCAGCACATCAAGTTACCACAAAATATAAAATTTTCTCAGTTGATTTTGAACTTTATCTTTAACAGTTTAAGGTTTAAAATCATTTGGAGAAATTTAACAGTTTTGTATACCTGCCGGCGACTGTACATTGTAAGTAAACCAAAAACATACTCACATTTGCCTAGAATGAGTTTAAGTAACATGAGGGAAAGAGGTTACTGTGCTATCGGCTTTCTAGCCTCCAGCAATTATATGAGACACAACGTACAATCATGATGAGCGCACGCGCCGGTAAAGAGCTAGAGTTTACCTAACTGTATGGGGTATGAAGCAAGTTACACCATGAATTCTGCAATTTACGAAGTTCAAGTGCAAATAAATCAGATCGTACAGATCGGGCTCTGTGGCGAAGTAGGTGATGGTAGGAGAGGCCTACGTCCAGCAGTGGACGCGAATGTGCTGCTGATGATGATGATGATGAAGTTTAAATGTTTTTTTTATTTCAAATAAGCTTTTACATTTTTAATCCTATGGAGAAGGATCCGGTAAGAAACTACATGGACACTCTTTTAAAACAAAATAAAATGACGATAAAAGGATTAAATAAACTGATTTTATCGTTTGTTTACAGAATTCAGGAATTCAGAATTCAAGAACGATGTTAGCGAAAGCTGAAGCGGATTTAAATAACAAAATCAATACAAAGAGTTTGACACGCATCATATTAGTGTTTCCACTTTTAACCTCTATTTCTGAATGAAAAAACTTACATCTCAGTCACACACACACAAACACACACCCGTATTTCACAAACAATAGGCGAAGGGCGCTTAGTATTTTCGTGAATATGTACGGGAGTGAAGATATAAGGGGACACCCTTGTCCCCTAATTGTTAATGGTTAGCAGGTATAAAAATAAATTTCTAGGTAGGCGGGTATAAAAATAAGTATTCTATCTGGATTTAGTCCCCAACGTTAGACCAGCGTTGTGGACTAAATCCAGATAGAATACTCTGTGAGTCTGTGTTGTCAAACAATATAACTCGATTAAAAGTCTTGAAGGCGGGTAGCTGACAGGCATGTTGAATTTTGCAAAAAGAATTAGAATGCAAACATTGCCGGTCAGAACGAAGAAAAACAAAATTACAAAAAAGTATCTATAAAAAGTATTTACGTGAAGTATGTTTGTAGGTCACATTACAATGTTTTCCTTCAAAATCAGAAAATAATGTTCCACTTTTGAATCATCAATGAGAGTTTAAAAGTTTTTAAACTAGAGCAAGAAGCAATAAAGCCAAACTTTTTCGCACAATCATTTACCGAACGTTATTAAGTTTTGGAATGTTGGCCATTAAGCCGCTGAATGCAGCAGCAATGACCATGCATTAGGATAATCAACTGGTTAGAATAGTACCGTTGTGACTTGTGCGCTATACGCGTGGCCTACATTCCTATGTCGTTAGGCTTAGTGCAGAATGGATGCAGTTTGTGTATTGTACCTGATTGACATGCGACTATTGTTGAAGTGTCTGTAGTTTTGTCGAAAGCTGTATGTATAATTGCTCAAGTTACATAATAATATGCTTCTTGTAAAGATGTGTATGAATTAAATTTACCAAGTACACATTACTTCAGTCACCTCCTATCGGGAAGTATTCGCGAAGCTTATGGCGACTACCATAGGCATAAGAAAGCATTAGCATATTAAGACTCCTATGTCTCGGAGAGTATATAAAGCCTCCAGCGCTAGATCCTGGTTTTCATACGAACACATTCGTTAATGGTGGTCTGGAGCTTGATCTTAAGGATATTGTGGTAAGTATTTACTAGGGGATTGTCGGGAAACAAGGAAACACCCAGTTAGCATCAACGCTAGTTTATTACTAAAAAAAGCGGACTGCGCATCGACCGCGCATCGCGATCGCGCCGCGCGCCTTCGTCGCTCGGCTGCGAGGCGCGAGACGCGCGCATGCGTATGTAAACGTAGCTACATACATCACATTCCTCCACCATTACTTGTTACTCTAAAACAATTACAATAAACATGAGAATTTCAGATATAGATACATACCCAATGACACATAGCTACAATACATTGTAAGTGCTTAAAAGAACTTCTTATAACAGACTTTCTTTCTGTCCCGTATCGATCGTCCGGATCTGGACACCTCGTTACTAACTTGTTTTTCCTGATTAGTGTCACCCGATTGTACTACATCAACCAGGCGTTCAGACCCAGCCGACTCGGTTTCCTTATTACATTGTTCCGACTCTTCTTCAACAACAGCACCACTTCCATCCTCCACCCGATCATCCAAGACCTCATCACCCTCTGCGAGAGCCTCTGCCTGTAAAGGCGATGACGGCATGGGTGGTGCGGTTGATGACGAATGCGCCGGTGAACATAGCATTGACTGCTGCGACTCCGCAGACTCAACCTCAAGAGCTGCATCGCCCTCTTGACTACAATTGTTCTTATTTAAAACATTATTTAAATCCCCTTTTTGTTTCTTAATTTGGTCAAGATGTCGTTTACATACAGTATCAAACTTTTCAAAATATACCTCAAAAACTCTTAAACCACTTTTCTTTATTATTTTACCTAGTTCCCATTTAGCTTTTCTGCCTGAAAACCATTTACCCCAGACTATTTCACCTACTTCAAAATTCCTACTAGGCTTTAATTTACTTGTATCTTCACATATATTGTCGGTATCGATTTTACATGGTAAAATAACATCTAATCTAGATCGTAAATTCCTGCCAAACATTAACATAGCTGGTGTTATTCCAGTAGAACAATGAATAGTGTTACGATATTCAAACAAAAAACTTAATAATTTCTCATTAATTAAACGCTGTGAAGTACATAGATTATCTATAATACATTTTAACATTTTTTTACACGTTTTGACGGAATTTTCCGCTTGACCATTACTGGCTGGATGGTACACTGGCGATGTCATATACTTAATACCATTATTATTACAAAATTGATGGAATTCGGCAGAATTAATTTTTGTGTCATTATCCGATACAATAACATTTGGTATTCCAAATATCGCAAATACCTGCTTTAATTTCAAAATTAATGCATAAGTAGAGGTCCCGCTGTTCATATGAATGCATTCCAACCATTTACTATATGCATCTACTACAACTAGATAAACATTTTGTCCTATACTCATATAATCTATATGAATACGATGCCATGGCTGGGTTGGCCGCGGCCACGGCGCGGGGGCTGCGCGCGCCGGTGCGCTGCTTACTCGCGAGCATTCACTACACTCGCCGATCCAGCGCTCGATATCTTTATCAATTCCTGGCCACCACATTCTACTACGGGCTGCACTTTTTGTTTTTATAATGCCAAAATGGGCGGAATGTAATTCTTTCAACATTTTATCTCTAAACATTTTTGGAATGACTATTCTATGACCTCTAAACAAGCACCCATTGTTTACTTCTAAATCAGTTTTACAATAAAAATACGGCATTATGGATTGACAGGTAACCTTACGCGGCCAACCGTGGTACATATAGTTTACTACAGTGGCTAACTCTTTATCGAGCAAAGTAGCTCTTTTAATGTCATCGAATAATAACGGCTTAGTAGTGGCGTCGAGGAATAAAAAAGGAATATTATTGTTCTCCTCTTCCTCATCTTTACCCTTAAGCTGTGAAATTGGAAGCGGCGCCCTAGAGAAAAAATCGGCTACTAAATTATTTTTAGCTGTTATGTATTGCACTGTATAGTTATATGCCGAGAGTATAATTGCATACCGCTGTAATCTTAAAGCCGCTGTGACTGAAACACCGTTTTTCTTTCCAAATATAGAGAGAAGGGGCCTATGATCTGTTTTTAATATAAATGGTTCCTGCCTACCGTAGAGGTATTGGTGAAAATGCTTAACGCCAAATATGATAGCGGTGGCTTCCTTTTGAATCTGGCTATAAACCTTCTCACTAACTGACAGTGACCTAGAAGCAAAGGCGATTGGCCTCTCGCCACCCTTAGCGTCAACATGAGCGAGTACCGCTCCTAACCCTGACGGTCCCGCATCCACGGTCAGTACCAGCTGCGCTGACGGGTCAAAGTGTGATAAAACCCTATCAGACGCCAGCTCTTTCTTGACCTGATCAAAAGCATATTGTTGACTTTCACCCCAATTCCATGCTACCCCCGTACGCAATAGGGTATGTAAGGGGTTTAACAAAGCAGACGCATTGGGAACAAAGTTACGATAATAATTGACAACTCCTAAGAATCTTTTAATTTCTTGGACGTTTGTAGGATTTGGCGCCTTTAAAATTGCGTCAACTTTATTAGGACATGTTCTTAGGCCATTTTTATCGATAACATACCCTAAATACGTCACACTATCCTGAAAAAAAGCACATTTATCTTTTTGTAATCTTAACCCGGCATCCTGCATTCGTATTAAAACTTCCCTAAGCCTAGACATATGTAATTCTCGGGTTGGGGCTGTAACGCAAACATCGTCTAGCCAACAGGTCACCCCTTCGATTCCGGCCAATAAAGTTTCCATAACCCGTTGGAATATTGCAGGCGCGTTAGCCAAGCCATAAACCAGTCGGGTATATTTGAATAATCCCTTGGGCGTATTTATTGTAGCTAGATCCTGTGATGAACTACATAATTTAAGTTGGTTATAAGCATTACTTAAATCTAATTTAGAGTACTGCTCACCCCCCCCAATTTTAGCAAAAACCTCTTCTATGCGTGGTAAGGGGTATTTATCTATTTTTAAAACCTTATTTAACGTACAAGAGAAATCCCCGGCTATTTTTACTTGTCCGTTTGACTTTAATACTGGAACTATGGGTGTCGCGTATTCTGAAAAATTAACCGGAAGTAAAATACCTAAATCTACGAGTCTACCTAGTTCGTCTTCAACTTTATTTTTTAGGGCAAATGGAATGGAACGCGGCTTAAAAAAAATTGGCTTGGCGTCCTCTTTAAGCTGAAAAGTTATTTCAAACTTATTAAAACAACCTAATTCGTCTTTCCATAGGTCAGCGAACTCGTTTAACAACAGCTGCACCTCTCCCATACACGTACTATCGGTATTAATTTTATTCAAATAACTCGAAGAAAAATATATTTTGAACTTTGACATAAAATCACGGCCTAATAAAGGTGGGCCGCCGTTTTGTATAACATAAAATTTTATGGTATGAGATGTATTGATATATGACACTATACAATTAAAATAACCTAAAGGTATGATTTTATGACCGTTATACAAGCACATTCTTAAGTCTGTCTTAACTAACTTACAATCTTGAAAATGATCTAGGTATAGTTTTTCTGAAATTACGCTTGTACCTGAACCGGAATCTAACTCCATTGGCAAGGTAATCCTATTTAATTGAACATTTATTTTAATTGGTTCAGCATTAACATACCTCATATTGAAGAGGTCGCACTCCTCACAATTATGCTCCTCAATTCCTAAATGATTTATTTTTGATTTTCCACTACTTTTAGCCTTGTTACACACTTTCTTTAAATGGCCTTTTTCACCACATTTTTGACAATTATAATTTTTAAAACGACACTTCACTGAATCGTGATTTTTCAAACCCCACACTGAACAACGTGAGACGTTAGTAGCTCCCCGGGTAGTAGAAGGTGCAGCGTAGGTATAATGGCGTTCTTGTCCAACCTTGTAAATAGGCTCCTCCTTGACGGTCGCCGATCCTCCGCCGCCCTCCATGTTTACGTGGGAACGCGCGCCACGTGCGCACGCCGCTTGTTGGGCAATTTCTATCGCTTTTGAGAACGTTAAACTTGAAGAATCCTTCTCAAACAGCCTGTCCCGCTCACGTCCTTCTCTCAGGCCCAAGATGAACCTGTCACGTAGTAAGGTATCCAGCAGCTCAGTGCCGAAGTCACAATAAACGGCGAGTCCTCTCAGCCGCGCCGCCCAATTTTCAATACTTTCGCCTTCGGCTATAACTGCCTCGTAAAATTTTGCCCTATCAACGAATGTCGACCTTTTGGGCTTGAAATGATCGCTGAGCTTGGTCACTAACTCCTCGAACTCCACTGTGTCCAATTCCCTAGGATGGACTAGGTTCCTTGCCAGACGATAAGTTTCATCTGACAAATGAGTCAGTAATAGGGATGCCTTATCTTCCCCTTTTACTTTGTTGAGTTTCATAAATTGTATCAACCTCCCATGAAAAATTTGCCACTCTTGATTTTTGTGGTCAAATGAACTCAAAGATCCAATAAAATTCATTTTGGTCACTATAACACACACACAAGATACTAATATTGATCCTCGTCGCCAGATGGTAAGTATTTACTAGGGGATTGTCGGGAAACAAGGAAACACCCAGTTAGCATCAACGCTAGTTTATTACTAAAAAAAGCGGACTGCGCATCGACCGCGCATCGCGATCGCGCCGCGCGCCTTCGTCGCTCGGCTGCGAGGCGCGAGACGCGCGCATGCGTATGTAAACGTAGCTACATACATCACATATTGGCATGATGGAAAATCTATACTCATATTATAAAGAGGTTAAGTTTGTGATGTTGTGAGTTTGTACCGTTGTAGGGGGTAATCTCTGGATCTACTGAATCGATTTTGAAATTCTTTTACCAATAGAAAGCTACATTATTCCTGAGTGACATAAACTATATATTATCCCGTAAAATGAAAAGAAGAGTAAAGTCCACGCGGGCGAAGCCGCGGCGGGAAAGCTAGTTATTGATATAGTCGCATCTGGTTAGAATTTAATGGAAAAGTAAAGGATATTGATGAAAGTGAGGAACACAACTATACACATTTCGAGTAATAGTAACTTCATATATGCGAAGCTATGGTATGCAAGCCACAGCATGAAACAGCAGTAACCGCACATTAGGATGATCATTAGAACTGGTTAGTATACCGTTGTGGGCCACACGTGACCTACATGAGATAAACCGCGAAGTTTAGCGTCTGTGCGTGTAGAAATTCTTCGATTATTATAGCTATTTATGAATGAATACTAGATTATATAATAGTAATAATTGACAATGGGTTTGCATCCTGCCTTAAAGCCCTTAAGGGCATTAGCAGAGTTTATTGAAAGTATTAATATCGATAAAATAAGGAACGAATATATTTAAAGGAAGTTTGAAAATGGCACCAGTGACAGAAGAGTTGAAAGAGAATCGTTTGTTTTGGTATAGGCACGTGATGAGGAGGGATGAAACTGATGTGACTGAAACAGTGATAAATATGAATATTTAGGGATGGAGGGGTTGGGAGACTAAAGACAAGATGAATGGATTGTGTTAAGTCAGATATGATAGAAAAGGGATTGAATGATGAGATGACGACGATAACAGAGATGAATGCAAGAAAAGGACATGCTGCGCTGACCTCAAATAAATTGGGAAAAGGGCAGGAAGATAATGACGATTAAAAATATTGTCGTAACATCTGTTACTTACTTAAGTCTATTGTTATTATGTACATTAATAAATTAAATTAAGCTTAATTATGTATAATTATATATTTCCTTAGAACGCGATAAATCTGGACGGATATTAATTAAATCTGTCAAAACATTAAATCTAAATTTGAACGACTTGTGTTAATCGAGTTGTGTACATCTCAGTAAGTGTGTAACATGCTTTACAATATTAGCCTCGCTTGAGCAAACAGTGATGGTAACATCGATTACTTTAGGTTTCTGCTTGTTGAAGCGCAATATCTCATTATGAATTGTTGACCGAGTTTGACTTAGGGTATTTAAAGGTATTGCGCATAAATCCTATCCTAAAATTACGCAATATTTATTCTTTAGTCGCTATGTTTTATATTGCATACGTGTATCAATCAATAATTGCATTGAAAAAGTTATCAATAAGAGTTGAATAGAAACTTTATCAAAAGATGAAATCAGGGTATCTTTTAAACACGGATAAGAATGAAGATCTTATACATTTTTGTTTCTCTAAGGATACGCGAATAACACCCAACCAGAATTATTACAAAATTCACAATGATTTGCGTAGGTAGTGTAAATAATCTGGCTCGTGAGTGCTATAATTTATTTACGGCGAATATACAGTTTGTTCGAAATAAGTAAGCCGATCGGAAGATAGCCGTTGCGAACTACCGCGGTGATAAAATCGTTTAATTAACTGTTTCAATACATAAATATCGAAATTAGTAAACAAAATACTGACTGACTCTAATTGTCTTTACACAGACTCTTTCTATTAACATTACCACTTGTAGACAACTTCCGATCGGCTTACTTATTTCGAACAAACTGTAGGTACGCACAACAGCTTCGATTACTTAGCTCATCAAAGCGCAATATCTTATGCGTATTTATGCACTTCTTAGAAGTTACTGAATCAATCGCAACAAGAGTGTTTATTATGGCTCATTATGGTACGATGACTGATTATGTTAATAGGATTTTAAGATCTGAGGTTGCATTAAAAGTAGAAGAGCTTTTTGTAGAGACTACGTCAGTAGTAGAATTTATTAATTCATGAAAAAGACAAAAGAACATATTTCTTTTTATTTTTAAGAAGGCTGACAGACACTATAATGGTTATAAAGAAAACTAGATAAATAAGTAGCCACAGTTAGGTTCATCTATTGTCGAGCAATACAAATATGATATTGTACTTAGCATATCTTTGATATTGGATTCTTTTTTTACTTCCTACCTTAACGATGATTGACACTTTGTTTTATGTGACGTGGCATGATGACATAAAAGTTTTCACTAGGTTTGCTGGGCTTATTCTCATTGCCAAAATATATATTTCCGTTCCACAGGGTATCTATGATTGCAGACTACCTAACTTCATTAGTTAACAAAGCACGTTTCTCTATCTAGACTTCTAGACAACTGCACAATAATAAATTAGAAAAGTCTCTAGGAAGTATTATATAACTAAATACATATTCATTAATAATTAACAAAGAAAACTGGTATCTACTTTGCAAATATTATGAGAACAGATGTTATGTTTGCAGAGGAACCAGGGAAAGTTAACACATAATCAAATGATTATACAAGTGTAATAAATCTTTCAACATATATTATCTTTTTTTTTAAATGATTCTCGATTGGTTTCTTATCTGGTTTGTAATATGTCGATACAAGAATAAATTTCTGTTGAATTTCGGATTTATATTGGCTATCAAGTGTAATTGAAATACACTTTTTGGTTCTATTATCATAATTTAAGTTTTCGTGAGTCAAAATATTGCATCTATAACTTCGAGAGTCAAAAATAATCCAGTGCCAATTATAAATGCTCACAAATAAATTAAGTATAGATGTAGGAAAAACATGAGCGCTGTTAATTATTCGTAATAAAACAGTTACAGTGTTAATGTGCTGTAAACGAGACAAATAACATAGAAGAGCTAGTAATAACCGCGACGATCATATAAATTAGAAAAAGGATTAACGAAATAATCTATTGGTTAACAGTTTATAACTGATGTAGTGCTGGCACAGATATAAGTAAATAAGGAGATATGCCCGGTAGTTGAGAATGTATCGGAGTCACAGATATTGGAATAAACAACAACAATATTATTGTCTCTTTATTGGCCTTGCCATTAATTCAGTGAAAAACGGCGACCCTCCAGAGAACTTTTTTTTTGTACTTTACTTTTTAAAAGAACAATTAATAATAATTTAATAACAAGAACAATTAAGTAATTGTTCTTTTACAGAAGGACCATTTTCTAAGGAAATTTGAAAGAAGTTGGATTTATTTATAAATTTTCATTCAGCGCTAAATCAACACTTAAAATTCCACTTACTTATACATATTTAATTTGTTTAGTACTGTAACGTCTGAAAAGTATCGTCAACTATTGTGTCCGATAAATACAGAATTATTGCGATAAAATGAGACAGATGCTATTTTGGGCTTCGTCCTATGTCTTTCAATAGTGTTGTCCTGGAGTTCCCACTTCCCAAAGAATTATATTTGGCTTCAGAATTAATAAATTTCCCTAGCGATACTAAAATGATAAGTAACATTACTATCCCAGATAATTTTCCAACCAAATATTTTTATACGAACATCCATATTAAACGTTACGCTCTTTTCTTATCTGGGGTGAAAAGATTTCTAAGTGTTGATTGTAAAGCGGTAGCTTAGATCGTTTTAAATGCAATGTTGTGTGTAATTGTATCAGATTATTGTTCATAAACACGATATATTATCATTCTTAAATGTCTCTGTAGAAAACTGTCTTTGAAAGAATTGGTGAAGTATAACATGTAATTCGGCGTAAATGGCGAAGAACATTTCCAAATGTTATTTTGAGGTCACCAAAATATTCATCTTATTTGTAATGGAATGTGGAGAGATTATTCTTTTTTTTTTTATGGGATAACTCGGCAAACGAGCAGGCGAGCTACCTGATGGTAAGTAGTCATCGCCGCCCATGGACATCTGCAAAACCAAAGGAGTTGCAGATGCGTTGCCGAGCCTATTTAGGGAAAGGGAGGGGAAGGAGAAAAAGAGGAGGAAGGGGATTGGGGGAGGAATTGGGCCTCCGGCCCTCTCGCTCACCGAACGAAGCGCAGTAACGAAACACTACTACTCGGACGTCGGTCTTCTGCGAGAGTGTGGTACTTCCCCGGTCGAGCCGGCCCATTCATGCTGCGAACAGCGTGGCCCTACCACAACAGAATTATAATAGGATCAACTTGGGCAGTCATTTCATTTTAACTGAAAGTTGAACCAAACTTAAGATAAAGGGAAACATGACCGCAAGATTATAGTAAAACGTAGTCTCTAAATTCTAAAGTTCGAAGTACAAACACATCACATCTTATGTGCACACAACTGATAGATGAAGACTCCATTGTTGCACCATCAGTACCGTAAGACAATAAAACAGTAGATACTTGTATTGGGTCTTACAACAGCATGTATGGTAATGTTTTCGTCACATGCAGTGTCTGCAACCACTCGCAGGTTGCAACACTGATGAGCAGCGATTGTTGAAGCTAAATTAGATTTTAGACCTTCAAATGTCTAATTGTGGTTTAGTTTTGATAGTAGTCAAGTAGGTTGTTATACTGTCAGTGTTGTTCATTTGTTTTTTTCTTTTAGTACTTACGTGACGATTGAATGGGAACCACTCAATGCTTATCGTGGACATCGTGGAGATATTGCGAAGACGAATTTGCTTGTTTTTGATATCGTGGTGTAAAGAAGCCTAGAATTGGAAAGCTTAGACTGAGTTATGGAAAGCTCACATGATGATGCTTATTATTTTAGGGTACGAAAAATCCTTATGGATCATCTGCCACCAGCGGCAAAGTACGTCGGGTTAAAAACTGGACTTCCCTCCCATTGCCTATAGTTTCGGTTACGGGATATGTGATATTTCCCCTACCCTAATCCCAAATTTATGTAGAGTCAGTATGTTTTTTTTCAACACTGTTAATGTATAACGGTTTGGATACGTGAATAGCTGTAGTCACGTAGGTCATAACATTAGCGAACTACCTCAAAACAGGACATAACATACCATCACGCCTCTACTTCCCGAAAGGTTAGGCAGAGGTGTACCAATGTACTCCCACCGTTCGCCGGTAAGTTCAGGTCCCATGTAATATGGGGCGAGGCTATTGCGATTAATCGGGCAAAAATCCAAACTCCGAACTGAGCTACTGATAATTTCATAGAGAAATAACAACATGCTCAACCTGGGAATTTAACCCAGGACCTCTAGCGTAGCAGTCGCGCTTGGGAACACTAGAATAATGAGGCAGTGAAAACACGACTCCACATAATATTCCATGAAGTTCTTGGAGATGTGTTAATGTAAGGGTAAGTAAAGATTCTTTACTATATGTGGAAGGTTCAAGAGATAATTGTTGTTTATTGAGATGCGTTTAAGTAGTTACGTTGTCAGTTTTTTGTTTATAGCAATCTCCTCGTAAACAACACAACAACTAATTGATTTGTAAACAACAGTTACAACTCTACAACTATTAGGTATAAACAAACTATTACAATAAAGAAAACATTGATTATGTTTACAAAATAAAGTTCCCTATTGTTTCATCATTGATTATGTTATTAAAATTACTATCAACAATGTTTTCGTGTGCTCAAAACTCACGCTTGATTCATTGTTTAAAAACAAATTACTTAAGTTTTTAAATATTTACTTTTCTCAAGTAGTAATCAGATTGGCTAAGGAGTTCCCGAAGGCGCCTTGGCTCCAAATTCAACGTTTTTTTCTACATCTAACACATTCTGGGATGACGGCAGTAAGACTTGCGACTTCAACTATAACTTATTCACGACTTAGTACTAACACTTTTGCTTTAAAATCGTTACCGTGAGAACAAAGAAGTGTAAATTGTAAATGTTTACCGAATTTAAATTATTCTACACTATTATCTATTACTGCCTCGTTGGTCTAGTGGTCCTAATCGCGACTGCTACGCTAGAGGTCTTGGGTTCGAACCCCAGGTCGAGCAAAGTGTTATTGAGTTTTTCTATGAAATTCTCAGTAGCAGCTCGGAGTCTGGATTTGTGCCCGGTGAATGGCAATAGGCTCGCTCCCTATTACATGGGACCCAAACATACCGGCGAACTGTGGGTGTACATTAAGTACACCTCTGCCTAACCCTTCGGGGAATACAGGCGTGATGGTATGTTATGTTATGTTATCTACTATGATAACGATTTTTAAGCAAATGTTTTAATACTCTGTTGTGTTTCAGGATTAGTTAGCGTCGCAATTCTTACTGCCATGATCCTAGATTGCGTTACTATCTTTTTGTATTTTTTAGGCATTTTCCATGCAAAGATTATTAAGTTATTATTATTATAGTGAAGGAAAAATACGACCGCGGGCAGGATTCGAACCTGCGTCTTCTGGTTAAGTACACCAGACGCTATGACCGCTAAACCACCGCGACTCCCACCCTCTCCTAGATTGCGTAAGACGAACAATTTGCGAAAACCTCAAAAAAGTTGAATTGGACTAGACTAATGAGGCATCATTAGTCTAGTGGTGGTTCGAGCCCCAGGTCGACCAGTGTTATTGGGTTTTTCTATGAAATTCTCAGTAGCAGCTCAGTTTTGATTTTGGATGGTATGTTAATGTTTGAACATAATATGAACATCAACCACATATCTACTCGTAATCATTAATCCTTTATTTCCTGATGAGTAAGCAGGTATGTGCTGATGTAGGTACAATACGGTACACCCAACAAATCCAAAGCCCCGAGTTGCTTCTGAAAATTTATAATTAACGAAACACCAAAAATAATTTGGATCAGCCGCTAGACCAGTACAGATCATTCTGCGATTGTGTATGATTAAGCTGCCAGCCACGGTCATAACCTGGATGGGACTGCTCTTCAGAGGGTGGCCTAACTGGTGAATAGGGTTCAGTAAAATAAATAATTGTAATAATAGCACAAATTGGGTGAATTACCTCATTAGTCTAGTAGATATCTAAGTGCGACTGCTACGTTAGCGGTCCGGGGTACAATTTTCATGTCTAGCAGTGTTAACAGTTTTAATTTCTGCCTGGTCAATGGTAATAGGCTCGGTCCATATTAGGTATATGGCACCTAAACATACCGGCGAACTCAGATCAAATAAAAAGTTAAGATGGAACTTTGCGAACAAAGAAGTGAGGCCTGCTAAAACTACGCCTTGCCGTGTACAACACACAATTACACGCACACATTATACTGAAACTACGCCTTATTTTGTCAGTCGAGCTATTGAGCTATCGAAAGCTCGACTGACAAGATGAGGCGTAGTTATCTAAAACATGTGTGCGTGTAATTGTGTGTTGTACACGGCAAGGCGTAGTTTTAGTCGGCCTCGTTTCCTTGTTCGCAAAGTTCCATCTTAACTTTTTATTTGATCTGAGCCGGCGAACTGTGGGTGACATTACCCAGCCCTTCGTGCAACACACGCTTTATAGTATGTTATGGTTTACCTATGTGAAATAATTGAGATACCAAGGTCAGATGATAAGAGTCTCTTAGAAAGTCAGAAACAGGAAACGAGGTGTGAATATTTACAACATAAAAAAATAACCAAAGAGGTTCATGAATTTCGATAAAAAAGTGAGTTTATGATTAGTTGGGAATTGAACCCCAAAAAATTGTACCTAATATGGCAAATAAACCATTTTTTTGACAATATTTATTGAGTAGAATAGTAAAAGCCGGTTTTTAAATATTTGCCTACAAATTACCTACATGAATCATAATAAAACCTTCAGTGAGTAGTATTGTTTGATAATTAAATAACAGCCCGTTCATACGACGTCATATTTTGATAAACTTACCCGCAAAACAATGCTTTTAACAAATCCTTTAACGACACAGTGAGAGAATCAACATTGCACAAATCACAACTAAAACTTTTTCCAAAACATCTATGGACTAAAAACTTTTTATTTTGGAACTGTATCCGAACGGTGAGTTGACGTTTTTTTAAAAAAAATGGCCGCTGTACGTCTTGCGCCAACGAAGCGCGGAGGGACACTGGCGGACCGACACAGGAAATGCAGTGCATCATTATAAGGCTGTATCATGTGGTCCTTTCTCAGGGAAGATGTGATCATTGTTTTACAAGCCTTGTTTAATAATAACACGTGATTCTGCACAGACAATTACTTGTGTGTATACAATTGATTTACATTCAATGGTTCATGCTGCAATCATAAGATTTTTGGAACCTGTTATACATATTTTATAAAGATTTAGAAGCTGGACTCCTAAATCATTGGTGTTAGGTCTTAATTATGTAAATATGCAGGTAGTAGGGTCAGGTAAACCGGATAAAATTCAAGAATTCACAACGAAATAGAATGACTTCAAAAGAGGATAGTGTTTAAAACAATGTTGCTGTGAAACGGACCCTAAAGACAATGACAACATAATATAACTATTAACTATACTAATGTACACCCATATTTCGCCGGGATGTTTAGGTCCCATGTAATAGGGGGCCCGAGCACAAATCCAGACTCCGAGCTGCTACTGAGAATTTAATAGAAAAACCCAATAACACTGCTCGACCTGGAGATCGAACCGAGGACCTCTAGTGTAGCAGCCGCTCTTACGAACACTAGACTAATGAGGTAGTTTAGTATACAGACCATTAATCGGGCACAAATCCACTCTGCAGAGCAGAGCTGCTACTGAGAATTTCATAGAAAAACCCAATAACACTGCTCGACCTGGGGATCGGACCCAGGACCTCTAGCGTAGCAGCCACGCATAGGACCACTAGACTAATAAGGCAGTCTAGTGTACAGACATAACAAAATTAATCTTAAATTATCCTAAAAAAACACTTAAAGCAGAACGCAGTCGCACTTGCAATGAACATAAGCGGCGCCAAGCAGCTAGGTTGTATAGGAAACGTACGCCAAGGTCTGACGGCGACCGGCGCAAGCGCAGCGAATGCGAATTTGCACATTATGTAACAAAACATACGACGTGATACCTTCTTTTTAACGTGTGGCAATCAACCAAGCGAATAATGTAAGTGCCTAAGTATATCGGACTCGTATCAAAAACCACGAAATCCTATCGATCATCTCCTTGGAGTTGGGATGATGTGGCTAAATCCTCCTAGCTTCAGAGCCACGAGTTTCCCCTGGAATTATGTTCTGTCAAGCATATGAAATGAATGAAATGAAAGCTAAAGGTACTGTTTTTTTTTGGCTAACAATCATTACTACAGAGTTGGGACGATGTGGCGAAATCATCCTAGTTTTTTTTTGTCTCTTTATTTTTGTTAGGGACTTTTATTCTACAAGAATATGTCAGTCCCATTAGACCTTAACATGTTTACAAACATCTTATAACTAATTAACAATTAAAACGACAAAGTGCTAGGTCATAATATAGTCTCATAGCCCGTTTCGATGTCGGTATAGCCAGAATACTCTGAATAATACTGATATCCAAACGGTTCACATGAAGTCCTAGTCACAGAGCTACGAGATTCACCAAAAATTATGTTCTGTATATCATATAACTACATGAAAGCTAGAGGTAGGTCTTCTTTGTGGGTTAAATCGGCAAACGAGCAGGCAAGCCACCTGATGGTAAGTTCTTAGTCATCGCCGCCCATGGACATCTGCAATAGCAATGGAGTTGCAGATGCGTTGTTGAGTCTATTAAGGAAAAGGAAGGGGATGGAGAAGAAATGGGACTGAGGGAGGAATTGGGCTCTCCACATCGCATCCGCTTGGTTGGGTCGAGAAAAGTGGTATTGACTTTTTCTATGAAATTGGATTGGATGGAATTATATGGATTTGAGCCCGGTTAATAACAATAGGCTCGCTCCTATTACATAGGATCTAAACATACTTACCGGCGAAAAATAGGTGTACATAATACATCTCTGCCTAACCTTTCGGGGAATACAGGTGTGATGGTATGATACCAAGATCAGAACTGGTTTATTGACTGACGAATTCAAAGTGTTTATCCATCTTTAATGCCAATGAAAGAAAAAGTGACCTTCAACGAGAGATCCAAGATTATCCTGTTTTTTTACAAATATCTTACATTTTTACCAATACTCCGTAAGGTAGAGGAAACCATTCATTATTCTCTAATTAGGATCCTCGATCACACCTAAATACAATCCGCGATAAATTAAATTATTATAGCTAAACGGTTTAGAAATGATCATAAACTATTGGAAGGCCTTGCCACGATTCTGTCAAAAGTTCTATTGATAAATTACTTAAGCAATCATTGAGATGTGAAACTTAATGTATTTTAATATCTTTATAGCAAGTACCGCCATTCAAATCGTTTTGAGGTCGGCATCTATTGGGTTCTTATTAAATTCAACGTTTACTGTGGTTATTGCATAATTACATCCTTGTTGGTAGTCATAGGGATAAATTAGTCAAGGTTCCATGATTATTAACCATGATTATTAAATGGTTAGTGACTATAAATAAATAAATGCCACTAGCCATTCCAAGTGTTTTGGACAACCAAAACATTTGAATAAAGTTATACTTAGACATACCATCACGCCTGTACTCCCCGAAGGGTTAGGCAGAGGAGTACTAATGTACATCCACATTTCGCCGGTATGTTTAGGTCCCATGTAATAGGGGGCGCGCCTATTGCCATTAACCGAGCACAAATCCAGACTCCGAGCTGCTACTGAGAATTTCATAGAAAAACCCAGTAATACTTTCCTCAACCTGTGGAACGAACCCAAGTTTAAGTTATAAGTACACATAACTGAAAAAATATTGGATGGAAATAGAAAGCGTTCGTAGCTAATTTTAATCTTTCATCTAATATTTTTACTGAATAATCTGATCAAAGTAGTTGCGAAAATTATGGAAAATGGGCTGAACGAAGCAAAATATTCAGCAAAGCTAAGTAAGTTTAATAATATTTCTATCAAAGCAAACAAATAATATCGCATTCAACGATACAATAACAATTTCGTAACAGCTGTGTGTGACCTCAAAAAAACCGCAAACTTACTACTTATAAATGCTAACGCCGGACCAGCTAAGTATTACAATAATTACGATAATACTGCAAAAACATGTTCTACGTTAATAACTAGGGATGGAGACAACTTTATAATCGAATTGTTTAAGCGAATATCGCGAATCGCTTCACTATCTAAACAGACTGTAATTTTTTCTTGATCTTAAACAGAATTAACATAGTTTATACATTCAAATGCACCGAGACATTGATATTCTTTTTTTTATCATTACGTTTTGGAAACCTAATAACGGAAATGGTTTGCTCTGATACTAAAGAAACGAGATCTCACTGGTGAGTCGCACATTCACATTTGTCTTCGTGACGATTTCCGATACAGATAGTAAGTAAATATACCTAAGCCTGAAATCGATCGTAAGAAGCGATTAAATTACTCGATGCATACACAATTCGCAACACTACTGGCAACGGTACTGCGACATTGCACTGTGCAAGCGAGATGCCAATATAAATTTGTTCTCGGAAGAAAGAGAAAAACTACCGGTTTAGGAAGCATATAAAACAACTTTTACACATACTTTCACACGATGAATGAGATCTGCAACGTAATTAAAATTTAAATATTTTAAATGAACATGAGATAGTAATGGCTACTTTCAGTACCAAATAAACAATAATTAAAAGTTTTGTTTTGGCACGCTTCATTTCATGTGCCATTGACTGGCAAATTATATCACGATATAGCAATAAAACTATTGAACAGATGCGCATGATTTGAGAAATGTTAAAGTATGAGATTTTACCATAGATATTCTGTCTGTCGATAGTTGAAAAATATTTTGAAAAGACCTACCCTATTGAATCTTCAGTGATTAAGTAAGTGTACCTCAAGGTTCCATTCTTGGTCCTTTAATGAGTTTTCAATTGAGAGTAAGCTTTCGTAACATGAAATAAAAAAAAGCTTACTAGTAATAATGTGGGTCGCACATTACTAGTATTCTTGTTTGCCCCTCGTGCTAAACTAAATGCTTGTGGCTGGAAGTGGAATCGGCAACCGCATGATCGTAAGTCAAACGCCCTAGTCATTAGGCTACCAGGTTCGATATACGAATATGTAGGTGAAAAAAAACTTATCTATACAAGTAGATGGAAGCTATTGCTAGGAAGCGTAGAAATGGTACCATTCCTAATTCTAACTATACCAAGTTAGAAATCCTAAACAAAAACTTTATGTCCCGCGTACTCATTTCCACATTCACATATATGATAGTTTTCCACTCAACTATGACAGTATATCAAGCGTTTTTAGCTTACTGGTGCTGTTTTTCTACCGATTGTAGTAATGTCCTATTGTTGTAAGTCGTTGAAGTTATCACTAGTCATCATGACGAATGTACCTGAACTAGCTTAATTGCCGTGACAGTGTGATATTTTGAATAATGAGGGAAACAGTGAGGTTGGATTAGCTGTGTATTTGATAGTAATATTTTTGATGAAATGAAATGATATTTTATATCTGTAAATAGATCACTCAAAGACACTTTTACAAAGTCAATGTTTAAATTTAAAAAAATGTGATGGTGGCGCCGGCTTTTCCTATCTGACAACTTCTGAGAAGAAAGGCCGAAACAAACTCAGAGAATCATGGTCTGTTTTAAAGTCCAGATAGTAGTAATATTATTAGTTATGCGAGTTTACGAGGGATGGTGATGTTTTCATCATTCATCGTCAAAGTATTTGCTGACTCGCTGTAAGGCACGGCGTGTCTCCTCTCAAAATGAGAATAGGTGATAATCTAACAAGCTGGTCTAATGCAGACTTTACACCACGGTCAACATGTTTAAGTCATACAGTTTTCCCCACGTTTCCACTGACGACAAAACATGTTGTAAACCTATCCCACTCACTCTTTGAGAGTTAGATAGAGTTAGGTAGATGTTTGCAAATTGTTTTGTTGTCAGTCGAAACGCGGGGTAATATCGAATCGATATGTGCGTGTATCTCGGATGCAAACTCAAGACTTATGGGATCAATGGCAATCCTTGGTAACATCACTTTATTTTAGGCTGTTCCTAAGCTTAATTAGTATTAAACCTATTGTTTTTCTAAATTACCGACGTAGCTGAAAAGGCCGTTAAGCTTAAATGGGACTGGGCAGGCCATGTCTGCCGCATGCCGGATGAACTGTGGGCTTTTATTGCACAGAACTCGAGCCCTGAGACGGTTATCCGAAAACGCGGAAGACCACGGAGGAGACGGCGGGATGACCTGGGTGCCTTTCTTGAGAATTGGAAGGAGGTGGCATGGCACCGGGAAAAGTGGAAGAAATGGGGGGAGGCCTTTGTTCAGGAGTGGGACAATACAGGCTAATAAAAAAAAACATTGTTGGCCTAGATAAAAACGTTATTTCAATGCTACCATTCAAACCAATTTAATAAAAGGCATGAAAGAGAATCCATAACGAAACACTAATTGCTCGAAACAGGTGTTTGGTTGTTTATGACAATTTTTACGAGAAAGAAAGTTTTATTTCCCCTATAATTGACGATTAAAATACGTAATACTATTACGTACGAGGAAGATATTGTTATTGGTGTGGTAATTTTTTTTTAAGAGATCTTTGGGCAGATAAAGTTATATTTGCCAATGAAATAAAGAAACAATAGGTAAAATATCTCTTAATGTAGATCATAAGGTTCACAATAATGATCTTTGTCGATCTGCAAATATATCTGTCAGAAGTACTGTGAGAGGAATTTATGAAAGTGTTGTTAGCCTTTTTTGTTAATTTCCTACAGTTTATATATATTAGTTACTTTAATTGGTTAAGACCGTTGTAATTAATTACATAAATAAATAAATAAATATCTTAGAAAGTACTTACTTAGAGTGTCAAAGTAAATTTTACTGGTTACGACAGGACTCCTTGGATACAAAGTTATATATTTTTTTCCTTGTTAACACCAAATACTCTCTTTATCGTGTAAATTCGTGTTGTGTACATTTTATGAGTCATTGCAAAATAATGGTTGTGTAGGTGTAGTAAAACGAGAGAAATCGATGTTCTGATGGCACTGCGGGTATTAAAAAGTTTTATAATAGTAGTACAATGAATCTTAAGTGCCTTATTAGTGGTCGAGCACAGTGGTATTGGGTTTTTCAATGAAATTATCTGCTCGAAGTTGTATTTACTATTTATTTATATGAGCCCTAAACGTATCAACGAAATGTGGCTATACTTTGTATACTTTTGCCTAACATTTCGGGGAATACAGGCGTGATGGTAGGTTCAAGTACAGTAAATGTTCCTTATGATAGAACATTAAGATCTTTCAGGACTGCCTTTAGTGTAGCTCTCAAAGTTCCATGGATTAAGTAATTATGTGGCTACAAAAACAACAATCACACAGTTTCTTTGAGCAATTCCATTAGATAACCTTTCGAAGTGTTATGATTATGAAGCCGCTGTAATGCTTAAATGATTTTAAAGGTAAAACTAACCTACATAAGCATAAACAAACAATCACAAATAATGAAAACATCGCCAGCGCAAATGTCAGTGAAATTCACCCGCTCTCACCGCCATTGTTTTAAATTTAACGCCACTCAGAAGTGACCGATCCGTTCTGTTTGTGACGCTTATCTTGTTAGATGCGTCCAATGGCGCGAAATTGTAGATTTCGTATTTTCTTTATTAGAAAACAATTCTTGGTAAATGGCGGGCTGTAGTTGGCTCCTGTCATGGTCGTGGAGAATGTCGCAAATCTCATGGCCGTTACTATAGGGCAAGGGGTTTTCAGTCGGTACTAATGAGACATACCCTGCCTCCTCCCCAGGTGGCAGACGAACCATGAGGATTTTCCGTACTATAAAAAACCGGCCAAGTGCGAGTCGGACTCGCGCACGGAAGGTTCCGTACCATTACGATTTATGACGTATTAAAAAAAAAGTACTAACTAGATCTCGTTCTAACCAACTTTCGGTGGAAGTCTAGATGGTAATGTACAGCATAAATATTTTTTTTTAGTTTTATTAATATTTACTCTTATTTTAGAAGTTACAGGGGGGGGGGGGAGGGACCTTTGGAAGTGTCTCTCGCGCAAACTATTAAGTTTAGAATTTTTTTTTATAGAAACCTCAATATAATTTTTGAAGACCGATCCATAGATACCCCACACGTATGGGTTTGATGAAAAAAAAAATGTTGAGTTTCAGTTCTAAGTAAGGGGAACCCCCAAAATTTATTGTTTTTCTTTTCTTTATTTGTGTGAAAATCTTAATGCAACCGCATTAAGATTTTCACACAAATAAAGAATACATCTATTTACCAAGTTTCAACAGCATAGTTCTTATACATAGTTTCGGAATTAGGTAGTTAGATCAAAAGTCATCTGACTCCAACCAGAGGGCCACATAAGTCTAGTACGGTTTTTTAGTTGGTACTGTTCCAACATACCCTGCCGCGTCCCTGAGCGTTGATCTACATGGATTTTCCACATTATTAACAAAAAAGATATTTTTAGCGGTGAGCTGGTATCCACATTTAAATAAGGAAGTTAATTAGGTACGGCAGAAGAGACCTGGAAGTAGAATTAGTACTGTGAATTTATAATGCGTTTCTTGCGAAGTATGTACTGTGTAACTCGGAATGGTACGTTGAGAAATAATTTGATAAGACACCGTTGCGGTTTAAAAGTGACACGAGTTGAGAGGTACCTATATTATGCTAAGATGATTTTGCTATGTCAAGAGAATGGATGAAAGGTGACTAACGAAAGGGATTTATAAAGCGAATGTTAGTGGAGCCACTGGGAGAGACCGCCCTTGAAAGACATACACTGACCTTATTGGCGAGGTCCTCAGAAAGGGCAGGTGCGTAGTACCCGTAACCGGCGCCCGCGTGTGTATGACAAGATGTATGAATGTGGACGAAGCAAAAGAAGTATGCAAAGATCACAGAAAACGGCTTTCTGTAGTTTCTACATACCCATAAGGAAAAAAGGCGTGATTGTATGTATATATTATATTATGTAGGCTTTTTAGCGTTATCCGAGTCATCATTATTAGACTGCATTATCATATAAACTGAAACTGAAAACTGTCACACTGAAAACCAACCAAATTATATTAGTTTTTAGTATGCGTGTTGTTTCATGTGTTTTATTATTTATTTGTCAATAAATTATTGTAGAAGACGTAGTGAAATTTTTATGAAGGCAGTTATCTCGTTTTAATATTTAATATACGGAAACATAATATCGGATTGAAGGATAGCGTTTGCGACAGATCCCATTTCACTCCATGGAATTCTCGACAACGTTTTAAATCGTCTTAAATTTTTTAAATGTAAAATATGACAATAATCCTACTCTCAGATAATGATAAAAGTAATAAAATATGTTGGCAGGAGAATCTATTTTCAAAACATGAAAAGAATAATCTTGAAGGTTATTTTATATTCGTTTAATTTTATCAAATAAATTACACCTCGACATGTTTCCATCCGGTAACCCAAATTTGTCAAATGTTATTTTTAAATAGAACGCTTATTACGAAACGCTGCGGTTTTACAAAGATAGTTGTTATACAAACCACTCTAAGTAGTTAATTACATGTACCTGTCCTTAAGTAATTAAATGTATTTGCATAGTTAAAATCAGCTGTTAGGCAATCGATAAACCGGTTAACAGCACGAGTGAACTGACTGACCTCTTGTGCGAAAGTGCCGTTATAAGATTAGGTATGTTTATTCGTTCTAGCTATGTCTTATCACATCGAGACCCCCTCCGTGCCACGAAGAGCAGATAAAGCCGTCGGTCCCAGTTGTCATACGAACACCTATGACAATCATTAGTGGTGGTCAGTAGGCTAAACAACCAGTCTATCCTCCGTATGTCTGTGTTGCTCAAGAAATTCTTTCTTCTTATCCAGCCGCATCTTGTTAGACTGTACACAAAATAATTTGGAAAGTTTATTAAGTTGTAAATAATATGTGTAAAAGAACTGCTGCGTTGGTAGTGTGACCCAACATCGCAGAATAGACTGTTTTATTTATTTATTTAATTTAAAGGAAAACCAACAGCATGTAACAATAAGCATAAACATAAAAGTATGCGTAGGTATCAGAAAGCCAATTATAGGTTTTCACAAATAAGAAATTGAGTAACTATAAAGATTTGTGAACATTTGAACATAAATTATTTGCGTTAAATTAATACGATTAAAATACTTAAACACTAGTGCCTTCCAAAAAATTCTTGACTAAGCATCCGTCTTACCGTTTCCAGCCTAGCATTAAATATATCCAAATTTTACTTTAAGCAGGATTTATTTAAACTATTGCTCGCTCGCCACAGAAATGCATTCTGGCGGTAATTAGTGGACACCAAAGGAAGATGAATGGGGTTGTTTAACATACAATTTCAAGAGTCTCAGCTCCTTACTCTATATTGCGGATCCGCCCCTGCGTATCATAATATTCATAATACATAACTACTTATAATATCCTCAAGATTCTTTCATAACAATCACAGATTTAAAATATCCATTTCGTAATCTTTGCATAATTCTCTCGTAAGAAAGTTATCGAAGACATAGTTTATCATAAATCTACGTAATATTGAGAGGTCACGACAATAGTTTAGTATTGCTTTGTCACGTGTGCACAAAAAGAGAAAACTCTATTATTTTATAAGTTGTCATAACTGTAGATACGTGATAGTACTCGACCTTTTGAATATGGAACAAGGCATGACCGTAGGCGATCAGCGATTTTCAGCATCTCGATTTAACGCATCGACTCCGTTCGTCTTTTTAATTGGTGAAGAGCTCGGAGCGGGGCAACCAGCTGATGAAGATGAGGTTATCAATTTTCATCCCGGAAATCATCTCTTAAGGGTATGAAAAGAGGGGTGGGTTTTTGTATCGGGAATCCTGTAATCCTTGAATTTTGTTAGCATATAAAACTCATCATAATTATAGTTTTGGTGAGAGATAAAGAATGGTTTTGCATTTTTCACCAAGACAAGTAAGTAAGCTCGAAGTACCAATTCAACGCAGATGTAGTCGCGGGCACAAGCTATAAATTTAATATAAGTATAAATTATTAATTCGCTATATAAAACGCTTTTTCTTGTGATTTGTACTACCATCAGCTATTGCATAACCAAACACCTTTCTCACAACCTCCCGAGCGAAGTACCTGCCACTTACAATTTGTATCTGCACCCAAAACATTAGAAGAACCGCCTTATACATTGACCTATAAGGTTGATTTTAGAATATCTTTAAGTTTTTAAGTTTAAAAATTATGTTGGCGAATATGACAGTTGACAAGTGATGCATCTTTAAATATAAGAGTGACAGGAACTTTCACGGCAAAATAATTGTTAAAAAGTAAAATTAATGAATACTTTTTTAACGTAAGTACAAATTAAAGTACCGACTTGGTATTTTAGGTGTGGATGGGATCAATGATCTGCTTTTTGGTACTTCTTGATACGGAGTATACCTTATTTTTTTAGTTCGAGGAGGAAACCTATGAAAGGGCTGCCGGCCTATTGGGTAAAAGGGGTGTATGTGATTTTTACCGATCTAAAATCCCCCTGGTGGAATTCAGCACAATGTTGGGAGGATTCGAGAAGTAATTTATTCTTCCGGAACTCTTCCTGTGGCACGCCTATACGAGCAGGTTTCAGGGAGTCCCTACTCCATCTCTACGCACGAAAGTACGAGACAACTTACAGCGATACGTACGTAGTAGTTATTACTCTACCCTTTGTTTAATTCCCATCATAAATCTATGTCATATTTAAAAAGCTGTGCGCTCTTGGTTGTGTACAATTCATTATGAAATAATGTTTGGGTCATTAGGTTCTCTCATTTTGAGAAAAAGGAAGGAAGTAGGCCGATCTTTTTCGGATAAACCTTTCAATAAAAAAGACTACTAACCTATTATGTAAGTTAGTGCCTATTTTTCTAAGTTTTAAAGTATTATTATAATAATAACCTTATAGAAAGTGCTTAACAAAAAAAATACAAACTCACTGCTGCATCAAAAATGACAATAGCAAACAGTTCAATACATGGTGGTACTTTTCTTTTCAGGACCTAACTTAGCCCAGGATTACTCAGTAAAGGTGCCAATGTCATTAGTATTCTTACAAAAATAGCTTAAAGTTACTCTATAGCATCTAAAAAGTACAAAATGATTAAACAAAGCCATCAATCAGCATTTGTAAGTGACGCACGCGCAGCCATGAGCGCCATCTGTTGGCGCCGCTTGACGTCACAGACATAGTCGTTTTTTAAAACAAGTTAGATGAATATAGAACTTATTTTCGAGAGCTTAAGTCTGTTTTAGAATAAATTCTATATTGTGTGAACACTGAAATGAGTTTCATAATGAAGTGTGCTAAGTTAGCACAATTAGCCGTCGGGAAGAAAACAGGCAGAAGTTTAAGTTTGAAATTTTGTGCATAAATCGATAGAATTCTGTATCAATAAATAAAAAATCGAGATTCTGACAATCGTACTTCACTGGATAATTTTTATTAGGTAGATAAAACCACGTTTTTTTCGTCCTTTGGCCTTCCATATAAGGATATCAAGGTTTTGATAGAGTTGTAGTAGACTACAAAGGCATTGAGGCTAATGAAACTAAAAAAAAGAAATTAAGAGTTAGAATCGCAAAGACATCACACATCTAAAGAAACGCAAAGACTAAGTTAGAATTAATAATAACTAAGTATCATTATTAGCTGAAAGGCTTGATGTGGCGGACAGATTCTAATATGTAACACCATTGTAAACGCATAATGCAAATAAATGATTTGATTTCCTTTGATTCGATAAGAAAATCTAATGCTACATAATGTTAACAATTAAACATTAATATACTCGTAGCAATATATTAGCCGTTTGCTTTTAAACATAAGCTTCTCCTTTCCACACTAGTCGTGACAAATGTGTCGCAAAACATAAATCAAACTTATTTTACTCTCGTTAGGCCCTTAGTTACTAAAATACTCCTTTGTTCAAACGTGTCCCTGAAGCCATCTTAGAATGTTTCTAATTATATCCTAAGCTCTACCTACTCATTTAGTGCTTGTTGGGACCGACTGGAACGGGACTAATTTGAAGAGCTTTGAACAAAAGGGACTACATACCAGCGCTTGAAGATTTTTGTTTGATCTATCGTTAATTGTTTACTTTAACTTGTACACAGGTATAGATAGCTTATATTTGATGAAGTGTCGGTCAAATCACATAATTCGTTTTTTAACTCGGCGAACGAGCAGGCGAGCTACCTGATGATAAGTAGTCATCGCCGCCCATGGACATCTGCAAAACAAAAGGATTTGCATATGCGTTGCCGAGCCTATTTAAGGAAAGGGAGGGCAAGGAAGAAGGGGAAGGAAGGGGATTGAGGGAGGAATTGGGCCTCCGGCCCTCTCGCTCACCGAACAAAGCGCAGTAGCGAAACGCTACTAATCGGACGTTGGTCTTCCGCGAGAGAGTGGTGCTTCGGCTGTCAAGCCAGCCCATTCATGCTGCGAACAGCGTGGCCCTACCACAACAGAATTCCATTAAATCCAGATACAGGCACTTATGAAACGTGACCGTGGAAATTACGCACTACCGACATTAGTCGCTTTGTATGAAGAAGACAATTAACTTGATTGTCTTCTCCATACGAAACTACAGGGCACAATTCCTCCCTCAGTCTCCTTCCTAAATGGAAAGGAAAGGCGAACCTTCCTTTCCATTTCCTAATAGGCAACAGCTTCTTTGCATTATTCAGACAATGGAAGCTTGGAAGCGGCGGTAGCCTAATGGCTAGGTCGTCGGACTTGTGATCATGTGGTTGCCGGTTCGAAACCCATGTATTGGACTACCGACGTGAGCCCACTCGTAACACAAGCATTTAGCTTAGCAGGAGGGGTTAACAAGAATATTAGTAATGTGCGACCCACATTACTAGTAAGCTTTAAAAAAATATTAATAGAACATAGTCTGTCTGTTGCTCTATCTAATGGTAAATGGCAACCATCCACCCATAGATAGGCTATGTTCTCTTAGCAATGTCTGCTTCTCCTCAATTCTCTAAACGGACTAATTTCAAGAAATTCTATCTAAGGTACGGAACCTTTATCAACTGTTAAGATCTGATCAGGTTTAAAAAGAATAGTTTTTTCTGGTGTGGGGATGGAATTTTCAGAGCTTCCAGAGTCGACATTAGGCAAGAATGGAGTCATTATATACTATTGTCCATATTTGTCACGCTTTTCGCTTCTTCGTTACTGGTGAAATTATAGGCATTTATATGAGTCCAACTTTGGAACTCAGCGTAACAATGACACGTTTGGTCATTGAATATATATAGAAATAGGTGATTGAACGTGATCTGAAAGGTATTACCACAGATGTCCTACTCTATATCTGTAGTTATTACCATTATATAAGGCAGACGTTACCTAGAATTATAATATCGTATATTGTTTCAGCACAAGCTATATAATAATAATTAACTAACCGTAACTAGAAATAGACTTTACGTAAGAAATAATTATTTTATGTGTCACAATTTTCTTCGTTATTATTTTCTTAGTGACACAAGATAATAAATAGAAAGCACATTAGTCAATCGTCATCATACCATCATGCTTGTATCTCTAAAGGGCTAAGCAGACGTGTACACTCATAGTTCGTCGGTATGTTGTTAAATCGTCTTAGCATTGTGAACGTATTGTCTGGCCATTAATATATTTTATCATATTTTTCTAGCCTGGCAGAACATGCAGAACTATACTGTACCTTTTCCACTACCAGATGGACAATATTTTAAGCGAATAAAGCGTTTTTTTCGTGAAGACGAAAACCGATCCCAGGCAAAGTACCGAACGCTTTAGCGACTAAGTTACCGAGACCACTGCCTGTGATATCGAATTTCTCTTCCGTGACGTAATTTTAATTCACAAAAAAAAATATTTTTTTAAATACTTATTCAGCATTAATTAATGCCAAAATATTATTATTTGTTCGAATAAAACATTTCATTGCATTGACCGAACACAAATCCGAAGTTGGAGCGACTACTGATAAGATTCTAAAAGAAAAACTCGATAACTATTACTCGACCAGGGAATATAAGCCCCATACGGTCAGACACTTAAAAATATAAAATACATAGGTACCTTTGGCGTTTTTGTTTTTTGTCAATGAAGTGAGACCAAAGACATTTAATACACTAGTAAACTATTAAATCTCTTTGAGCGAGACGCACCAGAGACTCTTTAGATCGTACCCAATTTACCCGTCTCTTGAACGAATAAGCACGTAAGGGATTCGGAGATGCAAACTACCGCTGCCGGGAACGTACGCTTCCAAATTATATCAAATTTTAACACCCAATTTCTCGTACAACATTTTTCGGAGAATCTTTAACACGAGTCAATAGGTTTCGTCTACGCAAGCTTGCTCCATCGTCAACCATATTATCGCTTCATATCAGGTAAGATGGTGGTCAAACGCGAGCCTATCCAATATAAAAAATGAATAAAAATTTACACTATGGAAGCGTAACTTTATGCTTAGTCACATCAGTCAGTATCCGGCAGTGGGTGAAAATGATGATGATTTATTTTCTCATCCCACAAAAGCAGAAACTGTGTTCAAAGGCCTTGAAAAGCGAGAGGATCTTTGACAAGGACAACAGCCTGTTATCATTGGTAAGATTAATGTTCATATCGTCTTCAAAATATCCGCCTGTGGGCGGCGTAGGCTGTGTTAATAAAGATGGATCTCTCTTTTGATTTCATACAATTAAGTACACCAACACTACATTGGCGCCACGTTTATTCTTCCTAGTAGATTCCACCGAAAATATGGAAATACGTTATTAATTATCCGGGAATCGTCATGTATACAAAATCTTGGATTTTGATTCTTAAAGTCTTGATGTCGCACTCGACATCAATCATCTCACCCGAGGCACCAATTTCAGTAATTTATGTGGGTTTCTAAGAAGGCTGGAAGAATAGAATAGGTGTTTCTGTGTACTTGTTAGTTTTTGAGAAAATTTAAGATCATTCAGTCCTTTTCAATTGAAACAACACCGGAGATCGGATGTGCGCGACAGTTAAGGAGCAGTATTAGGTAGTGTTAGCTTTTCTACCGGCACTAAACAAGTCAAACGGGATACAACTTCCAAGCTCGAAGGAATTGGCACAAAAAACTAGACCCTGTAGGTTTACTCTCGATTTTATCGTGCCTAAGTCTGATAGAGGTTAAATTACGACATCTGGATGTGAAACCAGCATATAATACTTGATTTGTATAGATTGATGCACATAGCCGTCCGGCCAAGGTGTAGTGATGTGCCGTGTCCGGGAAGTTTCCAACGTTCCCAATTCCCGGGAATATATAATATTTGGAAGCGATACTTCACTACGCAGGTGTATCTTAGCAGTGTTAGATACAAATCGCACAAGATATGAATTCCGGTATTGGTACAAAAGCTACGAATCTTATCTGATATTTGGTTCTCTGTCTACCCTACAAGTTAATCAACCGTGACCATAGCATGAACAATTTGGAGCTCAGCACCCATCGATCACCCAAGGCAAGTTGCGCAACGGGGCCGATGCGCTCTGATTCATGAGCTAATGATACGTGACCATAGTTTATCGTAACCCCTACTATGAGGTGACAACTCGATGTCATTGAATCGACTGTTGCAGAGACGCTTGTTCTCTTGAGCCGTTGAGCGGTCACAGTGTAAACGAATGATGCAATTCATTTTATTAATGTCTTTATTTATCTATTGTTAGGTATAGTCATCATATCAACATACATAGATCTACATTTCTTATATTTGTGTATGTATTTCGAAAGATTTTGAGCGAATATACTAAGACACTGACGTCTTAGTATATTCGCGTAAAGGTCACAATAGAAATCATTCAGTTTATTAATTTTGAAATAAACTTATTTCTTTCAACCTCACTCACCAAATCTTGTGCCGAAACACAGCAAAATCTAGTATGACTGATAAATAGTCGCTTAGGTGATAGTTGAGTGATTTTGTCACTAAGAGTAGAAGCTAAGACAGTGTTTGTCAACATTGAACTATGCTCCTATAATTTCTAGTAGCTAGAGAGGTGTAAAGGGTATGTTTTGTATTAAAAGGTTCCTTTATATAATAAAATACCCATGCATTCACTTGATAAAGTTAATTACAGTTTTACGAAGTAAATTAGGCTAGTTTCCACTCACAAGATATTATAAAAACGTTTTAAAAGTAAATTGAAAGGTGGGACAACGGTCAGCGTTAATTAAAAAGGTAGTTAATATTTTATGATTTTCAAGTAAGTAGGTACCACCCATTACGCAAATACACAATTATCTTGACCTTGGCAGTTAACAACGATGACATAAAATATTTTAATTATAATTTCCATAAACGTGAAATAATCCGTAAAATTGGCATTACGTGATTTTCGTAAGCTCAACGTAAACTACGTTCTTGGGGGTTATACAATATGTAAATTATAGGCTCTTCCGTTTACGAATAAATTAATATGTTACGAAACGTATTAAAAATATTAAAATGAACGCTGTTGGACTAAGAAGGCTGTTTTTGATGAGTTGTAATATTATGATTCATCATTAGAAAACATTTTTTTAAGGAATTCATTTCTATTAACCTATGAATTAATTACAGAGGAATTGCTTTATTTAATTTAACTTCTTAATCGCGGAGTACTACATTACCGATGGTTATCTTAGTCCAAAACCGAGTCAGTATTAAAAATATATAAGTTTTAGAGGTTTGTTATGCTGCTATCATCATTCTTATAGTCAACAAATCAGTATCTTACATTTGATTACCATGATATTTACACTTCCATATTTTTATATCTATAATAATATGTATTATATTATAAATGCCAAAGTAAACTCTGTTTATCATATATGTTATCACGACTAAATCGCTTTTCAGACAGATTTTGATCAAATTTGGCAATTTGAAGATTGCATTTTGAAGAAGAATATAGGTCTACCTTATGTCAAAAGAAAACTAAAATAGGCTAGGCTAACGCAGCAATATCTAGTGTTTTACACTTGTAAAATGTTTGATATTCCGAGGCAGCCAAAGCAAGTGATGTTTAGGGATGTACAATGGCGCTTTTATGCCGTCTGACAAGATTCATTGCCTGTCACCTATTGCTACATGACGTGAGTCAACAACCTGCAACGTATGTGCCAACTTATTTGTGACTGGAATACTATTTAAGTTTGTTTGTGCATACAGTATGCAGTAATAACTAATGGGCTGCAAAATATTATCAATATAGACTATTTCGTATACTGTATCTGTAGAAATTAAAAAGTTATCAAAATCATAACGCGGTAATTTACGTTAAATAAATTTATTAACTGGACCAACGGTTGATTTATACAAAGGAGCGAGGGAGCAACAACAAAATCGTGACATTGTGACATTATTTTACAAGGTTTTATTTAACCTGCAATGTATGTTTGTTAGGGCCTATTCTTGCAACTAAATTTTAAAGCAGTTCTCCTCAACTAAATGAGCCGTTAATTTTCAATACATATTTAGTTTGGATGACAATGCATGGTTTGACGTTAATTTAAATCCAAAATGGCGGCCTAAAAAACCACTGTTTAAAAAATACAAAGCTTTTATTTTACAATGATGATGAAGGTGCTGAATGTGTTGAGAATGGTCACCTAACCTTCCAAATCGATCTAAAAAAATCATTGTTAATATTATTACCCGTCTAAACTTGAGATGAAATACATGTTGAGAAACACAATCTTCGAAGGCCGTCAATTAGATAGATTATTGATTGTTAACCTATGTCTCATCAGCAGCGAATATTGCTGCAATTGCAAAATGTCTTCTACTGAATTTTCGATATCAGTTGTACGCATGGCTTCACAAGCTATACAAAACCAGTTTACGCTGGCCTCTTATTGTACGGAAAGCTTAGTCAATGCGAGATCAGCTTAAACTGGTTTTGTATAGGGTGAGCCGTGTGTACATACGGTAATGACAGATGAAATTATAATAGGCACAAAGTTAAAATTCATGTAGGTGCCAGCCAATAAAACCATGGAACCTAATAAGGATGTTATTTACAATGTTTTATGGGTACCTTAATTTTTTTTTTTGAGATAATATGATTTGAAATCATCCACGCGGATATCTTAGGGACCACCCACGAAGGTCATGGCAGTTGTGACAGAAAATTACTCTATTTTTTTAAATACATATTCAGTTAAATTGAAAACTCATCATACTTAAGAAAAACTGTACTGTAAAACGTCACAGAACAACTAATACTTAGTACTAATAGGGGGATCTAAAGCGTATGCAATTTTCATTGGTTTGGTAGAATTATTGTACTCAGATGTGATGTGAGGCAACATCTATACTTATTTGACAAAACTCAGTCACAATGTACACAGTGGGATAAAAAAACTTGATTTAAACTAAACATTGAGAATCAGTGATAGGCCTTCAGTGATGCACATAGGTAATTGTATTGTTTGTCAGTTTATAACTTCATAGTTGCCTCATTGCCGCTTACCGAAGATTCGAGTCTCGAGATTGCAACACAGATGTTGCTTATTTGCATCTCTACTTAGTCAATAATTATCAAGGTAAGATATTTTAGAAGTAAAATACTTTAGCCAGTTCTGTAGCTATCTTATTAGGTCCTACAATCACACAATAAAACTATTTGCTATCAGTTATAAGTGAGGGTAATCCTTCACATGACAGGCGCAAAATAATTATATTCAGTTTCTACGTGTGTGAAGTACAGGTGCCGTATTACCACGTATTAAGGCGATCATTTTTACGTTGTGAAAGAGGGACGCCACTATTTAACCTGTAGAGCGGCATCCCTCTCTCATAACCTAAAAATGATGGCATTATTACGTGGTAATACGGCCCCAGAGCTCCAAATTGTATTGAATTTCATAGTCTATGTTTCACCCTAGTTTTGCTTTCTATAGTTTTACTAGTAGGTATTTGTGACACAAAACGGATTATACCACCCCAATCATACAAATATAAGTATCTTTAATCACGTTTAGCGTATAAGTGATTAAAGATAAGTACTTATGTCTCACTCACTCACTGTCACTTCAAGATGAATTTGTAACGTTTATTTGAATAAAGTTATTAATTATTTAAAAAAAAGTTTTATACTCTGTCCATCTATTATAAGAGAAACACAGCCGGTACCTGGATAAAATCTAAGCATAGATATTTTATTGCTTTTTTGTGCGCAGGCAAGGAGGTCAATTCGCCAATATTTTGCAACGAAGCTGTTACTAAAATTCTGAGTTTATGATATTTACTTTGCTTAATTCTATTGTTTGTATTAAACTTATTAAAGACTAATGGATTATTCTTTTTATTTTTTAATGCTGGCACTTATATGCGTTTTCCCTCGCCGTAGACAGGGAGAGGGTTGAAAGCATCTCCAAAATGCCTTAGCCATGCGAACCTACGATTATCTGCAATATTCATTTAGATTTTTTAAAGTAAACATTTTCTGTTCAGATTATTCGTAATATTTAAAATAAAGTTGCTACATAACTCTCCATTTAAATTGATTCCTGGCTAGATGCAGCCTTGGACATAACCTACTGAAAGACCCAGCGAAATAATAATTACCTTCCTACCTATAAAATGTAAACATAATTAAAATAAATTAAATTCAGAATAATATTTATATTATGGCACACGGTAGTCGGCAAGGGGCATACGCCACCAACCGGCACGGAAAGTGAAAGTAGCTTACCTCGAAGTCGGCACGGTCCCTCACCACCATTACTTTTTTGAAGAAAATCTGGGGCATAATGTCACCTCCGACCCTTCTGGCACAACACTACACTAATATCAAATTATCTTATTGAATCGCGAATTGGTTCTAAGTTTAAACGTTTTATTTTTGTCTATGACAAAAGAACTCACTTTTGTTTTTGTTTACAAACTCAATGTCATGGTCAGTTCTTTTTTTTAAACAAAGTTTGGCGCCAATTGTTTTTTTTTTTTCATGCACAAGTCATATTTTAATTTTTATGAAGTCTTTATTTTACTTTGTTGATTTAATGCTTTAGAGATGACATTAAAAATATTGATGCGATTTGTACGCAAACCTTTCCCTTCTAACACTTTGTAGTCAACTAAACCACGCAACAAGCATAATGTTTATAAGTAAGAAACGTTGACTTGACTGCGACTGTCGCAATCGCAGTATTGGCTCCACGGTATTACATTCAATCAAAACTCTTTATTTCTTGAGAGCCAAGGTAGAAAATTGCATGAACTACTTAGAATTCTTACAAGTGCTAGGTTTGTCTATTTCTAGTCTAGGTGCAATACACGTTCAATACGTGCAGATTGGATTTGCGATAGTACATACTGCATATATCATGATTGTGGCCCCTATAATTAATGATGGCGGCAGATGCAGAAAAGCGTGAAAAAAAAGAAAATGTTTTTATATTAGCTATAGGTACTAGCTTATGATGCGCCTTCGCTCCCGTGGACGATTTTGAAACAGTTATGATCTTTTATTTATATTCTCTGTAAACAACTGACAGGTCAAGGGCTACGAGTATCTCAGAATCCGTTCAATTAATTGAGAACTGTACTGCAGTTTTTTTAAGTAGGAGCTTGTTCTTTCTAACAGTGAGAAATAAAAATCTGTTCAGTAGTTTTTGCGCTAACCCCTAACAAACAGACAAGAATTCTTAATTCACTTTTTTGGGTTCAGGGACCTTTACTTAAATTCTTTGGCTCACTTTTTTAAATATCTTCAGTGTATAGAAAAAATATTTTTACAATGTTATATTACTATAGAGATATATTTTATTTATTTTTATTATACAGAGAGCTGTTTGCGATTAAGTTTGCTTACAATTTATAATATTTGCGGGGTTTATTTTGATTTGTTTACAAAACGCAGCAACTGTGGCCTATCATCATTCCTACTGATGAATGAGGCCTGCTAGTATGTTTATAAAGGGCTAAATGTTTACTATTTGCATAAATAAATCCCGCTCCAGGGTTAATGAACTTGCTCAATGAATTTTGTTGATTTTACAGGTTATGTTGGTACTACTTTCCGGAAATCGAAGATGACATAATGCAAGGTTTTGACTTCAGATAACTGTCATGTTAATGCTATACTACTCGATTAGCTACGGAATGAATATATATAAGATCTGTAGATACATACTTATTCCGGATTTGTGTTTATTATGCATCCACCTTAAAAATATTACTTATGTAGTTAGTATGAAAGAAAAAAAATATTACAATCCAAAATGTCATCCCACAGATATACCTACGAAACCGATTCCTGCTTGCTCCGAGATTGGACCCATATTAATCGCCACAGGCTCAACAAGTTTATTCATCCGGTTGAGATTCAGTTTTTGCCTTACACGCACAGTTTGACTTCCGCATGCCTTCAGAAGAAACCGATACCAGTATCACTAGTATTCACTATTCAGTATTCTTTTTTCCGGTACTATTTACTGAGATGTAAGTATAGTTTCCAAACGACTATCAGCGTTCTTTATCGTATAATTTATCATTCTATTTCAAAACAGAGATATTATAGAGTTGACAACATTAGTTTTCCTTTAAAGGACATCGAACCTTCGGACAGAACCTCTATAAGGTGCAATTTATGTCGATGTCATGTGGATACTAACATAAAGTTGTGGCTGTGTGTGAATTGTTTCGAAGTATAATGAGTACCGCTATAGAAATGCAAGTGCAAGTATTAATAATTAATTATCAAGCGCTTATACGGTAAAGGAAAACATCGTGAGGAAACCTGCATGCCTGAGAGATTTTCTTGAGGGCGTGTGAAGTCTGCCAACCCGCAGTAGGCTAGCGTGGCGGACTATAGCCTAATCCCTCTCGTAATGAGAGGAGACCTGTGCCCAGCAGTGGGACAATGTAATGGGTTGATGATAGAAGTGCATGTATAAAAATAAAATAAAATCCTACTAGGTCAGCGTTGTCAACGAGTCTATCTATTGTTTCATAAACATCTTAGTGTCGTTAACTCGCGACTAATTTTTAAATTTATGTTTTATCAAACTTTTACATCGGTTAATGAAGAAGGCACATAATTTATGCAGAATAGTTTTTATTTCATAATTAAAAACATATAAGTGCGGTGCCATTTGAGTCACCTGCATCCGTTATACCCACATAGTTGATACTTAGGGACATTTCGTATACTGGTTTTATTTATTTAATGCGTTGTATTTGCGACGCCCTATATTATTGAACGTGACCCTCAGGTTGAGATGAGACCCATGCCCAGCAGCGGGTTTTTTATACAAGTCTTTTATACAAGTATCTTAACTTTTTATTTGATCTGAGATGAAATTACGTCGGTAGCAACTTCAGACTTACGGCACAGTTCACTAAGATTCGTGAGAAAATGCGCAATACTGCGGTCTGTACTCACTAATAAGTTTCTGCTAGTGTGTATAGTGTCAACGTGTGTCGATAACTCGATATCTGATTGTCTTCCTATTTTGGCGTTGTTGTTAGTGTGTATCGGTAAGTGTCTTTATGTGTGTGTTTGTACTTTTGTAGAGTTATTATTCACTGCATTAACAAGTAGCCTTGTGGGTTGATTGCCAGAAACGTGGTCTGCTCGTCAGGTAGACACACAAATGTTTGGTCACCTTATTCAATTACATTTCACACTTCATCATCTTATGATAGGTATACTAGGTAGGTAGCTCTTCCCTTTTTTTATGAGATAACTCGGCAAACGAGCAGACGAGCAACCTGATGATATAGGTACCAAGAGAGTTGCAGATGCGTTGCCGAGAAGGTAAAAGGAGGGGAAGGAAGGGCTGAGGGAGGAATTGCCTGCGGTTTATCTCACATTCCAAAGAACTTTTTGAGAAAGGTAACTAATGGCCTTCTCTAAGGTCCCTGGGTTTAAGTTTAGCTCCACATTTATAATAAGTATGGATTAACGCAATCCCTCGTAAGTCTGAGAGACCGGTGCCCATCACAAGGGCAATAATAAAGGATTAATGATTTAAAGCCACGATCTAAAACTTCAGTACCTAGTCTGGATATGAAAATAAGAAGCAAAAATTAATCAATGAAAACTGACAAAGAAGAAGAATCATGTTACATGGAACAGAAGTACGCTGAGTGACTCTTGGATTGGACTGCGTTCGGCTTTTTGATTGTAAGAACATGATAAACAATGGTGACTATACGTGCCACCTGATGGTAAGCGGCATCCGCAACTTTTTAACCCCAGCAACACCAGTGGTATCACTAATGCGTTGTCATCTTCAGACTTCAGTCGTTGAGTTTCCTTTGCCCAATGGACATCAACGTAACCCTACATACCAAAGAGAATACGGCAGACTATTGGCAAACAAATCCAGCAGCATTAAAATATTGTCTATGCCTGAGATATACAGCCTCATTCCGTTTGATCTATACTTAGATCTAAATGCAATCATAAACGTTACCCTAAAATGGTCGTGTGGTCTGAATTCAGTGCAAAGCTAACTTTAGATACAGTTTCCTTCGAGAATATGTTTCATAACTAGTGGGTCGTAATATTCTATATTAATTCATTCTCCGAATATGATTCTAGAGATTCTAATGAAAGACAAATAAATCATCAAATTATAGCCCTCGTTCTTATTTGGTAGGCTTAGATCAATGAAAAATGAGAAAGAAGAAGAATCATGTAAAATGGAACAGAAGTACGCTGAAAGACTAGTTAAATTTGGTATATACAATATCGCTTAAGGTAAGTAGGTACAGCACCTACCACGTACCACCTACAAGAAATGCATGCTGAAAATTGTCCAAAGATTTATGAACAAATCGGTGTAGGTCCGAAGGACACAGATTTCTGTTGAATCCTGCTTGATGTATTTTTTTTCATAAACAAAATACTTACTTCAATGAGATACTTACTTAAACAATATTCTTGTTAGTAGTACCTTTTTCTGGGCTTTAACACTAAGTAGCTTGGACCGGATACTGGTGGATAACAAAGTCTCAGAGATCTTTGTTAGAAGACATAAGTCCATCTATAGGACGAACACAGGCGCTATAACCTTATCCTCCAGTTTGAGACCCTTGACTTGACTAATGATAAAATAATTTATTCGTCAAAACAAAAGCGAAACATTAGCATAGTTAAATTAAAAGTCACTGGAGTCACAGACCGCCATATTGGTTGGCAAAGGCGTGTAGCATTCAGCCACATTAGTAAGGAAGCGACACGCATTGTGAACATGTTAATGCCAACATTGCCAACCGAAAAGAGAATAATTGTATAGGAGAAAGTGATGATATGTTTAGAATATAAAATTGTTTACCAAATTATGCGCGTACCGACTCTGTTTTTATTAAATTTTGTTATTGATTATTTTAATGAACGAACGTTAATATTCGTTATTTGAATGGGTGAGCTCATTGCCTCGTGTAATCAATTTTATTAACTCTTCAATATTTTTTATAGATTAGATGCCCTCAGACAATAGTTCACATAATGAATTCTATGCCTATTCAAAATCATCGACCGTAAATTCCCTACTATAGTAACCCGGAGACATTGTTCATCTTAATAGTGCTTTGTTTGTGGCTTGTTTTTTTTTTATAGGTCTACGGAGGTCCTCATAGTCACGTACCAGTAATAATTTGTATATTGTATGTACGTGATGAACATTGAAGCTTATTACAATGTCTAACGCGAAGGCTACGCATGCCATTATTGTTCTAGGGATCAGTGAAAGCTGTCAAAAGCTTCTGTTAGGTCCAACAAAAAGTCCTTTCTAAAATTTACACCGTGTAACATTAATCCAATTATATTCTTGTGTATGCCGGCTTTTTTTGTACAAATTAAACTGCGTTTCTTTGCTTCGAGGGATTCTTTAAGTTACCCTATGCGTGTCGTGTCGTGTCATGGAAATTAAGCGCCTGATAAATTCCGTCTGTCCAGAGAATAACAAAGTAACACTATCTTTCAAATATAAGGCACAGTTGCAACAAAGTACATATACAGGGGCTTAAGTAGGTACCTATAATTCCAAGATATGCCTAATTTAATAAATACTTTTATTATTATTTGTATGAGTTACGCTTAATTTAAATAGATAGTTAAACCAAGCAAATAAGTCATCGATAGAAGATAGAGTTGATATAATTATCAGAAAAATATAAATCTTAGTACCTACCTATGTGTTGTACGAAGATGTAGGTACTTGCTTATAGATGTAGACGACTATGATTTCTAGATTCCCCATTGGTCTAGTGGCCGTTAGGGCGGCTGCTACGTTTGAGGTCTCGGATAGGATTCTCAGGTCGAGCAAAGTGATATTACCATCCATTTATTTATTTATTTAATTAATTACAACGGTCTCTTAACCAATTATAGTAACTAATATATATAAACTATACGAAATTAACAAAAAAGGCTAACAACACTTTCATAAATTCCTCTCACAGTACTTCTGACATACCAATAAGATCTTCGACCATCCATCCGCAAACAAATCATCTGTTGGATTAGAATCCAAGAGATCAGTGATCCAAGAGATCAGCGCGGCCATAGTGCAAGGAATTGGCATTCATAGAAATTGGTCGACGAAGTGTGACATTGTATGACTAGGAGGTGGGATGAGTCCTAAGTTTTGTGACGTCACATTTTAAAATGTAATAGGTACATCTAATAAAGCAAATTTCAAATGTTTCATTTAATGTTAATTAAAATGATTAAAATAATTTAAATGGAAATGAAACTAATTTCGGAACTGCTGTTTTAATTTAAAAATTGCCAAATATGTGACGTCACACTAGGGAGCGGGTGGTCTCACAAAAGTGACCATCTGTGACAAGAAGGGGGGGAGAGGTCAGAAATTCATGAAATTCGTGTGACGTACTTTATGGATGGCCCCTATTAGGTTTTTCTATGAATTTCTCAGGTTGGATTTCTGCCCGGTTAATAGCAACAGGCTCGCCTCTTGTTACAAGTGATCTAAACATACCGAACTGTGTTAAACCCATTGGGGCATACATACCTACCTACAAACGTGACGGTGTTAATTTTTTGTTAAAAAACCAAATTGTTATGTGAATATGCTATTGTGGGGCCATACACAAATGCCTTACAATATTGCTCGACAATATAAATAAAGGGTAGGGAGTCCTTTGCTCTGCATTGACACGAAAATAGTTGAATAAAAAAATATAAATAAGTCAGCACGTAGAATTATTTTATTATTAGGATTAGCAGTGATAGCCTAGTGATATGACCATTGGACTGCCAAGTCAAAGGACTCGAGTTCGAATCCAAGGCACGCACCTCTGACTTTTCGAAGTTATGTGCGTATTAGTAATTAATTATCACGCGCTGCATGCCTGAGAGATTTTCTTGAGGGCGTGTGAAGTCTGCCAACCCGCAGTAGACTAGCGTGGCGGACTATAGCCTAATCCCTCTCGTAATGAGAGGAGACCCGTGCCCAGCAGTGGGACAATGTAATGGGTTGATGATGATGATGACGTAGAATTATAAATAACGGTCAAATTTCTCCAAATAATTTTAAACATTAAAATATTGATGATTAAGTTCAAAATCGACTGAGAAAAATTGACATTTTGTGGTAATCTGATGTGCTGGCGACCGTACCTACATACCAACCTACCTACATGTTAAATAAATGGGATTCTTATTGAGTTAATATATTTAATTCAAGGCTTCATTAAAAGAAAACCTCGTAACGTAACACAAGAAATAAAATATTTACTATTTCCACTGCATTCACTTCCTTCTCAATAATAATATCCGCAATCAATGCGTAATTGTTCTCATATTAAAATTACTACTAAGTTAAGTTATGTTTTGGTTATCGTCTACCCTTCAAATGACACTTCTTTGTGTTTGTAAAACATTTGCTATTTCTCATCACTTGACTATGTTGCTAGAAAATTATTAAACATAGGTAGTTTACTTTTACGATAAGTCGAAACGATAATAACTTCATGCATAATGTGATAGGAAAATATCACTTACATTCAAATCGTAACCGCTTGTAATCCAGGAGCGAATGCTCAAATTATTGTATTTTCTCCTCCATTTCACTAATAGTCCATCACTTTTGCGTTTAGAACGCCTATTCACAACATATCGTTCCATTTTCAAACACTATCAATAGTCAATGTATAAATCAATTAATCCATAAACACTGCAAATAATAACACGATAGGCTCCGTCCACGAATGTGTTACTACTAAAACATACAAAAACAAATTCGAACTACCTACCAAAACATTATAATAAAGTTATATAAAAGTAACGAAGCGAAGATAATTTATTACGGTTTAATATTTGAATAGATTACCAAGAGAGATGTTACGGTTGAGTCTCGTATAAACATTAGAAAGTTATAGAAAGATCTAAATTTAAAATTGGAACGCGGAAAATTAAAAATAAAATTTTCGCGGTTCGCGCCGTACATGCGAGCGTTTGGGAACGTCGTCCTTTGACTAAACTTGCTCGGTTAATAATATCGTTTGGTGCACAATTTGTCGCCTTATTCGTATTACGGTATGTTGGAACGAATACGGGTGCGTGATTCGAATGCTGTGCTCATAGATTTTGATTGTCCCTCCCATACAAAACGGACAATAGGTACTCGATATGCGACGCGACCGCCGCCGCCGTCCTCTATTCTATGTCGTTTTGTCAGTGGGTAATTTCGATAACCCAAATACCTGATCAAGGACGTATGTGTATTGTGTGGGAACGGTACCAGAAGTGAATTAAATGCCGAATTTAGAACGCGCCCTCATTCGACATAGGTACTTTAAAATTCAGGCCAAGTAATTTCTTAGATTGGAAGTGATCCACTGTAGGGAAAATGAGAGTTGTCCACCGCATACAATAATAATAGTGTAAAATGGTGAATGAACATTATGAATTTAGGTACATGTTTGTCTATTTGTTTTTTTTAAGCTTACTAGCAATTTGAATCGCTCATAAAATGCTTAGTTGGTTTTGATCCGGCAACCAAATGATCGCAAGCCCGACGCTCTAGCCATTAGGCTACCGTCGCTTCAAATTAATTAAAATACTTTACATAACATACCATCACGCCTGTATTCCCGAAGGGCTAGGCAGAGGTGTACTAATGTACACCCACACTTCGCCGATTTGTTTAGGTCCCATGTAATAGTGGGCGAGCCTATTGTTATTAACCGGGCACAAATCCAGACTCCGAACTGCTATTAAGAATTTCATAGAAAATCCCAATAACACTTTGCTCTACCCGGGGATCGAACCCAGGCCCTCTCGTATAGCAGTCGCGCTTAGGACTAGAGTAATAAGACATGTTTTAATTATTAATTAACTTATTAGTCTAGTCTAGTCGGGACCTAAGCGCGACTACTACGCTAGAGGTCTTGGGTTCGATTTCCAGGTCAAGAACTGTTATTAGGTTTTTCTATGAAATTCTCAGTAGCAGCTCGGGTTTTGTATATTATGTGTTCGGTAAAGGGCAATAGGCTCCCCCCTATTTCATGGGATCTGAAAAATACCGGCACACCGGCGAACTGTGTGGTTATAGTGAGTTCACCTCTGAGTTAGAATGACTGGAATTCAGGTATGTAATCTACAGTTTGTTCGAAATAAGTAAGCCGATCGGAAGTTAGCCGTTCCGAACTACCGCGGTGCTAAAATCGTTTAATTAAGGGTTTTAATACATAAATATCGAAATAAGTAAACAAAATAATTAGAAATATAAAACATATATAGGACTCTAATTATCTTTACACCGACTCTCTCTATTAAAATTTACCACTTCTAAACCACTTGCAAATAACTTCCGATCGGCTTACTTATTTCGAACAAACTGTAAGTAATAACAAAATGTATTAAAAATCAACCAATTGAGAAGGAACCTCCTTTAAATTACCAAACTTTACATTTTGGGTGGAAATCTAATCATTATTTCCTACAAATTTTACTATCTACACCTACATACCCACAGTATTGTGAAACTTTGATACTACTTCAGCAAAACAACATTATTTTATGTTAATTTTATTTTCTACCGAATTATAAAATCTGCATTTTTATTGACCAAATTATATAATTTGGGGACCCCCAAAAAGTTTATGTTAATTATATGGCACAAAGGCCTCTGAAGCCATGCCAAAAATATTACAAAAGAAAATAAAATATATTAATTATTAGTTGGCAATATTGCATTACAAAATGTCAAAATGCGATGTTGACAGAGATGGTTTTCAAAAAGTAAAATCCAAATCTAAGCGATTTACTAGCAAAAGGCCTACTGTAGTGCCAAATCAAGATACAGGGTTTCAAAAACAAGAAGTATCTATAGATGTTTATAAAGTAATTCGGTAAGTTCATGCTACTTACGATACAATATAACCTGTTACCTCTTACTGTTTTAAGGTTATAAAAACCTATTTACATTTTCCAGGCGGATCTACTGCGCAGTAGAAGATTTAAACCCTTCAAATTACTTGGAAAAGGTTATAAAATCTGTGAGTAACGCTTTACAAGGTAGAACAGTCGTAGAAATAGTATGCCTCGGACTTGGGCACATCACAGAGTGTAACATTTCTAAATACCAGTTGGGCCTCTTGCTGTGTCTAAAGGAACACTGCAACCCCAAAAACGTTTTAGTACATGACCCTATATTTTATGAAAGTGAGTGTCAAGTTTTAAATAGGCTGGGGCTTACAGTTATATCTGAAAACAGTGAAGGTAGTTATGTAATATCTGATAAAGGTGTTACTGTGGTTTATTTACCGCACTGTCCAAAACAATTAACAAATAATTTTCTTTGGAGTAATTGGGGGTTAAATTTAGAAAACTGTGTACTTATTTGTAACAGTTTCAGCTCTCTTGTCGACAATCAACCCAGTAGAGTTCTCTTAGAAACTGTACCATACATTTACAAAATATTTTCGTATACACTTGAGCAGGGTTTGGATAATAATTTTAAATTTAGTGACATATTCAATGATACGGCCATCCACCAATTTCCTAAAGACAAACTAGAGAAACTTGATTCTGAATTTTGGATGAAAGGTGAAAAGCCAACTTATGAAAATACAGAAGAATTTATAACATCACTCATGGTAAAAAAGCTGAACATTTAATTTCTTTGAAGGTCTAATATGGCATCAATATCAGCAAAGCCTCCATTAGTGACTCTACGGAGATTGCTGTCAGAACTTCGTAAGCAAAGCACTTCAAAGAAACTTGCTGATAACCAAATGGTCCAGTACATTTTCAGCCAATACCGGAAGTATCAGATCACAGATCAGCAGCTTTGCAAGGCAATTGATGAGATGCACTACAAAGCGAAAACATACAGTGATTACTTGTATAACTCAAGGAGATATAAGGAAATTAATACAGAGTTTAAGGGAAAGGGGGAACGGTCAACTGAGGAGACCGCCAGGATGGTTGGATTCAAAATGCCATATGATCCAAAACCTTGATAGAAAAACAAAGTAGAAAATCAACAAGTCTTGTTAATAAATTATATAGTTCATACATGTTTTTTATTTATTTAAAATACAATTAATATAAAAAATGCATGAGACATTGTTCTTATTTAAAAATAATTATTATACCCTGTCTTTTTGTATATTGAAAATGAAACATAATTGTAAAAAAAAGATAAAAAAAAAGGATGTACTCAAAAGTTTTTGAAACCTTGTAGATTTTATAAATCATCAGGAGTGAGATTAATCTAACAAGAATCTACCTAGTCCTATTGATGTAAACAGCACATAATGTAACTGTATTTACTTCAGAGTTTGATTTTCTATTTAAAAAATCTTAATTGTAACTGTATTTCTTATAAATGCACTGAATGAGCGCTACACTTTCATAATTTCAAAGGTTTTTATCACCAATTCTTTACAGTGTACTTAGACTTAACATAATAATTTCTTTAAATAATCTCTATTGGGTATACTCTCTTTCGATGAGCTTGGCAATTGTTTGCAACTGCATGTTGCTTGTTCCTTCATAGATGGTACCAATCTTAGCATCACGGAAGAACTTCTCTTGCGGGAAATCTTTGGTGAAGCCTACGCCTCCCATGAAGTCTATGCATTTTGATGTCAGCTTTTGAGCAATTTCTGTAAAAGATACTTAGGTTAGTTTCATTCAATCATGGTATATCTAAAGATGTATAGTTGAGATATTTGAGAGAGAAGTACCTATTGTAACAGATGCATTTTACCACTCATCACCCACTGCTTATGTCTTATATCTGTGGCTTGGACTCAGGCATAGGGTCATACATAACAATAAAATATGGTTATTTCGTGCTGCCTTTAAACTACCTCATTGGTCTAGTGGTCTTAAGCGCGAATGCAATCCTAGAGGTTTTGGGTTCTGTCCTGAATGACAATAGGCTCGCCCTCTATTACATGGTACCTTATCATACCGGGAATTGAGTGTGTACATTAAGTACATCTCTGCCTAACCCTTTGGGAAATACAGGCGTGATGGTTTGTCGCTTTAAGCGTATCACTAGTCACGTCGTATTTTTAAAAATTGAGGTTTACATTTTACTGTGTTATGAAATAGAGAAGTACCTACCTACTTTCTAATATATATATTTTAAATTAATTAAAAATAGACCTGAAGCATAGTATTTAGCCATAGCAGCTTCCTTGACGAATTCTATTCCATTCTCCTTGAGTCTGGCGGCGTTGTAAGTGAGCAGGCGGGCGGCCTCCAATTGAGTTTGTAGGTGAGCAATCTGGTAGCTGATTCCCTGAACAGAAGATAAAGTTACATATTAGTTTACAGTTCCTGTGGATAATACGCTTCAAGAATAAACATCTTAAAATCCGATTCTTGTTCTCCCCTAGCGACATCTATCGTATTACATCGGAACTACGAAGAGACAAATCCTAAATCGCGCAAGCAACATTTACAGTGCAACTTGCTCATTGCTGCCAGGTGAAACACGCACTTGGTTGAAAGATCCTCCCCCTTGCTTTAAAGTAAAGTAAAGTAAATTTTAATGTTTCTGACTGAGTTTATAAAGTTCTTATACATGCATATATGAGTGTAATATCAATCAGCCCTTGTCGGGCATACAATAATTAAATAATGGAATTTCACAATAATGGATTATCCAAAGTATTTACATAACATGATTATATCCTATTTTTGTATTCCAAGAATTCCTTCACAGGTATTTTATATACTTTAACACACATAAACATATTATTTCTATCGTGAAGGGTAGTTTTACATTTTGGCACAATTGTTCTTGTAGGATCTCTTTGGCTGTACAGACTATTCTCTCATTTTTAGGGTTCCGTAGCCAAATGGCAAAAAACGGAACCCTTATAGATTCGTCATGTCCGTCTGTCTGTCTGTCCGATCGTGTCACAGCCTTTTTTTTCATAACTATAAGAAGTATGCTATTGAAACTTGGTAAGCAGATGTATTCTATGAACCGCATTAAGATTTTAACACAAAAATAGAAAAAAAACAATAAATTTTGGGGGTTCCCCATACTTGGAACTGAAACTCAACATTTTTTTTTTCATCAAACCCATACGTGTGGGGTATCTATGGATAGGTCTTCAAAAATTATATTGAGGTTTCTAATATCATTTTTTTCTAAACTGAACAGTTTGCGCGAGAAACACTTCCAAAGTGGTAAAATGTGTGTCCCCCCCCCCCTGTAACTTCTAAAATAAGAGAACGATAAAACTAAACAAAATATATGATGTACATTACTATGTAAACTTCCACCGAAAATTGGTTTGAACGAGATCTAGTAAATAGTTTTTTTTTAATACGTCATAAATCGTAATGATACGGAACCCTCCGTGCGCGAGTCCGACTCGCACTTGGCCGGTTTTTTTCAAATAAGGTGACCCAGACGTGAGATCATAGTGTTTATTCACTATAATAATTTTAGTGTCGTTACTTTGGTTTTTTATGCATCTCTCAGATGGCAGCACTTTTTTATTTATTGACGTCTTTCACATATTGTATCCTTCTATTCCTTGGTCTCTCTGTTTTTTTATGAACCCACCATGCTAAGATAAGACCCACCAAAACATGTTTCAAATTGATCATAATGTTCTTCCATCCGTATTCCCATTCGTACCATAGTTTACTTAGTAAACGACTTTTTTTTATGGTATAACTCGGCAAACGAGCAGGCGAGCTACCTGATGGTAAGTAGTCATCGCCGCCCATGGACATCTGCAAAACCAAAGGAGTTGCAGATGCGTTGCCGAGCCTATTTGGGGAAAGGGAGGGGAAGGAGATAAGGAGAAGGAAGGGGATTGGGGGAGGAATTGGGGCTCCGGCCCTCTCGCTCACCGAACGAAGCGCAGTTACTAAACGCTACTACTTGGACGTCGGTCTTCTGCGAGAGTGTGGTACTTCCCCAGTCAAGCGGGCCCATTCATGCTGCGAACAGCGTGGCCCTACCACAACAACACAACAAGACTTACCTGGAACGAGTAAATATTCTTTCCGAACTGCTTCCTCTCGAGGGTGTAAGGGATGGTGGCGTCCATGCAGCCCTGGCACAGCCCGATCATCTGCGACGCGATACCAATGCGGCCCTCGTTCAGGAAACCAGCAGCGTATTTATAGCTGTTGAGAAGGAATGGTGATTGTAATAAATTAGCCACAAGTCACTAAGTTCCTGCTGAAATGTTTAACTTATTTGTACCTTCCCCCCTTTCAATTCAACAATAGTTTATTTTCTGGGGTATTCAAATATTTTTATTACTCATCTACATAAGTTTTTTTATTGTAATGTGCACCTGTACCTACCTATAATAACTACCTACATCTTAAATTTATATATTAGAATACTTTTCAGGTAGGTACCTATGTTCCGAGCTGTACCTACCTACATATTAAAATTATATTCCAGCCTAGAATTCAGTTCCGTATGGAAAAGAGAAACCTTAAGAATACTTACTACCTTACAATACTTCTACCAAAGCTACTATAGTACCTAACTATAACACAAGAAAAAACTAAGTTCTTACTACTAACTCACTTTGTATTTAGGCACAAAAATGATATGTCGAAAGTCGCAAAAATCAACTGACCCTTTTCCATATTCTCCGAGAATGGCGCTCTCGTGCACTCTGACGTTGTCGAAGTGCACCATACAGGTGCCGGACGCCCGGATGCCGAGCTTGTTCTCAGGCTTAGCCACGGACAGTCCCGGGGTCTCGCGCTCTACGATGAAGCACGTGATACCTTTGTAGCCCTGGAAGAAATGGATGATGATAATAATTATAGACGAGTATCAGATACTGGGAACCTTCTTGAATCTACAATATGGTCCATCCTGCTGTTATTCTTCCGAAATTTCTTATTTCAAGTGTGTCCATGGAAATTCTTAACGGATTCTTTTCCATTGGAATTTTTTTTTGGAACCGTGCAACTAGACTTTCTAAACTTTATAAATATCTAACGTTTCATAAATGTTTGTGAACGCTTATCTTTTTGAAAAAAAACGAAACTTGACACGAGGAGAAGATAATATGGGTGTACGTTTTAAGTTTCATGCTGTAATAGCACGAAATGTAAGTGGCCTGTGTTAAATACGATGAAAATATACGTAATAGGTATATCAAGCGGCGGTAGCGTAATGGCTAGGGCCTTGGACTTGCGATCATGTGGTTGCCGGTTTGAAACCCTCCCATTGCACTACTGACGTGAACCCACTCGTAACACAAGCATTTAGCTTAGCACGAGGGGTTAACAAGATTACTAGTAGGTAATATGAATCACAATTTTCTTACCTTGGAAGGATCAGCGTTAGCCATAACAAGGAACACTCCAGCGACATCAGAGTTAGAGATCCACATCTTGGAACCACTGATCACGTAGTGGTCACCGTCTTTCTTGGCTACAGTCTTCAGAGCAAAGGCATCAGATCCTGAGCTTGGTTCCGTCAAGCAGAAACTTCCGGCCTGAAAATGGTTAAAGAGTTTGTGGTACAAATTCTTATCTCAGCATACTAATGCTTTCATATTCGGAATTCAGGTCTATTCAAGGCCTGAGGAGCTTCAATGATCGAATTGTCCAATTTATACTGCTGCCACAGTAGGGCCAAGGTTATGCCAGACTGTTCACAATATTTTCCTTCGCCTTCATCATTAATCCACGGTTGGGCAGTGGTCTCCTCTCAAAATTACAGGGACTAGACCAGTCCACCACGCTCGCCTACTGCGGGTTGGCAAACTTCGCACGCTATCAAGAAATCTCTCAGACATGCAGGTTTCCTCACATTGTTTTCCATCACCGTTTTAGCGCGTGAAAAATAATGATTACCTAATTTAAATTTACTTCACCTTATGCATTCATCTTAATGCCAAGGTTATAACTGCTATACATTCAAAGACCTAGTCTTAAAATGGCATACACCAGCAAATACATCTTACTTACGTATTCCGTGCATAGTTTTGTAAGATACTTCTGCTTCTGTTCTTCAGTACCGAGCTTCATGAATAGTGAGTTGACGAGCGTGTTGTGGATATCCACGTATGCAGCCACGGCAGGGTCTACCCTGGACAGCTCCTCGACCACCAGCATCATGGTGAGGAACCCGCAGCCGGAACCGCTGTATTCAGTGGGGGTCTCAATGCCCATTAGCTGTGGAGGTTGGAAATTATGTCATGAGTGTAAGCATCACAGCATTTGCTACTTAGGTAGGTATTTAGGTACGAGGTTCCTAGTTTTTTGTTAGAATATAGAATCTTCTTTTTGGGTATCTACCCAAATTAATATATACTTTTATCATTATAATTAGTCGACCATTAAATAAAACAAAAACTTAACAAACCTCAGTAGTTTTGAAAGTGAAAATAAATGTAAAGAAATATAACAGTTTTGGACTTAGCTTTGACATAATACCTACTATAAACGTACTTTTATAGGATGTTTTGATTAACAGAAAGCGGGAAACAAAATATACTTCTAATCGTACCAACGTAGTGTTGCTTGAAAACGTAGCTTAAACGACGACGTGACTCATTCAACCACATGATTTAGAATTTTAGACGTTTGATCTACACTTCATCCGCTCGTTTGATCTCTTTTTTATCTTTAATATCATACCAATGTCAGGCCTTCTAGCTTTTATCTAGTAGGTATTTCGAACTTATATCTGACGTACCAGCTTAGTCAAGCAGTTAACTAAGCTGGTACGTCAGTGAGTACCTGCGTACTCAAAATATATTCTACAAGTCTGAATGTAAACAACTTGTTATCTAACAGATGATATCAATATGTACCTACCTTTATAAAAATGCACAAACCAAACAATGCATAGAAATATTTTTAACTTTTGTATACAATAATACTAACTTAATTAAATTTAATTCAAGAATGTTACTGTTGTCTTTATTAACAAGAGGGTAATATAGGATCGGTCCCAAAACATTTCCCTGTGGCACCCTAAAACTATGAGGTGGAAATTAATGATGGCATGTATAAATTGGGGCTTTTTGTTAAATTCCTTGAAATAATCTATCATCCGGCGAGCATTGCATCTAATGACATTTGACGATGGTCTAATTTTTATTAATTAAAATCATGAACTATAAAGTCGAATGCCCTAGACAAGTTGACATGACGTGATTTATTTACCCTGCAATACACATTCTCTTTCTGGGATCTTTCTTTATGATTTTGTCTTTAAATTATTTGAATATTTTATTAAGTTTATTGGGAAACATCTCTTGTCCAACGAATATAGAATTACGAAATACCTACATGCTTATTTGTTTACTTACGCCATTTTCGAAAAGTAATTGTCTGATGCCATCATCGATACGGTGTTCTTCTTCCATTTTCTTGACTAGTGGAGCTATCTGTTCTGTCGCCATTTTTCTGACTGTAATGAGAAAGATGTACTGTAGAAAATGCTATTTAAAAGTATAATTACGACTAGGAAGGATGTATGATGACCAAAATAGTAGGGCTAGTATAGACCTAGTGGTGTCACTGCTTGCGCGCCTGTGACCAAAATAGGACCGCTAACATTTTCATCAAATGAAGGATTGTATTTAGTAGGTACTTGTTTTTTTGTAGATACACTTCATATCTTACGGTTTATTATATCATATAGGCACATGTTGATTGATTGATACTATATCAGTTGATTATTATTTTAAGTGTGTTTTGAAGATCGACCAACCTTTGGACGTCATTGCAAGTAGTAAACATAGTATTATCACACCATCAAAACATCTCATTATGTTGTAAGCATACAAATTGCGAAGACTGGCTTAAAACTGTGTCATGGATTCATGGCACGATTGTTGAGCGGTCTAGTCGACTAAATGCCACGTTATTCCGGTTGGTTGCGTGTACGTATATGTAAGTATCGTGAAATTGTCATGCCTTGGCAATCAGTTTTCCTTTTGGAAGATAAATGAATCTTAGTTTATTTTTGTTCATTAATGAAAATTAGACTGTCTTCAGTTCAGATCCAAATATTCTCGAATTAAATACAATAATAGTTAATCTCACGCCCACAAAAGTTTATCGCTACTTCGTACCTCCTTATCAGACACACACTCGAAAACATTAGGTACCTACCATTTATCATTGTGGTGCTGTTGCCAAGTATTCATAATACTTATGATACTGATAGAAACATTCGGAATTATCGTAAGATAAAATTATTGACATAGCATCTATTCATTTCATAACTAACGTTTGTTAAAGCAGGGTCGTTAACTTCGATAAATTACACAACCAATTGCCTCACTGGTATTTTTCAACTCTTTCAATTACTCTTCAGGCGATGTGAATTTCTTTCTAGTACACGATAAAATTGAAACAATCAATGATTTGCATCCTCCACACAGTTTTTACACAGTACAACATATGCGATTGCTTCAAGTTATTGCATATAACATGCATTTGGATTGCTCCGTGTAAATCGGCCTCAACTTTTGGAATCGAAATCAATGTTGACATATTCTAACATTTATACGTAACTTCATGGTTTATAACTTCTTCGAAATACGTAATCAATGATTAAATATATTAATACTTATTTAATTGGGAAAAACTTCACAATCTTAACTTCTCAACAGCCGCGGGCATGACCACACAGCTAGTTTGTCAAATAAACGTTTTAACGTTAAAAAATTTTTTTCAACGGCATTTTTATACTTACTCAGTTGTATTCAAAGTGTGACTTGAAAACAATGTTTGTGTAGCTGGATTCGGAGACTGCTACATAAATGTCAAGCTTATAAAAGGCAGGTTCAAATAGACTGATCAATCCATTGAATCTGCCTTTAAACTTTTCCATCTATACCTATAAGTACAAATACAAATAATTTATTGGACCAAAACAAAAATACCATTTCTGTTCTGTTCTACTGTTTTTTTATGGGATGGGTTACCACTGATGTTAATTTCACAATCGTCATTTCGTAGATCATTATTTGAAATAGTATTTAACTATAATTGATCTATGTTGTTTTCTAATGTCCATGTCAATAACATCGTCGGTATTAATAATGTAACAAGTTTAAGTGAATTAACATGTTAACCTATTGAGCAAATTAATACGCGTTACGGTAAACGTCAACTAGATAGTTGGAAAATTTCGAAATTAAGTTAGATAGTTCACCTGTAGAGTGAATCACGATTGAATAAATTATAATTAGACTATTTTGTGTTAATGAAATAATGGACAGTGGACGTGAGAAATGTCTAATGGGAAAACTCATTCTTTTATTTGCAAGCGTCACTTTTATGCATGATCTATAATACAATTACCAGGATTTCTTCCAAGTCGGGCATTATTTTTGGCTAATTAGGCTATACTGTATATAGGCATAGGCTGCGTGTTTACAAAATAATAAAATAGTTTTGTCTGAAACAGTTTGGGAAGTCGGTGACTTCTATTTGAGTGGTTTTTATGTTTTCGTAGGCGATTTCCCAAACTGTTTTAGACAAAATTATTTTATTATTTTTTGAAGGCGGTTTTACTTTTTTGTTAAAAAGTAATTTTATTTTTGAATTTTTAATGGAAAGTTTTGTTTATAAGTACTCGTTAGCCAACTAAACGCACTGCTCCAATAAGACAGCGATGTTTCTGAGTAAACGATAATATCATCGATGTAAACAATTTTTAGATTTTGATGTTTTTGAAACTGCTCAACCGATTTCGATAAAATTTAAACGGGACCACCTCTGAAGTATGAAAAAACAATCATTCAAATCGATCCACAATTTGCGGAGAAATCGCGAAACAAACATACAGACGAATTGAGAACCTCCTCCTTTTTGAAGTCGGTTGAAAAGTACAAGGCATGATATCGAATCAAATATTGGTCTTTAAGCGTATATAGTCAATATCATTGAAGCGCGTTTATAACATGACGTTATTGATTATATTCTTTTATGGTGTTTCGGTAAATCTTCATGGTCCGTCTGTTCCGGACTTGTACCGACTAAAATTCGGGCTTGGCTTCCGTTGCCCTATACTTAGTAAGGGCCATGGTATTTGCCACGACCGCAACCATGACAGGCTCTGGTCCAGCGTTCAAAATATTGGCCTTTGTCTTTATTTCATTTGAAGGAACATTTTCTTTGCCACCTTCCTGTATTTATGTATCGACCAAGTTTATTTATGGAGGTACTAAGACTAATTAGGTTAGCTTTAAACAAGATTATTTATAAAATAGATATAATTCTCATATTAATTTCGGTTATCATTGGGCGTTATCTATTCAATTGGTAGGTCATAATTTTTACGTACCGTTTTATAGGCTTCTTTATTTTTAGGAAGGTTAGGATAGGGCATTCGTTCATTATTTATTTATTACTAATAAAAGCAGTGATATGACCATTGGACTGCCAAGTTGCAGGTCTCGAGCTCGAATCTAAGACATTCACCTCTGACTTTTCGTAACCATGTGCATATTAAAATAAATAAGCACAGAAACTTGTGTGCTGGAGATTTTCTAGATGGTGTGAGAAGTCTAGCGTATTCGACCATTAGCTTATCCGAGTAGGTCCCAACCACCCCGGTACTTCCGCCCCGGTACTTCCGCCCCGGTAACGGGACTGTTGGGAAAAATTGTTTCATCGACCCCGGTAATGCCGACCCCGTTGTTTAACGGGGTGGCCTATCCCTTCTTACTCTCTCTTCCGCGCCCAGTAGGCACTTAGTGGGGCAATAAATTCTCAACTTGCCAGTATTTGGCACAGCCGTGGGGCACACAATAATTTGTTCATTATATGAACGTAATGTTCTATACTTTTGTGTGAATGTTCAAAACAAAGTAAATAATCAGTATCACTAGGTACCATTTTAAACTGCGTAGAAGTGGGAGGGAATCAGCCCCGAAGTAATGAATTTTACGTAAATACCGTTCAACGATAGATAAATAATATTTAAACATTGTTATCTCGACTGATGTTTATGAATAATATGATGCAATTGTGATGTAATGCTGCCAATTAAGAAATATTTGAATATTTATCATATAAGTCTATGTCAGCAATCTGGGTTTTAGGGCGCAATACGCTGTAAGTCTGAAGCAATTTGACTCCCATCATACTCTGCTCCATGGCTCGCTGACAAATCATATGTGTGGACTTTCTATGTTTTTTCAAAGTCAAAGGATGTAGAAAATACATAAATCTATGACTTTTCTCTTGAAAGTGACATGTGCATAAAAGTAGTAGGTTTACTCATTTTGCAATATATGGAACATTGTCAGTTTTAGATACGACAATCTATCAGTTAGTGTCTATTATGACCACGGAAGAGTTAAATTATCTCTTCCGTGAATATGACACTTACGCGAATATAAGACATTGAAATAAAACTACTTCTTATATCTACTGCTTGAAACCCCATCATAGATTCCTTTAAATCTAAATCAAAGCACAATACTTACTGCAAAACAGAAGAATCATACTAAATTAACAAAAATGTAGGGTAGCTGTTAGTAATTTTAACATTAAGACGTCCAACACTTCAGTCCACCCGTGACCAAGGATGTAAAGTATCCGAAACATAACGCGATAAAATCCAAAAAATCTAGTTTTATTTAATTGTCTGTTTTAGTTTACCTATATAATTACCTAATCTATATAGCTGACCTACGGACGCCCGGACGTAGACACAAATAATTAGATACATAATATATAATTAATTAGTGTTAGGTACCTACATATAAAGAGGTTTATAATGCCAATTTAGAGTTATAGCAAATGGCGTTCTGGGGCCGTATTACCACGTATTAATGCCATCATTTTTAGGGTGTGTGAGAGGGATGCCGCTCTACAGGCTAAATAGTGGCGTCCCTCTTTCACAACGTAAAAATGATGGCATTAATACGTGGTAATACGGCCCCTGTAGTTTCTGCTTACCGCTATGGGAAAAAGGCGTAAGTGTATGTACAGATTGTTCGAAATAAGTAAGCCGATCGGAAGTTAGCCGTTCCGAACAACCGCGGTGATAAAATCGTTTAATTACTTATGTGTTTTAATACATAAATATCGAAATAAATGAACAAAATAATTAGAAATGTGAAAGATATACTAGAATCTAATTATCTTTACACCGACTCTTTCTATTTAAATTTACCACTTTTAAACCACTTGCAGACAACTTCCGATCGGCTTACTTATTTCGAACAAACTGTAGGTAGGTATACAAATTTACTTTTAATTTCTATGGATGGAGTAATAATACCTAATCTTGAGATTCATAATTGAAACAGTAAGTACATAATGTGTTTTAAAACAAACGATGAAATTGACATGTGATTGAGTGACATTTACATTTATTAAATTAAAAGTGCTTACATTATGTGCAAAAATAAAATTTTCCATGTAAGTATCTATCTATTTAATCGTACAAGTGTAGCAATTTATTTAAGTTTTATTTATATTACGCATTGTTTTCACCTTTTAATTTGCTTTGATAGGCAGGAAATGCGAAACGATTTATGCAGGTATGTTATTTAAAAGTTTCGACATGCGTGTAGAATCGTAAAGTCCTACTACAAAAAGGTTGTATATGTAGTTTATATACTCACTTGTTTCTTTCATGGTCTGTTCGTCTTCGGTCAAGACGGACAAAGGTCGAGGAGCGGCCGCTTCCGCGCTGTAATTCCTTTGCACTTTCGTCGCAGCCACAGGAGCCCGCCATTGCTCCAGAATCTGCAAAACCGGCTATTTTTGAATAATGTTGAATTGTATTCCATTTTTGTAATGTTGGCAAAACTTTTTGTAATCGGATTTATTTTTTTTAAAACCGTTATATTTTATTTTTAATTGAAGCACTGATCGCACGTCACGGTACCTTGCTGCCAACGCGGCGTAATGGGAACATTGTTTTTTTTATTTACTTTTTATACTATTTGCAATACGCGATGGATGCGGCCGTGCCTGCACTGAGCGGACTTCGATTCGAACTGGGTTTATTTCTCGAGTCCGGTATGTTATCTCACTCACACTAAGATAACACGTTTCGACCAATTGGTGATGAATGGTAGCTGATATTTTATGAATTTAATTTGTTCTAGCGACCTTGACAGTTACAAAATACGTGTAGGTATTATGTATAATAATGGCCCATGTGTTTTATCTGCATAATTAAATTTATTGCTTTAATTTATTATTATTGATTACATCATTAAATGTCGTTTTTCGGTAAAAAGCAACATTACATTCCTTATAATTATTTTCTTTTAAGAAAATAGGGTCTAAATCCTATTGGGAGAGTGATCCTCGGGGTTAACAAAAGCGTAGTTACTTACTTCATTATTTATTGTGATGCCATTATTAGGATTTTTGAATTTATTAAAAAAAAAAGTAGAAAAGGAGAAGATTCTCTTGGTGTCTTGTTAAGTTACATTATAACTCATAGCCAAGAATGCAATAAGAAAAAAAATTAAACCAGTTTTAAAGCCTACACAGTCCTTGAACTCGGCTAACGGCTTCGGTAGTTGGTTAGTCTTGATAGTGCCTACTCGATACTTCTTAATATTATAAAGAGGTTGTAGGGGGTAATTTATGGATCTACATAACCGATTTTGAAAATTATTTTATAAATAGAAAGCCACGTTATTTATCGCCCAACGAAGTGGGCACGGATCAGCTAGTATAATATACAACTGGCATATTTATTGAATCAGGTTGAATTTTTAATCTTTTAAGGGATTGACTTGTCCGGATCCGCTCTAGATAACTGGCTTATCGATATTTTTCGAATTTATTCTGGAAAAAATATGGCAGGCATGCCCTACCTATTAGCATGCAGTTTTCCTGATATTAAGTGATTGAATATCAACATGTATAAGCTAAATGCTTGTGTTACGAGTGGGTCCACGTCGTCAGTGCAATGGGTAGGTTTCGAACCGGCAACCACATGATCGCAAGTCTGACGCCCTAGCCATTAGGCTATCGCCGCTTCCATGTGTAGTTTTGTTTGTACCTACCTATTTGTATGTAGGTATGAATTGTGAGTATTTTTCCTTGACAAATGCGATTTTTGGAACTAATTATCTGGAACTGGCTTTTGTTGTATTGCGAGTTTGGGCGTTGTTAGCTGTGCTATTTTTACCCGCCTTTGTTTTTCTTTTATAAAACGTTCATGTTATTGCTTCAAATAAACATGACTATGTATTTAGGTACAGTGGCCAGCACATCAAGTTACCACAAAATGTAAATTTTTCTCAGTTGATTTTGAACTTATCTTCAACTATCTTAAGGTTTAAAATCATTTGGAGAATTTTGTCAGTTTTGTATACCTTGACCTGCTGGTGGCTGTACCTACCTACGTATGGGGTGTAAATGCTCACTTAGCAAGCTCGGAGCTTGGACTTGTGCCCCTATTACTTACCTACATGGAACCTAAACATACCGGTGAACTGTGCGAGTACATTAAGTACACGTCTGCCCTTCGGGGAATACAGGCGTGATGACTAATGGGTTTTAAGTACACACGGCTACACATTAAGAGATGTACCTGGGCGATAAGGATGGTTTCGTAAAGGTGGAGAAGAAGAAGAGGAAGCCGACCTGTCTGAACAAGTGTGGGACCGCACCGACCGGACCGAGACACTTGCTGCGTCCTGCAGTACCAGTGACGCCGCTCTACGTGTCCAGGCTGCATTACTCTACGAAGGCCGAAGAGGTCGTAGAGCAATTTTACTCTGAGGGTCGAGCGGTTAGACCCTACGCACAACGTGAAATTCAAGTCCTTTGTGGTTAGAGTACCGACTGAACATCTGTCGACCTTCATGAAGGAGGAGTTTTGGCCGAAAGGTGTAGTGTTCCGGCGCTTCCGAGGCCGGATACCTAGCACCGTAGTACAACACACACCGACGTTAAGTGTGAAATAGTAATAAGTTTTATTGTTATATGTAAGTTATAGTATTTTATGTTTTATATTTTGTATACCTTATTATAGTATTATATATTTTTTATATGGGCCTTGTTGCCTGAAATAAAAAAATAAAATAAATTAATTAGTTTAGACTGACCTCCCATTATTTAATGGCTTTCCGTAAAGGCGATTTCCCAATTTTGGGCCCAGCCGTTACAGAAAAAAAAATATTTCGAGAAAATACTATACTAACTTGATAAACAAATAGGGATCATTAAAAAAAATAAAAACATTACAGTTGCTTAATATGGAAAAAGAATATTTTGAAATGTTTGTGCTTTTTTTGTTTATACTTTTTCAGTATATTTTATCGACTTTTTCCAATATGAGTATTTTTATAGGTATATTGGCGGAAGTCGGTATTTTTGAGTATATTTTGGTTAAGAAGTTGCTAATACCGAACGTCGCCAACCAAGGTTCGGGGAATTCCGTGAACATCAATAACCTAAATAATCCCAGGATTTAATCTACGTTTCTTTAGGAGCAAAGATCAGTAATAAATAGATAAAGGATTATTAAACTATGCAATAAAATCTATATTTTTTCAAAACAAGGTTATGGGTACCTTGTATACATAAACCTGAAAAATTTGAATAGGTACAGATTCTTAGTATTCAGTTGTATATACCTATCTACATACCTATTGTATGTAGATAGGTACACACTACACTTTCGGGTATGAATTATAACATCGACTCGTCCAATACTACCTTCAGTTTGTTTAGGTAAAATTATTTACTGCGCAGCATTTTACTCATAGCCGAATAATTTGGGAAAAACCAAGAAACATTTGAATTTCGCGCCTTTGGCTGACTCTTTAGCCATAAGAAATCAGTATTTTATTGGTATATTTGCCCTGCGAAGGTCGGTATATTTCAGTTTTTTTTTTTGGAGGTGTCTCGGTATTTTTGGAAAAAATTATCTGGTCACACTGCTTCTGTCTGCCGTAAAAAGGCTAAAGAGGAAAGATGTAATGTCTGTAAACATGTCAGTCTCAAAATAAAATGACATTAAATGAAAAAGAAATGATCTTGCATTCCATTGCATTCGCTGATCGCTCTGTGTTTACGCGCAAGTGAATTTGTTGTGTTGCTATATTCGTGTTTTCGGTGATTCATCTAACGACTTTGGCTCTGAATCTGACGAATCTTGCTTTCATGAACTATCACTGCTATCACAGTGCGAAAACGGACTTAGTACCTATCTGCTACTTTGATTGTCTATGGATTGTGACTTCGGAACCCAGAAAATATTTCACACCTAGCACACTTCCTAGATTATATTCCATTTGAATGGTTTATGAGGACGAATGACTAATAATATGAGCCTGTAGTGTCCCACTGCACGGCAAAGGCCTCCCCACTCTTCTTCCACTTCTCTCTGTCCGTTGCTGTAGAGGACCAGTCTTTTTGATAAGAGTCCAGCTCATCCCGCCATCTCCGCCTGGGCCTGCCGCGTTGTCTGGGTGGTCAGTTTGGCCCAGTTTTCGTCTGACATGCGGCAGATGTGTCCAGCCCAGTTCCATTTCAGCGTGGCAGCTTTCCGAGTGACGTCTGTTACTTTCGTCTTGGAACGGATGACTGTATTCCTAACCCGGTCCACACGTTTTATACCCAGAATACTCCGTTCCATTGCTCTCTGACAAACCTCGAGTGTGGACCTCAGCTACCCTGTCAAAGACCATGTTTGAGAACCGTATGTGAGGATGGCTCATATCAATGACTAATATCAATGTGAATTATTAAAAGAGAATGAATACTTAAAAAATGGCTTGTTTTCTTTATTTAGAAGTAATCTATAACCACATTATAGTTTATGTCTGCCTCGTTAGTCTAGTGGTCCCAAGCGCGACTGCTATGCTAGAGGTACTGGGTTCAATTCCCAGGTTGAGCAGTGTTATTGGGTTTTTCTATGAAATTCCCAATAGCAGTTCAGAAACTGGATTTGCGCCCGGTTAATGGCAATAGGCTCGCCCCCTATTACATATATGGGACCTAAACATACCAATGAAATGTGGGTGACGGGTGTACATTAGTACACCTCTGCCTAAGTCTTCGGGGACTACAGACGTGATGGTGTTTTATGACATCTATCTCAGATTAATAATTGCAAAATATAATTATTGTTAAAAAACACAATCTCTAACCTAACCTAATCTTAGGTTCGACCCCATATATCTTGAATATGCAACTGTCAATTAAACTGAAACCAAGGCAGCTTAAAGTTAATAATTATAGTGTAACCAATGACATTTATTTGGAACTTGTAACAGTTCATCATTCTTTGGGCCCAGCGATGTATGAGAGATGGATACTAGATCTGTATAGCTTGTGATGTGTAGCCGTGCGTACGTACCTATTCAGTTTCGTATTGTATTAACATCGGCCTAGAGACTTATATTTTATAATCGCGAGTCAATTGAAATTTAAATTTGGCTGCCGAAGCTAATACCTTCACCAGGAATACAAATTTATAAGTACACACATACCTATTTTTGTGCTTTTACTGTATAAAGCAGACCGCTATTCATATTTTTAAAAATATAATTGAAGAAGCGGCGGCGGTAGCCTAATGGCTATGGCGTCGGACTTGCGATCTTGTGGTTGCCGGTTCGAACCCCACCCATTGCACTACCGACGTGAACCCACTCGTAATACAAGCTTTTAGCTTAGTACGCGGGGTTAACAAGAATACTAGTAATGTGTGACCCACATTGCAAGTATTTTTTTATTTTAAAAAGAAAAGAAAAAAAAAAGATAATTTCATACACAACACATTCATATTTTTTTGGTGATTTGCATTATACCTGTTGATTATTTATAATTTTAATATTTGCGTCATTCGTGAGGATTTCTTTTCAGAAATAGGTGTTATAATTTTGGGCGGAAGTAACATAATAATGTAACAGTTGCGACTTACGTGTAATGAAACGTTTTCAATTTGACAGCCGGATGTTTTTATTAGGTTGGTATGGCTGTTTTCTAGAATCATTCAGAATCTGTCACATCATTGCCATTAGTAACAAAAAATCCATAAAATAAGGTAAAACATAAAATAGTTACAATAATATCGAGACTTAACGAAACTTTTTAATGCAATAAAAACGATGACAAGTAAGTTCATTTTTAAAGACAAATAACAAGCAATGGCGTAATTTATGTTCGGTAAATCATAATTTATTTTCTGTTTAGGTTATGGTGTCCCACATTTGAGCCTAAGTGTATAAATTAGGACAATAATTAAAGTTAAAGTATTGAGTATTAATTTTATTATTGGAGACACAATCTTTCATATTTTACTATGATTTTTTTTTTTTTTCAAAAAAGGTATACAGAGTGGACATTGGGAACATTTTTATACGAAAATTTGGACCTCGATTTCATTTTTTAGTCAGGCTGACTGTAACATAGTGACCGAGACAGTATGATTTATTTACCACTATGCAAATTAAACAATCTATTGCTTGTAGATAATATTTAAATTATTTTGGATTACACTTACAGCAATAATAGATACCATGAATTTTGCCCTGTTAATAATGGTAAAGTGAAATTCTAAGATAGCAACATTATAACTGTCATTCTCTAATGGCATGGATCGTTTCTTACATCTGTGAGACTTTTCTCGAATAATACGAGATTTTGTAGACATTGTAAGCTTTTACGCAGTTTATTTGTAAGTGTATTGTGTGTTGTTTCAATCTCTAGAGTTGCGATTGGGTTCACTGACCACAACGTGTCAAAAATCTTGACTGTCACGGCTAAGACTTGACTTTTCGTGTTTGCTGTTCTTGTCGAGAATAAATTCTGAGACCTTGTGACTAGCAGTATAATTGAAAAATGGCCAAATGGGGTGAGGGTGACCCTAGATGGATAGTGGAGGAGCGACCAGACGCTACAAACGTGAATAACTGGCACTGGACGGAGAAAAATGCGGGCCCGTGGTCGAAGGATCGTTTAAAAGAACTGTTGAACAACTTCAAGATAGCTCAAAATGGTATGGATTGTAAGGTGACCGAGGTGGAGAAGTTAGACGGGGAGGCTTCGGCTAACAATAGGAAAGGAAAGTTAATATTTTTCTATGAATGGGACATCAAGTTGAAATGGGAGGGCACTTTGGCTGGTGGCAAGGAAACTGTGAAGGGAGAAGTGCATATTCCTAACCTGTCGGAGGAGAATGACGTTAGCGAAGTGGATGTGAGTATTTATTATGTTAATGCCTTTCATTATTCATTCAGAAACAGCAATGAACAATCAAGTATAATTTCTTTGACATAACCTAGTTTGAAAATCATGCTGTGTTTTGCGTAGTGGATTACCACTTCATATTCAGAACATTAGTTCTGAATTTACTAGGAAAATTGGAATTGGTAGCGTCGGTCAATTTGGAATTGTAGATTATAAATGAATATTTTTCTTTTCTAACTCAGCTCGGTCAATGTTGCCTCAGGGCCTCGATTCAAATATTTGGATAAAATGTATTCTCAAGCTCATAATTATAATAAAATGAAATATGTATGATTGAATCATTTATAAAAGTGTATCATTCAACATGGTTAACCACAGATAGGTGACTTGTGGTATTCTGTGATATGAAATAGTTAATAATTTTGACATTTAATTTATTTGTACATTAGTTTTGTACCTTTTTTCACTTGTGATATGGTTGAAAATTGATCTAAGACAAGTCTGACTGAGAGACCCACCAAGAACTGCCCAGATAGAAAACACATCTCTCAATCTTAAGATATTATTTTTCATGGCATCCTAACTGTTAACTATATACTTAAATATTAAATAGCTTCTTTAAATACTGAATTATTGAAAAGACTGATTATTCCTGTTGTTCATGACTTATGTATAAAATCTACTTACCATGTAATTTTAAGTGGTTTTACATTTTGTTGACAGTTGATGGAAGATTTAGCAAGAAAAAATTGAGTATTCCTCTTACGGCACCAATTTTTTGAGCAACTTAGGTTTCAGCACCTGAGCTATGTCACTTACAGCACCAATAGCTATATATATGAACATTGAGCACCAAGTAAATATACCTATTGGTGCTATAAGTGGAATAGATTCGGTGCTCAAACCATAGGTGCTCAAAAAATTGGTGCCGAAAGAGGAATACTCCGAAAAAATATATCACTGTTTCTGGTGAGATAGGTTATTAGGAAAACTATGGAATCTGGTGGTCTTATTATTGTTGATTATTTTCCAAAATTTCGAAATTATTATGTTTGTCATTCACACACACTCTTTTCTTAAAGATTTCAACAGTTCTAAGACTACTGCTATATTTTGAACTAAAATTTCCAACTACACTGCAGATTTCAGTCACAATCAAAGGCAGCGGCGATGAAGCCCAACGGGTGAAAGCGTTTATGCACAATGTAGGACGAGACAAGATCAGAAAACAACTCACAGAGTACATCCGCAGTCTCAAAGAAGAATTCTCTAAAGGCCTCATCCTGCCCAAGAAGGGTGAAGCTCCTATCAAACCAGACAATGTCTCGATGATCACTAGTGGATTTAATAAGAAAGTCAGTATGGAGCCTATAATTTCACCTCAGAACAAACAAGTCGGTTGCAAGTTGGACACGAAAAATATTGAGCTGTCGGAGAAGTTTCAATGTCGTGCTCAGGAGTTTTATGATGCTCTGACCAGAGTAGAGATGGTTACTGCTTTCACACAGGTATGTAACAGAATTTATATGAGTTTATAATAAAATATGACGTCTGCCAAACTTCCTTATTCATTTAGGAGTTGCAAGAAACTAGAGATTGATTCCTTAGTTGAAGTTACAGTTTTTGGGATAAGGTTCTGATTTTTCAAACCATCAGTAGGACAAAGATGTTTTTTATCATAATTACAAGTCTGATCCATGGAGTGTAGTTTCTTACTGGATTATCTCCAACTTTTTGGAACTTAGAGAACAATGAACATAAGATCAATAAAAGTTCTAAAAGTTTATTTGAAATAAAATCACTTGAACTTTGATTTGATCTGCAAATTGTGATTGATTTCAAGTTGACAGTTGTTCATACTAACTTTACAGAATCTTACAATTCATCTATCAAATATCATTTTAATTTTTCAAAGATAAAAAGTGTCAAATTCTTCTAAATATATCCTACAGGGCCACGTAAAAATGGAAGCTGAGAGAGGTGGCAAGTTTGCCCTGTTTGGTGGCAATATAACTGGCGAGTTCCGAGAACTGGTGCCACCCAAGAAGATAGTGCAATACTGGAGATATAAGCAGTGGCCTGATCAGCACTTCTCTGAGGTCACCTTCACTATTGAAGAGAAGGTAAGTTTAATGTCTATGGTGGCCTTTGTTTCTTCCATTAGAGTATCCACTGTAGGATTATAGAAGTTCTACATGTCAAAATTAGTTGATAAATGTCATAGAATGCGGTTAGAACCTTTTTGTATGGAAGTTGGCATATGACCCGCCGCCATTTTTTTTAAACCGCGGCGTACGATGAATGTCGTATGTATGGGTAGTTTTTTTTTTGCCTAATCAGTTTTTTGGAAATCTTACAAAATATGGGGGTTGAAAACATAAAAAAAAACATATTTCAGTCGACTCGCCAGCTCTACAGCTCACTGAGCCACTAGTTTAATAAGTATCCGTTCGTTTCCAGGACGACCACACACTAGTGACAGTGAAACAGGACTTGGTACCATCGGCCGAGGTGGAGAAGACTCGCGACAACTGGAGGCGGTACTACTTTGACAGTATTAAGCGGGCCTTCGGCTTCGGGGCCTTTCTGTGATCCGGTATAATAATTAGGTGAGATCTCAGATCAAATAAAAAGTTAAGATGGAACTTTGCGAACAAAGAAGTGAGGCTGGCTAAAACTACGCCTAACTATGTATAACACACAATTACACGCACACACGTATACCGTAACTACGCCTTATCTTTCCATCGCAAAGTTCCATCTTGAACTTTTTATTTGATCTGAGGGTGAGATGTTACTTAAATAACTGAAGTAAAAAATGTTTCTTTCTATTATTTTGCAGCGCGTATAATAATTTGCATGTGTACTGTCAATAACGTTTGTATCCTATCCTATCCTACTTCCTACTATCCTACTTCCTACTAATATTATAAATGTGAAAGTTTGTGAGGATGGATGGATGGATGGATGTTTGTTACTCTTTCACGGAACGGATTTTGATGAAGCTTTACAGTATTATTGTTTATACCATCACATACCATCACGCCTGTATTCCCCGAAGGGTTAGGCAGAGGTGTACTAATGTACACTCACATTTCGCCGGTATGTTTAGGTCCCATGTAATAGGGGGCGAGCCTATTGCCATTAACCGGGCACAAATCCAGACTCCGAGCTGCTACTGGGAATTTCATAGAAAAACCCAATAACACTGCTCGACCTGGGGATCGAACCCAGGACCTCCAGCGTAGCAGTCGCGCTTAAGACCACTAGACTAATAAGGCAGTCTCATTAGTCTATTATTGTTTATACATCAGAATAACATATAGGCTTTAAATTATAACGATATTTTGGGAAATTCCCACGGGATTGGGGAAAACCTATTCCACGCGGACGAAGTCGCGGGCAAAAGCTAGTATTCAATAATTTAATTGTTTGTGGTTCCAAATCAAAAAAATACAATTGATCACTTTACTATACCATCATGCCTGGGTCAGGCAGAAGAGTACTATTGTACACAAAACCAAACTATCTTCGTAGAATTTCATAAAAAAATCAATTAACACTTTCCCCGACCTGGGAATCGACCTAAGGACCTCGAGTTTAGCACTCAGTCGCACTTAGGACCACATGAGTTACTCTTTGTATTGATCACTTTATTTATTGTAATATGATAGTAAAAAACCATAAGTACTGAAGACTAAATTCCCTATCTCTTGTTGCAGGTTCAATTTAAACAGTAAAGTGGGTTCTCTTGAAGACTAGCACGCACCAGGACAAGTTTTGTAAAATGCTGGATTTCATTTTATGTAAATTTTGTAATGCAACTGTGATTAATAATTTAAATATGCCGGTTTTTGAGTGCACTGTTTCGTGGGCGTGGATTCAAGGTCTTGGATATATTTATATAGGTAGCTTATTAACTGGGCAAGTTTGAAATCGATATAGAAATAGGATATTTAACTAATATTTTTTTATGATTCCATAATAAAGTTGAACATAAATAGGAGCTGAACAAAAAAAAAAACAGAATTTTGCAGTTAATAATGACGGGATAGTAATAAAATTATTAAATTAAACATTTCATTTATTAGTGTAAAGTCAGTTGGAACTGCCATTAAATCTACCTCAATCCACTGGTCTATTATTTGCCCAATGCTGGACAAAAGTCTGTCAAATATTGCGATGCAATAAATATATGATTGGCGATTTAAAAAAAATAGTTTTGTTTTTGATATGGACTTGTAGTGTTGATTATACAAGGTAATTTTTAGTATATGCGAAACACGAAACACGTGTCTAGTATTTTTAGGTAAATAATCTATGTACAAAATTTCAAAACTGTATCTTGAAAAATGACAAAGTTATAAGCTTGTTATGTTATCTGCTTGTCTGTCGTATCAATCTGTAGCATCGACTTCGGGCGACTGGGGCGAAGGGATTGTTTTACCCCCCGCCCTGCTGTGCGCCCCCGCCTAGTGCCACTATGACCGGCAGTGACATGTTTTGTGCGCGTATAATTGCGGATAGGTACTTGGTATAGGTACTTAAAATTTTTGGGAAAAAATATAACCTGCTGTAAAAATATTGGAATCGATTCAGTTACTTATTCTGAACAAACTATATTCTGGTTTCGCATATACTAAAAATAATGCTGTATTAGCAAATCATTCTACTAATAGTACGTCTAATTGTCTTCCTTACTAAGCTCTGTGCTAGCGTCTGTGTGAGTTACATAGCAAATCATAATTTAGATAATAACTTCCTCAATTTCTTGTCTTTATATATGATATTTGTACTTTTATTTACAAAGAAATCTGCATTAATATACTTAACCTAGCCTTGAATGCACGCCCATTAAAACCTACTTAGTAAAAATCAAAGAATCTTAGCTATATCGATTTCTAGTTGCGCCTAGAACGACTTTAGTTAATACACAGATAGATACACAATTATTTAAAGTTTATTTCATCATCATAATTATGTGTTATAGAAAATAATTCAGTGTGCAATATGTTTAACCCTTCAAACGTACATTATTGTACAAGGATTCTTCAATAACTTTGAAAACTATTTTTTGTATATAGTGACTTGGTTTTGAAATCTATAAATAAAGCAATAAAATTAAATGTATGCAAAATGTTACTTTAATTTTTTTGTTTATTAAATGTAAGTTTGTAACTCTTTCCGTTGGTATATTGTGTATCTGTCTGTGTTGCCAAAACAAAAAATGAACTTCATTGCTTAAAAAGTAAGTAGCTGATTTATGTAAACTTTTTTTTATTTATGGGATTCACCAATAAATTATGTTAGATAAATAAATTATTTGGTATTTTATTAAGTATGTAAGAACCTATTTACCCGTGTACCACAGTCCTATGGAATCTACTGAAAAGGAAAAAAAAAACTCGAAAGTAGTTTTGACTAAGGATGTTGGTCAAATATTTTTTTTTTATACTTTGTCCACAATGCCTTCAATTTGGCGTTTTGTGCTCACCGTTCTCACCATACCTCATCGATATTTCTAATTACTAAAATAATTCTGACTGCGAAAATCAGAAAAAAATGATTAGATTTAGGAAAAAAATAAAATTGGATTGATTTTCCTGGTCAATATTTTTTGTTTTTGACCAGGACTACTGAGAATTTCATAGAAAGACCCAATAACACTGCTCGATCCTGGGGATCGAACCCAGGACCTCTAGCGTACCAGAAGCGCTTAGGACCACTAGACTAATAAGGCTGTCCGCAGTGAAATTTTCTTATTTAATGTGTTTAATTTTTTTTTTCGAAGTCTAATTTATTCTGCAAACTAGCATGCAGTGTCTTCCTTAGTCCCTTCAGAGCCTACGTAATGTAACTTAATTCGAAAAACCGACCTTCGGAGGGGCAGAAGTCCATTACCCGATCTATCTATTGAGAGGTCTTTCACTGCGTATATTTTGTTGACCCAATTAGCAGTTAATTTAAAGCAGTTATTATCCATAAGATATGACAGAGCTACATAAACAAAGTCAAATAAAAATAAGTAAATAATTAAGTACACACGGCTGCACATCAAGCTATACAAAACCAGTTTAGACTGTCCTCTCATTGTAAAGATTTTCCGCACAACTCAAGGCAAGCCGATACCGGTTTTGTAATGCTTGATGTGTAGCCGTCTGTACATCGTCGACTTTAAGGTCATTTCATATTGGTGACAAAAACAAATTTTATTGGATTTAAAATAAGTTTCGAAAAAAAGTAAAACCGCTTTCAAAAAGTAATAATATTTTATTACTTTTTGAAAGCGGTTTTACTTTTTTTTATTATTCTTCTTATTTATTTTAGCCCTAAAACAGTTTCGGAAGTCGGTGGCGAAAACAAATCTGCCGCTAAGGCTACTCTCTGACCAAAGATCCACTCAAATTAAAACCACCGACTTAAATTATTAGGGCTAAAATTATTATAGTACATATTATATTTTTTAGAAGGCGGTTTTACTTTTTTGTTATAAGTTATTTTATTTCAAAATTTTTAGTGATCACCTCTTACCAAATTTGATGAGACCACCTCAGGAGCGCATACGCATTCAAATAAATAACTTTGATAGACTGTTGAGATGCTGTTATTTTTTTGAAGGTTTCGGATGTCTGTCTCCGAAACTCATCAAATCTATATGAAATTTAAATTGAATCATTTCGGAATAAACCACTTCGTTGCTATGCAGCTACTCGCTAGGCCGACTTGCACGATAGCTTGCACTATGGAAACTAGCTATTACTCAAACGGATTTTTTTCGCTTGTATGTTGAAATAGTATGTAGTAGAATAGTAGTAAGATATACCTACAATTTGGCATAGTTGGTGTAGCGGTGAAGCTTCACCAATCATGGCTGATGGCTTGTGTGCCACTGACAACAAGTTCGATTCTCGCATGGAACGAATATTTGCATGGCCTATTTGTTGTGCCGGGTCTAATGAAATCCTGGTTGGTAGAACGTTTAAAATAAGTTGTTTGTTAATAATGCAATTTGCCAAAAAGTAGGTACTGTGAATTTTTTTTAAAAGCTTACTATCTATCAATGTGGGTCACGCATTACTATACTAGTATTCTTGTTAAACCCTCGTGCTAAGCTAAACGCTTGTGTTATGAGTGGGTTCACGTTGGTAGTGCAATGGGTGGGTTTCGAACCGGCAACCACATGATCGCAAGTCCGACGTCCTAGCCATTAGGCTACCGCCGCTTCAAATTTATATCAATCCGTATTTATATCACACATTTATATACACAGTTCAACACCGAAAAATACTATCCACTTAGAACTTATAGACAAATAAAGCCGCCATGACAAGTGCCAATCGCGGCCCTGCGCGCTTGTCCTTGTTTGCACAACGCAAAATATCGTTATCGCATGTCGCGACCCCAGATATATGAGGCCAATTTATCTTACTATGGTCACTGGTCAGTTATTCTTGAAACTTCCTTCGCTAAACATGAAGTTACTGTGGTTATTATTGTTATTTGTGTTTTCACCTGAGGTATGTACGGATTTGAAGATTTAAAATTAAAACTCTTTTTTATGGGCTAACCCGACAAACGAATAAGGCACGAATAAGGTACGGTAAGGTAAGGTAAGCTACCTTATGGTAAGTAGTCATCGCCGCCCATGGGCATCTGCAAAACCAAAGGAGTTGCAGATGCGGAAGGAGAAAAGGAAAAGGATGGACACTGAGGGAGGAATTGGGTCTAGCTGTAATACTTAAATCTATGGCTGATGAAAGCTCTACGTATAATACATTTCTATAACAATTAAGTATACAGGGTGGAAGGGACATAGAAAAAATAACTTTTTCATACAAAAGTGCAATACTCACACGGTCAAATGTATGGAACAGCTGCTTTTGTTTTAATGACCGACGACACACCGGTTGTGTGTCGATGTCCCTTCCACCCTGTTTATGTTAAAAATAAAGCATTACCGATTATTTAAGAAAAAAGAATGGACTCTGGATTATCTTCTAAAAAAAACATCCTATCCTATCCTATCCTATCCTACTTCCTACTTCCTACTATCCTACTTCCTACTATAATATTATAAATGTGAAAGTTTGTGAGGATGGATGGATGGATGTTTGTTACTCTTTCACGCAAAAACTACTGAACGGATTTTGATGAAACTTTACAGTATTATTGTTTATACATCAGAATAACATTATAGGCTTTAAATTATAACGATATTTTGGGAAATTCCCACGAAATTGGGGAAAAACTATTCCACGCGGACGAAGTCGCGGGCAAAAGCTAGTCCTTTTATAAACAAAGGTTCTTGTTGTACAGATGCCATCACATCAGATTATACAATGTTGAAAAATTTCTCCAAATGGTTTTAATCCTTAAAATGTTGGTGATTAAGTTCAAAACCAACTGTGAAAATTTGTCATTTTGTGGTAACTTGATATGCAGGCCACATAAATAAAAAATCCAATAAAACATTTTGAGACATATGACTTCCAGCAAAACTTTTAAGTTTTCAACAATAATTTCAAGACGTTGAGAAGACGATCACTTTGAAAGTGGACTTAATGTTTTCACAATGACACCTTTGTTTTATACCTATTAAAACCCTTGTTTCGGAAATGTGCAATTTGTTAAGTACAGTCGCCAGGTTATACAAAACTGTCAAATTTCTCCAAATGATTTTAAACCTAAAAATGTAGCTGATTATGTTCAGAATAGACTAAGAAAATTTGTCATCTTGTTGTAACCTGATGAGCTAGCGATCGTACGCACGGCTACACATCAAGCTATACAAACCAAATTACGCTGGCCTCTTATTGTATGGGAAACCTATACAATGCGAGATCAGCTTATAATGGATTTGTATAGGTTGTCCTGTAGCCGTGTGTACAAAGGTTATTAAAAAAAATGTGTTTCCAGGTTCTGGGACGAACTGGCTTTGGAAAGTCATATCTTGGTAACTCACGTCTGGTAAGTTGAGCTTTGTCACACGAAAAATAACAAAAACAAAACAGCTAAGTATGATAACGACACAATAATAAATACTTAAAAAAAACAATAACAAGCAAATAAATATTTTGCTTACTATCATACTACAACGCCTGTATCCCTTGAAAGGTTAGACAGAGGTGTACTTAATGTACACCCACAGCTCGCCGGTAGGTCCCATGTTATAGGGGGTGAGCCTATTGCCATTCACCGGGCACATACTCCGAGCTGCTACTGTGAATTTCATAGAAAATTCCAATAACACAACGCTCCCAATAGCTCGACCTGAGATTTTAACCCAGGACGTCTAGCGTAGTAGTTGCATTTGGGACCAGTAGAATAATGAGCTAGTCAGTTCAGTAACAATTAAGTAATACCAAAGTTAAATATGAAAGTAGGTGAATATATATACCTACAATATAATTTTGTTTCTTATTCTTTCTCATTGGACTGCCAAGTCTCGAGTTCGAATCCAAAGCACGTTGCTCTGGCTTTTCGACGTCATGTGCGTATTAGAAATAGCGTTCGCTAACTATTATGCGAAAACTAAAACGTATTGGCGAACGGTAAGTGTAGGTACATCACTACATTTCTGCCCAACCCTTGGGGGATACAGCCGTGAAGGTACATACTTTTTATGTTATTTTCACTACAGTGTCGCAAATGGAACTGCATCAACGTGAGACTAGGTTTCGAAGACTCGTTGCCTCCTCAGCAACAAAGCGAGGAGGTTTTAAGAAGACTGTTGCCGGCAGGCCCCTGGCAGGATGTGGTCAGCAAGGTTGTGGACAATTGCTATTCTAATAGAACCAGGAGGTTCACGAACACATGCCCTGGACAAGCGCTGATGCATTGCATTGTGGATAAAATGATTGATGTAAGTTTTTGTCATTGATATTTATAAGATACGTCATCATTAGAATGCAGTGATTCATTGTAGAATAGAATAGAATAGAATACATTTATTTGCACAAAATGTAGGTTACATTAAGATGGACAGTTTTACAGTCAGTGCCAGATACATTTTATCGTTATACGATATGCAAATATTAAAATAAAATAAAACAATTTATCTTTGATATCCGCAACATAGTCATAATTATAATTAAACTTATTTGAATAATTCTGATACTGAATAAAATTATTTCTCTATGAGCCACAATTTAATATATTTTTTAAACCAATTCGAAGGCAATTCTCTAATATTATGAGGGATTGCATTATAAATACGTCCACACATAACATTACAACTTTTTAAATACAAGTTTGTTCTAGGTATATTTGCCATTACAATTCTGTTTGGGTTTCTTGTGTTCCTAGGAAACAGGTCCTGGAAACTGTTTTAAATAGGTTAGGATTTAATTTAACAAACTTAGCTGCTTCTAGAATGTACATACAGGATTTTAAATTTCTTAAAAAATAGCTTGCATGATTGTAGATGGACACAGGTCTATTTCTAGGTAGGATTCCAGGCATCCTTTGTTACCTACATCCAAGTTTCTAGCTCCCTTGCATAGATTGTAGGGGCATATCAAGTTTCCTCAATGTGGTCCTCACTCCAGCGTTGGCTAACTCTATTAGATATGCACGAGAATCATTGGTTAGTTTGCTTTTTTTTTAACTTATTAGCAATGTGGGTCGCACTTTACTAGTATTCTTGGTAACCCCTCGTACTAAGTTAAATGCTTGTATTACGACTGGGTTCACGTCGGTAGTGCAATGGGTGAGTTTCGAACCGGCAACCACATGATCGCAAGTCAGACGCCCAAGTCATTAGGCTACCGCCGCCGCTTCGTTGCTGTTTGCTTTAGTATAAGTATAGTATTTCCAACATAAGTTACCCTTATACCAAAACAACGCCAATCAAGGAATTCACGTGCCTTGTCCATATTCCATTATTATCATGACCGTGAAACTAATAAATATACATGTAAAACTAATTTTACAGAACTGTCCAGAAGAAAGCTGGAGAAAGGACGATTCCTGTTCACCAGTTTCATCACTTGCTGGCTTGAAAAATATGTTCACACAAAGGTATATAGAATACATTATGTAAAATTATTGCTTTCATATTATTAAAACTATTAAAGTATAGGTAGGTAGGATTTTCTCCTAATATCTACTGCAAATACGTGTACTCTTTCTAATAATAATAATTATATATTTTTTATACTTGCTGCCGCTTATCATCAGGCGGTCTATACGCGTGTTTGACATCTTATATTATGAAAAAAAAATAAATAATTAAGTGATGTTTTATTTTCAGTCGCTATGATAACCTAGAGAAGAATTTACCGAGAGAGCGCCGACCCACTTGGTTTTTGAAAAATGTTAGTAATTTTATTTTCTACCTATACTCGTATAGAAATGTTACTTCAACAAAATATTTTTTGTTTGTGCATTTTCCATGCTAAGATTATAAAGTAAAAGTAAAAATTCAACTGCGGGCAGGGTTCCAAGCTGCTTCTTCTGTTAAGATACATGAGACTAACTTAAGCCTATGTCCGTACAATAATTTCAATATTTTTTGTACGTACAGTATTTCGACTCCAAATGCTGCGACTTGCCTGTCATGTTCAACAATACGGTTCTAGAGGAATGTGGCTTCTCATCCTTCATGAGTTACTACTCGCATGGGCCGAAGTACAGCGAGGAGCAGAAGTTAGAAGTTAAGGTAAACGAGTCAAGTTTTTGTATGGCATAACTCTGCAAACGAGCAGGCAAGCTTCCTGATTGTAAGTAATCATCACTGCCCATGGACATCTGCAATACCAAAGGAGTTGCAGATGCGTTGCCGAGCCTATTCAAAAGGCAAAGGCAAGGAGAAAACAGGAAGGGGGCTGAGGGAGGAATTGGGCTTCCAGCGCTGCACACTCACCGTACGAAACACAAAAGTATGCATACTGCTACATGACGTCGATATTTTGTGGGAGGGTAGTACTTCCCCGGTAGCACGACCGGGGAAGTTTCATGCTGGAATGTAGACATGCCAGCCATGGCCCCGGGGCGGCATACGAAAAGGGGCGGCAGGAAAACTCCATGATTTTTTCAAGTCCTTTCGACATCGACCATTCACAAATTGAGTACTAAAACTGGCTCAATTGTTATCGCGTAGCAGGAAGTAGGTACAAGGTGTCCAAAATTGTGAAATTTATACAACAATATTCATATATGAATATAGACTGCTTCGTTGGTCTCGTGGTGTCAATCGCGACTGCTACGCTAGAGGTCTTGGGTTCGATCCCCAGGTCGAGCAGTGTTATTGAGTTTTTCTAAGAAATTATCAGTAGCAGCTCGGAGTCTGGATTTGTACCCGGTGAATAGCAATAGGCTCGCCCCCTATTACATGGGACCTAAACATACCGGCGAACTGTGGGTGTACGTTAAGTACACCTCTGCCTAACCCTTCGGGGAATACAGGCGTGATGGTATGTTAATATTCATATATACATTCCGATAGGCCCCGGGCGGGGAAAACCACCCTAATCCACTGATTAATATAAAATATGAACTAGAAATCTTTATGTACTCGCGGTTACACGTCGAGCCTACAAATCCAGTTTACGCCGACCTCTCATTGTACGGAAAGCCATTCAATGCGAGATCAGCTTAAACTGGAAAAGCTTGACCTGTAGCCTTGTGACAATTAAAACAGTCCATATTAAATAAATTACAGAGTATGATTACGGTTCTCAACTGCTTGTATCGAACACAAGTTTTAACTTAGACATTTTTCAGAACTCTGCAAGTGCTCCTGTCACAACACCCGCCAACAATGGAGCAGGACTTAAAATTGTAGATTTTGCTCAAATGTCAATCAATAATGTAAGTATTAATCAACGTTACTACATATTATAGAACAATGTCTTCCACCGCGTCTGTCTGTCTGTCTGTTCGCGATAGGCTCAATAACTACTGCGTCGATTTTCATGCTGTTTTCACTAGAGGATAGCGTGGTTCTCGAGGAAGGTTTATATGTATAATACATACATATTATAGTACAGAAAAGTCGCGAAACTACGCGGGTGAAGCCGTGAGAGGAAATAAGTGTTTAATAAATTTTATATACCATCGCGCCTGTTTTCCAGAAAGGTAAGCAGAGGTGTACCACTGTACACCCACAATTCGCCGGTATGTTTAGGTGCCATGTAATGGGGGCGAGCCCATTGCCATTAACCGGGCACAAATCTAGATTCTGAGCTGCCACTGAGAATTTTATAGAAAAACTCAAAAACACTCTGCTCGACTTCTAGCGTAGCAACGGCGCAACTGAAGAATGCATCTTCTTATTTATTTTCCAGGATGTCACCGATCCCTTAGATTGCTGTGACATGACACAGTTCATCCAACCTTCATGGAGGTCGGAGTGTGACTTCCATCTCAATTGGGGAGGTCAAGATAGACTGGTTATTTCTAGTCAAGCTGTAACCACCTATACACCGGTGACGACCACTACAGAAGGAGCTGAGCAGGTTATGGATCTGATGCTGGTGCCTCATTCTGTAAGTATTGCAGTACTATTATTAAAAGTACTAATATATGAAGCGGTGGTAGCCTAATGGCTAGGGCGTCAGACTTGCGATCATGTGGTTGCCGGTTCGAAACCCATCCATTACACTACCGACGTGAACCCACTCGTAACTCTTAGCACGAGGGGTTAACAGGAATACTAGTAATGTGCGACCCACGTTGCTTGTAAACTTTTTTAAAAGAAAAAAAAAAAACATAAAAAATGTTTTTTTTTTTAGTAGAATTATGTTAGACTAAAAGCCAGCATCCAGCATAATGATACCAGAATCTGCAATGAGATTATCCGACAGAGAACCAAAGTTACCGACATAGCACACCGGATTAGCTGAACTGGCAATGGGCTGGCCATATCTGTAGAAGAACCGACAACCGTTGGGGTAGACGTATTCTCGAGTGGAGACCGCGACTCGGCAAACGTAGTGTAGGATGCCCTCCGGCAAGATGGAGTGATGATTTGCGAAAGGTTGCTAGCAGAAGCTGGATCTGAAAAGCGGAGGACAGGGTGAAATGGCGCACACTAGGGGAGGCCTATGTCCAGAAGTGGACTAGTATAGGCTGATAATGATAATAATAATGATGATCATATACTCGCAAACCTATAACTTTTCTATCTCTACCTCTTCACCATACAGTGGTTGGTGCTAATTCGCCTATCTCCTCGACCTCCGGCGCTCAACACTCACCATACGAAACGCAACAGTAGTCATACTGCTTCTTGACGTTGATATTCTGTGGGAGGGTAGTACTTCCCCGGTCGTGCGGACACATTCATGCTGGCATGAATTACTTTAACCTCTTACTTTATCGTTTCCAGTGTAATAAGGAGACCTGCGTATTCCGCAAGCTGGGCATCATAGACGAATCAGGAGCTTTCGACACTGATGCGTATATGAAGGTTCTCCACAACTTCACTAACGCGCACCCTGCTTGGACAAGAGCCAAAGCTAGGGTGCTTACTAAATGCGTAGTGAAACCGGTACCCCGGCATTATAATACCGGATGCCAGGTCAACGATATTCTGTCTTGCACTATTGATGTGCTGACTGAGGTATGTGTCATGGAATAAATAACTATCTATAACTTATTAATTACTATGTTAAAGGTTTTGAATAAATACCTATATGTATTAAATTAATAAATCATTGGTAGGGTCAAATTCTAAGTTTTTAATTTCAACTAAGCCGATATAAAGGTTAAATACGTTACAATAGTTGATTTAATAATTGTAAAAACAGTATACAATATTTTCTGTACAGATTGTAATGTAAATAAAATTATCAATCTGATCAGAAAATATGATAGGTAACAGAAAATATTATAAAAATAGTAAAAAAAATACGTTCACAAAATAGGTCAGGTTGGCTGATTCAATATAAAGATACGTTGGAGACAGATAATTATTAGTATTAATCATGTCTGAAACAAAAAGCTGTTTTCTGTATAAACAGATTAATAGGTCCATACAAATTTTTTGATGTAAATCATTGATACGTAATTTTTATTTTGCAGAATTGCCCTTACACTAGAAAGTCTGATAAATGCAAGTAAGTACATAATATTATCTACACCTATATTTATAATTTTGTATGATTTTGAGTTTGTGCCTATTAAAGTGGTACTTAGGAACCTATAGCTTTAAAATAAAACAGTAGCACGAAGGCATTGTATCCTCTTTTTGTTACCTACATCTTGATAAGCACGATTAAAGCGATCATTTCTCCTTGGGAGCCATTTTTTCGCGAAATGTAAGTTCACACACATTCTAGGTTCATCGCATGGTAGGAATTGCGGCATAAACCATAACTTATTCTTTTTATACCACGAAGGTGCCACACAACCATGCACGCCTGATGGTAAGCAAATACCGTTGCCTATGGCCGTTTGTAACACCAGGGGTATCACTCGCGCGTTGCCGACCCTTAAAAGGAAGGGGGAGGAGAAAAGGAGAAGGAAGAGGCTTCGGGAGGAATTGGGCCTCCGGCGCTCCACAGTCACCGTACGCAACGCAAGAGTATGCATTCTTCTGCTACTTCACGTCGATATTTTGTGGGATGACTGGGGAAGTACTTCCACCCACTTCCCCTGTCATGCTGATCCATATTGAATTTGCCTCCCCAGGCTGAACGTTTAACCTTAAGAAAAATAAGGAACACCTTTTTCAGGTAAAGATTAGCATGGATGAGACATGCTAATGAACGCGTGGGTCATTCTCAACTGTATTGAATAATATTTTTCAGACACGGCAGACACGACGTCGGATGTCAGATAAGCTCGTCTAAATACAGACCCGTGAGTTGAATATATTTATTTTCATTACAGACTGCCTCATTAATTGTTCTAAGCGCGACTGCTACGCTACAGGTCCTGGTTTCAATTTCCCAGGTCGAGCAAAGTGTTATTCGGTTGTTCTATGAAATTCTCAGTTGCAGCTCGGAGTCTGGATTTGTGCCCGGTTAATGGCAATAGGGTCGCCCCCTATTCTATGGGACCTATACCGGCGAACTGTGGTGTTCACACGGCTACAGGTCAACCTATACAATTCCAGTTTAAGCTGATCTTACATTGTATAGCCTTTACATACAATAAGAGGCCAGCGTAAACTGGATTTGTATAGCTCGACATGTAACCGTGCGTATATAGGTGCACCTCTACCTAACGCTTCGGGGTTAACAGGCGTGATGGTATGTTACCCCACAAATAATAGAAACCGATGACCGCCAGTCGTACCATACAAACTTACCGCCGCCCATGGTCATCTGCAAAACCAGAAGAGTTGCAGTTGCGTTACCGAGCCTATTTAACCAAAAGGGAGGGGAAGGAGAAAAGGAATAGGACTGCGGGCGGCATTGGTTCTCCGGCGCTCCACACTCACCGTACGATCCCGGTCGTGCGGACCCATTCATGCTGGCATGTACAGACAGCGCGACACTACGTACTACTATTACACTTGTGTTTGCAATGTTTTACAGAAAAACCGCCGTGAAATCTGTTCGTTGCCGGAGTTAGTTCATCAAGATCAGCTGTCGGAGTGTGGTATACAATCTCTGTATAAAGCGGAACATGTACCCATGCCACTCAAACCTAGAAAACATGGATGGTTCTCTCCTAAATATACGGTAAGTTTCAATTTAGTATTAAGCGAAAATGTTTTCTTATTAAAAATCTTGTTCCGTTGAAGAATATTTAAATAAATCTTCAAAATAATAAAATAACAAACCAATACTTATGCCTATTTCGCTATCTAACACAATTCAATACAAAGAAGTTATTAATATTATTAAATTAATACGGCGATCACATACTCGTAGAAATTTAATTATTTGATCTATGACATTAATTTATACTTAATTCTTATATTTATCCCTAAAATTTGCGACGCCTGTGATAGCCGGAACATCCGTATAATTCGGAACGACCGAACAGGAAAAAGGGCCGGGGGTGTTGCCATTTATCTTCGTGGCGATATCCCCTATAAAATTCTATACACTTCACCGTCTTTTTACAACGGCAGTCCGGAATATCTAATCCTTGAAGTGGATGTCAAGGGAGGTAAAGCCGTGCTTGGAGTTGTTTACTGTCCTCCCGCTATTGACTATTTCTCCACATTAGAAACTCTCTTTGAATCTTTCTCTCCTGAATACAAGCATCAGATAGTCATGGGTGACTTTAATACTGACATCCTGCAGAGCTCCTCTAGGTCACGCAGGTTGGGATCTATCCTGGAATCGACAAGTCTTACATCTCTCTCTCTCAAACCTACGCATCACAATATTGGTACTGTCGATTCTTGGCTGGATCTCGTCTTTGTGTCCTCGGTAGAACATGTAGCCAATTATGGCCAGGTCTCAGTTCCTGGGCTTTCAAGGCACGACCTTACCAAAGAGACGGAAAATTTCTTTATTAAATAGTTCGACCTTTTCATCCACCGTAGTCGCTTGAATGACGTCTGACCAGTCGATGGCTTGAGCATCCCTGTACAGTTCATTTTTGACCATTCTCGCAAAACTCCGAATGTGCACAATCGCAGGTCGTGACTTGGGGGGCTTAATCCTACACTTATCGTATTGGGGGGCTTAATCCTACACTTATCGTATAGGATTAAGCCCCCCAAGTCACGACCTGCGATTGTGCACATTCGGAGTTTTGCGAGAATGGACAAAAATGAACTGTACAGGGATGCTCAAGCCATCGACTGGTCAGACGTCATTCAAGCGACTACGGTGGATGAAAAGGTCGAACTATTTAATAAAGAAATTTTCCGTCTCTTTGACACGCATGCACCGATTAGGGCTGTTAAGGTAAGGCGTCCTCCTGCACCCTGGATTTCCCGAGGAGTACGAATGGCGATGAGACGGCGAGATCGGGCTTTTCGCAAATACAAAAGAGATCGCAGTGAGGAAAACTGGTGCTTGTATAAACTAGCGAGAAATCGTTGTAACCAGATGGTCAGAGCATCAAAACGCCGATACGTTTATGAAAATGTCCACAACTCGTCACCGGCTGATATATGGAAGTTTCTCAAAAAACTCGGTATACGTTCGTCACCAATTAATATGATACCCTCTAACTTATCACTGAATGATCTAAATCAACATTTTTCTACCTATACTAGCCTTCCAGACAATCTTAAAAGAAACACAATTTTTAACATTTCTTCCAAGCCGTTATTGCCTCCCAACTCCTTTTCTTTTTCTCCAGTGACTGGCGACGAGATTCTCAAAGTCCTAAATTCAATTAAATCCAAAGCTGTGCTGTCGTCTTTCTTTTTTGCAATTCAGTCGTCATCATAACAGTTTTATTTATAAATCTATAGTGTATGTATTTATCTATATATATATATATATATATATTATTCATATAATATTATTATTTACATATAAGTATAACATATTTGTGTAGAAATATCTATTAGTGTTGTTTAATTTATAATATAAGCTTTTCTTCATTTACCGTTTCACCTATTTCTCTATTTAACCCAAAGGTTGACTGGCAGAGAATGCCATATGGCATTAAGTCCGCCTTGTGTACCATTTTATTTGTACATAAAAGATTAAATAAATAAATAAATAAATAAATAGCCGCTAAGTCAAAAGCACCTACTGATGTAATAAAACCTAATTTAGAAGACTTAGTAGGCAAATAAATGATTTGATTTGAATAAATCATTTTTCCAAGACATCCTCTATAACCTGGGATCTCGCTCAGGGGCGAATAGGCAATCGGCTTGCCGGCCAACCCATTGAGAGCCAACAACAAATAAAATCTGGATCATTTTGATACATTTTTTTGCAAACAAAGAAATATTCTTTATACAAATATATAATGAAAGATACGTACGTACCTCGGTAACTCGTTACGTTGATGTCATGATATAACACAATATATAAATAATAATCCATAGTGCATACAACACTACAACCATAAGTCATTAAAATAATCAAAATAATCACATATTTTGATTAAAACTTTAAACAATCACGTCAAATAAACACCCACTCACGCATTTTGCATTCAATTCAATTCAATGCATCTTACCTACATTCTTGCCACAGAACTGTCCTAGCGAGACATCTAATAAAAATATATGTCAAAAAGAGGGTAGAATATAGTTCTTAATAGAGTCGTTCAGAAATAAACTTAGTATTCTATTCAGAAGTCAATTATCTTTTTTTAAATATTGTTGTAAAGTATTGACTAATACTAATAAAATTATTTGTAAAGTATTATACTTTACAAATAATTGTATTTTTTAATTTGTTTATTCAATACTGATAATTTTTGAAGGTCAGTTTCCCATTAAGAAATATATTTTTTTCGCGAAGTCTATTTATACCTCAGAATAATGACTCATTACCCGTGCCTATATAAAAAAAACACTACATTTTACTTAATTCGTTCGCGTATTCCATCATATCTACTTACTATGAATCTGTATTTTTGTTTCAGTGTAAAGACACCACGGGCCCAACCACGTGCATAATGAACAAAATGGGCGTTCTGAACAAGTACAATTTTATGGATTACTTCAAAATGAAGGACAGAATCCGAAACTTCACCTCAAACCAGACTGAATGGGCGGCTTTACTGGACATTTATATGAGCGCATTCACGAACATACCGATGTACGCTGAGCATTGCAACTCGCCGAAAAAGTTGTTGAATGTTGTCGATGCCATGTTGATGGTAAGTAGAAAAAAACACTAACAGAAGGATGATTAGAAAATCATCCTTCTGTTAGTGTTTTTACGGCTACGGAAGACCAAAGTAGACCAGCGTACGAAATACCAATGTATTTCCTCGATTTCCGAAAAAATATTATTATAAGTCTTTATGAGTCTAAGATGTTTCCCCTGTTATCCTTTTTCATTGATATGTGGTCTATGTTTAAATTATCTTATTAGATACCAGTTATTTTGTTCTCGTATGTATGATATAGATTTTTTTCACAATCTTTTCAGACATGTCCCGTCTCAAAAAGGATTAACACAATGCAGTGCAACAAAATCTTTATGGAAATGGCGAACACAGCACCGGTTGATAAACAGAACGTCACTAGGGATAAACTCGACGAAATTCTGAAGCACTACTACCACGTCTTCATGCCTTCCCAACCAGTGACTCCGGAAATAGACCCGGTTATACGAAGGAGATATTCCAAAACTGTCAGAAGACCCGCTTACGAATTTGGAATTCTAAATTCAAAAGGGGCGCCATCTGTCAAAGTTATTAATGTCAAACCGGAATCTACGTCAAGCAGGCCTTTGATTTTAAAACCAGTATATTCACGACCTAACTTTGGAGTGAGACCGTATTTAAATAACGATGGTGTATTAAGAAGCAATACATTTTTGTTGCACGATCAGATAGCTGGACTTCACTCCTCTACATTGGCTCCTCCTGTTCATACAGTACCTACAATTAATAATAATATTTATTCAACTAAACCTGTGATTCCTGCTACAGTTCCTACCTATTCCAATGGACAGATTGCGACAGATTTTCCAATAGAAATGTTGAAGCCTGAGTAATAAATTAACAATGTAATTAACTTTAATAACAATTTTGAGTATATATAAGTATTTTAGTAATTCTTACTATATAGCCGTTAAACTATGCTTATACAGCAGGAGTGCGATAGAGGATATAAAAAAGGACGATTATATAAAATAGTTTTACAATTTTACGTACTTATTCCAGTAGTAAAATTGAAAATATATAGTGTACCTACCTATATAGAAAAAGTCGAGCAAAAAGTATTTCTACAAAAAGTTCATATTGATTACACAGGCTGAAGAAAGGCATGTCACTGTTCTTTTATTTTGAGTGAAGGATTTCAAAAAAGGATTTAAACAAAAAACAAAGTTGAAGCAATATGAAAAAAAATATTTAATACAATCAAAATATGTACTGCCTGAGTAACTATTGTACTTAAGTTTAACATAGTTCTTATTATACTATCTAAGCTATAAGTAATTGTTTCATTTATAATTTTCACTTCAATATTTAAACTTCAGTCTTTATTAAAAAAGTTTGATAATTTGTCCAGTGTTCTTCTGACATTAAAATATGCGTCATTATTTTTCAATTTAATTAAATAATTCATGATTCATCTTGAATTTTTTTTAATGTACAAACAATTTCTATTTTTTTTTGTGAAAATATACCAGTATTTTTTCAAATTTTATAATTTACAGGTATGCACGTAAGGATTAAAAAATAAATAAAATGATTTATAAACTAGTAAATATAACATACATCACTCTTTTTATATAGATACATCCAACACAAACAAACAAAGAAACAAAAATCCATTACATAATAATTATTCATCTTTCCTACATTATTCCACATATTTTGAACTCACTCTATTTTTATTCTTAAATAAATTATAAATAAGCAAGAAAATGGGCACATGAGTTTAACTCAAATGTTGAATAAAAAATAACATAAAAAAGAAAAGATTGCAAGTCATAAAAAAGGTCCGAGGTACCAATTTTATTTATATTTTGAAACGATAAAAAAAAAACACGTTAAAGCATTTTAATAAAATGGCAAGCGATTAATATTGATAAACACGATTATATTCGAGGCTAAACTCTATTTAATTTTGTAAGACACTGTACATTGTCTATACTTAAGTCATAATAGGAAGAATTACATATTTACATGTCATTACATCACATAGTAAACGTTTAGTTAATGTTTGATTGATGAAATCGTTATATTTCTACAAGAATATAAAATAATTCTGAAGAAATCCTTATGAGTAATGACGTTTGCGTCGGTAGAATTTCTATTCCAAAAGTTTTGGTAAATACCTATTTATGTAAAGCAAAATTGAAGCATTGAAGAACATAAAATTCTTTTCGTGTTTTGGTAAAATTACCACTTACGTTTTATTATTCTACCTATATTTTATCTCATCTGAACCCTAAAAGGCAAACAATATCAAAACGGAAAGCAGAATTCGAATAAATAGCCCGATTCCGTTGAACATCACAAACCTTATAAATATTGTAATTATTAGTTAAGTAAACAGCTCCAAACTAAGTTGGTGCATAACTAAATTGCTATTAACAACATAAATATTGAAACAAATATCAAGTCCTGAAGGAAAAAACTTCGTTTAAAATGTATTGTATAAAATACAGATATAAGTAAGATAAAAAAGGGTTATAACAACAATAAAGTACAAAACCCTATTCTTTTATACAGATAATTATACTGTCACTATCATATATTTCGTTCGTTCGATTCCCTAGATCATATTTACAATCATAATAATTCCAGTGCAGAATTATTATGTGAAATATATCAACAACGAGATAATAGTTATAATTCATACTATTAAAATAAAAATCCTGTAACACCTTAGATTTTCGACAATCTTCCAGGAAACATAATCACGAATGGCAGTGGTAAATTGAATTCATTATTTGCAAGCATAAAATAAAATCGATGGGCTATAAATGATGAGTCCCTAATTTCCTTAAGCTGTTCTCTACCTAGTATTTGTACATACAATCTGGTTATTTTACAACTGAAACCATCATTATGGCATATTAAGGCTAATTGTGTCAAAATTTCTCATAGATCGTGTATCGCCGTTTAAACTATGGGACCCAGTATTGATCCTTGTTAAAATTTCTTGCTGTAGCGCCTTCAGCGTTCGCATGGCTGAGAGATCTGTGGAAGGGGCGAGAAGTAAGGCTCTTCTGGCGTGGGGTAGGGCTTCGGAAGGTTTGTTGAGGGCGAGGATAGCTCGAGCCATGGCGTAGGCACACTCGAAGGCATTCGGACGCAAAACTGATGCCCGTGCCGCGAGGTCCAATGCTTCTGACGGTTCCTGAAAAATTGTATGGTTTAGTTACAGTAGTGCCTCTTTAGTAGCTCTTAAGCCTAGTGGTCCTGCTACGCTGTAGGTTCTGGGTTAGATTTCCAGGTCGAGCAGTGTTATTTGTTTTTTTTTTTATGAAATTTTCAGTAGCAACTCGGTGTTTGGACGGATTTGTGCCTCTTTACTGGCAATTGGCTCGCCTCTATTACATGGGACTTAATCATGCCGGCAACTGTTGGTGTATTAGAAGACCCACATCTCACCCTTCGAAGAATACAGATGCGAGGCAATGTATGTAGTAAGAGTAGTGTACTGACGCAATAATATAGAAAACCCAATTAATTTACAAAATGTATGAAGGAAGGATGTATGCAAGGAATATTATTGCCAAGTAAGTTAAGATTTTGACCCAACTATTTAGTTCATATTGTGGTTGATTGTGAGACAGACGTAGCTCCACAATGAAATGTTTAAGACTGAATGTATATTAAACTTCATTATACTTACATTCAATTTCCTCTTACACCTCGACAAGTTCAACAGCAAGTTCGTCTTCAGCTGCACAAAAGCTGATACGTGCTCATGCGGCACTGGTTGCGTCGTAGGCGTTGTCAACCCTTCGTCGCTAATCAGAGGGTTGATTTTCTTCAGCGCGTATTGATAGCGGTGGGCTGCCTCTGAAGGTCGGTTCTTGCGGTATAACATGTTTCCATCTTCTAACAATTTGTTTAGCAGTATTAGCCTGAAATAGATATGTACCCATAGTTTAGTTTTTAATATATTGACTACCTCATTAGTCTTATTCTAGGACTGCCTCGTTGGTCTAGTGGTCCCAATCGCGACTGCTACGCTAGAGGTCTTGGGTTCGATCCCCAGGTCAAGCAAAGTGTTATTGAGTTTTTCTATGAAATTCTCAGTAGCAGCTCGGAGTCTGGATTTGTGCCCGGTGAATGGCAATAGGCTCGCCCCCTATTACATGGGACCCAAACATACCGGCGAACTGTGGGTGTACATTAAGTGCACCTCTGCCTAACCCTTCGGGGAATACAGGCGTGATGGTATGTTATGTTTTGTCTCATTAGTCTTGTGGTTTTTGGCGCGATGCTAGAGGTCTTCGGTTTAGTTCCCAAATTAATAAAAAATTTTTTATGAATTTCTTAGAATTTTCTCTTTTTTGAATGTCACCAAAAAGCGTCTATAATATGAAGAAAGTTGAAGTAGTGGGGATATTCGTGAACTGTCAGGAAGGAAGGTTGTACGTTAGTTCACGTCTTCTTAGTGGCGATCACTATAGACCGATTATTGTATCAGTCATTGTATGGACAAATGTTGAAATGGGCGTATAAGTAGGTATGCATCAAAGTAAATCTCTTATTTGTATCCTTTCTGGTTTTCCTTAATCTTTCTTATTTGGGATTTGTATTACTTACATACCTATAATGATATAGTTATTAAACTTGCTAATTACTAGATTGCCAACTTACATAAATTCTGGTTTGCCTGAAGCCATAACCCACGTGGTCGGACCGAGCTTAGCGCCTTTCCTCAGGAAACAATTGACGACCTGGAAGTAAAAAAGGAAACAAATTGATAAGTAATGAAATTGGCGTGTATTTTGCCGTCACCACTCGACGTGTCTTTCCGTTTAGTGTGAAATTTGGATGCATTATAAACATTTATAACTTACGGGAACATTTCGCTGCCCTATAGCTCTGTCTAACGGCCTAAGGCCGCTATGGTCCACTCTCTCCAGCGAGGCTCCTCTCTCCAAAAGTATATCCACCAGGTCCGATGGGCCTCCACAGGCCAATCCCAAGGGCGTACGGCCGCTACCATCCGGTTGATCTAAAGAAAATAGGTATAAATCAATTACAATCTTGTTTTTGAACATCAGAGAAATTACCACAAAAAACATGAAACAGGAAAAAAAATATTGAAGCGTTGTCAAAATTTGTTTAAATACATTTGATCTTACCTATGGTAGCGCCTTTGTCTAGCAGAACCACCATTGTTTGTATTCTAGATCTAAGACACGCCCATCCAAGTGGGGAAATCCCATCAGCATCTATGGCATCTGGATCAGCACCTAGCACAAAATTGCATTTTTTTGAAGAAACATATTGAAATTAAATCGGAAATGAGATGAACTTTTCTGAGATAATGTACGGTGGCCAGCACATCAAGTTACCACAAAATGTCAATTTTTCTCAGTTCATTTTCAACTTCTTCATCTTTAACAATTTAAGGTTTACAATCATTTGGAGAAATTTGACAGTTTTGTATACCTTGACCTGCTGGCGACTTTTTTTTAAGACTTACCATGATCTAATAGCATCTCGACCACATCAGAGTGACCTTCAGCAGCTGCTAATATTAGTGGTATCTTTCCACCAGATCCCATTACATCAGCTCCGGAATCTAACAGTCTCAATACCAATGCTGTTCTCCCATTTTTAGCAGCTAATGCTAATGGGGAAAGCTGTCTAGCATTCAAAGAGTATGGTGTAGCTCCTCGGATGAGGAGAGCATCTGAAATTGCAGCATTGCCCGAAGAACAGGCTGCTGTAAGGGCTGTCTCCCCTGTAACTGGGCATATACCGTCGGGCTGGAAAAGAAATACTTTTTTAGCATTTTTAATAAAAATAATTTCTGACTCTAGGGAGTTTATTAGTAAGGCCTGGCTAATGTTTATAGTTATAATGAAGTTGAAACAGTGGTTTCTAACACTTAGCGAATATTAGACATTGAAATAAAACTACATTTTACGGATTTTATCACGTTTCGGATCCTTTACAGCATCCATGTTCAGGGGTGGACTGAATAATGGAATTGAATAATATCAATTCATTATCAACACATTACATTGTCCCACTGCTGGGCACGGGTCTCCTCTCAGTACGAGAGGGTTTAGGCTGTAGACCACCACCTACTGCGGGTAGGCAGACTTCACACACCGTCAAGAAAATTTCTCAGGCATTTACGCGCGTGATAATTAATTATTAATATGCACATGACTTCGAAAAGTCAGAGGTGCGTGCCTTGGATTCGAACTCGAGACCTCTGACTTGGCAGTCCAATGGTCATATCACTAGGCTATCACTGCACAATATCAATTAACGCGATAAAACCCGTAAAAAGTAGATTTATTTCAAAGAGTTTGAGTTGAAACAGGTTTGTGGACAGAACAATAAAATAATGATTTACAGGAAAAAAAAAACTTAAAACTTACTATTAATTCAGCAGTATCCAATAGATATTCCACAATATCAAGATGTCCATTCTGTGCAGCTGCAATTAATGCATGCCGAGAACCTGGCACCAGCTGCTCGATACTACCATCATCAATATCCAAAGAGTTCCTATCATTTCCAGTTTGGCAACCCAGTAGGTATATCACTGTGTCTCTGTGACCATTTTTAGCTGCGTGGACAAGAGGAGTCTGTTCTGCAGTATCCGTGTGACTTAATGATGCACCTGAAAACAAGAAAACGTTCAATTGGGGACTAGTGCATCAACCAATTACTACCTATAGAAGAATTTAAAAAATGCCACCGTATTTGTTATGAATGGTATGTATAAAGAAAAGAAAAATATTTTTTTTGACACGACTTTTGGGTGGTCTGTTTCATTATGTGTAAGGAATAATAAATTACCTGCAGCTATCAATCTCCTTGCAACATCAGTGTGCCCTCTCTGACATGCCAAAGATAAAGCTGTACATCCTTGTGAGTTCGTCATTTCCATATCAGCACCAAATTCAATCAACAGTCCAACCATTGCCAATATTCCTTGATAAGAATACATACATAGTAATGGCGCGTTGCCCAGACACTCTGTGACCTGGTTAGGAGATCCACCAGCTAAGAGCATAAGCCGAGATACTTTCACGTTTGGAGTGTAAATATTCCTTAAATTTGCAATCGCTTCGCCAACGTTGGCAGAACTTGTAGCTACTAACATTGCCTGCAAATCACGCGGACATAAGCCTAGTTGTGCTGGCCCCATATTTCTGTACATGTGAGCCTTTAAAATGTGATGTCCTAACTCCATTGACTTCTCTGAATCCAAAGGTGCTTGCACTCTGGATAATCTGAATGCTATACCACAATGTCCTGCTCTCAAATCACACATGAATTTTGGGCTTTCATTATCATCTCTTCTTATCAACCATTCCCTGAATGAAGGGTGGAAGAACATGTAGGTATTATCGATCCGTTTAACCAGAAAGTCTGTTAGCGTTTCGAATCTGTGACAGAATTCATCCCAGGGTAGGAATGTGTTGACCAGTAACGAGTTCACTGAGTAATATATTTCCACCAAAGTTAGAGGATATAAAGCTGCTAAACATACACTTAAGATATGAGTTACTTTCTCAAATGATTGTACTGTTGGGAACCGTAGATTGAATTGCAACAAAAATATTTGAGCCAGCGATATTGGCACTACTTTATAATTCGTCGATTTTACTACAATGTGGCTCCTCTCGAGTAAGTCTAGAATTAATTTTAGGAACAAAAATGAGCCGTGGCTTAGATGTAGCACATATTGCGCGAACTTCATCACGGAGTTGTGGACTCCTTCAGACTTTCCTGTGGAGCACTTGATGTTGGTTTCTATGATTGGAGCAGCTTGAAGTCTGGTATTAAAATACTCAAGGAGATCTTTGTGAACGTTGTCTGATTCATCTAGACTTAGTCTTGTATACGGCAACTGTTTGGACAGCTCCAGAAATTGTGTTCTGACTGTAGCTACAACTTTGAGCCATGAAGGCATTTCAGGCACATGTCTTGCCAAGAAAGAGGCAATGGTGTAGCCGTGATCTGGTCTATGGTATTCAGCTTCGCATAGACCGTCAACTAGAATAATGCTGTTAGAAGAATCTATACTTCCATTCCTCCTTAAGATTATGAGTGGTTCAATGATGCCCCTCATAAAGGCTAAGTCTGGGTCTGCGATGCATTCCTTGAGAGATAGGCACGCGAGAAGGTGAGGCTCGCTGAGAAGGTATTCCCTGTAAGCTTGCAGTCTAGGAGCTTGACAGAGTTGTGCTGCCAGAGAGTGTACAAATTCACCCACGAGGCAGGTACTATTGTTATCGGCCTGCAAATTAAATAATAGTTACAAATATATAAATAGATCATCAAAAACTGGATTTCTATCCTGACGAAATTTGGCCAAAATTTTTGGAAAACAAAGACTTACCTGACAAAAATGATAAGCGACTACGTGCGAGGCCAAATGGGTGAACATGCCGATGGTAAGCTCTTCTGGCAGCATCTCCCTAATGTCTGACTGTTCTCTAAGCTCCTCATACTCGCAGTTCCTCTTCCTGCCGAAGCAGGAGTATTCCACTAGTTGCAGGATCAGCGCCGTCTTGCCAGTTCCGGGACAGCCGGATACTATGATACCTGTTGGAAAGAAAATCCTTAAACATGCTGACCTACATTCATGATCCAGGTCTCATTTGAATCGATAGGGAAGAGAGTAGACAGTATTAGCCTAATTTAATTTCATTACAGTTAGGGTAAGATCTATTCAAATATGCTTCTTGTAATGTTGGCAACTAGAATAATAATAAGATAAAAAAAACATATACAAACCAGAAGAACTCGAATCCAAGGCTTTCTCCATATCCCTCATGAGCCAATGTCGTCCAGAGAAGTAAGTCTGGTTGTCAGTTGAGGGTACTTCAAAAAATAGAGGCCGTAGAGTCAATTGTGGTGATGGATGAACTGTGGAAGATATTACAAAGATGAAACAAGAAGTTACAAGATTACATGGTACCTATATGATTTGAGAACATTTTATACTGGTAGTATAATTAAGACAGTATAAACTTAAGAGAAACGATATCGAAATTTTGAATAGCAAGTGTTGTTCAATTTAAAATACTCGTAGATATCCAGCACTTACTATTCAAATAAGCACAGTAGATTATGTAAAACCCCAGCTGGATACAGATCCGTTTTTAATATCCTTGTCAGATTTCCTACTTTATTTCGGCTTAGAATCATCACTGTCATATATATCAAATTACTTAAGACACTTACGCGTCTTAGTAACTAAAATACACGCCATTTGCATAAATGATACAAGTGCCTCTATCCTCAAATATGCAACTCACTGTCCTAATTTTGTATCGCCGAAGCTTTACAAAAAGGTATATCATTTGCGAATTTACTTTGTACAATATTTAATTATGGCAAATTATTTTCAAGAGCTTATAATCCTCTGTGCTTTTTGCTTGAAGCAATAAAAATAGTAATTTCGTGTAACAAAGCACCTTTTTTTATTTCTGATGAAGTTGATGATTGCTTGCTGTTGACCCTGGCTGATCGTCTGGCTGCTGTTTTCCTTGTTTTAAAGAATCCACTAGACATCCGCGTCAGTTCATCGGATCTGCCGCTTTGGAGCGCTGGAATATTAATAATAATTTTAGTGTGAGAATTTAGAAAAGTGAAATCAAATATCGTTGAGGACACAATACCATACTTCTTCAGGCCCTGTTTCCACAGAAAGATTGATGATAATATTTACAAGTCTTAATAAGATAAATATGGAAACTAAAGCTGTCAAATAACGCCCAAACCACATGTTTGGTTAGTTAGTGGATAATAAATCCTGTGCATACGTATTAACAGTTTAACCAAAGGTAGGTAATATAGACACGAGTCCGTCAGTTGTTCTCGTGTCAAAAGCTAATAACAATTTTCAAGGAGCGGTTGCGATGGCGAAGCGACCATAAAGACCAAAGGGCGTGGTATCTTAATGACCAGCCACTCCAATCTCCAAGGGCTAATGAGAAAAGATAGTAGGCAAACTATTTTGACTAATTAGATCTGCCAGATTTATGACTCCTGTCAGATGAGGAATTTTGAGTAAATGAGGTTATTAAGTATGATACGGTAGCGGCTTCAGCTCTAATTTCGTAAAATAAGGAATAGGCATACTATATAGCTACTTTAAAACATAACATAACACACCATCACGCCTGTATTCCCCGAAGGCTTAGGCAGAGGTGTACTTAATGTACACCCACAGTTCGCCGGTATGTTTGGGTCCCATGTAATAGGGGGCGAGCCTATTGCCATTCACCGGGCACAAATCCAGACTCCGAGCTGCTACTGAGAATTTCATAGAAAAACTCAATAACACTTTGCTCGACCTGGGGATCGAACCCAAGACCTCTAGCGTAGCAGTCGCGATTGGGACCACTAGATCAACGAGGCAGTCAAGCTACAAGCTACTTTAGCCTGAGCCTAATTGTAAAACTCTTGTCTTTTTGTATCCGTTTTTGTCAGATCAAGGTTTGTGTACTTAAAAGGAAATTTAAAAACAATCTAACAGATTTTTTAAAAATCTTATAATATTATGAAATATGTATGTGTCAGTTAGTGTGAATATAATTTATTGCCTTTTTATGTTTCAAATAAACTTACTGTTGACGGAATGCCGTCTGCTGCCAGGACTTGATGAGGAGCAGTTGCTGGCTGCTGATAGTGACATGGATGCTAGAGAGCCAAGGGAGTCGCGACCTAGCGGCGTTGCTACTTCCACTTCTGAAGAACCGGTAAGGGTTGATACCTGAAACGAAAACAAAATTATATGTAAGTATTTATAATAATCATCTTTAGCTTATAGAAGATAAACTTTACTTTAATACATGAACATCACGTCAAGAAGAACTATTAAAAGTACACACGGCTAAACATCAAGCTATACAAATTTAGTATAGGCTGGCCTCGCATTGTGAGGAAAGCGTTTGCAATGCGAGGTCAGTCGATACTGGATTTGTATAGGAATCAAAGCGAGGCGTAACTTGTTAAAGATACTTACAGGACTTGTATTGTGTGATGCAAGAGTATGTGCGTCAAGAGAGGCGAGAGAGGTACAGCTGTCTCTAGCTTTATTCCTCGCCCCGCGTCTCTCTCCCAGCAGAAGACCAAGTCGCATGTACAGGTCATTCTGTCGCCGCGACTCGTAGCCTGACTGCTTGATATGACCGCCTTCATCGTCTGTGGAAGAAAGTAACAAAATTTGAGCTTCTGTGTTCATTATTGTTCGTATCAGCCTTTAATTAGGCTATCGCCTTCGAAATTGTACACTACTACCTGTTGTTGATGGGAACTTGGAAGTTATTTAAAAAATTAGTTTTTTTTTGTATAGAGGTTTTGCTCACTAACTAACACACAAACTGTCAAATTTCTCCAATGATTTTAAACCTTAAAATTTTGATGTTTAAGTTCAAAATCAACTGAGAAAATTTTACATTTTGTGCTAACTTGATGTGCTTTACTACAGTACCTATTTGCTGATTAGAAACAGATTGCTATTGTTATAATATTTTTTTTTGTTATCTGTCCTAAGTTTTAAAATGTCTGTTTAGCTGTAATGAAATAGGTGCCAGAAACATCAGACATACAAATTTTTGCACATCATTGAAACTGCAAAACAGTTGCTTTCAAATTGATAAGCCAATGACAATTCTAACATATAGGTGCAAAAGTGTACAAGAACAGCTAATAAAAACATAAATAACAATGAGTCACATTTTCATATACATGCCGCTTTTCACAAGCTTTCAATAAACACACACAAAACGATCAGATAAAAGGAACAAAAATCATAATTGTGTGAACTCCATGCATACACAGCCGTGCAATATTCTTACTCACGTTAAAAAACTTAATGACGTGACATCAACATTCAACATTGTAATAATGTAAAAAAGTTCATAAAATGTAAGCTTTCCAATACCAAATAAAATAATAAAATGACCTTTTTTTTCTGAAAGAGGAAAATGGTCATTATAACTCACTCTTCCGCTCTCTTTTTGTTTTGTTTTTTTTGTAAATACATTTTATTCACGTTCAAGAGCGTTGTTCATATCGGGCTATCTAACTATAACAAAGCAGTGTTGTTTTGCTAAAGTACCATTATTGGTTGAACTTTTCTTACCATATAACCTATTGATTACCTTTTACACACTGTTTTATACAAAATGGTTTGTTTCATCACAATTCCCATGACATTTAACATCAAATTAAATAGACTAACGAAGCAGGTCCATATTAGGTATTAGATAGCTCTCAACGTGTTTTTTTTCTATTGTGAAATTAACACATGGAGCGAATGAGAATACTCGCTTACTAACAATAGTACGTAGTTACTTGTGAGATGAGCTTTTTAAGGGTTAGAGAAATTGTAATAATGTTAACATGATAAGTATTTTGATATTTATATCATAACAGTTATAATGAATGATATATAAAGACTTCAAATCTAGTCGCATGTATAAAATGTAATAATGATTTCTTTTTCGTTATTTCTTCCCTCGCATTTTTTTCCATTTTTTATAAGTTCCTCTATTTTCTTGAGTGTACACACGGCCACACATCAAGCTATACAAAACCAGTTTAGACTGACCTTCCAGTATAATAGTTTTCCGCACAATTCAAGGCCAGCCTATACTGGGTTTGTATAGCTTGATGTGAGGCCGTGTGTACCTACTGTTAATTTTATTTTATGATGCATGTAATTTTTATTCTTTAGGTGAAGGGCGACCATTTTCGTGGCCTGAAATGTAAATTAATATTTTTTTACCAGGCGACCAAATCCTTAAATATTAATGATTCTCAAATTCACTTTAATTCACTGACGCGCGTAGTGGTCTCATGAGTGCAAAACAATAGATATTGCATTGTGTCTATAAGATGACGCTTGACGGGTTAATTACTATTATTTATTTTTTTACTCAATGATGTTTAAATTGAGCATTTTTCGGAGCCAATTTTGATTCTTTGTTTGAGTCCCGATATGGCTTCTGTCTTTCTTGTTTTGTCATTGAATCCCCTTCACCCACATACGAGCTACTTAACAAATTGTCGGTTGTGTAGGTGTCTACTGTAAGTGGAGATCCTGGGCAGGTGCGGAAGCGATGGCGTGGGAACATCGCTGTTCCGAGATCACAACGCGATATGGTTACTGTTGGGCCATTACGTCGGCGAAGATGTAGCGGCGATGATATGTACCTATTTGTTTTTTTAAGATGACACGTCTATAACAGAAGTATAAGAACATATATAATTGTTACACATAAACTGAAACAATGTTGCCAGTTCATTACAGTAAGTTAAACTCTTTGTATAACTTACTTATAAGGTTGTTTTGAGATACAATCTGGTTAGCTGTTGGACCTATTTTTCCACAAATATTAAGAACTTTTGCCTTGTTATTCATGATACGCAATCTAACTATGCTTATAGTTTTAGATTTTCAAATCCGTACAATTCAGGTCAAGAAATGTCACTAACTGGATATAGGACTGCTTTTAATAGATGGTGCTGACATCACTCTTAAGACGGATTAAATATCAAACCCAAAATCAATACACCACAGTCACTTGATGGCGTAGCTACCAAAGTGACTGGAGTGCCGAACTGTGACCAGACTAGGTACTTAGTCCCAGTTGTCATTTAATTTTCAACAACATTAACTACTTTAAAAAAATTACATGTGTAATAATAGTATAATCGTAGTGTAATGATAGATTTCATTACACTATGGTATAATGTTGTGTTTCAAGAGTACGAGTGGGTCATTTGAATTAGAATTTTATAGGTACCAGAGTTATGACTCACGGTCGTTAATTGCAACATGTACTGTACCCATGTAATTTCGAATTAAGTTGTCAGCAGTTCAGCATACAAGCCTAAAGATAGATTAATGAGGCTATTCCAATATCTTCATTTTAATTCCTTCATCACAGCAAATGAAGACATTTAACAAAATGCCAGGTTCTTAGGCGAATGCTTGACATTTGTCAACTTTAACTAGCGTGAAAGGTCAATCTTGGAGCTCTACATACGCTCGGAATGGCATCATCGTAATTAACATATTAGGTCGTAAATCGTCGGTCGTAATCTACTCTTGAATATGACTCTGGCGCCCGCTTTTTGCTACAGCCAATGGCTTAGCAAAAAGCCATTGGCTACAAGCAAATACTTAATAACATTTAACACTTAAAAAAATGGTCTTGCAAAAACCTGCTTGATATTGTCAAGCACGTATTTGCAAGACCAATTTTTCTTTTTATTGAAGGGAATTTGAAGCGGCGGTAAACTAATGGCTAGGACGTCGGATTTGAGATCATGTGTTAACCATGGTTAGAGGGATTAAAAACAAATTTACTAGAAGATAAAGCGAGACCCTTACTATTGCAAGTAGATAAGCTTATTTAAAAAACTGAGAGCAGAGGCCGAACTACAATGTGAGAAAGAGATGACACAATTAACCTCTCCCACGATTAGAATGCAACCTATGCAAAAATGTGCAGTATGCAGGTGCATAAATGACTATTATTGCCATCCTTTTCGTTTCCCTACAATTTTTGCAAATTAGAGCAGGAAAAATATAGTTTTACGAATTTCCATGATAAAAAAAACGCAATTTTTTTTGCACACTTGGTGTGCAAACTACATTTACCGGGTTAATGTAGAACGCCATCAGTCTCTCGAACGAAATCTATACAAATAATAATATTTTAACAGGGCGAAGTCTGTACGGTGGCCAGCACATCAAGTTACCACAAAATGACAAATTAACTCAGTTGATTTTGAACTTAATTATCAAGGTTTAAAATCATTTGGAGAAATTTGACACTTTTGTATAACCTGATGCGCTGGCAACTGTACATCATATAATATATTGAAGAAACACAAATAATGGGGTCTTAATAGAGAAACAAAAGTCAAAACATTTTTTTTTAATGTTTTGCTTGTTTGTGTAAACATAGTAAAAACTAATGTAAATACCGATGTATTACTATTACTAGAAGTTTAACTTAAAATTTGGTGCACATTTCATCTTGCATCGCCACATAAAAAATCGAGTTATAATAAGTACCTAAATCCTTTTATAACGTGAGTGAAGCCGCGGTGTAAAGCTAGTCATAAATAAAATTCAAAGTGCTAAAAGCAAATGTATATTCCTTTATTATAGAAATCAATAAGCTATTAAATATCAAATCACATTAAGTTTCTAACTACACGCTCGCTTGGTGGCCTCGATACTACTTAGGTACCAAGTATGGTACATTAATACAATGTTTAAAATTAAAATGATTTACTGCTTTTTTATGTTTTTGATTGTGTTATTCATATAAGTAAATGCTTTCGGTAAATGTACTTGTTTTAATAGTTACACATCGAGAAAGTTGTCGGTCATAAATTTATTGCGAAACTTTGTTATTACTACTGCACTAAACTGTTTTATGCTTGCACATTCATTTCAGATTATTTTTTAAGCCGGCTTTCAGTCTGACTAAATGTGAGAATAAGATCATAGCAGGCACACATCTAATAAGTTTATAATATACTTAAATATGACTTCCAATTGATATATTATTGAATGAATGATAAAGGAACTACAAGATAAGTAATCAATTTGTATAATTAGAACATCACGATCGAATGGAATCAATAAGCTCACTCAAACAATCCGTTCATGAATTAAATGATCGCATCAGTCATCGTGATTGTAAATTACATCTGTCTGTCCTAGTTTATAACAATAGATTTATTATGAAATGTAGAACATTTAAATGAGTAAAAAAATAAATATGAAGTTATATTCAATAATCTATTAACGAATAGAATATGTAAAGTAGTACTGCTACATGTCTACATGCCAGCATGAATGAAAAGGTTCTAAGCGCGATAGAGTTCGATTTTCAGGTCGAGCAGAGTGTTATTTGGTTTTTCTATGAAATTCTCAGCTCGGACTCTGGATTTGTGCCCAGTTAATGGCAATAGGCTCGCCCCCTATTACATAGGACCTAAACACACCAACTGTCAGCGTTGAAAGTACAGCTCTGCCTAAGCCTTCGGGGGATACAAGCGTGATGACAGACAACCAGAAATGAGCCAGCCATGCCCAATCTAGAAAGACACACCCTTATTACCACCTATGCATCCTTATTTCGGATTCTAACCACAACATTGATGCCTAGTCTTGAACGGCAAAAACTGATACAACTTCCTTCTCCATTGAGTATCAGGTACTTAGTAGGGATGTGGTCGGGATTCCTACAAAAACTAAAGACTCCCACGCAAGCTGGTTCTACGGAGTCATTGAGCTTTGGTATTATCGTCTGTAATTGTGTGCATAGATATTGATTTGATTATCTGTGAGTGGGAATCTGGATTTTATAATTGTGGGAGAGTTTCTGCATTAAGACATTTATGTTTTTGTCGGGGTATTTAACCAGGAGGTTTATGATACTTATACGTAGCAAGTAACTTACTACAATCAAATTATGGTCGTTCTCAAAAGTAGGCTCTTAGCTGGCTAGTAATCTTGGTAGCTAAGTTGGCATAAGTGTCCATGTCCAGTGTATTAGTAGGAGGTATAGATTCAAATTCTGCATGAGCCTAGAGATGGGTTAACGCCGAGGTATTCTGGCCAAAAAAATAAATGCGTCGGTACAAACCCATATTATAAATGCGTCTCTGCCAAGACATTTTGGGCATAAAAAATAAATGCCCGGGCATAAACCCTCAATGCTCACAGCTACATAGTTATGCTAGTATAAGCAAACAAAATGCTGGACGGCCCTATTCGCCAACAACCTTTTGACTAAAAAACTTTGACCGTGACACTTCGCTGTATTCAATTCACAGACAGCAGTGGTTTATTGAGTGACATAACTGTTGCAACATTACAACCTGCTGATGCGAACACTGCCAAGGTTGCCAGTTAGATACGCGAATTATAATTCCGTAAAAATTTGTGAGTTGTGGTGCTAGAATGGCTCTTGGATAAAATAACTGCGCTGATAATTCTTCGGCATGGTTGATATGTTCTTGTCAAGGTCAGACACATGATGTCTTCCTTGTGCCTCGGATAGCAATGATCCCGATTCTTACATGAAAGTCTATAGCAATCTAGTGGTACCCAGAAGATCACCGTCCTTTGATCCTTTATTTAAGTACTTATAACCCCATCCTTTTTTATATTTTAACTCGGCAAACCACCTGATGGTAAGTAGTAATCACCGCCTATGGACATCTGCAATACCAAAGTATTTACAGATTCGTTGCCTATTAGGGTAAGGGAGGGAAAAGAGAAAAGGAGTAGGAATTGAGGGATGAATTGAGCCTCCTGCGCTCCACACTCACCGTACGAAACGCAACAGTATGCATACTGCTATATCACGTATATATTCTTTTATTTTATTCTCATAAGGAAGCATACGGGTCTGAAGATAATGAGCTCGGGATAGAGACCACAGCCTATAGACAGTGTTATCTCTCCTGCGTGGTCATCTTGTCATCTAGTAGTAGTAGTAGTGCCTGCTGGCATGTCTACATGCTAGCATGAATGGGTCGCACGACCGGGGAAGTATTACCCTCCCACAGAATATCGACGTCAAGTAGCAGTATGCATACTGTTGCGTTTCGTATGGTGAGTGTGGGGCGCCGGAGGCCCGATTTCTCCCTCAGGCCATTTCTCCTTCCCCTCCCGTTTCCTTAAATAGGCTCAGCAACGCATCTGCAATTCCTTTGGTTTTGCAGATGTCCATGGGCGACGATGACTACTTACCATCAGGTAGCTCGCCTGCTCGTTTGCCGAGTTATATCTACCATAAAAAAATATATCTAGAAACGTCGGTTTCTCTCATTTGCCCAATAATTTCACTGGCTACTTTTTAAACCAGGACACAATATGTTAGCACATTATTGCCTCTCGGTCGGAACTACAAATAACTAAAAGATGGGTCATCTTCTGCTTAAACAATATCAAAACACACAAGGTTACACGATCGACGATGGCGTTTCACACGGACGGTACGACGGAAGCGATGTATCGTGTGTTACTAATCTTTACACTTGATTTACTTACGGTATATGTAGAGATCCAGGTATAGAATAGAATAGAATAGGCTCGCCCCCTATTATATGGGACCTAAACATACCGGCGAAATGTGGGTGTACGGTCGCCATCATATCAAGTAACCACAAATTGTCAAATTTTCTCAGTTGATTTTGAACTTAATCATTAACATTTTAAGGTTTAAAATCATTTGGAGAAATTTGTTAGTTTTGTATTACCTGTTGGGCTGGCGACTGTACATTATTACACCTCTGCTTAACCTATGTATGTATGTTGATACTGTGACTGGTGAACACACTCAACACATTTCTCACAGAGCAAGAGAGAGCAAGGATGTATTCTATCTTAGTAACAAGCACTCACATTTCCTATTATGTTCCAATTCCAAGTAAACTGACATACTAAACTGTAGCTATTATGTAAACAATAATTTGTAAAATGACGCTCAGTTGTAACCCGACTATGTGGAAAAGGAACCATGTATTTGTATGCTTGGGAATAGAACTGTCTGATTGCAAACGGAAAAGGAAGCTATGAGAAATAGGAACGTGTTAACGGCTTTGAACATAAATTTCCTAAGGATAGAATGGTTGGCTGTACTCAAAAGTGTAACTGCACATTTTATGTAGCGGTGTTGTGGGTTTGATTCCCACCTGAGGCAATTTTGAGTGTTCTATCGATATTTGTAGGTTTTAAATTAAAATTAACGTACAGTGGGTTATAACTGTTACCTAACCCACATAGACGTCGCCGGCCCATCTAGGGTGGGTCAGGTAACAGCTATAACCTACTGTACACAAAGTTCATAGTTAATTTTAAGTTTGTGTAATACCATTACGCCCATATTCCACTATAGGTAAGGCAGGCGTATAATAATGTACCTACATCAACAGTTCACCGGTATGTTTAGGTCCCATGTAATAGGGGACGAGCCACCATTAAGCGAGCTCAAATCCAAACTCCGAGCTTCAAAAGATTTGATAGAAAAACCTAAGCCTTTGCTCGAGCTGGGAAAGAAGCCGAGGCCATCTATTTTTGCAGGTAAGTCAAGGGCCATAAGAATAATGAGCTATCTTCTAAATCGCCTGTAAAACTTTAGTATTTAGTTCAATGAAAATTGACTGGGCCACAAAATAAATACATAATAGTACTTGACTATACTTCAATGACCGTTATCTTTGTTCACTGACTCTATTATAAAATCAATGTCTCCTACGCTACAATAACTTATCCAAGTTATACAAAAGTGACATCGACAAGAAGTCACACTGTGTCTACAAGGTTCGTTCAAGTAAGGCTGATGTTATTTGTGACTAGGGAATGGTATTTAGCCGAAACCGAAACTCTTTTATCGCCGAAAAATGTTCTAGTACTGAAATTGTATTAATCTTATTAGAATTGAGATATACCTACACGTATGTAGACACCTGAGCACATTTTCATAAATAATTGGTTCTATTCGGGAACCAAAGTTGGGGTACGTAGCGCGGAAGACAATAGCTTAGTCACTGTGCCTTTGTCAATATTTATTTTATGAGTGTAAGTTAATTGTGTTAATGCGTTTCTAAACTGTAATAAAAGTATGTTTCCGAACGATTGAATGAAAGGAGTGAAAGGGAAGGATGTAAAAGTAAGTTTTAAAGCTCTGTAAGAACGAAGATGTATTTAAAGGTAAAAAATAAATTAGCTTTTTTTTGGAGATCCCAACATTACTGACATTGATTTGATTTATTTTAGTTAGTAATTCACCGACGCATTAATGATTAAATCAATGTTTACCCGAATACCAAAACTGCGCCCAAATCTTTGTTGTGTGAAACCGAATTGGGAGCCGAAGTTCGCTGAAAGCCGAAAGCCGAAACTCGGTCGATCACTATAGCGATTGGTTTTACTTGTTCTGATTCGAGCAAGGACCCGCCCTCACTGCTGTCTTTTGGTGACAAGGCGACTCCTGCGCACTGCCTACGTAGAAAATATAGCGTCATAGCACGACCTACTGATTTAGTTGTTTTGTATTAGACTAGAAGGAAGATTATTAACAGCACTTTGTAACTTATTAAATAATAAGTCTCTGTCTGAGACTGCCTCATTAGTCTAGTGGTCCTAAGCACGACTGCTACGCTAGAGGTCCTGGGTTCGATCCCCAGGTCGAGCAAAGTGTTATTGGGTTTCTTCGTAGCAGGTCGAAGTCTGGATTTGTGCCCAGTTAATGGCAATAGGCTCGCCCTCTATTACATGGGACCTAAACATACTGGCGAAATGTGGGTGTACATTAGTACATACAGCTCTGCCTAACCCTTCGGGGAATACTGGCGTGATGGTTTGTTATGGTAAGTATTTACAACAGCTGCCCACCAAGAAACTATACCTATACAATATGTTTCGATTTGAAACTTAGAGGGCTTCACTGCATTTAGGGTGACAGATGCAATTCAGTGACACAGTAACGTCATATAAGGACCTACATATGCAAAGTTTTTTTTTATAGAAGAGGGAGGTAAACGAGCAAGCGAGTCACCAGGTCACCTGATGGTAAGTGATTATCGCCACCCATGGACACCTACAACACCAAGGAGGTTGCAAATGCGTTGCTGGCCTTTAAGAAAAGAATAGGCTCGCTTCTAGAAGGTGAAGTGAAGTTTGTGCCCTACATGTGTTTTTTAATGTTGATGCGAATTGTGTCCTAATGCTAACAAAGCCTTAGGCTACAAGTACGCACGGCTACATCAAGCTATACAAAACCAGTATAAGCTGGACTTTAAATAGTGTGGAAAACCTTTACAATGGGAGGTCAGTCTAAACTGGTTTTGTATAGCTTGCTTGATGTGTAGCCGTGTGTACACCTACTGTAATAAAATAAGTAGGTATTTAGTTTCGCGATTTGTCTTTATAGAGAAAATAATGTCAAATGTCAACCCATTAGTAAGAGATGACGAAGTCTTTATTAACTTTCCTATTGCTTACTTTTCATTGCTTTGTAAAATATTGATACTTGCTGTAAGTACAGTTACTATTAAAAGATTCGTTCAAGAACTTTCAAATTTTACAATCTCAGAGAAATTGCCAGTGAAACGTTAAATGTTTTTTTCTTATTCAGTATTTACGATGAATATAATTTTCCATCAATACACGACACTTTACCTAGTAATTGAACCGTAAAACGATACATAAATATCATATATTTACAATAAATAAATTAACATCTATGATTGCCTTTAACCAATCCCGTATTTCTATTCCTTTCCAATTTACATACACAATTTGAAAAGTCATAATTCCCCGCGATGCTTATCTTATATTCCGTTCACCATCAAATTTATCGGTAGAGATGATCGCGCCCACAAATCGATGTTACTTTTGTCACCGATTCTTTATCTCGATCGAATAATCAATTGATGTTTCATGACTCATGCGTGAAGGTTACATATTTATTCAAACGATTAATGCGGTGCTGTTATGAAATCGAATCAGAATCGATTTTGACATATTACTATTAATGGAATTAATCACATTGAATGTACATTTTGGTGCATGAAATAATAACTTAAGTTAGCATGGCATATTATGTGCAAATAACATAAAAATTAAACATGAGACCCTATTTACAAATGGGTATTCAAATTACGTCCAACACAAAACGTTCAAGCGTTACAATTGTAAACAAAACAAACTCAAAAACCAAACAAAATGCAAAAGAAACACTGGAATACAAAACCGGTATACTAAGCTATGTGTCAAACGCACGGAGCGATGCGAGCAGGCAATAAGATGTGCAAAAATCAGACGGCGACCGTGCTAGATCGAGCAGGGAATGTGGACTGAATACCGATGTGTTCATTTACCGCAACAATCGATACTACATTAATCAATCCATCAATCGATAGAATTCAAGGAAACGTACCCAATCAATTAATATTCGACGCGTGTTCGACAATCGATCGAACTATAGAATCCAAATCGTTTCCAGAAATAAGGTTGCACAGTTTACGACGCTAAAATGTTTATAGACGAATAATCGATTCTTAAATCAGCATTTGCAATTAAATGAGCCACATCGGTATAATCCACATTCCAATGCAAAATTAAGACTTCGTGCCTGTCAATTGGTTGAGTCCTTGCGGCACTGAGGAGTGCGTGGACCACAGCGACCTGATCTTATTGAACACCAGGCTGTGCCACGCCGCATTCCGAGGCCCTTCCTCTGGTAACCCTGTTAGAGCAGCCATTTTTATATGTAGAACAATCTCACAGCATTCAACAACACTGTCGTAATGTAAAATTTTCACTCACACGATCCGTTTTGACTATCAATGCTGAATTAATTGCACCTCGCCACAATAACTAACCATTACAAATTGTAAAAGATACCATTATTCATATCGACAGATAGAAACGTTAGCTATCGACAGATTAAGTACAAACGTGAAGGGGCAAGGGCCGCGGCGAATTGATACTAATAGTTTATTAAGAAACTCACAGCTGTGAACGAAGTGTATGTTTCAATTACCCAAGAAATCTGGTAGACCGGAATGATATAATTAATGGAAATGGAAAATGTTACAGATACAGAGATAATGTTCACAGCCGGCCCGCTGTCTGCGCGGGCAGTGTTGCAAAAGTACGGAATTATACTTTAACTAATAAATACAGTAGACAGACAACCGGTCCTTTAAGGAACCCCTACGTACATCCGGCGCTGAGGCGTGGGCGCCGCGTGTCGCAACTGTCACTCACTGTTATTTACGGCGCTGCGGCGGATCCTCGCAGTTTTCGTAAAGCTCATAAAACGGGCCATCGAAGTGAGAGGTGCTACGCAGCCTGCTTGTGAATGAGATTTCGACTTTGCCCAAGAAGGCATCAATGAAGTGTACCTCGCGTGCGACGCCGCTTGCGCAACGATGCAAATCTGCGGCCACCACGCGTAGGCCCACGGGTATGCTAATAAGAGTGCGTGCGAGCGACTTACCGGAGAGCGGCACGTGGTTGTCGTGCGAGTGGCGCGCGCGCTGCCCGAAAGGACTGCGCAGTGACTTTGGACTGAGGAAGAATCTTCTTCTGGTGTGTGGCGGTGTGGGGCAGCTTTGTGCTAGACTCGAAGGTTGCTTCGGTGGCTTGGGCAGGCGCAGCGGTGACTGCCAGTCGGGCTCCTGCCGCTGCGGTGAAGGCGTATACCTCTCCATTACAGGCCGCCTCTGGCCCTGGTTGTTCCTCGCGCACGAAGGACACGCTTCGTTCCTGAACATGCACGAGTAACACCGCTCATGCCCGCATGTGTCGATCAGTTTTCTCTTCTTGCCCTTGTCAAAGGGCATGTTACAACTTGGACAGGTCGTGCCTCCCGTCTCGCTCTCAAGCAGCTGCCGTATTGCCGCCAAGTCTGTAACAAGAATGGGGAATGTTAATATAGTTTTGATTATAACGCTTGTTGTGTCCACCGTTTAGTATGCGACAGCGCGATGGCGCTCCATGCATGGCAATCGATTTACACATTAACGACCCTTGAAGTTATTCTAGCTAAGGATTAATAATATAATTTGTACTGTCCGCTGCGTCAGACTGTTATAACCAATTATATAGAATGAGGATGTTGCGTCGGAATTTAAATGGGATTATGGTGCGACTGTAAATGACTGAGTTTTTACGATGTTAAATGGTACACTAATGTTTCCTTGCTATACATACTTTCATTTGTCGAAAATGCATGTAATTGCGTCATAAATATCTTTATGTCCTCACATTTCTTGTGTTACAGGCGGTTGAGTTTAAAACAAACTGATTTATATTTGGGTGTCGTTATAACTTCTGGAAAAGCAGGCTTTCTCATCAAAACTTAAATCAACACTTTCAAATTAAGCGATTCGTAAATCAAGTGTCTGTAAACGAAGTAATTAAATACAAATGTTGCCTCACGTGTTGGGGCGTCGAGACGATGATATATTCTGTCTCTTTCGTCCATACATTAAAGCTTGCACCGCGTCCTGATTCCATCGACAAATGACATTACGAGAAGATTGACCGTCGCATGCGCATACCGCGAGGTCTTTTACAAGTTTTTATTTTCTTTTAATGGCGTCGCATCGGAGCATTGTGGGCGAAATTAGTTTTTTTCTACCACTCAAATTAACAGGATTAAATCCGGCGTCAATTAATTGAAACAGTCATTTCGGAGTCGAGTCCGTGTAAACAATTTACGTCGAATAAGTTATACGTCCGCTGCTTAAGGCGTTCGTGCGCTTTCCTTTTGTGACCTTTCCCAAAAATACTTTTCTGTTGTGACAGGCGAATAACGTGTTTATGATATTATGCAGGGTAATGAAGCCAGTTAAAAATAATTTATGAGCCCGTTGATGTAAGAGTACGTGACATAATGGATACTTTTTTCTAAAATGCGAAAGTACTTTTTGTGACATTACTTTTTAAAGTGTGAGAGGCTTTAGACCGCAGTAAAGATAAGACAGTACGTATAAATAATGGCGGTGGGCTAGGCCTTCGCCTACAATCATAATGGACTCGTTTTTTTGCTCATGAGCTTCAATATTAAACTTTAATACTGGTAATAAATTGTGAATGCGCTTTTAACAGCAGAAAAGAACTTGGACGATACAATGATAGAACGAAGCGCTTTAAATTGTAGGTACTCAAAGATTTTATTTAAATATACCTCAGTAAATCTATGACCGAAATCACTTAAAACATTCTGAGAGTTTGAATAACGTCTGCTACTTAACAAAATTAAAAAGGAAATGTCTTCCATATAAAGTTACTTCCACTAAGCAGCTTCTTAAAGAAGAATCAATGTTATTTTGAACTTTCTTTCACATCACTTCACTGGACAATACTGGACTACTATGAATTAGCAGACTTCCCACAAACCCAAGAACAATCAACATTTGAGTAGGCGTGCTGGTTTTATCACGACATTAACCTTCCCATCCTCGGAACGTGATAATCAATTTCTTATTCGAACATAAATTTGAAAACCATTAGGCTATCACTGTACCAACTAATTGGCATTTTAAATAATTAATTTTAAATACATTAGTGATACAATTTTATACGGAACTTTTGTCGGATCCCGCTGTGTCCGAACTGAACAACTGGATTTATCTGTTTTGTTAATTTATGTTTTCTTAAAAACTAATCTAGAAAAATCCCATCCATCTCTACTTTCAACACAGTGTCGTCTAAATTAATATATTTTTTAATGTCACATAATTAAGGCTGGCCATTTATTTTAAGCCCGTGTCGTCAGTTTAATGGAATGTTTCTACAACATTATGTATGGGATCTATTTGCAATATATTGTGTCAGTTCGGCTGAGAGAAAATACACCTAAGGTGTATATTCGACAAGTTTAACAAGTTGAGCTGTCAACAGCATTAAATTAAGATAAAACTGAATAAATGCTGGAAATTTATATTCTTGGCAGAAATGTTAGCGATTCAATTCCAATATAACAATATTATAATGTGTACAGTTTAGAAGTAAATTTAAACAAAGACAATAACAATATTAATATCTAGAATCAGTTAAAATTTTTGATATAAGATTAGATTTTTCCAATTTTGACCGATCCCAGCTTCCAAAGTTCAATAATACCTTCAGCGATAAATCTTCGTTCGCGTCTTGGATTCTTAAATTTACCGCAAGTTGTTTAATATTAGTGTGGCGCGGGCGTGACAACTGCAATCTTCCCCATATTTATAGTTTTCTAATTTAGTGACATTTATTAACTTATCAAATTAGTACTTGACACTTCTTTTGGTGCATGTAACAAAATAAAGATGTATTAAAAAATTACTGTATTCTTCTACTTTACTTTGAGATGTTGTTATATTTGTCACATTTGGAGCGCCGTCATAAGAAATTGCATACTGCCTCCATGATTCTAATTTTGAGAAATTGTTTTCCTCAAATATAGCTTTATTTATTTCGTAACTTCTCATTTCCTTTCATGATTTTGAGTCTTTTCTTTATAGGTTTTAAATTCTTGTACTAAACCTAAATCTTAAATATTTAATTATCTGTATTTATCAGTATGGATATACCTTTATTTAAATCGTAGTACTTAAGTAATTCATACTTTGATCTGTAATAAACTTTTCTCATGTATTCTCGCAACGATTGGTCATTTCGCTTTTATACGAAGTGGTAATCGGATATCCTATATCATGTATAATACTGGTTTGGTCGGCTTGAATTAATATTTATTTACATTAACGAAACAATTCATGAATGTCATGTTGGTAAATATTAATAATGCAGAAAAATTGGGTGAGAAAACTGGAATGATTTTGAACCAAAGATTGGTGATCCTATTGTTTTCTAACAATAGAAAAATATGAAGTTTTGTGACAAAAGATGGCATGGCAACGGTGGATGATAGAAATGAAAGGAAGAAAACACTTTTTCACTACTAGATAGTAAAAGAGTACCTACAAAATATAGTAAAGCTTAAAATTTGCCGCGATAGTGAAAAGGCTACAACAGCACAAATGCCTCGCTTGGACAGGGCAGCGGTGATTTTAAATAAATAAAGAAGTATTCAATTTAGATAAGGAAATAAGGACGTATCATATTCTGAAGTAAATCGTTTTGGACTTGTTTCATATAAAGTCATAATTATATTCACCAGATTTCAATGTTTCTAAGCAGTTTTTTAATCGAATTTGACAATATTCTTAATAAACACATTATTACCTATTTCCTTTAGGAGTATAAATATAACCAGTTTCTCAATCGATTTGAATTCTTTATCATTTATTATTAAAGGACAGAAGCTGAAAATAGCATTTTTTCTTAAAAGTTAATTATTTATATATAGTTGCGATACTTAACTTTGAATTTTCTGCTAACATGCCTTTGGTTGGGGCCGATGTCCTAAGTGTATGCAATGACATTTTATAGCTTAAGACAAAACTGAAATCTTTATTGTAACCTCTGTCTAACTTTCGTGGAATACAGGCGTGAGTTTATGTGATGATACACTGTTTTGATAATAAGACCAACGCGACTGAACTAACATGTGTTTTTGGTCTAGACATGCTAGGCTTTATAAAAAACACTTCTATTTTCGTCCATGACCAAATAAAACCCTGTGGGGCCTACAGTAGTACGATATGTCGGCGCTATGTCAATTATTCGACAAGTCAATTGTAAGACCGTGTACCACGAAATCCTACAATCCCTATTACATTGTAAAAACATTATGGAATTCTACTCATACTCCGAAAAGTTTATGATATTTTGTTTCGTTAGCAAGTGCCATAGTACGAGCCCTGTCTGGCAAAACGGACGCTGACTCACGCAAATCGGCTGGAGGTAAAAATCATTTGCAACTGCTGCCACAATTTTACATTTACCAACATCTTCATTAACCTTGCAGACGAATCTGTTCTTTATTCTTGCACCTACTAGGCATATAGTATCATTGTAGAAGAATTCATGGATGATTAAGATATATTTGTTTCTTGTAGCCAAACAGGTTTTAGGTCACGCCTCAGTGGGAATATTAAAGTAATTTTCTTTAAGAGAACTCATCAATTTCTTAGTCGTTAACGTTATTTTTTGTTGGACTCGTCTATGAGAGCCAGACAGCGTCATTATATTGTTGTATGAGACTTATTTCGATCGATTTCCTTGGTATTTTTGGGTTAGTGAGACAGAATTGGTGCGTTGCGTTTTGTCGTTCGTTTTTCTCAGAATTTCGAACGATAAGATAGTGTTATATGGTTTAGTGTTCCGTATAAAGTCTGATAAAACGAAAGAATAGAAGTGGCCAATCCTAGTTCCTTTTTACTAACAAAGGTAACGGTATCTAAGGTTAATATATTTCCCTAATTAATTATATTAAAAACTTATGAACTAACCGTTACTTGGGCTATAATTCAAATTTTAAAGGTTTTATCAAGTAAGATAGTTGTGGCCACATAACAAAAAGAGTCTGATATTATTTCAATCCTACATTCTACCAACGCTTCTCGGGTCTCCCACGATTTTATTCTAAATACCGAAAAGTTCAAGGCATGAGCTTATAACATACAAAATTTTCATGTAGGCCCTAATCTTAAATTCAGATTTGAATGCGAATTGTTTCCAAGTGATATGTAAATTAACTAATATATGGAACCCGTTAAGCGATTGTTTGCAAAATCTTGTCTAGAATTCTGATTGGGGCTATCTACTTAAGTCTATATGTCCTTAGGTTTTATATGGAAAATACAAAGTTCTTAGAAAGTAAGAATTATCGATCGATAATCAGCTTTATTGGTTATTTTGGTATATTTTTATTTTTACCATCCGTCTGGTCTAAGTCGTTGTCTAACAGTAATGTACTTTGTTGAATTTGTACGTTATTTGAATCATAACTATTATTTTTCTCTCCATTTGAATCTTTCATCGAATAAAGACTAACTTTATTCATCACAATATTATTCTTAAGCGTATCTAGGTGTATAGGATTCTATAGCTTTTTCTATAGCTTTAGAATTTTGGTTAGAATTTTAAACATGAAAATCAGCTTGCCATGAAACACACATTAATCTTATAAAGTCTTCTAAGTCAATAATTTTTAATTCCACACCAAAGTCTTTGACCAGAACATTTATTTCAAGTTCTTGTATTTTTTAATAATTGTTAATGGCTTTCTTCACCACCGTGGCAATAAGTGTTTGAAATTTGCTATTGTATAGAATGAAGGTATTGTTCCTAGGTTTGATAAACTTAATATCTTCTTCATTCATTCACAGATGTCTCTATTTTATGTTTCTATACAATTATAAAGCATTGTTGTGTTAACAGAACAAATGTCTGCTATAAGTTTTATCGATGGAAAGGGATACTTATATTATTGATCTATCATTAAATAACCTTTAAACTGATATTTTTTTGAAATTGTGTGATATTTTGCCTTGACGTTGATTTTTTATTAATTATAGCTTTCCTAACATTATCTGAAGCTACTCTTTCTTCCGGTATTAATCGCGACATTTGGTATTTTAATTTTACATATTTTTTTTTTCACTGTTAGGAATATTTTATTTGGTTTGATTTTTAGCTGGTAGCTATTATTAGCTACGTTTTGATCCTTGTCTTGTCTGGGTCTATGGCTGATAGAGATTCAGACATGAGACTGAGCATAAACTTACGCTTCATTATATCAAATTAATATTGAATTTTGTCTCTGAATATAAGCTTAGATGGATCATGCAATTTTAAGTATATATTCCTTTTGGGCTTCCGCATACATTTTCCCAGACACGGCATATGATAGGGTGGTAGCAGATCCCAAGCAGATCATTATACTCTACAATCAAGCGCGCTGGGTTTCATGATTTTTTCGAAGAAAAAGTTTTAATATTCTAATCATCTAAAAAAGTAGACTTTGTTTCAAACAATATAGAAAAAAATATTTATAACCACAACGGGATTGTTTATGCGTATTTAAATAGCAATAACGGAGCTATGATTTCAATATTTCTAAACCAATTTCCTGTAACTTCAATTTCTATAAATTCTAATCTGTTCTCGAGGATAGGAGGAGAGGTATAATGGACATCCGTTACAGTTGTATAATGGTATGGATTTAGAAGTTTATCGCTGGGTTTATGGCATTGTTTTTGTAAAGCAATAAATGCTATTCTCCTACAAGAATAAGTTACTGTTTGTTAATTGTATTGTGCATTGATAAAAAAGGTACTGTTCAGCATAGATTGGCCGATGGCACGTATACTTTTCGTTAAATTAATCTTAGTTTATAGTAGACATTTCTGCGCTCCTTCCTTGAAAATGTTTATTGTTGTTAGAAATTTTAATTAATGGCACTGTTTTGCGTGACGTTTTAATAAATGACACGTTCATAGAATAAAAGACAGAAATCGCGATCTCATAGTTATGCTTTTAGGCAGTCCTATCTTTTTTGTCTGTCACGGGAACGCAACAGTTACGATATGTGTATTGGATTGGGATCTTTTGGATTCACAAAAGATTTTAATTCATAAATGAAGAAGAAGAAATTTCCTAAAATATGCCAAAACATTCATGCAGAATTGATGATAAGTAAAAGTATGCCAATGTAAATTATGACATGATATTGTGACCCACTATTCCTCTGTCATCGCATTCCAATTAACAAAAATCTGCTGCCATCAATTAAAATAATATAGTTATTATTCAATTTACGGTTTCTAACTGGAACCGGCAGGTGTTGTAGCTCTCTTAATAGCTGCACTGATCTACCGTTAGAATTTCACTTTTATGGAACCCTGATTTTAATGTTTATTTTAGCTTAGATTTGCAGTAATAGCCTCACGGATAGGACAATCACCTGCAGTGTGGGCAAGCAAATGAATGCTTCTTTTAAGTCTTGCTTGAGGTCATAGAATAGGTACTGAATTTGCCTTGGCTGTTCCACTGAATTGCAAAATCTTCTGCCGCTAAGGAATAATGTGTCAATATTATCATGTTTTGGTTTAGATGTTAATGTAGCCAGTGAAATAATTTAACAAATTAATGAGGTCTCCAGAAAATAGGTCGCGAATAACTGGTGTAACTGGTGTCTATATAGTGTTACAATAAAATTAATACTTACAAAAAAATGCTATCTGTGAAATTTTGCAGTATCGAGCAAATTCAAGTAAGGTTAAAGGACCCATGTCCAATAGTGGTAAAGGAATGGACTGGATTCGGAATTATTTTCTGGATTTCAAAGAGATTTCAAAAATTCATTGTATAGGTATGTCGTGCATAATACTAATAATCTTCAGCACATTTACAGTGAATTAAACAACCTTTTTACTCTTTACTGTCTCATTAATCTAGTGGTCCCAATCGAGCAAAATGTTATTGAGTTTTTCTATGAAAATGTTAGTAGCTAGCTCGGGATCTGGATTTGGGCCTGATTAATGTCCATAGGCTCGTCCGTTACATGGAGCTTTAATATACCGGATGGGTGTACATTAGTACACTTCTAACTAACCAATCTCAAACATGATAGTATATTTTCTGACTTCTCTCTTCTCTTCTACATAAACAAACCATGCTATTATCCCACATCATAGCTTGATCCACAGGTCGTCGTTAATTAACATCGTACAATTAATTGGTTCAATTACTGACTAGATTACCAAGACAGTCTGTGGAACCTATGATGATGATGTCTGAGAATGCATTATAGTGATGTTTATTTATATGGTGGTCAGATAGGGTAATTATTAGGGCAATGACGGCCTCATCAGAATGTACGCTTTGTTATTTTTTGATATATTATTGCTTTTGAGGATGCTAATTAGACTTTAGAGGTACGCTGGTAATTACAGGTATTCTTTGATTACTGAATGGGTGATATAAATAATACGTAAAAGCTTGGCCGTGAACAAATATAGTTACACGGATAAATAAATGTCATCTAACATTTTTGAAAAATATGTGCTCCTGTTTGATTTGGGCTATGAAGAAACTTGAATCATCATCATCATCATCAACCCATTATATTGTTGGATACGGGTCTCACCTCAGAACGAAAGGAATTAGGCTATAGTCCCCCACGCTAGCCTACTGCGGATTGGCAGACTTAACTCGCCGACGCCAAGAAATTCTCTCTAAGTATATGTTTTCTTCACCGTTTAATCGCGTAATAATTAACTTTTAATTCGCATATCATTTAGAAAAGTTAGTGGTGCTTGGCAGTCTAACGAGTATATCAACGACTATCACTGCAGATATTTAAATGCATATGCAAATGTCGGAACTTAATGCTAAGGTTTACAAAAAAAATATAAGGTAAGTAAGTTAAGCCGTGATATTAGACCACAACCTCCATGTTATCGGGTATTATTATCTGTTTCTCATTAGTTTAATATCATCTATATAACTCACGAACGCAGACGTGTGTCTTCTACGGTACTGGTACCTAAACAAGAAAGAAAAACACATCAGTTTTCTGTGGAAATGTCAATTGGGAGCAGAAAAAGTGCTTAAGGGCTCGTAAACAAATGTTGAGCAACATTGTTGCGGGAAACACATTGTATTGATGTGTTTTGTTGCTGGAAACTTGTTGACGAGTTGCGGGTGAGTGTGCTCGGAATGTGTGCACGAGCTCAAACGTTGTTTACATAAAGCATCTTGTGCTATTCACATCCAATATAAGCTGACCTCTGAGTGTGCAAAACGCTATAAAGGCGTTTTGCAGCTTATAGTGGAGTCTTTAGCATGAACCATGTGTCCAGGAATCAATTATAATGATTGATTTCAAGTACCGATTTTAACCTTCCTGTAGATCTATCGAAACTAAACATACCATCACGCCTGTATTCCCAATAAAATGTACACCCACAGTTCGCCGGTATGATTAGGTCCCATGTAATAGGGGGCGAGCCTATTGCCATTAACCGGTCATAAATTCAGACTCCGAGTTTCTACTGAAAATTTCATAGAAAAACTCAATAACACTTTGCTCGACCTGGAAATCGAACCTAGGACCTCTAGCGTAGCAGTCGCGCTTAGTACCACTAGACTAATGAGGCAGTCTATCTAAACTAAAATCCAATGCATAGGGTCTAAGATAGTTTAGTAAATCTTTTTTTGTAACTAATAATATTATATTACAGCTCGGAGTCTGGATTTGTGCCCGGATAATGGCAACAGGGTCGCCCCCTATTCGGTACATGGGACCTAAACATACCAAATGTGGGTATACATTAGTAAACCTCTGCCTAACCCTTTGGGGAAAACAGGCGTGATGGTACGTTATGTTTAATTAACATCTAACATTTACGCGTTTCTCTACACTTGACCTCAAACCGTGTCAATACTCTGCTTACCCCATTTCAACCGCAAATAACATAGATACACTATACTTTTTGACGGATGGAAATCCCGCACGGCCATACATCACTAGCTGTCGGAATGATCTACAGATATATAGAGTTGGAGAGATTTATGCGCGCGCGCAACCCGACAACAATTGCATATGGAAATGGTTCGGGTGGTATCTGATCTTGTAGCGATTATGTATTTCTTATTAGAGGGTAGACGAATTTACCATTATATTCTGTGTTTATTTTTAGAAGTCACAGTATAAATGATAAGTAGTTTCCTGTGTATTAAATAAATTGTGACGTATCGCTTGTGGCTAATAATCATAACATACATTTTACTATCACGCCTGTATTCCCCGATAGCCTAAGCAGAGTTGTACTTAGTTCGCCGGTATGTTTAGGACCCATGTCATAGGGAGCGAGCCTATTGCCATCAACCGGACACAAACCCAGACTCCGAGATTAAGAATTTTAAAGAAAAATTACGATAACACGGCTCAACCTGGGAATTGAGCCCAGGACCTCTAGCGTTGCAGTCGTGCTTAGCAACATTAACATTAGAGTAATGAGGCAGTAAATAAATATTTTATAGAATTTAATTTTTAGTTTAACTGTTAACGTATACCTTAACTGCACTGTAAATTTTGTTCGAATTATCTATTTAACATTTTATTAATTCTATTTAATTTTGTTGTCATTGTGATATAGCCGAATAATTAGCGAAACACCAAGTTGTTTATTTTATTTCGCGCCCAATGGTGACGCTTCAGTCTGAAAATAAAATTAACGTACTATTTCGCCATAAAACTTAATGACAAACTTGTAGTTAGGCCTGCAAAATACAGTTAATTCTCTTTTCCTTGTTAATTCCAGACGTTAAGTCTTATAACTACGGTTTATCAAGTTTACGATGGTTAAATTGTTAAGATTGTGAATAACCGTTAAGTGGAATAGCTGTTTAGAGGTTGCAGATTGATTCCAACGGGCGGTCTCTTTGATGCAGTTTGGTTTATAAAGGTTGAATTTATTTAATTATGCAGATTAAGCATAACTGTCTCATTAGTCTAGTGGTCCTAAGCGTGACTATTACTGCTCAGAGGTTTTTCTATGAAATTCTCAGTAGCAGCGCGGAGTTTGGATATGGTAACAAGCTCGCCCCCTATTACATGGGACCTTAACTTACTGGCGAGCTGTGGGTGTATATTAGTACACCTCTGCCTATCCCTTCGGGGCTTACAGGCGTGATGGTATGTAATAAGCGTTGGACTTCCTTAATGGTCTCGTGGTCACAAGCGCGGCTGTTAAGCTAGACGTCTTGGATTCGATTCTGTTATTGAGTTTTTGTGCTTATCTGTAAACATTGCGAAGTGTAATAGATATATTTAGTAGTGAGTCTCTCTATGAAATTCTTAGAAGCTACTCAGTGTTTTGATTTGTGATTGTTTAAAAATGATTAATAGTCTCACCCTATTCGAAAATTCCCAAACCCTAAGTTGCTAACTTTGAAAATACCCTAATATAAAAAACCCCGTTACTAACATCATCAACCGCGTTTCTGTTCCACTAGAAGACAACAGTTGAAGTTGAAAGTTTTAGAAAATGGAATAATTTTGTAAGCTGGGGTTTTCTTTTTTTTTTTTCTTTATGGGATAACTCGGCAAACGAGCAGGCGAGCTACCTGATGGTAAGTAGTTATCGCTGCCCATGGACATCTGCAAAACCAAAGGAGTTGCAGATGCGTTGCCGAGCCTATTTAGGGAAAGGGAGGGGAAGGAGAAAAGGAGATGGAAGGGGATTGGGGGAGGAATTTCAACCTTGCGGTATGATTTCCAGTTTTAATTATCATTTTGTCTATTTTAAACTGGCAATGGCAGTCCAAGCTGCCTTGTCATGCTGCTGAAGTCGTTCCTGAGTCTAAAGATCAAGTCTCATCAACTACCTTATTAAAACTAAATAAGACCTAAATTTCACGAACGCAACTATACTAAATTTAAATGTCGTTTGTGGTAGTGTATCATTAAGTATGAGTCATATCTATTAAAATAATTGCTCCTACATTTATGTACATGCATGTACATAAAGTATATAATAGTCTACATCACCAATGTCAACCGGTCACAATAAAGGTCTATGTCTACTAAACCGTAACATAGATGTAACAAAGAAAAGAACACGAAAGAAATGCTTCAACGAATACTACAAAGTTGCCCATGAAGAGAGAACAAGCTGAGATGATGTCTCACTATAATTCACACTAATCTGGTGGACTAATAGCCTAACGTCATATCCATCTAGAATGAAAGTGCCATTCTGAAAGGAGACTCGGGCTCAGCAGTCATCGTTATCAACATCACCAGCCTACATTCGTCCACCGTAGGACGTAGGCTTCTCCTGGTGATTGCCTCAGAGCCTGACTTTCGGCTTTCCTCATCCAGTCACTGCCAGCAACCTTCCGGAGGTTCTCCTCCGGACCTACACTTAGCTAAACTCGATAACATTCAGTGACAGGCAAATTTCCAACTTAACTTTTTTTCAGAAGACAGAATAGAAATAAGATTCCCTTGTTAAGAGACTTGTAGGTTCCTTATGAGATTTGCGACATTCGCCGTGCGAAAGCAGCATACCCTGCAGTATACCCTGGGTAGTTACCAATCTTTTGACACAGCCATGCCCTATTATTATATTGCTATGACACGAAGAGGTCGTGTACAGTACACTGGTTACAAGTCATAATGATCTCATATAAAATTATGCTATATCCAGCGAAATGACGCGACTGCGTTACTGTAAACGTCATAATTTCCATGTTTACTGCCCACAGCCTAGAATGCTCGATGTCTTGATAAGTAACAAGCAATAACTTAGCCTGAATAAGGTCTTCCTATCGGAGCCATCTTTGTGGATTTCTGCTAGTTTGCCTTATCATGTTTACCAGCAAGTGTCTCAATATGAACAAGTGTCTAAATACAAACAACATCAACACGTTTGTATTCCCCGAAGGTTTGGCAGGTGTGTACTAATGTACACCTACAGTTTGCCAGTATGTTTAGGTCCCATGTAATAGGTAGGACAGTTGCCATGTCCGTTTTTGCTTTTTTATTCGTTCAAGACCAATTGGTAAAATCATTAGTAAGTTGTATAAGCCCGATGAATAATAAAAGACAAAAGGATTTTCAATAGCAAGTATTATTGCCAAAGCAAAATAACCCCACAATAACTGAATGACTTATTTATCACATAAATGTTAACCTATAAACTTTCTACAACTCGCTCAAATTAATTTCATTCACAGTACGCTCATGCACAAAACGTGTTTATTTACAAAAGCTTTCTATACCATGCTGTGAACGTATACTTTGCTGTCAAAATACAAAAAGTTGACAGCGCGTGGGCAGTCGTGCACTTATCAACGAATGCATTTCGATGCGAGTGTACCTTTGGGTATGTTGAATCTTTGAAGCTTCGTTTAGACGAAGTTATTCTATGCTTTGCTTACACGTATAGTGTTGAGCTAGTTAAAATGGATAAACGGATTAAGATCGTGAGAGTGTGAAGTAGCATTGAATGCTTAGCATTTTTTATTATCTAAGCTTTATGACTTATTGTTGCATTATAAGATATATGAAGCCTTTTCGCTATTAATATACACAACTGTTTTAATAGAAATAATGATCTTTACATACAATCTTGACAGTCAGATATCGTTTGGTTTAGTAATTTTTTTTACAAATTTCCCAAATGTTTAGTAAATATTTTTAGTTTCACAGCAACAGTTCGCATGTATTAGTATGATGCAAGATTTTAGTTCTCAAAGCAGTAGCTAATTATTGCCAGTAAGGGTCGACAGTTGTAGCAAATTAAACCGAGATTCTATCTAGTTTTATAGGGTTTCAGCAATTTATACGTCGTAAATGTTACATTTGCTTTATATTATTAGGTTAAGGGCGGAATTGTAAAATGATAACGGCTTTCCGTTACTTTTGTAAGGGATATTGCAGTTGAGTGAATAGGCGAACTTTATTTTATTATTTTTTAATCGCAGTTCAAATGAAAATGTAGGCTGCTATGGAAAACAATTGTGATAGTGATATACATAATAATTAAAACCTTAAATTATAAGCAAGAATGTCTGTATGTTTTTTTTAGCAAGATAAGTAATAAAAAAATATTTATTTTAATTAAGATGGTCTGTTCTATTATAATGCTGCTGTTTACGGAATTCATCACTGGATGCTGAAGAAGTAAACGCAGCGTTGAAATTTGATAATGTCAATAAAACATGATACAATATTGAAGACTATTTGTTTCATTCGTTTTATTCATTTGTTCACACGTTCACACGTCGTTTCACATAGGCACAGAAATATTACGCGGTTCTTTGAAGAATTTAAAAGTTGTTTTCTGTGATTGTCTAATATAATAATTGGACCAAACCTACATAGTAATTACAAAGATTTTCTTGAATATTGTGTTATTATGGAAATATTACCATTTAGCCAAGCACACAAGGACATATGGAGTTTAAGACTCTATAAATAAATTTACACAAGAACCAAGCCTCAAAGATATTATCTTTATTGTATTATCTTCCAGCACTTGTGGGTATATTCGTATTTTATGACACTTCATAATAATAAATGATCATAAATTAAAACTATATGCTAATTCAAGCAATGTAAGGACTGAAATTGTATAAGCATTTTAATTTAAAAGTTTTGTTTAAAAATTAGGTACTAACGTTTCAGTATATATCCTGAAATATTCCCTTTACAACTCACCTCAAAATGATATAATATTACGATTACTGAATCGTAGTTCACAAATCTCACATAAGTATACAAACAAGGCAATGCAGACTCGAAATAACTACCTGTAGGTGGGTCATAATACCGTTCGTGAATTAAAACTGACACCCTAGTGGCAGAAGCTGAATTCTCAGCTACTGCGACAATCGTAGCATCTATAATTTTTATATAAGAGTACATTATTTTTATTCATAGAATAACTCAGATTCAGATTCTCGTTCGGTCGTTAACCTTTTTGTCATTGTAAAAATGTGTATTTGTGCTCAAGTTCATACCTACGATACGTTGAGCACCTTTCTAGAATTTCTATAAGTTTGAACACACATGCATAATATTTTATGCTTTTTCATCGTCAAGTAAATCACAGTTATCGACGTAAACTGCGTGCTTAAATGTCGATTAACTTTCTTTACTGAACTTTCACAGCTTTAGAACGCGATAATGTTGATTTAACTTAACTTGTAGGTATTAGCTTCCCATTTTACGTAATAGTTTTATTACTAAATAGGTACACTTTTCATCATTCCTAATAAAATAATATAAGGTATTAATTTCTATATTTATTTTATAAAATTAAATAAAAAACTTGAAAAAAAAAAAAACTATAATACACGTTATTTCGTGTGCAGATTTTCTATCAAATACAAAACGTGTTCATATACCTATTTTAGAACAAAAAAGTATCATTCCATTTTGAGAACTAATATCGACTCACTCCAGCAACTATTCCTATTCAAACGCAGCACCAAATTAAAGCACCCAAACGTGGGAATGCAGTACATTTCTTTAATTGAAGCGCATCACTATATCTAATCAAATTAGTGACGTTCTAATTAACCCTCTTCCCTGTCTTACCCAGAAGGGAGTTGGTGTGAAGATATTAGGTAAGGAAATTGGTCCGTTGACCATTTTTGGTCTAACTTAATTTGAAGGCGGTATTTTCGTATACTACAGATCCAATTAGGGCGCATATAAAATAAATATTGGTTCTTAAATTAGAAAGTGCAAAGAAATAGTAGTTTTGTTATATTTTTTTAAGGTATGGTTTCCGGTATAGGTTGTTAGGCGAAGGGATCGTTTGATGACGTACATTTTAAGGACAAATATTGATGCTTGTGCTTCTAAAAAACTTGGTTATTTTAGGCAGCGTCGCGCTCCTTAAGTTTGTTTGAAAAACTTTAGAAAATATCACTCGTCATTCTGTGAGCACCGCGTTGTGTCTTCGATGGCAATGCGCAAGATTGCATTTATGTGTATTGTTGTTCTCTTTTTAAACTAATGTCATTGGTACTTAAATTGCTTGTCTAATTTGGATAACATTTAGCAAATTGGCACGCATTATTCAGTTAGTGATCCACAATCTGTAATTTACTTTTTTATCTAGGGGACTATCTTTTGTCTATCATCAATCAACTTTTATCCGACAGATAAATTTTATAGATTTTGTATAGAAATTCAAAACGTCAAATAGTCTACTACTATTTAAATATCAGCCCTAAGAAATATAAAGATTTAAATGGATTACCGTATTTGGTACCTACTACCATTCTATTAGGCATAATCAGTGGCAAAGTAGTTACCTTTTAAGTTAACTCTTATAACTATGGCAGTAATCTTAATTTCTACGTTTGGCGAACTCAATCCCTATAAAAATGACGCTGTCCGGTAGGTTTGTACTTGAATTTCCGATTCACAATATCCCTTTTAACTTATTTAGAGAAATATCGGTGAAAGTATGTTACGGAACTAGTCCGTTTATAGCCAATAATAATTCTCTGCTAAAACTATAACCGTAATTCGATTGAATGGTTCTTGATCGTGACTGTGTTGTATGCGTAACCGACACTGTATTGCCTCTTACTGTTTTAACTGGAAAGTTAAGACCGTACGGTGAGATCAGCTTAAGCTTCCCAGGTATGTTCAATAGGCTAGTTAATTAATATTTTAATCGTCCTATAAAAAGTTAAAAATAAATGGAGCCACAAAACGAAAACCAAATTAAATCGGATCAAAAATAAGTTTGTTATAAATAAACATTTTAATTTTATGATGGACACACAGCGCACTGTAGTAGAAACATAAGAGGCTAATTTAAATCTTGGTGCAGCAAGTGTAAGATGGTGTTGCAAGAACAACAGCATCTACCGCAGCAACCCGAGCAACCAATAAGCGTTCTCATTTAAAAAGCCGATCCTATCGCAGAAACCCCTCTTTTGTTCAAAATCAAGCCTTTTCTAGGCAACTCAGTGCTTCTGATGTTGGAAGCCTGTTCTCACAAGATCTGTATCTAAAGGACTCGTGACGAAAAATTCGTACGATTGGCACGAACTGTTATTGTTGCATGCAACACTGTTGTATAGGGTTGACACAAGCATGGACCTGAGCTGTTGACTATTAACTGATCATGAACAGCAACTTCATCATGATCATATACATTGTCAAACTCCTGGGGGCTGGTCTCCTCTCAGAGCGAGAGGGATTAAGCTATAGACCACCAAGCTAGTGTACTGTGGTTTGGCAGACTTCATATGCCATCCGATACAGGCTTCCTCATGATGTTTTCCTTCATCGTTCAAGCGCGTGATTATTAATTATTTAATACGCACATGACTTCCAAAAGTCAGAACGTGCCTTGGATTCTAACTCGAGATCTTTGCCTTGGCAGTCCATCACTAGGCTATGCACTTATCAGAGATCAATTGATATATCAAATGAGCCACGGTTGTCAACCAAGAGTTTACAAGACATACAAAGTTGACAACCTTAAACCGCGTCTTTATAGTGCCAATAATCAAGAGCTAACGAGAGATAGGTATCAACTGTCATGGGGCGCCCCGCGGCGGTAATACAAGGTTTTTTATAGGTACGACAATATTGATCGTGATAGCGAAGAACTGGAAGAAGCTGCCAAGTTTTAATTTTGAATTTGAAAAGTTAATTATGACAGCAAGAATTTAGCAGTAACTGAAAGATTACCTTACGATGAGGAGTGTCGCGAGTTTATGGTTCATACAAAATTTGTATGCTCATGTTTGCATACAAAATGTTTATGCTCCGGTATACTTTGTATGGAAGTCAAACTTGTCGCCCTTTTCGTCATAATGCTGGTTAGCCAAACGATATACATATATAATGATATTGTATGCAATCGTTCCGCATACAATATAATTAATATATCTAAATATATATAACTCAAAGGTGACTGACTGACTGACATAGTGATTTATCAACGCACAGCCCAAACCACTGGACGGATCGGGCTGAAATTTGGCATGCAGTTAGATGTTAAGACGTAGACATCCGCTAAGAAGGGATTTTGATTAATTCTGCCCCCAAGAGGATAAAAAAGGGGATGAAAGTTTGTATGAGAAAACACGCGGGCGAAGCCGTGGGCGGAAAGCTATATAATATAATTTTGTATGCTAACCAAAGCATACAAATTTTGCACATGTGCTTAATTTGTTTCAAATCTGTGTTGTATGTGATTGTGTTTATAAATGTAAACACAGGATTATTATAACTTCGTATATTGCTTGTGGGTAAGTATGGTTTGGTTCGATCCATCCGACATTATGTTTGCAACATAACTCAATCACAATAGGAAAGAAGGGACTTCCCAAAATAACTTCACGTACATTTGCTACAAGATTATGTGTGAAATAGTCACCTTTGAGGAAGAATTGAGCATGCTTAACCACCATTTAAGTGGTTATTCATAGCCATTCTTAATTAAATCATTTTTTTTATGTACCCAAAGAGGCCACTTTTACAAGTAAATAGTTACTTATAGCTATACATCAGCTTATAGATGATGCTAGGTGATTTAGTAAAGATTTCGAAATTTAACAACCCTAAACCCTGTTACTATCTCTAGTGTCAGTGATCAACAGATAGATACTTATCAGACGCTTGCCCGCTAGGGTTATCGCAAGTTTTATATTAATGTAACTTAAAACCGTTGCATGGAAAGTGGATGCAACAAGTACTCCGTGATCTCTATCGAATTTTCTCCACTTTCATATTACATTAAGTATTATTAATTAAGTTTGTATCTCATACTTTCTATATGAAAAGCAACAACATATTTTAACTTACCTTGTCCTTCAGACTTACAAGATATACATTGGATAAGTGGTAATAGGATAGGTGGATAATAGTATTTTTATTTAGCTTTTAATGTTCTCAATGCTGGGATAGGCCTCCTCTCGGTGAGAAGAAGTGGGCCGAGTTCAGGTTGTTAGATGTCTAATGTCTTCGATTTTTTGGTTCTAGGCGATATTTTTCTTCACCGATTTGGGACAATACTATAATGTTAATATAATATAATATTTTGATAATAATATATTCAATAATTGAATCATTTATTGCAAGTAAGCTCAAGGCCAGTTAGAAAGGCAATTCACAAGGCATTTATCTAGATTAATGAAAAAATCCGTCATTATTTCGAAGTGCAACTTTATTCTGCCGATGTTAGATAGATAAAAAATTGTTAAATATACTTGGCGTGATAATGAGTTATACTTGACAACCCTATTTCCTGACGCTACCATTGTGTCAGTGATCAACAGAAAGCGTCAGATATGAATCAAGCGTCAGCGCACTGGCAGGGCTCACGCAAACTTTGGCAATATTTACTATATTATATTGTTATATATTTATAGATAAGGTATATTAAAACATTTAAAGACTTCTCAATACCGAGCTGTTTAGTTTTCCTGATTTTATAGTAGATAGTCGTAACCCACGGTTTCACCAGCTTGGCCCTGCTCATAAGGATCGTAGCGTGATGCTAGATAGCCTTTAGCCTTGGCTATGATATACAAAAAGTTTTTTTTAAAATCGGACTGGTAGTTCCAGAGATAAGAAACAAACAAACAAACTCTTCAGCTTTAATATATGTTTTAAGTATCTAAAATTAGATTTTTTTCAGTGATCACAAATAAAAACCATAAATGTATTTATTTACCGCCTCATTAGTCAAGTGGTCCCAAGCGCGACTGCTACGCTAGAGGTCCTGGATTAGATCCCTAGGTCGCAAAGTGTTATTGGGTTTTTCTATGAAATTCACAGCTACTACTACAGGTTAATGGCAATAGTCCCCCCCCCCCCTATTACATGTTACTACTCTGTAGTTCATATAAATACATAAACAAGATTTTACGTACGTAATAAGGGCCAGGGCGAGAGAAATCGTTCGCAGTCGGCGAACGAATTAGACGATCGCTCTTAGTCTGCGAGTAAGGATGCCATTAGGTAAGCACGATCAAGTGGGGTACTGTAGGAACTCGAAGTTTGTAGTCACAATAAGTGACAACCTGATTAAACTTTAGGGTAATTGACTGGTGTTATATATTGAAAATAACAAGCTTATAGAAAAAAAAAATGATTTAGTGACTCAGTCGCAGACTATGCACACGATAACATAAAAAATATAAAAAAGAGGCGTAATAAAACGTGGATGAAGCAAATACAAAATTAGTATGTTACGAATTTTCTATAGTATGTTTAGGATCTATATAATAGGGGTGGGCCAATTGTTCATGATGACCAGGGAATCGTACCCAAGACGTCTGGCGTATTAGATGCGGCCTTAAGACTTAACGGTTACTAGGCATAAGGGAGTTCTTTTTCAGGAAAGAACTATTATTGTAATTTGTGATCATTATCATCATCAACCCATTACACTGTCCCACTGCTGGGCACGGGTCTCCTCTCAGTACGAGAAGGATTAGGCTATAGTCCACCACGCTAGCCTACTGCGGGTTGGCAGACTTCACACGCCGTCAAGAAAATCTCTCAGGCATGCAGGTTTCCTCACGATGTTTTTCTTCACCGTTCAAGCGAGTGATAATTAAATTATTAATACGCACATAACTTCGAAAAGTCAGAGGTGCGTGCCTTGGATTCGAACTCGAAACTTTTGACTTGGCAGTCCAATGGTCATATCAGTGGGCTATCACTGCACTGTGATCATTAATTTGATAAATTCTTTTATTAAAGTTTTGAACCAATAGTATCCCTCCAGTTGGTTCACACGCTTATCCGCTGAAACGGAGCGTTCCTCGAAATGTCACATTCTCACTGCACCACTAGACCACAGACACTGATTGCGATGTAACCAATATTTAGTTGTTTAAATCTATTATAAAACTGATCTATGGAAATTGAAATTTAAGATGCGGCGGTAGCCTAATGGCTAGGACTTCGGCCTCGCGATCATGTGGTGGTCGGTTCGAAACAGACTCATTACACTACCGACGTGGACCCACTCGAAATAAAAGCATTTTAGCTTGTAGAAGTTGTAGAGTACAAGAATACTCGTAATGTGCGATCAACATTGCTAATAAGCTTCTTTTTAAAAAACAAACAAACTGTATTGGATTCAATTTTACTGTAAATGTATATTTCTGTGCATTCTTTTTACTGCCTTGGATGCTGAGCTAAGCTAGGCTGGTTGTGAAAAATTTTCTAATTACAGTAAGGGTGATTGATGGAGGTCCGAGGTTAAATTACTTTTTCTATGAAATCTAGTCATTTAATTTGGTTGTCGCAATAGGCTATTGTTTATATGGAACCTAAACTTACCAATGAACTGTACACCTCTGCCTAACTCTTCGGGGAATACAGGCGTGGTAACACGATGTATAAGAATACAAATAGATACTTATTTAAAGCGTTTCTTTAGAATAGTTTAGACCGTTTCATGTAATGTCGTGTTGTAGTCTCAATGCTGTATAAGAAGGTACACATAGCACAAATGAATTCCCTCCATTCAATTCAGATTTAACACCTTGACGGGTATCAAGGTGCGGTCTAAATGCCGGAACCTTAACTAAAACATTTGACGCCTGACAGCCGGTGCATGCAGTTGTAACTTGCATAAAATAAAGCACCGACTTCCAAAACTGCTTCGGAGATAACAACATTTCATTTTCTGGTTCATTTTTAATTATCACGCGCTTAAACGGTGAAGGAAAACATCGTGAGGAAACCTGCATGCCTGAGAGATTTTCTTAACGGCATGTGAAGTCTGCCAACCCGCAGTAGGCTAGCGTGGCAGACTATAGCCTAATCCCTCTCGTATTGAGAGGAGACCCGTGCCCAGCAGTGGGACAATGTAATGGGTTGATGATGAAGATGATGACGCACATGACTCCGAAAAGTCAAAGGTTTGTCCCTTGATTCGAACTCGAAATTTTGTGCATGTTTGAGTTGTTATGTTGCTTATGTGTTGCAGTGTATCAGTCGCAGTAGGTTCCAACGGCTTAACAGAATCACAAAAACGTAGTCATCTTGATAGGTTAGGAATGACCTGAACATGGTAAGCACAGCTTATCCTAATAGGTTGACTGGCCACCCATCTCTGTGCCTCAGATCCGAATCATTTAGGCAAATGCACAAAATTGCATAATACAAAGAACATTTGAATTCAAACATGATTAAGCAGTGATGTCTATAGAAAATCAACGCGTTATGATTCAGAGTTGGTCTATAAATCATTCGCTTTCTCGTCGCGTCTAGCGGACAGAGCCGCGTGATGTATGTAGTACATTGTGAATACAATTGCGCATAATCAATGGTAATAGTGGTCCGCATTAGCTCCTGTTATCGACGTTAATTCGTTTTGTTGAGCAACTTTGGTTTGCTTGGTTGGGGATTTATTTAACCCCTGACGCAAAAACAACGGGGTTTTATACGTGTGACGTGTCTCTGTGTGTGTTTGTCTGTGGCATCGTATCTCCCGATCGAATGAGCCGATTTTGATTTAGTTTTTTCTATATTGAAAGGTGAATTAGTCGGGAGTGTTCTTAGCTATTTTTGATGAAAATCGGTAGAGTTACAATGCACTTTTCGGGATTTTTTAAATTTAATAGTTATATAATAATACTAGCGAACCGTGCGCTGTTTCGCTAGGTCCAGTTGTGAATTTAAACCATCCACCAACCACAAAATTTTATTACATGACCCCATTTGCCCTGTACCATAGGCCCCAAAACATACCATAAATATGGGGAATATGGGCGTGATGGTATGTTAATATTTTTTTAAAATTTATTTAAGCTGCCACAATGTGCACTTAATTAAGCCCTATGTGTGGGTGGCTTCAGCAAACGAACATCGTGATATTAATTAAATAAATTACAAGGTGCAATGCATTTGAGACTGTGAAATAATCAAAACACAAGTTGCATTACAAAAACAGAAATTGCTCTAGGAATTTTCAACCTAAAAAGTTATCTGTAACCAATGATCACGTTTAATGTATCTTAGATCAAAGCCATACTAGGGTAAGTGGAGGCACATTATACTAATATAAATCTCTAAGCGGCGCTAGGCAATAAAAACTAAATGGAAAGTTGCACGCTTACAGCCGACAGATGTCACTTTCAAACATAGTTTAATGCAGATAGCAAATACATCGAGTTTCTCTTATAGAGTATATGTATTAATATTGTAATTTATTTTGTATTAGGTAGTCTTTTTCACATCTTATAAATCAGCTGTGTATTCTCAACTCTGTCATTAAGGTAGGTATGCATTTAAATAATTATAAGTTATTCAGACGCAGGTGGACAGTTTGTTTGAAATAACTGAGCCTGTCTGAAGTTACCTGCAAGTGGTTTAGCAGTGGTAAATATTAATAAAAAGAGTCCGTGTAGAGACAATTGGGGTCAATATATATTTCATATTACTAATTATTTCTTTACCAATTTCAATATGTAGGTATGTATGAAAACATTAATTCAACGATTTTTACCAGCGTGGTATTTCGAAACGACTAACGTAAGACAGGTTTAGTTATTTCGAACAATCTGTATACGTACATTTTTACGTTACCGATAATTTTATGCTATTTCACAGTCGGTCGCATCTACAAGATCATCCAATAACTATAATATTGTTTGAGGCCGCAGCAGCAAGAACATCGGTCAATTGTTTAATAAAGACAAAAAAATAATAGCCCTTTACAAAATCTAGTCAGAATCTAAGATCAGTCAAAATTGATTGCGATTGCTTAGACCCTAAAATCATGACAGCTAATTTAAGTTAGAAATCGTATTATTCTGTCTAAATAATATTCGCTGCAGACATAATGTAGAAAGGTATCGAATTAAAATGTCAATGGCCATATGTACTGATTTAGGGCTGTTACAGAAATATACTTACGATTTCTAGTTGTTTTAATAAAACATTAGTGTTACGGAAGTAGAGAATGATAGAAAAACGTTCTATAACGCGAGTTAGCTGTTTATTGTTTTGGAGAAACCTAGTAAATAAGGATGCCTGATCGTTCTTGGCACAAAAATATGGTGGTGGCATGGCACAAACTCAGGGAGGCCTTTACCTACCAGAGGGTGAAGTCAGGCTGTGGATGGCGATGATGATGAATTGTTATTGGTAAAAGAATATAATTGTACGAGTATCTTTGTAATCGCTTGTTTTAATTCGACTGTTTAGAGTGAAAGAAAAGGACTCGATTCGGTCACTTTTTGGGGCATACATTTTTTTTGGCCTTTTTCAAAAACAACTTCACTAACTGGATCAAGCCTTATATCGCGGGAGACGTCACAAACATAAAATTGATGCACATAGGCTCGCCCCCTATTACATAGGACCTAAACATGTGCACGTACACACCGGTGAAATGTGGGTGTCCATTAGTACACCTCTGCTTAACCCTTCAGGGAATACAGGTATGTTATGATGCACATAAAGTAGACCCACACTCGAAGAAAATATCCGTGGATCACAAAGACTTGTCTCGGGTGGGGATTGAATCCACGATCTCCTTCTGCGAAAAGTGTAGCAAACGATGAGGACCGAGACTGCAAACCGTAAATGGAATTGATATCATCGAACTTACTGCAGATAAGAAAACATAGTAATATTTATGTTTTCAACCACAACATAATATTTACTTTTGGCAACCATACCATGGTATCCGTTTATGGTGCGGTCGTTAGACACGGCGCTTGCGCAACGCTTCGGGTTCGATCCCGGGTGTACTACTGATGGAGTGAAAATAAGCTTTTTCGCAATAGTGTTTATTGATGTCCCGGAATTAATGTATACTGAAGGTATTGCAAGATGGATATATTTAAGTGAGATTTTAAGTGTATACAATTGTATAGGCTTAAGATGATTTCTGTGTGACCAGAGTTTAATGGAACTTATACTTAGTGTCCGTTTATCTAATTTATTGCTGTTGTTATATAATGCGAGTTCATTTAAATGTAAGTGCTTTAGTAATTTGTGTGGATAACTTATGTGGTATATAAAAAGGTATTCGTCAATAGACATAAATAGTTACAGGGAAGAATTAAATCGAAACAGTGAAATAGAAACAAATGAAAAATAAATTATTAAAACCTGCAATTGAAAAGCCACGTTGTTTGTTTATATGTATAAACGGCATATTATTGTAGTCAAACTATACATTTCTTATTGAATCGTTAATGAGTAGGTATTGAGAACGAGGTTACAGGAGATGTAATGAACAAATGCTACGAAAAAATAAAAATTACGACTTAATTTTGCAATAACAAAAGAAACTTTTATATCACCAGCAGATCAGATAATGATCAATCAATCACAACAGACTTGGTGAATGTATCGTGACAAGATGTACCTCTTATTTGGTTAAAATTAACTATACAATTAACTGCAGTTAAGCTGTTAACATTAAGTTACTCTCGTGACAAGTCGGTTAAGGGAAAAGTTAAGTTTCACCCAATAAATGTTTATGTTAAACATTACAATGGAGACACACGGATAGGCTGAATGGCGAGCTGTTTTCTAACAAATTGATGACAGAAATGGATACGTTCACATTGTTGAAGAGAAATGGGTAAAGCAACATTTGAAAGCCTTTCTCAATCACTGCATCTATAAGTCTCACCCTTCCTATTTTAGCCTTGTTTTTGTAGCAAATTTACTGTCTTCTGTCATGTATATGTGAGAGTGAGTAAGGGTATTTACTGCTCTATCTTACTACACTAAGCAATATAAGACTCTAGGTTCGATTATGTTTAAGTAATCATTATAAAAAAACAAGTCAGTTAATAGGTATTACAGACAAAGCATGAGATGGCACGATGATCTAGCGAAGGTGGCTGGAAAGGGCTGGATGTAGAAGACCCAAGATCGTTCGGGTTAGCGTGCTTGTAAAGAGATCTATATCCAGTTTTGGATGGCAGCAGGTTGAAGAAGAAGAAGAAGACTATGAATTTTTCTCTTACACTTCCAGCAAAATGACCAACTTGCTAAACACATTATTCGTACGTATGTATCTTTGTACTTTTGCCCAATTATTATCGGTCGGGACGGCGAACGTCGCGTGCATTTCTGTTCACATTTATTAGTCTTGCTCCTTTTGGCTTTGGTCGTCCCGTTTGATTAACCAGTTTAAGGCATACGCCATTTTGATTATCAGTGCCAGATTTTGCGACAGTCTTTTATTTTTATTTTGGACGACGATGGGGGGATTGGGTTTGGTTTGAGGCTTTGTTAATGACCAAAATAGCTTGTTAGCGCAATTTTTGTATAGCTTACAAAAGTAAATTGGCAATAATTTATTGGACGTACACAATTATTAGGAAAAGAGATGTTTACGAGGATGAGTTAAAGGCCTGTGACTCCATTTTACATACACTCGGCAATATTTATTGCTGTCAAAGTGTTCAGAGTAAATTTGTTTTCATCTTTTTGTCCAATATTTAAAAAAAAGGAGGAATATATGTCTTCATATTGGCTCTGCCAAAATATCAGCTTTGTGGCTGGAGTTACTGCTGAACTTCAGTTCACGCCAGCGAAAGATTCAAATTGCAGGATTTAATTTATACATCGACATCAGGCCTGCAGTGTGTAAATGTACCGTTTTGTCAAATTTGTCGCGAACCACTTAAAAATTACATTGAACTTATAAGCGCACTTTTATTTTAACTTAATCGTGCGTGATATGATATTATTGAAATTGAGGTGCGTCGTGAGTGATGTGAAGGGTACAAGACCTTATTCTGGTAGATAAGAGTTGCCAATTATGGCTCCCAGTAGTGGTGATTATTTAAATTTAAAAGCTGTGTCATTTGTGAGCTGTCAGCCGTGAGAAATGGGGTAATGTGTGCTTGTGGGCGACGTAAAGACTGGTCACATAATCATCATTGTGCAATAACGATCAATATGATGCTTGTTGATAAATAGTTGAAGGTTATAATTTAAGTAAAAACTGTAATCAAAACACTTATAACACTTTTATAAGCAAATAGACTGATTCACCTGATGAAATGTTTGCCCATGAACATCGGTATCACCTTTAGATTCTGCATGTATTATTATTTTTTATTTACTCAGAAAGAGTCTACCTACCTTAGTAGCGAGAGAAGAAAATAGTACGTTGCCACCAAGAAAACATTTAAATTATCCATCCGCACATGACTTCGAAAAATTAGAGATGGATTGGATTCAAACTCGAGACCTTTGACTTGGCAGTCCTATGGTAACTTACGTAAAACTACAGTGCACTTGAGTCGTAATACGATTTCCGTATTTCCGGAACCTGAAACGACAATGTGGTACTTATTTGAAATCCCCGCTGAAAATACTAAATCTATTAATGATAAAAATATTTTTTTGTAATTCATATGAAAATTAGATAGCATTGTTCTTGGACTGTTGCAAGTTTACAAGCCGTTGCAATGGGGTTTATTTTAAAAACAAGCAATATAATTATGAAGCGGTAGGTTAAAAGGTTGTATAATTTTCAATTAACTGCACAACGGTTGCCATTGTATAGTTACGTAATAAAGCTCTTTACGAGAGATATATAAAATTGTTTAGGAATTGAATCACGATTTGAAATAGTCTAAGTATGTATTGATAGGTGACTTCCTCATTAGTGTTGTGGTCCTTTGTGATACTGTTACAGTAGAGGTCTTTGGTTCGATTCCTAGGTCAAGCAAAGTGTTATTGGGTTTTTTCAGTAACTGGTTTTAGTTTGGATACGTGGCTGGTGAATGAAAATAAGCTCGCCCCCTATTATGTAGGACCTAAACATATCGGCGTTCTGTGTATATTTGTTGATATAGAACGCACGGCTACACATTAAGCTATATCTACAAATCCAGTATCGACTGACCTCGCATTGTAAACACTTTCCGTACAATGCGAGGCCAGCCTATACTGGATTTGTATAGCTTGATGTATATTTACGTATATTTACATAACGTATATTTCATTAAATAAAATAAATTGTATTTCATAAAATAATGCGTATGAAGTCACATAAAACAGAACCTCTGGATATGTACAAAAATCTCTTTTAAGGACACTCGACTTGTTCCCGCTGCGCTTGCGCCGCCCACGCTTATAAAAACATAAAGTTACACGTTGACAACCTACAAAGTGTTTCTGACAAACAGACGAGAATGGAACCTGTTTAAGGCTACTTGCCTGAATAAATTATTAAGCACTAACCCAAAAGAGTTTTTTGGAACAATAAACTATTTGACAGTAATTATTTAATCTATATGGGTTCAGTTCAAAATTTTTAACTTTCAGGCAGCGTTTGTTAACATATACTTTGTTAATATGAGTTCGTATAAATGGCTACAAATTAAGCTAAAGAAGAAATAATGTTATTTAAACTAAACATAACATAGAATCACGCACATATTCTCCGAAGGGATAGGCAGAGGTGTACTAATATACGAAACACATTCCGCCGGTATGTTTAGGTACCATGTAATAGGGGGCGAGCCATTAACAGGGCCGAAAGCCAGACTCCGAGATGCTACTGAGAATTTCATAGAAACCACAATACCACTTTGCTCGACCTAGGGATCGGACCTAGGACCTCTGCCGTAGCAGCCGCGCTTAGGGCCACTAGACTGATGAGGCAGTCCAATTTTCATACATCATGAGACTTACATATTTGATACAATAAAATGCTATATCTGGGCTTTCGTCTTCTTTTCTTTTCAGCCAGGAAACGCCGATGCCATTTATTACCAAAAATCTAAAACACTGATTTGTAAAAGTGCAAGACAGGGTTGCCGCTCTACGGTTATTTAGTCGTTATCAAATTATTTATTATACCATAGTTAAATGAACGAAATGCAAATGACTGTAATCAACCAGTATAACAGTTTTTCTTAACATATAACATAACATAACATACCATCACGCCTGTATTCCCCGAAGAGTTAGGCAGAGGTGTACTTAATGTACACCCACAGTTCGCCGGTATGTTTAGGTCCCATGTAATAGGTGGCGAGCCTATTGCCATTCATCGGGCACAAATCCAGACTCTGAGCTGCTACTGAGAATTTCATAGAAAAACCCAATAACACTGCTCGACCTGGGGATCGAACCCAGGACCTCAAGCGTAGCAGTCGCGATTGGGACCACTAGACTAACGAGGCAGTCTTTCTTAACATTACCAGTTAATCACAATGAACACCCAAGTCTTGTCCCCTTTAGTGCAACATAAATAAGGTCCGATTTATTTCCTCACAGCTAAGTAAACATGGAACATTCCTGTTTAACGTAAACGATCGAACTTCCATTACCGATAAACGAATATATCTTCTTACTCGTATAATACCAAAAAGTCATCTTAAGGTGGAAGCTTCAGTGTTTAAAATTAATCAGATATCTACTTAAATTTTGAATTATTTTTCTAAAATCAGCGTCAGCTATGCTCTCACATTGCAAAAAAAACGCTTATTTGCCATTTTTTTTTGTTCCATACGGAACAGGCTAAGGTTTGAGACAATGCTGCCTAGTCATCAGTTTGCATTTTTCTTGAGTAAACACTTATTTGCCATTTCCAATAACTTAACTATATAAAAATGTCAAAATGTGTCATATTGACGTCACCTTAAGACCCACCATAAAAAGGGGAAAGAGTAATTCAACATTACAGAAAGTGGTCTCGGTAGTGTACTTAACCGGAGGGATGCAGGTTCGAACCTTACCTGAGGCCAAATTTTTCGTTTACTATAAAATTATTATCTTAATGTGTCAAATGTTAAATTGTGTAATAAAAATTTAAATTCAATTCTACCAGTTTTTGAATGATGAAGACTCGACCTTAACAGTAATCGACAAGAATCTTTACGAGTATTTGTAACGTGTTTTACGTAAAAACGAAACGGTATTACGCGAATCGTATGCGCTGACCGTATTCATTGAAAATTAACAAATAATTTGCATTAATTTTATGTTTTTGCCCCAAATCCATTGCCATTATTTTGGTATATTTCTCAAGTGGTACTTAGGAAGCATTATAGTGTTACTTAAACCATATTGCTACTTTAGGCGCTTGAGTTGTTTAAAATATATAAAATTATTACGTATTATTAAATCACCTTACGCCTTAATTACGCAGCTTTCTTGTTCGTATTTTTTACGCCGCGATTTCAGATTTTGTGAAATATATAGGTAATAAAAATTTAAATAATTGAGCAAGACACATATATAAGTGCAGTGATAGCCTAGTGATATGACCATTGGACTGCCAAGTCAAAGGTCCCGAGTTCGAATCCAAGGCATGCACCTCTAACTTTTCGAAGTTATGTGTGTGTTAATAATTAATTATCACGCGCTTAAACGGTGAAGGAAAACATCGTGAGGAAACCTGCATGCCTGAGAGATTTTCTTGACGGCATGTGAAGTCTGCCAACCCGCAGTAGGCTAGCGTGGCGGACTATAGCCTAATCCCTCTCGTATTGAGAGGAGACCCGTGCCCAGCAGTGGAACAATGTAATGGGTTGATGATGATGAGCAAGACATCAATTCGCGGTTCCATATAACAATCAGAAAAATGTCTCGGAAGTTTTTTTTTCTAAAAGGGGATAATTTATCAATACATTTACAAAACTTCTTGGAAGAGATAATCTAACTAGTATTCATACATTTGCTTACATATTAACCTTTTTAAACCCTCAGGGATAAGTAGGTTCTTAAGAAATTCTGATCCAAGGCACTTATTTAAGCTGATAATAATCAGTCTCGACCATTCACCAAACCGTTCTGGGAAGTTATTGGTATTTTTAAACCCATAATATTTCGACTTTATAACTAAAGTAAGCACTAAAAGGTAAGGATTATTAGTATTGATATTTGATACATATACTCACGCTTTTATCATACAAGGGAAGGCATAAACTATAGAACGACATTTGTTACGATTCTTGCATAAGTACTTCTTTTCCATCGACCACATTCATACACCTTGTCATAAGCTTTGTCTATTCTGAACGCTGCAACGTATTGGTTATAAAACTGTATGGTTGTAAACAAATAAATACACGCCGGTTTCGGGTAACCTGACCCGACATTTTTAAAGGACCTTTGTACCAGCTTATATAATTATATGACATTATATCATGCTTGTAATATATGTTAGTTACAGGTGTAAGATAGGAAAAATTGTGAGATCATTTAAAATATAAGCTTTGAGAGGGAGTCACTAGTGAAGGAGCTAAAACTAAATAAACTAGACGTAGGTTTATTCCAATCAATCTTATCCCAACCCACTTCAGAGGTTGCAAAAAAATAAGTCGCCTGATACCACCGCTTCATTAGTGATTCACTAAAATCTTTAGAAATTGAAATTATTGTTGATTTTCTAGATATACTTTTGTAACATAAATATGTAAGAGGCACGATGGGGTTGACATATCTGTTTAGACAAAAACCCCTAAATAAATAAAGATAAAAAAAAAATATAATGCTGTTTTGTCACAATATATCTATAGTTGAGAGTTGAGACAGTTAACGTAGCTAGTAAAATATTGTACCTACTTAAAAGTACTACCTTAATTAATTTAAAGAGATAATTATGATTTGTTTTTAAAATTCAGTTGTATGTCCCGCTGTGTTGAACCTTTCCCTTACTTTCAATACGCACAGTTAACGAAATATTTATGTTTATTTTTATTTAATTTGACAGTGCATGACATTTAATTTGTATGAGAATGAAATCGATAGTCATAATGGAATTTAAGTGGGAAATAAGAAGCCACTTATGTGTTTTTTGCCCACGTAAGAAAAATATATGCAAACTATATTATTATTTGGGATTTTTTTGCTTGATACGAAGTCAACATATTATCAATCTGTCAATTTTCGACACCCAAAAACATTATCGATAAATGGATAATTTATAATAGTGTTTATGCGATGATAATTTTAATACAAAAAGCTTTTTGCTATAACAATTAATGCTATACTCATATTAATTTAATGTTTTTACTACTTATATTTTAACATAATGAAATACGTGCATTGTTTTTCACAACTAAAGTTTAACGTTCACCTTAATTATTTTTTGTTATTAAAACCGAAAATTATTTCTTACTTTTATTGCATGAAGTTTTTATTATTTAACGACATTGTCGTTACCAAATTGTTATGTTAATCAATAAATATAATATTTAAATATCAATAATAACTTGTTGGATCGTAAAAATGTAAAACGGAAGCCAGATGATAAGATTGAGAATAAAAATTCTTTGGAGAAATATGATACGGTACGTACGTCTTGTTTTTTAGGGCAAGGTCCTCTAGAAAGCGATAAAGAACGAAGGATCAACAGAAAACCTGTTTCATTGAATTCTAATATGTATGTATTTATACTAAAATATCAATTCACTTTTGAAAATTGTGAAAAAAGGAGTCTGCATTTAGTGTTTTGGTCGTCGTCACCAGTAGTCAAAACTGTAAATTCTTTTTGCGACTATATTTAAAAAAAAAAAAAAAAATATTTTTGCTATCCACACAATGAAATGTGGGAAATATGATAATGAAGGCAAGATACCAAGAAAGTAATGAGACGACTTGAAGTGTTTTTCTTTCAAAAAAAGCAACTGCGTCGAATTCAAGCAAATCGGGGATAAGAATAGGAAACTGACCTCGCTTTTATAAATGTATGACTTCTTAATAACTAAAACCGTTAAAAACTTCTTCAGAACAATAGAAAAAAAATGGCCATGTTAACTAACTACTACTATGTATTGGTACTTTGAATAATACAATTACTGCAAAAAAATATTTTTGTTAATAAATGTTTGGTGCCAAAATGGTATTATTTCTAGTCTACAAGAAACACATCACGATGTATCTTGTGTCAATCGCTTCTCGCTAACAGTATGACTTGGTCATGTTAACCGGCCCGCAGTCCACATTTATTGTGGCCACTCAACGGGCGAGCCAAGCGATAGCGGGTTAAGTGTATATTGATCTTAATATGGTAATATTGTTATTGATACATTGATTGTTTTGGTCTGCAATAGCAACGTTGATTTGTATTTTATAGCCTTAAAAAATAGTTTTTTTTTGTATCATTCCCTGAACTGCCTTATTGGTTGCAGGTGTAGTTGGGGGTGCAGGGCTGTTTGGGCTTCTTTTTTTGAAAATTTGTGCAACTATTAATGAAACATTTAGTATATTATCGTTGGATTCATATGTAAATTAATTTTGAATTTCTGACGTACTTATTTAAAAAATATTGTTGTTGTCGTTTACGTGATAAATAACATTAAAAAAGCTTTTATTTTATTAAGAAATTATTTAAAAATCGCGCTTATTCCCAGGCCTTGAGGCACTAGTGACTTATTTATTGGTATTTTAATGGTTAATTATGAAGTGGCAATTTTGTTAATGTATTCGTCAGAATAAATTAGCAACACTGCGAACATTTTTAAATTTTCTTATAAAGTGTGACAGAAGAAGTGTTAATATTTATAGCTTTTGTTCTTTACAAAGATTATATTTGATATTATTTAGAGAATTTTTATGAGGTGTAGCGGATTCTTTCTCCATAAAAAAATTATAATTGCCATCTAGTTACACTCAATTCAAGACTGCCTCATTAGTTTAGTGGTCCTAAGCGTGACTGCTACGCTAGAGGGCCTGTTTTCGATCCCCAGTTCGAGCAGTGTTATTGGGTTTCTCTATGAAATTCTCAGTAACAGCTTGGAGTCTGGATTTGTGCCCGGTTAATGGCAATAGGCTCGCCCCTATTACATGGGAACTAAATATACCGGCGAAGTGTGTACACCACATTAGTACGCCTCTGCTTTACCCTTGTGATGGTATGTTATGTTTTTTGCAAGTCATATTAATGTCCCTTTATCTGCAGAGTACCATGAATACACCATGAATACACCATTATACACCCTTACACATTCAATTACACGCTTTCTCATACTTGTTTATATAACGACATGGTATTTGGGGGTTGATTCGATAATACCGTGAAATTATACCCGATGGGTATGCGCGGGAGTGAAGTTGATATTGCCATGGTTATTAATTTATTGCGTAATACTATTCATCCATACAGTTTGTTCGAAATAACTGAGCCTGTTTGAAGTTGTCCGCAAGTCGTTTAAAATTGTAAAGACAATTGGGTTCATATATGTTTTGCATTTAAGATTATTTTCATTCATCATCATCATGTCAGCCTATTGCCGTCCACTGCTGAACATAGGCCTCCCCCAAAGAGCGCCAACCATCCCGGTCTTGGGCAGCTCGCATCCATCCACTGCCAGCCACTTTCTTCAAATCGTCGGTCCATCGCATCGCAGGGCGTCCCACACTACGCTTGCCCAAACGCGGTCTCCACTCCAACACTTGTCTGCTCCAACGATCGTCTGTCCGTCTGCAGACATGGCCGGCCCAATTCCACTTCAGCGTGCTTATTCTTCGTGCAATGTCGGTGACTTTAGTTCTTTGGCGGATGACGAATTCTATCCACCAAAGAAACTCCAAGCATTGCTCTCTCCATTGCACGCTATCTTCATTACTAATTTCGATATTTTTTTTAACAGCGCGGCTTTTCGGATCGGAAATGGACATGCCGTCCAGAAAAACTCTTAGCCATGCTGGTTTCCTCACGATTTTTTCCTCACCGCTCCCAGCGCGTGATATTGAATCTATAATAATATATATCTCTGCTAATGTTATTAAGCTTGTGAGTTTGTGACGTTGTAGGGGGTAATCTTTGGATCTACTGAACCGATTTTGAAAACTCTTTCACCAATAGAAAGCTACATTAATCCTGAATGATATTATTATAGGCTATAGCTTATAATTATATTATCCTGTGAAATAAAAAGAAACGTATAGTCCACTCGGGCGAAGGCGCGGGCGGAAAGCTATTCATAATCAAGTAAGATAGGCGCCTTAAATTGAACTCACGACCTTGACTTGGCACTTTTGGAGGGTAGCACTAAACTCATTTGCCTAAAAATGTAATTCATTATCACTGGCCAAAATCTAATATAATGTATCAAAAATCTAAATAAGTATCATCAGTTCACGTCATCTTCGATCAATAAAATAATTTATTTTAATCATTACTACTAAAAAACTATTTATGTCAAACGTGTGTGGTCCTCCGTTAACATAGAATCATAAATAATAAAGTCAGTTGGCATTCAAAGTCCAACCATGTTCTTAGGCCATAAACACAATTGAATGTAAAGTGTAATGAGATACGCCTCTCTTCACCACTTCAGATGACGGTCATATCAATGTGTTGACATGTCGCCGTCCCCGGGGAATAAAATGGTAATAGCAAAAACACAACATTTCAGGAAAAATAAGAATCATTTTTTTGTCGTTCGTTCGTTCATCGTTTTGCCTTCTTAAATACTGGTCGTAGAAAAATGAATGTCAGCTTTAAGAAAAGCTAATTTTATTACATTCGGAATATTTTTGTGTATTAATATTTTATACGTAAGAAATTTTATTTTTTTAACACCTTTTTTCTAGTAATTTCAGGCCTAGGTAAAATCTGTGAATACTAATGAATTATTTTGTAACTCCATAAACAAATGCATAAAAAATGTAGTAGATGTATAATTAGCACCCATAGATCTCAAAAATGACATAACTTGCCATTTTATTCTCCGGGGACGACGATGTATAGTTTGCTCGAAATAAGTTTGCTTGTCTGAAGTTAGCCGTTCCGAACTACCGCGATTGTAAAATCTCTTAATTAAGTGTTTTTGTATGTAAATATCGAAATTAATCAAGAAAATAATTACAAATGTGAAACACATACGACTCTTATTGACTTTACACCGACTCTTTCTATTAAAATTTACTACTGCTAAACCATTTGAGGATAACTTCAGACAAATTTAGTTATTTCGAACAAACCAAATAATATACAAAATTAAAAAAAATCCCTTTTAAATGGTCCTTAGAGGTTTTTTGCTTAATTTATGTTTTATTAATATAGGTACAATAGAACTCCAAATATGTGTTGAAAATTATCTGAGCGACTAAGAAAATTAAATCTTATCTCAACGACACTAAGGGTGTTTTAGAATGGACACCATACACGGCAACGACATTTTGACAAGTAATTATTTATTTAGTTGTGATAAAGTTTAATTTCCATAATTGCTCGATTATGAACGGACTATTCGCTTCGATATACATATTTTGTGCTGAGTATACCAAACTACGTCACTGAAAATCTTTTTGAATAGTGATTAGTGATCGGTGTTGAAGCTTGTAATGAATTTCTGAGAAATGACACAGTGAAGCACTCTTCTGAATGTATAAGGCGATGTTATTGCGAAAATCGCGTGAGCTTTTAGATGAATCAGTATGTAAATTTAGTAGACCAACTCACACACAGAACAAAGAAAATTCGTCTTTAGAGACCTTGAAAGGACAAGAAGTTGACACCATTTATTTTTAGTTGACAGTAAAATAAAGTTAAAAAAAATATGTGCACAACATTTCCCACCATAAATATGTCTTCCTTCTCGTGGGTTTTTCTTTTGAATTAAGAACCAGTATCGCGGCTATGATCCATATTTATATAACGTATAACTTACATACCAAAGATCATAAAAATGAAATTCCTCCGAACTTTAAATTGACATTAGAAAAACTTTGTAACATCCATAATTAATTGCAATTTCTCTTAACGAGTCCACTTCGAAGAAGTTAATTAACAAAGCAGTATTTTATTCCCCCTTACCAGCAGGCGTAGCGTGAGTCGTGACAACCGTCGACAAGGATAATAATGTCGTCTCTCAACTCGACAAAAGTGATATTTTATACGCTTAAACATGGTTTTGTCGATAGAACTTCGTAATTATACTTTTTGAATTATTACGGTTGCCCTTTTCCCTTACTTTTGCCCTTCAAGTTTTTATGGTGTGACATTTTCTATAAAATTGATCCCTCACTTGAAACCATTACCACGACCTTTCAACTGTATTATTTATGGTGTTAGATTAACTACATCAGAGGGGCTTTTTATGGGCGTATGTGTTGTCACGTTTGAATTGGTGATGTGAATACACTCGACAATTTTGTCGCACGACTTTTTTGTTTTTAGAATAATGCCCTGAAAAGGACTTACTATTAAATTTAGTCCTTTTTAGGGCATTATTCTAAAACATATGGTGCGTATACCATAAATCAGTAACTTGAAAGGTTAATCTTATCAACGGTTGATGTACATCAGTACAAGTACATGCAGTTCACTGCTATGTTTTTAGGTTTTATATGACAATGTTGACTTTATTATCATACTAAAATTTTCTCAGAAAAAAACCAATAACACCAACCTGGGAATGGAATTCATAAAATATCAAAGTGATTTTATTTAAAGTTGACACGTCAGTAAAAACAAAAATAAGTGTTGCCACCGGCAGACGACTCTACCTGACTAAAACAATTAAGTACTTACAGTTAAAAAGTAATTTATCAAAAAAAACTAGTAACCAAACATTGACCACTGGTCAAAGCTTCAACAAATATATATTAACTGCTCCTTGACATAAAAAGTATCGCATTTTTTTGCGATATGACACCAAGCCTATTCAAACACTTGAATAACTAATAAATCATTTAAACGCGTGTTTATATACCAACTGTTCTAGAAACATAAAATAATAAAAAAAAACTGAGCTTAAAGCTATAAAAATGTATGAAGTTAAATACTTTTGACATATTTGATCCACACCTTGGTGCTTAAGTGATACTTTGTTAAACGTAATATGTCTCTTACTTTGCTAATTGAACCCTGAGGTATTTCTACGATTTTTTATTATGTGAAGAATTTAAGTAATTGACTTCAAGACGCAATCGTATTGTAACTCATTACGAGGTATTTGCTATGAACCAAATATTTGAAAATGATTTTTTTTTGTCGTTAATATGAAAATTGTGGACTAAATATTGCGTAGGAAAACCACATAAATAAACACTAATTGAATATATAAAAAATACATATTTAAATTTGTGTCGTTGTATTTTACTTTAAATAAAAATATAAAAAGGCAAAACTTAGGACCTCGGATTATTTAGATATAGATGCGAAAGGGAAATTCGATTTTGACAAGCAGTGATCCCAGTAGCTTAGTGGCTAAAGTGTCTGGCGTACTTAACTGGAAGGACGTAGGTTAGAATCCTGCCTGAGATCGTAATTTTCTTCTGCTAAAACTGTATATCTTTAAATTATAAATATGTTCCTATGAAGGTTGCCTAAATCCCCATGGACTAAAAGGACCTGGTTACATAGGCTTTCTTTTGAGTTAAAAAAACTATCACGTCTGCCAAGAAGTATGTAACGAATAGTCGCGAAATGTTTTACCGGGCAACGTTTGCGACCAGAACTTTATTTACTAAGCTATTTAAGTTAAATAAACATCGTTATAGCGTTTGCGCATACACGAGTGTACTTCAAACTTTACTTAAATTTATGTTAACTGACGTAAGCGAATATTGAAAGTATTGTTTTTTTAACCAACCTCAAAAACGCAGGACCTAATACGAGTGAGTTCCTAATTCGTTCCTAATGTGGGCCGAAAATTATTACCTATAGGTATATTCTTGTTAACCCCGTCGTAAACTAAATGCTTGTATTACAAGTGAGTTCACGTTGGTATTGCAATGGGTGGGTTTCGAACCGACAACCACATGATCGTCCGACGCCCTAGCCATCAGGTTACGTGCCGTTTTTGCGCGATCTTCAACGATCGTGCATAGATTTCGACTTTTCGCCCTACAAGTCCCTAAAATATTATGTAGATATAGTTATTGTTTTAACTGTATCTTTTTAGCTGTTCATCGCGGTTTCTTATTTAACATCGTTAATATAATCATCGTTTATTATAATACCATGGTTCATAAATCTGACAGCCATTGATTCGACTAAGTATAATGGTTTTATTTTAACAATCGCCCTGAGGCTAACATAGTCTAGCTTTCACAATTAAATGCTAATAAACTTCCAACAATATTGCATATTTTTTGCTAACTATGCAAATACGACTTTAAATTATATGGTAAACTTTAAAGTAAAAGTTCTAAATTTAAAGTGTTATAAATCAAAAAGGAGGTATTATTAAATATGTTGAGTACCTTCGTCGAGGTGTATGGTGTATCGATGGGGTTGGTCAATGACCTCGTTTATCAACTCAAAACCCGAGGCATGGGGGCATCGCAAAATTTATGACTAATACCTTTGCGAATAAATTATTATTTAAATTCGTATCGTATATTTAGAATGGAACCGATTTTTATGGCCGAGTTTACATTGTTGTGATGATCGAATTAGGTGCTTATTAACATACATTATATTGATTTATTTTATGTTTATTCATGATTTAAGTCTTGGTGTATTTTTTTTGCTCCCGTAGGGAAATCCACATAACCTGACTGATTCAAATTCTAAAAGGGAATATAGAAACCGTTTAAAATTGTTGAATGATTTTCGGATAAGTCCTTAAACTCTTTTAACATCACCTCTATAACTAAATTTGAATCTTGGAAGTACACCCTTAAATATGAAGGATGGTCAAAATTATTTATATAGATTTTTGACAACGTTTGTTTTTCTAAACAGGTCAACAATTATTTGTTGTGATAGGTACGTTAAACTGTGTGTATTATAAAAAAAAACCTGAACTGTATAAACCCTGTGGATTTAGCCTATTTGCCTATGGATACAATCATGGCTCATTTCACTTAGTTGACCTTAGTTAAGGGCCTACGCAGACAATTAACTTAACTGTTTGATGGAGCTAATGGTGTAACTGGCATTTTTGTGAGCAAATGTCGACATGTATGTAGGTAGTCTTCATCGTATTAATTTCAGTAAATTGAAATCTTTCAATCAATTATTTTGTTAGGCCTTTTATTTTATTACTTAGTTATCGTATGCTACACAATTTAATAATAATATAAGTGAAATAGGTTATAGCTAGTCAAAAAATCAAAGTAGTAGATAACCAAGTGCTGAAAAAAAAAACATCTCAACACATAAATAAATAAATATTTTTTTTGTCTTGTCGTAATAAAAACAACGCAGTAGATTGGTCTCTATAAAGCGATCTACTTACAATTCTGCGCATAAATCAGCTTCATAAGCAAGAACTGCTCATTTAAATTTTATTATTAAATTTTGCCTTTTAAAGCATGACAAAGAAAATAACTGCCGCATATAGTAACAGATGGCAGGATAACTAACTAAACTACTTAATTTAACATACTAGTAAAACTGTTCGCCGTATATGTTACTAAATGACGAATAATATTCCCGTTCACGTTGTCATTACTAGGCATATACAACGTATGAAATAATATTTCACACCTAATAACGTGCGGTATAAAATGGTCGTATTTGAAGTAAGAATTACCTTAGGTACTAGCTGGAAAGAGGTATTTTTATTGCAATGTTGTTTTCCGGATTTATACATTTTTGGGTTATGTTGTTATTACCTTAGCTGCTTACTTTTATTGTAAAAAGGTTTCACTCGTTACCTGCAACAAAAGAAGACACAAAATCAATTATATTTACAATTTATTTTTATTAAATTTAAAAAATAATCAAATTGCTAATATTACATTTAATTATGAAAAGAAATATAAAAGTAATAAATTGCTAAGTTTTAATTTCGAAAAAGTTTTTTTCTTTAAATTGATTTAATAACTCGGCCAGTTTTAAAGTAAAAATCTTTTCAGTAAAACATTTTAGAATGCTACCAACGTTATACCTCGTGTAGCAATTTAAGCCCTTTATTCAAATAAGGAAGTGAAGAGCTAGTTTATTTCCTTACTGGCAATATAAGTCTATCTAGGGAAGTAGGTTACAGTAGTAGGTACAATCTAAACAACTGGACTCATATTGCTTAATGTGTTTTTTCCATTTTAGGACTCCATAAATTTGCAGTATGTATGTAGATTCAAATCTTCTAGGCATCTAGTCTTTCCTAGTTTTGTTGTCTTTATATGGAGGAAATACGTTAGCTGATGTTGTACGGGTATCATTACGCTAAATCTTTGGCAAAGATGCATTCAGTTTGTTCGAAATAAGTAAGCCGATCGGAACTTAGCCGTTCCGAACTACCGCGGTGATAAAATCGTATAATTAAGTGTTTCAATACATAAATATCTAAATTAGTAAACAAAATAATTAGAAATGTGAAACATATACGACTCTACTTATCTTTACACCGACTCTTTCTATTAAAATTTACCACTTCTAAACCACTTGCAGACAACTTCCGATCGGCTTACTTATTTCGAACAAACTGTACAGTGTGCTGACAAGTGCTATAGATGACACATGACAGTAGGCATTAAAAGAGACCATGATTCTCTGAGTTTGTTTCGACATTTCTTCTCAGAGGTCGTCAGATAGGAAATGTCGGCGCCATCTAGTTTAAAAAAAATATGTAAAAGAAAACGACTTGTAAAGTGTCTTTAAAAGATCTATTTACAGAAATAAATATCATTTCATTTCATTTCATCATTATATTGATTTTGTAGGTATATTCCGATCATTAATCCAGCCCGTCGATTATAACAATATACATTTTTATATTTATTTTTTTGTAAATTTGTGGATTTATTATTATTATTGTATATTCTTTATTGTACACCAAAATAAAAATAATGCCTGGTTAATGGCAATAGGCTCGCCACCTATCACATGGGACCTGAGCATGCCGAACACTTCGCCAGCGAAGTGTGGGTGTACATAAGTACACCTCTGCCTAACCCTTCGGGGAATACAGGCGTGATGGTATGATGGTACTTTTTGTATACCAAAATAATTTTGAAGACAAACAACTCACTCCTTATCAATATTATGTATCATAATTGGTAACTAATAGAAAAAAATCGTCATGATAGAATTAATTAAAATAAAATGTTTAAATACGACATACTTTGGAAATGATATCAAAATATTTTACATTTTATCATCTTTTATATGCCAAATATATGTTTATAGGCCTTTTAAAGTTGAATATTTATACATAACTTAAACCAGGTTGATATGTTTATTTATACTTAAAAGTTATTTATAAGATATGAACTAGTTTTATTTGGTTTTATAACGAGGTAATTACGGTAACGGAAGAGGTCGATTATTGAAAAAATATTCGACTGAGAAAGTCATTTCAAAGCTCGTTTTTAGACAAATATTTCCAATGATATCATCTAATTGAAGGTGGCATAGTTATTGGCTCAAAAACTGTACATTTATGCTTGCCTGAAGTAAAGTATAAGAGGCATTGTTGTTATAAAAAAATGAAAAAAAAAATTGCAATATAAAAAATATTTTAAAAATACAAAAAGAAAACAATAGTAAAAAAGAAATTTTACGCAAAACAACTGAAATTGCGAATGTAAACTTTAAATTAAGAACTCATTCGATTAAATTTTAAATGACAACACATTTTCGCTTTTAAACTGCGGAATTCCAATCTCAAAATCTCAAAGGTCATTGCGACCAGTTTAAAAGTAGCATTCCTTTAAAAAGACTTTAAAAACTCATTAGTACAACAATGCATACCGTGTTTTGTGTCCGGGAATGTGTCCCGGGTTGTTTAGTCCCGGGATGGTAAGGACTGTCTGTGAGCGAAATATTATTGTAATCTTCTAAAGTAATTGCAGCTTTATCTTGAATACCGTAGGGTATAAAATTAATTGGTCGAATAATGCATGGTAAAAATTTGGTATCTCGAAGTAATTATAGTAAGATGAAGTTTAATTGAAAAGTTTTTGAGAAACATTCCAATAATTCAAATTTCACACTTTTTTTGGAGCGGTTTTTGATATGGTATTAAAACAAGGTATTAGGTTGGAATTAATTTAATTAAGTAAGTCGATTTTAATTCCAACCAGTTCAAATATAATACACATTTGTCTTTTCCTAATGGTCACAAAGCTTGACATTCTGGAATATAATTCAGTACTTAGGCTGTGTTATTGGGGTACCTATACATTTTCAGTGGCAGCTTCTTTCGATTTGTTGTATGAGAAGATGTATAAAAAGGGACGAAGCAAAAAAAAACATACAAAAATCGCAGCAAATGGCGTACTGCAGTTTCTGTCAACTCTTTGGGAAAAAGGGGTGAGTGTATGTAGGTATACTATGTATATCTAGGTATGTATAAAAATTTTACGGACCAAACGCGGCCAAGTGCGATTCGGACTCGCGCATAAAGGGTTTAAAACGGCAAAAAATCATGTCTGTTGTATGGGACCCCCACTTAAATATTTTTAAAATTTCAACTGTCTATCACGGTTCATGAAATACAGCCTAGTGACAGACGGACAGATAAACAGGCAGACAGAGCGGAGCCTAAGTAATACCCGTTTTTACCTTTTGGGTACGGAACCCTAAAAATTGTGGTATGTATTTTATTCTCTCTATCCTTTTTTTGTCGCTTCACATCAGAATGTAAGACACTTTGTTACATATATATATATACTATATTAGGCAGCTACTATCAAATATATACCTACAAAAACCATCTATCTTACCTCAAGTTAATTATAAATTATACGGGCATAGCCAATAATTATTATAAAAAATCGGTGGCTCACCAGTAGCCGAACTTAAACCAGTTTGATCATCAATACGGTATGATCATCATTTATTATTTTTATAAGGCTGCTAAGCTGTAATCACGGCGCGTGTTATTAATAGTACATTCGATTTAATTGATGAAAACCTTAAAATTGAATCGATTTGTGGTCGAAATGTATGTCCGATTTTGCGTTTCGATTTAAAGGAACTAAGAGTTGTAGTGTCTTGCTGGCATGTCTATGTGCCAGCATCCACTCCACTCCCCAGCCCTCCCACAGAATATCGACGTCAAGTAGCAGTATGAATAATTTTGCGTTTCGTACGGTGAGTGTGGAGCGCCGGATGCCCAATTCCTCCCTCGGTCCCCTTCCTTTTCTTTAAATAGGCTTGGTAACGTGGCGATGACTACTTACGGCTTTAAAGACAACCCTTTCACGAAGAACTATCTTACAGCTATGGAGTGTTTTAGCCGAGAAACGTCTGCAAAAAAGTCTTATACTGTTCAAAGCTCACACAAAACGATCATACAATTCGCTACAAGTGAGTGTGCAATTGAAATTGTTCCCGAGTCGGCACTTTCGCGGCCGCAGGCTGATCACACAATGTGTACCGGCTTTCTATACAAGCCAGATGTAAGAGTTACTGCCTCTGTTTCTTTTTTTTTCGTAGACGCTTATTACACCCGCCTTTTTTGTCAAAAATAATTTTATGTTTCGCCATTTGTTGAGATGGTTGGCGGCAAAAACGGTCGCTGTTAAGGACTGGGGAAACTGGGGATATGTTGCACAAGATGTTGATAAAAACAAATGAGGTTGGCAAAAAGCAGATGAATAAAATATAATTGATAGCTTGTTAAAATTGACGGGGCTGTGAAGAAATAAATACTTCTTACGGCCAGGTAGCGTATTGCACTATACCTAATGTAACGCCTTCATCCTTGAAGGGTAGGTAGATGTGAACTGATGTACCGTCGATAAAAGAGTTATATAGGCAGCGAACAAAATCTTTGTTTTGATAATAATTGTGTGGTAATTAATGTATCAGCTGCCTAAGATGCTTTGTCATACTCTTTGGCGGATAACTATATCCTAAAACACCGTATTATATTAAGATGCAAATATAATTCGCTGCGTGTACACCTATTTTGTCGACTGTATAGTACACTTACGTCACCCATGTTATAGGGGCAAGCCTATTGCCAATAACGGGGCACATATTCAAACTTCGAGCCGCAATCGATTAGAAAATACAAATCTAAAGACGGACTCCAGTCAGTTTTGTTCTTTCGTGAGTATCCGAGAGTTACAAGCACGAATGAGTATTTATGTAAATTGCATTATCTATCTTGGCTCCTGGCTCAAACGCATTTGTCAACAATAAAAAAAACATAAGCTTATTGTATGCAAAGAGTTTATATCAATGTAGGATTTTATGACTTTAGAAAGTTTTGGCACGTAGGTATACTTCAAGGATGAATACTAAAACTAGTATAAATGGTACCTTAGTGTCTTTTGGCTCTGTGTAGGTGCTATTACATACACAAATCACCAACACAACACACAGATTGTGATCAAATACATAATGTATAAGACCTAGATTCAGATATTCTCTCAATTGATGGCTGGTACTACTCGTGAATGTTAATAATGTACCAACAAGTTCGTAGTAATTTTTAATTCATCTTTGATATGAATTTGCTAGTGAAAGAAAAATTCGGCCTCAGGCAGGGTTTGAACCTGCGTCCCTCCGGTTAAGTACACCAGACGCTTAACTAACTATGCTACCGAGACCACTGCCTATGATGTCGAATTTCTCTTACAAATTTTACGTCTTCAGGTAACGTTAATTATTTATTATTCAATGCCAAAATATAATAAAAATAACCAATAAGCATGTAGTTAACGAAGTTTTAACCATTATGAAAGTCGTGCAATCCATTAAACGAGCCGATGGGGTGTGAAATCGAAACATTTATAACAAGCCTTCGCTACTTTTTTCTCACTCAATAAAAGAAAACTATGAAACATTAACACTTCCGCTAATCAAAATGTAATCAAACTTTCAAATCAAACCGCATACACGCTAGTTAATTATGAAGATTTATTAACAACATATAAAACGAAAAGTTCGAACACAAATATGACTCCATAGAATCATTTCATAAAAAATATGGCCAAGTCTTCCTAATTTGGGAAAGGTGTGAGATCTTAGAGATGATTTGTCTAGAAATTTGTTATTTCGAAAATTAAATTGACTTAATTATACTTCCTTAATAGCTCATTGTCTTATTTGGAAGAAGAAAGATCATAATACTCGTAATATATTTATTTTAATATCATAGATTCTCGCAGTTTCTCTATTTAGTGGGCATGGCAGTATAGTACAAATGTCTATGATACTTCAATAACTACAAAATGAATAAGTATTTTTTTAGACTGCCTCGTTAGTCTTTTTGTTCCAAGGGCGGCTACTACGCTGGAAGTCCAGGGTTCGCTTCTCAGATCGAGCAGTGTTATTGCATTTTTCTATGAAATTCTAAGTTGCAACTCGGAGTCTGAATTTAAATATATCTACCCAGTTAAGGACAATAGGCTCGCCTCCTATTACATGGGACCTAAACATTCCGGCATTACATTGTGAGTGGACATTATTACACCTCTGTACCCTTCGGGGAATATAAGCGTAATGGTATGTATGTGTATGTTGAGCTGATACATTACATAAATTTACTATAACAGTGAATTTTATAGTAATGGCACTTATGCTTGTTAACCCCATATATTTAATCAGATAGTATTTTCTCGTACTTTTCGTTTACGGAAAATTGTTAAATACTTGAAGTAAAATGTCTTATGGAGCACGAGTTATTGATTAACTTGGCGGGACACTACCGTGCCCCCTGCAATTGGCATGACATAGTTATGAATGGAATTTGGACCTGCCATCATCGAAGTCACGCAACCAATTGATTTAATTGATGCTATTCTATGACAAGTTTACTTGTGGTTAATTTTGTTGTTGTCAAGGTTTGTTTTAGAAAGAGACACTCCCTCAGATATTATGTTTCATGTCCTACTTATCTAGAGATTACTAAAATTGTAACAGACCGATGTCTGTACATTATAAATATTGAAGAAAAACGAATTAAAAGTCTTTATTAGAGCAGCAGAAGCCAAAACAACACTTATAGAATGTTGTCACTAGACTAATGAGGCAGTTAAGCACAAGCATTTAGCTTAGTACGAGGGGTTAACAAGATTACTAGTAATGTGCGATCCACATTGCTAGTAACTTAAAAAAAAAAAAAGTTTGTTAGACTGATTTGAAGAATCAACACAAAAAAGGCTAAAGAAAGCAAATTGTCACTTGGCAACAGTTTCTATGATCAATTCTCAAGTTCATGTAACACTGTAAAAGGTCAATGAACTGTGAGTATGACGTAATTGCGCGGAAGCCATTGTTATCGCAAAATTAGTTCCTTAGCTAAAACGTACGCATAAAAAGTTGTTGCTTACCGTTTTTAAGTTTTTACGAGCGGTTGGTAATTGAATTTGTCATGTCTTGGCTTTTCTTAGAGGGTTTTTTTCTTATTTTGAAGTTTCCCAAAGGAATTAAATACGAATACATTTTTATTCTTGCCTTAGGTGAGTTTTTTTTCAGTTTCTTTAACACATTGTAGTTGTAGGGCCATGGCAGTATGAATTGCGATATCAACTAAAATGTATTTTCAATCGAGTACTAAAACTTTTTAAAAAACTATAAGTATTATATTTAAACATAACATAACATAACATACCATCACGCCTGTATTCCCCGAAGGGTTAGGCAGAGGTGTACTTAATGTACACCCACAGTTCGCCGGTATGTGTGGGTCCCATGTAATAGGGGGCGAGCCTATTGCCATTCACCGGGCACAAATCCAGACTCCGAGCAGCTACTGAGAATTTCATAGAAAAACTCAATAATACTTTGCTCGATCTGGGGATCGAACCCAAGACCTCTAGCGTAGCAGTCGCGATTGGGACCACTAGACCAACGAGGCAGTCTTTATATTTAAATGTGCTAAAATAATAAAATAAACTTTTCCTTTAATACTTTTACTGTCATGTCAACTTTTAACGTCATTACCCTATACCACAATTTACATGATATAAAAGCTTGTCACGAAATTTAAGTACCTACTCGTATTTATTTAGATTGAAATTTTTTAAAATTAAAATCAGTTAGATCAAATTATTTAATTTACTTGTTTATTTAAACAGGTAAATATCACCTCACCTGGGTTTCCTACAGACGTAAGTACGGACTAGTTCTTCTTGCCAGAGGTCGAAAATATTTACTTTAAAGGCGTTTTCTATCTGATTCTATTTGCGCTTTCCTTCGGGAAAGACAATATTAAAAAAATATATAAATACCTTGGTCTTATAAACCTCGGTCAGCACTCGACAATTCCGCTATATATTAATGATTATTATTAAAAAATAATATCTAAGTACTATTTAGCTCACACGGAACTAATCAACACAACCAACTAAGGTAGTCGATGCCACTCGATAAGGTTCTAACGTTCTGCAACTCGAATCGAGATTCCATAACGATTATTACTTTTAGGTATATACTTTCATTTTGTCTTGGGGCAATTTTTTATGGCTTATAATCGATTTTGTGTGCTTATGTGTTTTTTATAGATCCTATCTAGTATCTCTTATATTGGCAGTAATCGATATTGCAGTTATAAGAATGCATAGAGGACGAACGAACAAACAAATATTATTTTTAGTGGATTAACGATAAACAAAATGGCGTGGATCTAGATAGCTGTAGGCACTATAATCCTCTTAAACGACTCAACATCAAACCACATAACTGTAAAACAACAAATCATTCCATCTTGTGTCTGGAAGCGAGTACGCTCACAATTGTCGTGTTAGCCCGCGAATGAGAGCAGGAAGACCTAATAATACCTGTCTAGCCACTAGTGATGTGCTACGCTATCGATGTCGATAACGAGTGCTCTCGTTGCAAACCAGTTTTTGTTTGCAGTTAAGGGTTTGACACGATATGGAAATGTTATGTCGATGATCAGTAAATATGAGTTGGTTCTGTTTATTTTATTTTTTATTCATATCCCGTTTGTTTTGCAAAACAAACTACACCCGTTCATTGTTATTTTGTATTATCAGATACACATAATTACTATTATGACATTACGTAGATACTTTGGTATTACGTTCAGTTTTTCCAAACAAAAATATAAAAAAATGAGGTAACTTAGAAACATAAAATAACAACACACAAAATTTCAAAAATATGTATTTTAATGAATCATAATGAATACGGAAAAGAGGTTCATAACATGGAGGACTGGTACTTTTACTGCTACAAAATTTGATCAAATTTGATCATTCATATCGAGTAAATTATCAAAACCCTAAAATTCTAATAAGTTCTTTAGATATATCGATATTGTAGTGTCCAATCTCAACCCTATAACAAACAGTATCGATAAAATAGAATACTTAATTTATTTTATTACTAACCCTGACGTAAACACACAAACAGTCCATTTAAATCTATCTTGTTGTTAAACACGACATAATTTAGTATTACAATTGGAATTTGTCCATGGTTTATTGATGTCATAAATCTCGAATGATCTATAAATTTTTTTGAAGTGATATCAATCTTTGTTGGCTCGTATGGCATTCGTGATACTTTCTTTTATGTAAGATTTTCACAGGATACAGACTAATTACATCGAATGTTTTTATGTATTATTTAATAGTAATAGTGTCATTTTGTATTTTACAATAATGCCTCTTTTCGTTGCTGACGTCTTAATTGTATATTTTTTTTATATTTTGAACAGATATTTTCAGGGCGAAATAACTTCATGAAATGTCAACCACTAGGGAAGTCAGACCGGTCATATCGGATACGTACCAGCAATCCAATTCACTTTCCTTACTTTTTCTTTATTGTCTTATTAGGTATAGCTTTTAAATATTTTTCTTCTTGTATTTTTTTATAATTTATTATTATCTCAGTCTAAAATAGTCCACTAAATACGCTATGTTAAGCATTGGTATTTCCAATTGTATCCCACTCAGCACATTTATTTTCTTAAATAAAATACTTTTGTTTGTGACACTATTTGTGTTGAAACTGGAGCAATTTATCGACATGAACCTATCCCAACCCTACAGGTGTGGAATTACGACCGGTTGTGTAGAATCAGCGCTTGTAAAGGCTTCTCTTGACAATCTCACCGTGTTGTCTTTCGCGGAAACCTGGCCGAAATTAGACACGATAATATAACTGTTTAGGTAATGTGCGTTTTACCTGTTGATGTTATTATTATTTTCCATATCGTAATAACAGTATCTTTTTGAACACTTTTACCTATACAAACTGTTTACAAGTTGTAATGCGTAAGCATACATGCTATGCATTCATGCCATATTTAAGGAGGTGGCTTATAGCTATGATGTTACTAGATTTTGAACATTTAATAAAAAACAACAAATTAAGTAATTTATTGTTCTTATATTTAGAATTAACTGGCGCCCTTTGACAAAGCCGACGGCTTATTCTTACAAAGGCGTTTCGGTTTTTTTTAATGTGTCGATTAAATAAAAAATAAATAACACATATTACACACGCCGATACGTGAATATAGTTGTGATTTTTGTAGTGCAACTGTATATTTAATAGTATTAAATATACAGTATGTATCCTGTATATTAAATATACAGTATACATATTTAATTAGTAAATGATCGTTGCGAGTAACAACGCGGGAGGCGGGAGTCTTTACATAACTTATTAAGAAAATCTAAGTATACAAGTAACTTGATATGCTCCTACACAGTTGAATATAATTATAGTCTTCTTATGAATAATCATCGCTTGATTATCGCGATAATGTGCACAGAGTATAAATATTCAGTATTGAAAGGAAGCCATTTTTAAAGCCTATCTATGTAGGTATGCCTGTGGATCTCTGACAGGTTATGTAATTAATGTACTAGGGTTGGTAATATTGCATGATTTATAATTGTATCATCTCATGTTAAGGCTTTCATTCAAGTCCTTCAATAATAGGAGTCATGTACTGTTTACTTTTGTAGATTTAGCATTTAGTTTGGTTTATTGCAATTATTTTTATTTCTGTCCCAGTTCTTGTGGTCTGTGAAAATGTCCGAAATTTAGTCATGTTTAAATCCTATTGTCGTGACTATAGAGCAGAAGAAGGCAAGTGCGTTTTTAGTGAGTAGAATTCCAATATACACTGCCGATTTTTCAAACTTAAAAAAAAAATACACACGTCCTCTACCTCTTTTGCTGTATGTCACTATACTATTATATCACTCCTACTACTATATTTATTTTTCCACCTAACAAGGAAGACATAAGTATGACACAAAAAATTTTTAAACATCCTTTCATTGAAATAATTGACAGAAGCGATAAACAGTGCTAGAAACAAAAAATCATATCATTATGGGCACAGCATACCGATCTTCATTTTTATGTGCGACACACGCCCATAAAGAATGGTCAGCAATTGTTTTTTTAGTCCCAACTTTTTTTTCCATATTGGGAGTTGGAAAACCGTTCGAATTAACGACATGTTTTCAAACTGGTGTTTTTAAAAGTTTTTAATTTCGAACAAGGGTTATTTTATAGTGATGAGAAGTATTTATTTTGGTTTTAAGAGCAAAATAAATTATTATTTCTCTTCTTTTATATTTTTTTTTGTAATATAAAAAATAAGATTAATGTTGTTTCGAAAAGACTACAGTAATAATAACTGTTGGAAAACTTTTTTAATCGTATATCCACTACAGGAATTTTCTTAGAATATTCTTCGTTTTTAGTAAAACTAATTAAGAATCAGTTTAATAAACTTTCGAGTTATTTATAAAAATAGTTTGTTGGATTGTTAAAGTTTATGTTAATCATTGTTTTTTTCTTTTTAATTGCGTTAATTATTTTCGTGATATGAATAATATGTTTTGTTAAAAACATATCAAAGTGTATATCATAATTACCTATGTTTATTTTGAAACTCAGTTAACGCAGCCATAAGTTTTTTTTATTATTATTTTGTTTAGCAAAACAACATGGCAACTATTGTCAAATATATGCCATTTAATTGTCAGTTTCAGAAAAAGGTTGCATTCCGCAAAATAAAAATATTTCAATCAGGAAGTTAATAATTGTAGTGTAGTGTAGATGTCAAAGCAATTTTTTTATTCGTGTCAAGTTTATCAACTTGCTACCAGAGTGGAATGCGCAAATTTGGACTTCTTTGGGAGAAGGCCCGTGCTCTTAAAGACAGCTTTTTATGAGAACTGATAAACTTTCTAGGCAAGTTTTATCAGCCCATATTTACTACAACCTTACTTACACCGTTTTTCCGCCTACGTATTAATCTAGATAGACATCCTAGCCTTTCACCGGTGTTTAGTTTTTCTAGGCAAAAAATATACGACTCACTTTAATACTGGTCATGTTATGCTTCCAAGAACGACTAGTGCTGGTTTTATGGCCCGTTCTGTGTATCTGAGGTGTTATGTTGTGGTATGGCGGAATGGTTTTTTAAAATGTCTTCGAAGTAGAAGTGAAACATTTTATGGGACCACATAAAGTTCTAGGCAAGGCAAGAAGTCACCCACAATTTTATTTATTTATTTCGAAGTCATGTGCGTATATAATAATAAATTATCACGCGCTTAAACGGTGAAGGAAAACATGGTGAGGAAACCTGCATGCCTGAGAGATTTTCTTGACGGTATGTGAAGTCTGCCAATCCGCAGTAGGCTAGCGTGGTAGACTATAGCCTAATCCCTCTCGTTCTGAGAGGAGACCCGTGCCCAGCAGTGGGACAATGTAATGGGTTGATGATATTGCACATTTCAAAAAATTTATCGACATCTCTTCAGAAATGTAGGTCTGAAAATGTTTGATAAACAGAGATGTGCTTATTGCATATTGGTAGAAAGTATTTTATTTTCTCATCACATAGATATTGAGTCATTACAATGGTATTCCAAATAGTAACGTTAAGAAGAAAGTTAAAAAAAAAAGATTATTATGAAGTAAACGCACGCGAAGGCTGCATAAATTCATAAACTTGTAAGTAATCTAGTCAATAGAATTCTTTTTTTATATCCACAAAAAACAAATAGGGATATTTTCGTTGTTATTTAAAAAAATGATAATTTTACTATAATGATATTGGAAAATGGTTCAGTACCTCTTACCGCTCAATATTTTTAGCTTATTAAAAATAGTGATGTGCCTATCACGATGTTGTGACATAGCTATGTAGTTCAACTATTATAATAATAACGTGATCATTCGAAATACAGTTATGATTATTATTTTATACAATTAAGTTCATACCATACTTAAATCAAACCATTTCAATGCCAATTTACCTAAGGTTGAGCATGTGAACTACAAAATAAGTATATCGATGTATTTTTTTATAAAAAAATATTTTTATAATTGTTTTTATAAAAATTGCCAACTTAGTTCAGTGTTTGAGACTGTTACGTGAGGGGTTTTTGGTCTAATTCCCAGGCCGAGTAAGGTGTTATTAGGTTATCTACAAAATTCTCAGTAGGTAGTAGCTGCGTTTGGATTTGTGCCCCCTATTACATGGAACCTAATCATTCTGGTGGACATTAGAATTAAGTGTACATAAGAATATCTCTGCACCCTTCAGAGAATAGAAAAAAAAAATTCAACCCAGTAACTAATTAATTTTTTTTTTCTAATTATTAGAACGATGAATAAGACAAAATGTTTTCTGTACTAACATACCACCTTCTTTTATATAATTTAAATTTAAATTTCTCATTGCACTGGATACTTGCTAAGAACTCGGTAACCGAATCTCGACATAAAATCACCGCTCCCACCTTATTTACTAGCGACCTAGTTGTCAAGTATCGACTATCGATTACACTTATTAACCGAGCGGGTCAACACTAGTGATAGGCGGGGTGACAAGACTATGGTAGGCATTAACGGGAACATTGTATTTACTGTAGGTAGTCTATACTTTAAGAGAGGTTCTGTTTAATTCTTATGGTAAAGAGCGTTGTTTCGTTATTTGATTGCAAAATCTGGAAGTATTTTGTTTTACACGTAAGACCTAATCCATTTTTCGTAAATTATATAGATTATAATTCGTCGTTTAATCAAATCTCTGGAGGTGCAGGAATAAATCTTGAATGAGATCGAGTTAAAATAAGTAACATCAGTTTTCTATTTAACATTAATCAAATTGGATTTTCACTTCCTTATTGCACATATTTATTGGAATTAAGCGTAATATATTGTAGTCCAGTATTTTAAGTAACGTTATTTAAGCTACAAATATCATAAAGAGTCGTACAATAAATATGATACAAACTACCTTTGTTTAGGTTATCTCATAAAGTGTCACTGCACCTTAAACACCACCATACCTACATACAAACTTAAAACATCGATTAATTATTCACGCTGCGTTTTCCAAATTTCCCAACTTTACATGACAATTTCGAATAATGATGCGCATGAGTCACAGACGCTTGTAAGATGCTTAGTTTAGGTGCACAGAGAGCATTTTTTTGGGGTTACCTTTCGATAATAATACATCATTATCCTAGTTTTTTCTCTAATGTATTAGGTTCGGCTTCTAACCTAATGAAGCAGAAGGAGAAGAACGAAAAAAAGTTTATTCTGACAGTCAAACACAATACAGAATACCAAAACAACCTATTTAACAAATCAATCAAAATTCACTTCATCAAAAGTCCCTATCTCAGCACTATGCTGCGGCAAGTACATTAAGTTGCAGCGCTTTGACATGAAACGAATGTCACTCAGCATTTGCAGCATCAATATATCTAAGCTTCTAACTACAACTAGGTAACAATTGCAAGAGTTGTTCGTATGTCAACTTCAACTGACTAAATAAAAAGACACAAATTTCTGCCTTTATGTCACCTTAAGGTTGATCTGTAAAACATCCCTTAGGTATTAAATCCGCCTTTAAACTACATTGGTGCATAAATATTTTAATAAATAACTGATAATGTTCATCTTCATCATCATTCCTAAATTAATTCTTGAACGGAACCTCAACTGGAGGTACAATAATCTTGCACACAGATTTACGATATCAATGCAAAAAAGCTTACATTCCAAAGACAGTATGCCATCACTAGATGTCATTAGTATTCCGTTTGCGAACGAAACTCGATAACGGATGATGTCAGTGATCAGGTTACTTTCATCTTGACGAATCTATCGTCTCACAGCGGCTAGATATTTTAAAGGCATTTTTACAATATTTTTGTATTTTTATGTATTGCCCATGACAATATTATAAAGTTATTATAACTGTCACTGACGTCACCTCAGAGACTAAATTCAAAAATGTGAAGGCAAATTTCGTCTTGGTGTATGGGACTCGCGATGGCTTAGTGGTCATAACGTCTGGTGTACCTAATCCAAAGACGGATGCTCGAATTCTGCCTTCCTAAATCTAATCCTTCACTAAAATAACACTATTACAAGCCAACTAGGTGATCTACAATATCTTATAGACTTACAATTTGCGAAAAAGCAACTGAAATTTGTATTTCACGCGCTGGGTGAACGATCAAGCTTCAACAGTTTCCTAACTGCGTATACGATGAGAAAATTACATAAGTGTGATTTAATATGAATCGCATGTCCAAATGATCAGATAAGGCGAAGCCCTACAGCATGGATTACGCCAGGCCCTGACACAGTTAGGCCTTAACGAAGCCCAGTGAAGGCCGATTGACTTGATACGCTTAGAAAATAGTGTCAAGATGGGAATTAATTTGCACAATTTGCAATAGACTGAGGTTTGAAGATAGCAACCATTACCATTCCTTCCTGCCCTTTTCCCAATTTATTTGGGGTCGGCGCAGCCTGTCTTTATCTTCCATTCATCCCTGTTGGTCGTCATCTCATCATTCAATCCCTTTTCCGTCATATCTGACTTCACACAATCCATCCATTTTTTCTTTGGTCTTCCTCTACCCCTCCATCCCTCCACATTCATACTCATAACTCTTTTGGTTACATGCGTTTCATCCCTCCTAATCACGTGCCCATACCATGACAAACGATTCTCTTTTAACTTTTCTGTCACTGGCGCCACTTTCAAAGATGATATTGCTGTCGATACTACTGAAGCGGCTGGCGTCTCTTAGATGCGGTTGCCGCTCTTACGATCCATCTTCATATCTTATAATGATGTGGCGATATTACACTGATATTCTGTTTATAGATATTTGAGGCAAAAATCTCACTATTGGGAATAGTTAGCAAAATTTTATGAAATATTAAAACTTTCGTCATTCGTCTGATCATCGCAAACAGGACTGCTCTGTAAGGTCTTGCAGTTCGAGCAGTATCATTGGGTTTTTCTATTAAATTCTCAGCAGCAGCTCAGGGTTTGGATTCCTGCTTGATTAATGGCAAAAGGCTCGCTCCCTAGTACATGGGACCTTAATACCGGCTAAACTCTGCGATTATGTATTAAATCTTAGTTGCATTGCAGTGCATTATTTAAGCCATTGGGCTAAACCCAATTTATTTAAGCATCGCATAGCGGTTGCAACTAGACTATTAGGCGTCGCTTCCATCAGTTTTGTTCGAGCACTTTATGAGTTACGATTAGACAAACAGACGCGGAGACTTGTTCAGCGGATATAGTTAGTAAATTATTAAATATCAATGGAATTTATTTGCTAAACGGGTTACTGTATCTTGTTTGTAATTGGAGCTGTGTTGATTGTCAATTATTATGATTTGTTGCGTTTAAATAAATTGCTGGTTAAATAATGAATTAAGGTCGTAATTGAAGAATTTGGATTTCAAAATGTTAAGCTTGTAATGTCATGAGAATATTGTGCCATAATAAGTTATGAAAATTCTATGATAATCATGTCGACCAATATAACAATGGCAGAATTATAGTTGAGGCTATTTCCATAACGCTCAAGCAAGCAAGAGGAATATTGTTTTATACGCACAGTTTTTGGGAATATTTTAGGTTCCTATTTCCATTAGGTAGGTACCTAAGTATTACTGATAGGCGAGCCTATTGTCAGTAACGCTCGATCTGTGAATCGAACCCAAGACCTGACATTGAGCAGGCGCACATAAGACCACGAGTCTAATGAGGTCTTAAAAGCAAAACTCAACAAAGCAGAAAGCTTTTTCTTTTAAAAATGTAAACAATGAATACACATCAAGCTATACAAAACCAGTTTAGACTGACCTCCCATTGTAAAGGTTTTCTGCACAATGCAAGACCAGCCTATACTGGTTTTATATAGCTTGATGTGTAGCCGTGCATACAACCAATTTTCCATAATTTCATTTCTTGGACATATTTACTTCATATTACAAGATTTCTCTCCATAATTATCATTCTTCATACATTCATACACCTAAATACGTGTCATTTCACACAATTATGTCCGCACACGATTCCGAACGCCGTTTGTTTCTGCCCTTAGGTAAAGCAAGCCTTGGATTTAAAGAATGCGCATCGTTTGACTTGTATTACTATAGATATAAAGTTTAAAATCAAATGATTCAAGTACACTTGTATAAAGCAAGGAATACACTTGATTACATTCAATTTGTTTAAGAAAGAGTTTGTTAACAATACGTATTAAGTCTTCGAGTATGTTAAAAGCTTGGGGCAGTTTGTATGCATTTTTTTTTAATATAGAGGTTAACATACCATTACTCTGTACAGGTGAGGGGTTTGGCAGAGGTGTATTGATACAGGTACAGTCACGAGCACAAATATGAAAACATACCATCACGCCTGTATTACCCAAAGGGTTAGGCAGAGGTGTACTTATGGACAGCCACAGTTAACCAGTATGTTTGGGTCCCATGTAATAGGCGGCGACCCTATTGCAATTAATCGAGCACAAATCCTGACTCCGAACTGCTACTGAGAAATAATACTGCTCGACCTGGGAATGAACCCAGAATATCTAGCATAGCATTCGCGCTAAGGACCACTAGACTAATGAGGCAGCTATTCAAAATATGTCGGAAGTACAACCTGTAGTTTTAGACTGATAGATTTTCTAGTAGAAAGTATTATTTAGTAAACTACTTGAACTAATGTAAGTTTATCACAGAAGTACCACTCATGACTTTATTGAAATACTTATCTCCGTCTATCGATATAATACCGAGATTTACAGAAATACCCATATTTCCGTAAATCCCGGTTTAGAAAATCACTACGTCGTAAGGACGCTGCCCGCTGAAATTTCAAGCATAGAAACAACTGCGGACATTATTCCGATAATATGATTATTGGTAAACCTTAAATTTCTAAAATTTTATGGTCTCTTTCTAATGTCGTCATCAACCCATTACATTGTCCCACTGCTGGGCACGGGTCTCCTCTCAGAACAAGTGGGATTAGGCTATAGTCCACCACGCTAGCCTACTGCGGGTTGGCAGACTTCACATGCCATCAACAAATCTCTCAGGCATGCAGGTTTCCTCACGATGTTTTCCTTCACCGTTTAAGCGCGTGATAATTAATTATTAATACGCACATGACTTCGAAAAGACAGTGGTGCGTGCCCTGGATTCGAACTCGAGACCTTTGACTTGGCAGTCCAATGGTCATATCACAAGGCTATCACTGCTTTCTAATGTAATGACACTTTAATTCACCAAAACCCAAAAGACCCCCAGTATTCAGTAGCCAGTGCATCAGGTTATACAAAACTGGCATATTTCTCCAAATGATTTTTAACATTAACGTGTTGATGATTTAGTTCAAAATCAACCGTATAAGACAAATTATTTTGGATTGTGTCTGTAAATAATTACTAAAAAAAATTATATACAAGACTAACGAACTAACTAACTACTATACAAGAATTATTCAATTACTCCCGAGCTTAGGCGAAAGCACTATGGTTCAAACAGTTGATGAACTTGTCAAGTTTTAATTCGAACTATAATAACCGCATTTTCTTTTCTTGCCCTATGAAAAATAGCGTGGTTTTAAGTATGTATGAGTGGCATAATCCATTTGAATTCTCTGCAAGGCCAGGTAAAAAGGCCTCTTTTTAAGGACAATTTAGCTAATGGAACTTCTTCAGTACAACTTTTTAGCGTGCATTCCCGGTAGCGTTGTTCTAGATTTAAACGAGAATTATTCAATTATGCCAACGCGAGAGCTGTACCCTGGTTCAAACAATTGATAAACTTGCTACGACAATTCAAACCATAAAGACCACACATTATAGTATCAATTCATTTGATGCGATCTTTGAAAGTATAACATTACATTTTGTTTCGTAGGAAATGAAATAAACAGATGGTTTGCTCTGTTTAAAACTATAAAAAATCTGGATATGTACGTATCCTTGGTAGTATATTGAAGAGTACTTTTCATCTTAGTTAATTATAGATATGGTTAGGCAAAAATTTTGACTTTTTCTGGAAAAATATAAAACATTTTATATGGATTTGCAGTTAGCTCAGTCCTATTTTTAGAGCAGTTTTAGGATAGATTGGTAGTCAGACTTTTTGGCGTCTGAATACCACCAACGATTGTCATAGGTGCTACGACAACCGGGACCGACAGATTTACGTCCTCTTCGAAGCACGGAGACGTCTCGATGTGTTTAAAATGGTTACCCATCCACAGACTGACCGTGGAAGGCGCAACTTAACCTTGCAGATCTGTTGATCAGCACAGTTACCTACATAATATACCTATGAGCCCTGATATGTTTATTTTGTTACATTATATTAAAACTGATGCTGCTGACTGCCTCATTAGTCTAGTGGTCCTATGCGCGACTGCTACGCTAGAGGTCCTGGGTTCGATCCCCAGGTCGAGCAAAGTGTTATTGGGTTTTTCTATGAAATTCTCATTAGCAGCTCGGAGTCTAGATTTGTGCCCGGTTAGTGGCAATAGGCTCGCCCTCTATTACATGGGACCTAAACATACCGGCGAACTGTGGGTGTACATTAGTACACCTCTGCCTAACCTTTCGGGGAATATAGGCGTGATGGTATGTTATGTTATTATATTAAAAGCAATATTTATTGAGAACAAAGCTTAACCTTATACAGCCACTTTTAACTGCACTAATAAAACGCAACAACATAAAAGGTGTTACATTATTGGTCATAATACAATTTTTGATTTTAATAACTTATCGATGTTCACAACTTTGTAGTTTAGTCCAGATACAGTCGTAAAACTATGTTTTTATATGTACCATAAATGTAAGCTACGTACTAATAGGAGTATTTTATGTACAAACTATATTCTGTAATGTGTTAAAATTCGAATAATTCAAGGCATATTTTATCAGTTACAAAATTACTTAATAATACATTGTTGCTTTACAACATTTGTATTTAACTATCTTATTTCGTCTTCCCAAACCTTTTCCTATTTCCGTTCAATCACAACCTTAGCTTCCGCTTCCTGTCAAAATTTGCAGCACTAAATTATCGAAACTAATATTATAAAGAGGAAAGATTTGATTGTTTGTTTCCATTGAATACGCTTTGAAACAACTGGACGATTTGAAAAATTCTTTCACCAATAAAAAGCTACATTATTCCCGAGTAATATAGGCTATACAATTATAATCCCGTAAAATGACAAGAAACGTATAGTGCACGCGGGTAAAGCCGCGAGCGGAAAGCTAGTAACTCAATAAAATTGTAACATCTCTGTATATTAACCCGTCAAGCGCCATAGGCGCAGACACAAGGTGGACATAGGTGTAGACACAATGCAAAATCTATTGTTTTGCCCTCATGAGACCGCTACTGGCATAGGTGACTGAATACGTGAAGATAAAACTTTGTAACCCTTTTAAATATATTGCGCACATGGACGAGTGTGCGATTTAGTATTATTAAAGTTCATTTATAGAAGGAGTGTAGAAAAATATTGCGGTGGAAGTGCGACCACTAGTTAGAATAAATTGGTGTTTAAAAATAAATATTTGTGCACACATACATAAAGTTTTTCAGTAATACGTACTAAAAATCCTGTCAGTTTTTAGTTAACCACAGATTAAATATGGTTTAACCGTCCAATTAATGTTAACCTCGCACAGTAGGTGGCATGCTACTTTTCTTAGGCATTACAAGCAGTAATTCCAGCGTTTTCCTGTCATTACTACATTAGATTAGAACATGTAATGTTAATATGCACTATTAGTATTATTTATTCACACCTCGTCAAGGAGCCATTTATGTAAAAACATGAACGGAGAACGGTAACCTCGCATTAAGTATTAAACCACATTTGAGGCTTGTTGCAATAAATCTAAGATTAGATTCAAAGTTTAACTTACAGTTTTTGTGGTATACATTGCGAAATAATCCCCGAGAATATGGGTGATCGTTATCTTAATAACTTATAAAAAATGTCGGTATTACTGTAAGTTTATTAAGGGAAACTGTCTCATTGGTGTAGAGTTATTAAATCCGGAAGCCGATTGTAAGGTGTTGGGTTCCATACCTAAGTCGCGCCATGTAATAGGGGTTAAAATATATACAGTGAGCAAAATTTTATGTTTTTTAATAGATCAACTTACGTAACACAAATGTGAAATCACTGCGGTGATCGGTGACAAAGTGCTCCGGTCTACACTTTGCTTTGCACACTATGCTTTTGGATACAGTAAAAATTCTACAGTACAGTCCTTCCTTTGGAATACAGTAAAAATAAAACACTCAATATCATTTACATACAGAGATGGTACACATAAATACATATTTCTGTACAAAAGTAAATATACCACATTTCCGCAAATAAGAAAAGACGTCTTTATTTGGTATCTGTATCTTTAAATACATATTATCTCTTACATCAATCCCTACAATATTATGGTGTTGCTGGCGTTTATAAGCTGCGGATATATAATAACAAAAAGTATCCTGAATTCTCCAAAGGCTACATACAGTACCTAAGTACAATATTTATTTTTGTCTCAACTGGAACGAAATATCTGGCAACACACGTTTACATAAAACTTCCTTTACCTTTATATGCCATAAAATTAATCTCAACTGCACAATGTCAGTGCATGCTCCGACGAAACATAATTTTGATTTAAAACGACAGTTGATAGTGGCATGACCAAACTTTTCAAAGGAATCTCTCCACAGGACCAAACCTGGATCGTGTATGATCACATTAATCATCGTCTTAATAATAAACAGACGCCTTGTAATGGAACTTCGGGTTATTTTCGGACCAAATGTAAAAGGTAATGTTTACATTTTTAGTTTACAGTGAGGTATTATGAAATTAAATATATTTTCATTTCCTTTCCACGTTCCAAGCTATTTTCGGTAGTCAAAATTATTTCGTGGTGCTTGTTATACTGCTTTTATACATTTCCTGTTTTACGTAAATACATACAAAGCCTTTTTCATTAAAACAGTCTTTTGGAGCGCCTTTATGGGTGAAAATAGGAATACGCTACTATAATGTTTGGATATTTTGTTACTCAATCATGCAAAAACGACAAAAAAGACAAGCATTTTTGTAACTGTACGAATTGTGACTTATTTACAACCTTTTATATCGTGTCTATTGACTAAACAGTCAATAGACACGATATAAAAGGTTGTAAATTGTCAAAAAAATAAATAAATAAGTTTTTTTTTATCTACTCATGTAGAAATGTACATTGTTTGTTATGTTTGTTTAACATATTCATTTAAACACAACATTTTTACACTCTTATGACAGTAAAATTGATTTATGTTACGGAAATACCATAACCATTGGCCACAAAACTCACCCTGCAAGGTAAGAAAACAAAGCCTGAATGAGACATCACGTTCCAACTCCCGTTAAACTGTTGTCTAAACACAGCGAGTAATGGCTCACCTGCGTAAATAGTGACAAATATGTAAGTAGTAGGGGTAGTAGCGAGCATTTGTGTGTGCTTACGTCGCAGGCGCAACATCTTAGATTTAAGTTTTGTTGGAAATTCATAGACAAAAATTCTAAAATTCATACATAACATACAATCACGCCTGTAGGTAGAAGCTGTTAGGGAGAAATGTACTAATGTACACCCACATTTCGCCGGTATGTTTAGGTCCCATGTAATAGGGGGCGAGCCTATTGCCATTCTCGGGGCACAAATCCAGACTCCGAGCTGCTACTGAGAATTTTACAGAAAACCCAATAACACTACTCGACCTTGGGGTCGAACCCAGGACCTCTAGCGTAGCAGTTCGGCTTAGGACCACAAAACTACCAAGGCAGTCAGTATTCTAAAATTTGTGTTGGTTTTTATTGCATAAGATGACAAAGATGCAATTTTATTTCTTTTTTTATAGTATTGAGAATCCTCATTGATTGTCCTCCACTTGTAGGCGGCAGGGTATGTCGGATTCGTACCGACTTAAACAGCATTTGACTTCCCTTGCCCTATAGTCACAGCCATGGGATTCATGACATTCACCACGACCATGACAGGATATGGTTCAGCGTTCTCTGGACCTCTTTAAAAGGCGCTGTCTTTCCTCGCATCCTTTTTTGTATGGGATAACAAGCTACTTGATGGTAAGTCGTCGCCGCCCATGGACATCTGCAATACTTAAGGGGTTGAAAATGCATTGCCGAGCCTATTTAAGGAATGAAGGGGAAAGGAGACAAGGAAAAGAAAGGGGACTGAGGAAGGAATTGGGCCTCCGGCGCTCTACACTCACGCAACAGTATGCTACTGCTACTTGACGTCCATATTCTGTGGGAGGGTAGTACTTCCCCGGTCATGCCGAACTATTCATGCCTACATGCCAATGTAGACATGCCAGCGAGACACTAAACGCCCGACGTCAGAAACAGCCCTGTACCTAATTCTTAGTCTTTTAAGCCCTGTAATTTCACTGACTTCATTAAATTATGTATTTTTAAGACTAACCATTCAAATTAGAAGTTAATTACAACGTTTTAAGATATCGAACAAGCCCCATGAATATGTATAGAGAGTAATCAAAGTTATAAACAAGTCGTTTCCGTTAAGAGCAATATCAAATTGCTGTGTAATTAACGCGGGTTTAATCACAGATTAAAACTCGCTTTTTACTTAATCCGTCGTTAAATTTATTTACGTATTGATAAAATTATAGGTAGGTTATAGGTAGTCAATAAAATATCATACTTTGATCAGATATTACAAATTATTATTATTATTAGAAATAATTATAATGTCGTATTAATTAATTATCCACATAAATGACAATAATAAATAAATTTATTTGGTTACTGGTACAACTTATGTAAGGTATGGCAACTATACATAATTTAAAAATGGATAATTACGAATATAAAAGTCGGATAATAATCTGTTTATCAGGTTTTAGCTTTTACTTAATAGTGTTGCAAAATTATCGATAAATCGACATCGTAAACTAGGAATGTTTAAAACCTCACTTTTTTAAACGCGAAAGGCAACGATAAGGTTACATTTTAAAATGTGAAAAAAAAAAAGTAACATGACACTTGATAATAAGTTAACACCTACATTGAAGTTGTCACAGATTTAATAAAATTCCACTAACAATTAACATTACGCAATTTTAAAGCGCCACTTTAACATTTATTGCTATTTTTATCGATAATATATCGATATTTTTACGGCCTATCGATTGGAAAGTTATTTTATTTAAAAAATAAATTGTGATATAATTATAGTTGATCGGCATCAAGTATACCCCATTTGACAGTAATTAATTGCAATTGATAATAATGTCCGTAAATAACGAATAAAACTTGGATGTTATCACCGTTTATTTATGTTTATTTTAAGTGAACCTGCGTAATGATTACAAAAGCACATTACAAATGTGTTTTTATTACAGAGGAGATTACTTCACAAGTCGGTAAATTATCGTTTATTTGTTCCATGTAATGTTTAATTGTGAAGTGAGTTAAAAAACACATTTGACACTTAGACTAGAAGGAATGTATAATGTATTTTTTAATAAATAATTTAAGAATAATGACAAACATCTTACTGATATAATAAATATGAAAGTTTGGATATTTTTGACTCAGTTACGCAAGAACGACTGAAATTATTTGGTGCGCAGATAGTTTAAGTATAACCTTTTTCTTGGTGACGTAGTTTGTAACCTGGGCAAACTCAATCAAATACTTTTTATTAAAGTTGGACCCAATTGTGTATTAACGCAGGTTAAGTCGCGGGTAGAAGCTAGTAGATACATTAATAATTGGACAACCAACTTTCCACGTTTCCAAAAAAAAGTTCCCTAATCTCCGTTTTAATGGTCTGTTAGACCCAGATTTGATACCACAAATTGTGTTAATTATGTAAATGTATTCGATTATGTTATAACATAATGACAAATAGCACTTCATTTACAATCTTTCTTTCATAAAATTTACACCTTTCTTTTGATCGAAATGTTGAAACCATAAATTTTACGATTACTAACGACTGCTATCAACATTTTACTACATAAGAGGTTTCTCACATGTATTAATATTGCAACAAAATACAAATATCACCTCTATTGCAACGGCATAGGGCGTTCCTAAGGGAAAACTGTATAACTTAACTCACCGTGTGTCAAGTATGGAGGGCAGTGAATTGACCATCAACCTCTTTACCTACGCAATTTTTCAGGAGATATAGAATTCTCAAAAAGGGTGAAAATAGTAGTAAAGTAAAATATTATTTGTTAGCTGGGTAATGGAGACTTTCTGTCTAATTCATAAAAATATAAAAGTTTGACAAGCCTTTTGTAACACATGACATATTGTGACAGGGAAAAGAAGACAAAACACATTATATAACCATCTATTACATTTTAAAAGACGGTTTTTCTTGTTCGCGTCTCTAATAATATCTGCACTGATTATTGGATCTGTAAGGTTAAACAGCTCTTGTCACCATAAGTCTAAGAGTGTTTTATCATCGGGACCCCTCCATTTTCGGAGTGCAATAAGCCATCATATCGTACACATATAAAGTGAGCAGTACCTAGTCCGAAAAGCCTAATTACTAAGTCATTGTTATGGCAGTAAATCTTAGGCAAAAGAGCAGATGTGGATCGTGGAGTCGTTTCTTAAAAAAGCTCTGGTCAGCCTGGAATCCAACCCCAACACGCTTGAAAATAAGGCTACACCGATGATGATGCTTAATGAAGATTAGTTTATTATGTTATGAAGGAACTGTGTCACAAAAATCCATCAATTCCTTTCGCGTCAATTTAAAATGAGCCCTAAAAGATTTCACATGTGATTCATAATTTCGTGATCACAACGATCGCCGAGTACCGTTCACGCTTTTGAGCCGAGTAATGAATCAAAATGCTCTTCGTCGCATCGTGACTTGTAAGGACACTTATATAAGGTTCAAAATCTAAGCATTCACGCGCACTCAGAAAATATAAGAGCTTTAACACCTATGGTTGCTCTGAATATGCATGCGAGTGCGGTAATCTAAAGGATTACAGTATATTTTAGCGTGGCAAATCGTGTTCAGTTTCGTAATTCGTAACGTGAACTGCACGTTACTGGTGAATCACACAAAAATGCAGTATCTCCAGTGTGTCTGCTGATTTGTACCTGTTTAGGAAATGACCTGCATTTTTAGACGTTAAACGACCTGCAATTTCTTGACTCATTTTAATCATAGGTTCTAGGGGGATTGGTAAAATATTATACGGACTGACTTTATAGGAACCAATGACACGCTTGTAAAGGACATTACATAAAAAGCTTATTGAAAAATCCTTTTTTTTAGAAGCTTACTAGCCACGTTGGCCGCATGCGGCCCGCACGTTACTAGTATTCTTGTTAACCCCTCGTGCTAAGCTAAATGCTTGTGTTACGAGTGTTCACTTCGGTAGTGCAATGGGTGGGTTACGAACCGGCAACTACATGATCGCAAGTCCGATGCCCTAGCTATTAAGCTACCGCCGCTTTAATTCCATTCCATTTGACTGACCAGTAATAAATCGTCTCTAGATCAAGCTAAGGGATTGTATCAAAATAATACATATTGTACATGAGAAATTTCAAATCATGAAAGCATCATCGCTCAACAACTGGTGAGGTAGAGATAAAGTCTATCTATACTTAAGTATAATATAAGCATGTTATATATGCGAAAGTAATTCTGTCTCTCTGTTACCATTTCACGCTTAAACCGCTGAACCGATTTGGAAGAAATTTGGTATGAAGATAGTTTGAGACACTGGGAAGGATATAGGCTACCTTTTGTCAAAAACTCCTTTGGAATACAAGTGAATCCTCGGGAAAGATAGTCCAATATAAAAAAGTCACGGGTTTCAGTAGCTTTGAATAAGCGTCCATTTTCTTTCAACTTTTATGTTGACTCAATTTTAATAAGACTTTTCGTTCTGGTTCTTGAAATGAGAGATACCGAAGTATTCAACTCTGGCGCAATTAAGTTGCGTGAGTTAAGTAAAGAAAGTATCCTGTTTCTTAATGACCGGCGTGGGCGTTAGAAATCTGTCAAGGTAATGAAATCTAAGATGTCGTTAAATACTACATACATTCATATCTGTCGAGTCTGTCTTGCTTAAAAGAAACACGTTTAGTTGACTATCTACGTCATCATACCTCGCCACAAAATATTAGATCTTTTGAAAATAAAGAAATTCGGTTGCAGTTCGGAGTTTGAATGAAACCTTATTATTGGCAATAGGCTCGCTCCCTATTACAGGAACTAAAAAAAACAACTTCATCATTATCATATCAGCCAATTGAAGTCTATTGCTGAACGAAGGACTCGGGACCATAGACTTCCAAAAACAACTTATCTGAGAACTAATAATTAATATGGTTACATTAATACACCATATTTAGATACTATGTAGTATATACTACATAGTATCTAAATATTTATCCAACCCTTCGGGTAGCAGCACTATTACCTCGAGGACGTAAGAATTTACGTCTTATAAGGATATCGCTGACGTCACCTTTAAGACGTAGAATATGGATTTTCTCCCTCAGTCACCTTCCTTTTACTATTTTTCTTCCCCTCCATTTTCCTTAAAGAGGCTCGGAACGCATCTGCAACTCCTTTGGTTTTGCAGATGTCCATGGGCGGCGATGACTACTTACTATCAAGTTGCTCGCATGTTCGTTTGCCGAGTTATTCCATAAAAAAAATGAAAGAGAAAATCGGTCGATATCTCGGACAGTGGTTGCCGTAGCTAAGTTGGCTAAAACGTCTAGTGTACCGGGACAAGGAACACATTGAATATTGTCTGAGATCGTTCTTCTTTTACAAAAAAATATAAAATTAAAATGAATTGAAAGCAAAAGCCGTTGGTATTTCGATGGCCGCCCACTAACTACTTATTCAATTGTTAATTGTTGTTGTTTATATTAGCATCATCGTTAAAGTTGCCTCAGTAAAGCATGGACGTAAAGAGGTTATTGTTCTTGTGAATGGTCTTAAGGTATGTTAATAGGCTTTAAAGGTAGGACAAAGATGCGTCAATGACTGGAGTTTGTAGGCCTGGACTCAGTTTTAACCGATAATACTGTTCTAGTGCTGGACATTGCATTGCATTGCGGGAGTGGTGCTAGCCTGGGATTGGTGGTGGCCTGGGTTTGGCGGTGGCCTCAGAGCTTCGGTGGCCTAGTGGTGACGGCCGTGACTTACGAGTAGGTAAGTAATAATAGGTCGTAGGTTCGAACCCAGACAGACGCTTTGCTTTGTGTAAATAATTTCATCACCAATGCTCTTAAAACGATGACAGAAAACGCAAGGAAACCTGCATGCCTGAAAAATTGTAATTGATTTGCATTGGGATATCCAAGTCAAGCAAAAATAAGCAAATGACATAGGAATGTATATTTTTTACCGTATTCTAAAACACACAGTGGGCAATTTCGTCCATCATTACTCACAGTGAAACTAAATTGAATCATTTGCTATTAAAAGCCCATCACTAGGCCACGCCCCTCATGCGTGAGCGCACACGCATTCAAAAATTAGCATTTCCGTGCATGCGTTGATTGTTTTCAATTCGATACGGTGCAAAGCTAAGGTGTTTTATGTGAACAAAGTATTTCCGTGGCACAGTGTGTGTAGTGTTGCCAGTTGATAATATTAAAGATAGGATTATTGAGCATTGTTGCCATAAATAATAAAATATTTAAATGATTAAGTAGATTTTGAATGCTGTCATGAGTGAAATTTTGTTTCAATGACTTAGAGTAAAAAGCAATAAAACATGCATAATATGGAGTTCAGCCATTTATCCAAAGTGACATTCGCCCAGATAGAAAAAAAAGTGATGGTATTTTTTTGTTACATTTTCATGGTTGCACTCTGTGCTATGTGTGCGTTCGTATTGAGTAAGTTTTCCAGCTAGCAACACCGAGTGCACTGTGTAACGGTACCTGTTCGGCTACTGGACATAAAAATGTGTAACAGGATATGTGAATCACTTAGGTTTAGCTGTAGCGCTAAGTGACTAATCATTATGGACTTTGGTACTTACATATGTTTCAAGTGAAACTTTTTTCGTTTTTCCGATTATTTTTTGTACGAGTATAGACTTGTGATCATTGTGATCTGGTTTGGTTGAAAAATTTTTAGTTTATTGCTGGTGGAGGAAGGCTAACTAATTTAGGAAATTTAATGTTCTTTAAAATTTGGAATTAAATGTAGAAGAAAGCAACAGTGACTTCAGTAATATTTGAAAATATTTAGTATTTTTCTTAATAACGAATATAGATATTAGCACCATAGAGTCAAGCAATTAATTGTGAGGAAAGTTCATTTTTATTATTCTTATTTAATATTTCAGACTTATTTTTATGCAACTCACGAATCATAAAACAAACACAGTGCAATCCGTGTACGTATGCGTTCACCGCGGTGACGGCTGACTCACCAGGTGGCGCCACGGTCGCTGCGCCGGCGCCGCTCCGCGACAAGTTTCACCGTTTAAGGTAATTGTGCCTCGCCATTCGTTTCATATAGATTTTTGGTTCATTTGCTTGCGAAACTTTCCTATGTAGGTTAAGATAAGCTAATCTTTACTTAATAAGTGACCGAGTTAAGTTAAGTGAGTTTCACTCAAAAAAGGTTGTTTTACCTATCTAAATATTGCTTAATCATAGATTAATTGGCGACAGGATTTTTTGGTATAAAAATTCATGAAACAATGCTATGTGGACATAAATTGTAATGAATCAAACGAGAAATGACATGTCTAACTTTGATCAAATAATATTATTTTATTTTATTTTATTTTCAAGTTCAGAAAACTAACAGCTAGTAATATTACAAATAAGAATACAGTTAGACTAAGGCCAATTACAAGTTTTCACAGATAATAATATTTTAACAAATAAAAGTATAACATACACGCAATTTAAAACATATAAACAAAATTAAAAAATAATAATAATGTAGATCTACAGAATAAAAAAAGCTGATCAAGAAAAATAGAGATTACATAAAGTTCTCTTTAATTTAGTCACGCTCATATTGAAAATATCCAAGTCAACTCTCTGACACGCCGCATTGTATGAACGACAAGCTCTGACCATAAAAGAGTTCTGTCTGTATGTAGTATGGACAGCTGGTATATGGAGAAGGTTGTGCCTTCTAAGCATCGCAGACGGTACTCGCAGACCTATCCCAGTCACCAGCTCGGCTACGTCGGCCGATCCATTCATAATGCTTAACAGGAATGTCAAATCTGCTACTTTCCTACGTTCTTGAAGAGGAAGCATATGAAACTTTTTGCAACGACAATAGTAGTTAGGCAAGTATGTTTTAGAGCGAAATTGTATATATCTCAAGAACTTTCTTTGTATATTTTCTAAACGTTTGACATAAATGTCATAGTTAGGGTTCCAAACTTGCGAAGCGTACTCGAGATGACTTCGAACATAGGCGCAAAATAAAATTTTCATTGTTTTAATGTTCTTAAATTCAGTACATATCCTAAAAATGAAACCTAATGATTTGGAGGCCTTATTAATAATGTTTTCTATGTGTGCATCAAATATTAGCTTAGAGTCAAATATAATCCCTAGATCCTTAATAGTGTTCACTCTGTTTAATGCACAACCAGATAGTTCATAAGCAAATGCGATGGGCTTAGATTTACGCGTAAAGGAACACACATTACACTTGGAGATATTTAAGTCTAGCTTATTTTTTAGGCAGTATGACTGAAAACGATCCAGATCACTCTGCAGACAAGCCGCGTCATCAACAGTGTTAACTTGTCGCAGTATCTTCATATCATCTGCATACAGAATAATTTTGGAAGTGTGAAAGCAGGTGGTAATATCATTAATAAATATGTTAAATAACAATGGCCCAAGAAGTGATCCCTGCGGTACTCCCGACGGAATGCGTGCAGCTCGCGATGAGTAACCATTAAGTACCACAACCTGACTTCTGTTTTCAACATAAGATGAAAACCACCTGTATAGATTACCCCGTATACCCATAAGCAATAACTTTTGTTTAAGGACATGATGGTCAATTCTGTCAAAGCACTTGCTATAGTCTGTGTATATCACATCAACTTGGGACGGTTGTGACATATTCTTTGATATAAACTCACTACAGACTATTAGGTTAGATGTGGTGGAGCGACCTGCGAGAAAACCATGCTGCTGCTCACTAAAGCTGAGTTTAATGGCTGCATATAGTTGCTTGTAAACTATTTTCTCAAGAACTTTAGAGAAGACACACAACTTAGAAATTGGCCTGTAATTCTCGACTACATCTTTCGGTCCTTTTTTAAGTATAGGTGTTATATACGCCGATTTCCATATTGCAGGCACTTCACCCTCAGCAAGAGATCGTCTAAATAGAATTAACAGGGGAACAGTTAGACTTTTAGCACATTTAGTGATAAATAATGGTGGTATGCTGTCTGGACCTGCAGATTTGTTAAGGTCTACATGTTGAAGTAACTGTAAAACTTCAGTTTCTCGCAACTCAATAGAACTGATACCGGTGCAGCAATCGCGTATCCGTGAGCTGAGATCATGCGTCGAGTTGGAAACGTAACTGTCCTGGGGGTCAGATCGCAGAAAATTTGATTGAAAGTACACTCCAAACATGTTACAAATTTCCTCCCCGCTACCAGACGATTGTCCTCCATATTTCATGACTGATGGGTACGTATTGGAGCTGTTTTTTGATTTAACAAAGCGCCAAAAAGCCTTGGGGTCTTTTGCAATGTTATTCTCAATATTCTCAATATAACGATCGAACATATCCCTCTCTAAGTCCTTGCTACGCTGCCGCAAAGTAACGAAAGATAGGTAATCCGATAAGTTTCTATACTTCTTGTATTTTTTATGGAATTTGGCTTTTTCTCTTATCATTTTGATTAATGGGCTCCTGTACCAGGGGGGGTATCTATTAGTAACTACAACCGTAGTGGAAGGGATATATTTGTCTCTCAACTTGTACAAGGCATTATAAAAGTAAGTAACAGCATCCTCAAGCGGCTTACGAGATAATTCTGTATGCCAATCAGTGTTTATTATGTCATTGTTAATAGCGTCATATTCGGCCTGGTTGTAGAGGTACTTAATGCTGGGATGGACTGACAAACTAACATATTGCACGAAATTAGCAGATATAATCAACGCCTTATGATGCGGATCCTCGGGAACCAAAGGTTCATCACAGTGCTCAACAATAACTTCACTATTGGACAATACCCAATCCAATATTCTATTGTTGCCGTTGAGATGACAGTTGTATTGCGATAGGTTACAAGCAGTTAAAGTATCTATAAAGGTGGTTTGAGTAACACCCTGCAAGTTGCTGGGAGACAAGCTATTATTATCGGCAGGCTGCCAGATTACATTTGGTTGGTTAAAATCACCAAGTACTATAAACTTATCAGAGGGGTGTTGGAGGATGATGTCGCACATACTATCCGAAAATGTTGCTAGTTGAGTTGCGAGAGAATTACCTGTATTCTGCGAGCAAATGTATACCACACAAATGTGCATTTTGTATGTTACCCTTGGTTTATTTTGTTGCAATTTCAAAGTTACCCACATGTCTTCTGCTGACGAACACCAGTCATTCCGATCGGTAGAAACTAATTCCCGTCGAACAGCTATTAAGACCCCTCCGCCTAAAGATTGATTAGTGTTCATATAGTTTCTATCCCTTCTCCATACAATATATCTATTATCGAACAACTCATTGTCGCAAATACCGCTAATGAGCCAAGTTTCCGTTAAACAAATGACATCAAAATCATTAATGCACACATTTCTAAAGAAAACAGCTGTTTTAGATCGTAATCCTCGCACGTTCTGATAATAGAACCTAATAGGCGCCATCATAAATCATTATCAATTAGTAAAACAATAAGCATAATAATAAAATCAAAAGACAGTTCAGAAATATAATATAGCAAAAGACAGAATGGAACGTTCTGCGGCTGTAAATAAAGTTCCCAGTAGCTCTTTAAGAAATAAGCGTATTTAAAATAAGTAAAACATTGGTAGAAATAAAGCAATAAGCAAATTGAAACTTTGCGTAATCGAGGATAAGGATCATTATAACTAATTATGCAGAATAAATTAATAAGTGCAATATATTTGTACAAAGTTAAAGGTATCTTTATAAACAAGCTAATCGTTACTTTAAGAACGTAGGAATAGTGTTTAAAGTTGTTTAAGCGGCATGAGGTCGACCGGTCGACACCGAGCGATAAGAGAACAAAAGGCCAGCGAGTACGGAATGCGTATAAAAAATAGGTACTTGCGATTCTCAACATTAAGCGTGCGTTGAAGTTAAAGAGTTGGCTTGACGTAACATTCAAAAAAACTTCACTAAATCTTGCTCGCTTCTCACGTAGCGCTTTGGTGAGGTCTGGTTTTTTCTTAGGTAGATTTTGCACCCTGTTACCCAGACAAATTCGTAACCACGCTCTTTAGCGAAGGATTTAGTTTTATTTAGCAAGATTTTGTTTTCCATCGTCAAGTGGTCATTAATAAAAATCTTGCTGACGCCTTGCAGTCCTAGAAGACCGGGATTGATACCCCCCTTGAGCTTCTTCGCGGCAGACACAAAGTCGTTTTTAATATAATTATTGTGTATTGCACATATTATATTTTTGTTATGAGTATCACCCCGCATTGGCACTCTTGCAATGTAATTAATTTGTTCCTTGGGGATATGACAGTTGATGATGTCACCCAACTTATTCACAATTTCAAAGAGGTTTTCATCTTTAGCTATTGGAACCCCTTTAATCTCAATATTGCACATGCGAGATCTTTGCTCATTCTCACGCTGAAGCATTTCAAGTCTCTCACAACGGTTCTGCAAGGCTGATATCTCTTCCTTTGATGATTTGAGAGAACCGATTTCTGCTTCTACGGCCAGGACGCGGTTAGTTAAGCTATCCAGGGAATTACTCATGAATTCTACAGATGTCTTAATGTCTGAGAACTCCCCTCTGATAGTTTTAAGCTCCGCTAGTTCAGTTTGTATGGCTTTAACGTTCTCCAACAATGCTGGCAATGCTTCCATTTGGGCAGACAGCCTTTTCAGTTCAGATAAAATAGATTCCGTGTCTGACTTTGTAACATTCAGGCGTCGGCTGGCGGCCGCTTGGGTCTTGCAGGTACTACACTTCCAGGAGTTTCTTCTGTCTTCTCCGAGGTTTCTCCACCCAGTCTCAGATATCCCAGAGCAAGGAAAGTCGAACTGCCCCGCGCAAAGCGAACATGTAACGCCATCACTGGCTTCCCCATCGCAACGTTTGCAGATAAACATATTATGTGATAATAGTTTGAGCGAAACACTTTGAGAAATGTTGACTGTTGTTGCTAAAGACTAGCGAGTAGTATGTGTATGCGTGCGGTATGTTTACCGTCTACCGCCGTACTGATATCCAATAACAAAAACCTAAAAGCTAATTTGAACTGTATTGTCAAGGAAAATAAGAATACCGCTATATTTGAAATGAAAAAAATAAATAATACTAGTCATCTGCTTAAGAATTGCACGGTCTTTGTGCAAACAAAGTCAACTTAAATAATTATTTTCTTAGTCATTCAACTCCAACTACGGCAAGCAAAAAAATATATATTTACACTATTAACACATAACCTTTGTTCCACTAACAATAAATTCCAAATTGATTGATAAATAACCGAAGTTTTATCGAAGTTTGGCACACAAATAGTTGACCTGAACTAACACGGGACTTTTTACAGACTACGTGGACCAACTCGCGGGCAGAGTAAGTTATAATTCAAGAATTTGATTATAATAATATTGCTTAAAGCTCTGTAAAGTGTTCAAGTAAAAATCCTGTTATCCTTATACTCCCACACATAATTGCTGTTTCTTTTTTCTCAAATCAAGCCGGGAATAAAGTCTGAGTATACCAAGATTTTCTTATCGAGAGAACCCATTAAGGAGAGGAATAATTATAATTTCCTGAATACACTGCTCTTTCATACATCCTATATCGAAAGCAATTTGTTTTTAACTAAACGTTTTGGAGATTAACCATCGTAAATCACTAGTTTATTGACCGTAGAAGCGACCCTTCGTTAAGGCCAAATTAAAGTAAAAAGAAATTCTTTAATGGCTTTGTAAATTGTCTATTTGACGGAGGAGTAATTATAAGGCTCGTTATGTATGAAGCGATTGTAAAAGTTGCAAACGGTTTATTATTAAAATTGTTCAGATTATCATTTAAGTTTTCTTTTTAAATTTTTTATTAGGGTCACCTCCCAGTCCAACAAACCGCGACTAATATTTTGGCAGGCATTTTTTATTATGTGCAGTGTATTTTTTAATTTAAGTAGAGCTTTTTTTGAATGTATATCACTTTTACTTTCTTCAATATATTTTTTCTGGATTCTTATAGTCATTTTATATTCTGAACAGAACCACTAGTCTATTCTTCACACTATGTATCGTCTACGTGAATAAACTGCCAAATCATTTGTTATTTTTGACGCAACAATATACAGTCATGTACTTATTTAATCGAATGTCAATCATAGTAATTAATGCCTAGCACGTCACGTCTGTGTCGCATTACAGGTGGCGCTACTATCGCATTTCTATAGACAATACGTTCAGAATTTATTATAAATGTGCGGATTTCCTTAATAGCTTTTCCTTGTGCGAAATTTAAATTATTTATAGACCTGTTTGTTGTAGTATTTATTTGTGCCAATAACTTTGCTTGGTTAATTTGACGTTCTGTCGTATCCATATCATCTAATATGCCATTAAGAATCTTCTACAATGAATAATACGGTAAATATATTAGAAGATAATAGATTTTACATTGTGTTTGCAATTTGCAGCATAACGGGTTGGATTTATAACTTCAAATTTTATTTAGCACTATTAGCACTAGTCTCGTGTTTTTTTAAGTCTGCAAATATCCCAAAGGCTGCAAACATTTGCTGAATACTTACAACCTTCTCAGTGCGAATACTTAACAATAGCATGTACTTAAAAAGGTATATATGAATACCGAGTATGTCATAGATTAGAAAGTCTACTCAACGATGTGGTTGAATTGTCATACATTTACGTCGGACGATAAAATCGCACGACTAAACGCCAATATGAAAACTCGTAATGCTTCAAAAAGTGAACAGTTGCTCGTTATCAATATAAATCGACTTGATCGTCGAAGTAGCTCATCAATTTTGTGGGATGTTGGCAGGCGCCAGGCGCCAAGCACGCAGGCGGATGGATTTTGTACTAGTATGATCTTTAATAACTTACATACATCAGTAAAGCCTTTACAAATACTGACAGACTGTGAGTTTTAAACATTATGGAGACATGCATGCAAAGATACTAACGCTGTAAATGATACAGATGATGATGATGAAGATAGTAAAGTATTTAAGTTAGTTTTGAGTTGAGTTGACAAATCTCTAACTGGACTAAGTTCAGAACTCAATGTTAGTTTTGATGTCTAGTGGCGATCGTTGTGTGTAATTGTGTATCAACATCTTGGAAGTTGAATTCAACACAGCAATAGTTGGAAAACGATTGGGAAACAGCTAACTGTGTACAATAGTACACCTCTGCCTTATCCTTTAAGAAATGCAAACTCGATGGTATCTGTGTGTAAGAGGATAAACTCAATGTCTTAACTGAGATTAATACCTAGACTTGCGGAACGAGTTGATAGACAAATTCAATTTGAACAGTACGAAAAAATTTCTGAACTAAAGAAAAATAGTCACGAACATTCAAAAAAGAATCGGAACGTTTTATCGTGATTTCGAACGCTGAAAATATAGCATACCTACCTAGCAGAGTTAACAAAGCAGCGATTCACAACCTAAATTGCATCGTCTTTTTTCAAAATCTTGTCTAGTCATTCCAACTGATGTCCTATTTAACTGCTAACAGACATTTCATTAAGTTTACATTATGATGATTTACTTTCTCCTGTAAATTGTGATACTTAATTAAAGCATTTGTTTTTTTTTCGTTGAATTTAAATTGGACGCGATATATTTTAGATTATGTAAGTGTAAAATAGTACAAAAAGCGAAAACGGTTCAATCGATTTCGAAGTTAGGTTCCTGTTTTGCCATACTGGTGAGAAACTGATTATTTTGAATTACTTAATTCGTTTTCTATGATGCAATGTTGGTGATTGAAGTTATTTGACCTGTTGCCTTTTCTTTATTGACAATGCCTTCACACAGAAAAATAGAGTCAGTGTAATATTTCTCGTTGACTTTATCTTTATTTGTTTATTAGTTTTCTATGTCTTTTTACGCGCAATGACTTTGAACGTACAGATTTTTATCATTTTTTTTTATATTATAACCTGAGGAACTGCAATACATCAGAAACGCCGTAAACAAAACTATACTTAATAAAATACTAATTTCTTCCTCCGGTTGAAAAGATTTAATTATAAACACTTTTATGTGTTTAATATTAATTGCTGTCGTGAATCTAGAATGGAACTGAGCTGAATGCTATGCTTTTACTCACGAAGAGTCATTATTATTGCTATTATAATTCTAGAGGTTTATTATATTTTAATTGATTTCAATATTTATATCACGGTGTCGTTGATTACGACGCTGTGATTGAAATTTAGGAGTGATAATTATAATAATAACCGCATCCTTTTGTCATTTAGCAAGAAAAACTAATTGTAGCGAGGTTTTTTTCAAAATGTACTTATTTAAGGAACGACGGGCGATTTATGGGCTGGACTAACTACAGAATAAGGGACTACGCGCACTTATTCAGCTCCATTCGCGTTTCGCTGAACGATTTTGGTCACACTTATACAGCTCTGCTTCTATCGCTCTCTATAGAACCAAACCGAACGCTCACTATAGCATTCGCATAATAAAAACACATTTATCTTCATTTTATGCTGGTTTGCCGCGAAAGCAGAATGAACGCGCAAAGCTGAATCGACGCGTATACGTCTCTATACAAAATTGTTGTTTTCTATGGACAAAAGCTGAAAAGAGCTGAATAAGTGCGCGTAGTCCCTAAGAGAGTGACAAATGACGGGACAAACTGGATCGTATTTTAGAAATTGGAGAAGGAAGAAGAGTAGGAGAAGCTTTGCCCTGCAGTGAGACTAACCGGGCTGATGATTAAAAATAACATACCTAAGGAAGTAATTGTAATTTGTGATAATTAAAGCAATGTTTTAAATTCTATAATTACAGTATCATAAGCTCCTTTCAATACTGTATTCATTTTTATTGCTCATATCACCACAACGTTTGTAATAATATCTAATTATGGTATCTTCTTTTACTAATGATGATTACATTAAGGTTACATCATTAATTTCTCTGTAACAATGGTGTCTTCAAAATAAGGTTAATTTGTAGCCACAACAGATGAAATTATTATTGGGCGTGCCGCGTAATGCTATGAAAGCAAATGAATAGCTACTGTTAGTATAACCGCAGCCTTCGTTAACTATTCCACGTTCAGGGACCATATTATAATGGGCGATATAATTGAATTTATTTTCTTTTGCATTACTTTCGTTTCCATTGTTACTTGAATTTAGGTTAAAAAAATGCGTTTTGATAGCTCCTGGTAAAATTTCATTTAGAAGGAATTTTTCTTTAGTATTTTTATATGTATGTTTCTCTCTTTTATATAGTGATTTATATTGAAAACTGGTTATTTAAGTTATTTATTTCTTGTCTGTGTCAACTGTTATGATTGCTCCAGTATTAAATTTAAACTTATGTATTGCTTGTTGAAAATAAATTTGGAAACCAAAATCAACATCATGATATTTTATCTGGTTATATATATAACACGTCATGAAGGAAATCAGCTCTTATGCATTCTTCTGATTCAAAATCAGTGTGGTGGTCCAATATAATGACCCCATTGATTCATGTTTCGAAAGCATAACATTGATAAATGATACGGCTGCCTTTTGGAGCAATAACTATTAATACTTTTTAAGTTATCTTCCAAATATTTCATAATTGATCGGCTATAGATAATTAAAACCAATACTATTTATAACCAATACAGATCAGATACTTATTAGGGAATAGAAAGTAATAGTTTTTGCGCCACAGGTTGTAGGTATCTTCAATTCTCACATGGAACAAATATTTGAAGAGCCTACAGCTTGTTTTTCTGGTTCTATATTGGTTATGTATGTACGATTTGTGTTTGTGATACAAGAGAGAACCAACGTTTTTTATATAAGTAATAAAATACCTTTTTGTGAAATATTTGTTTTACTCACTTTATATCAACAGACTATCGTTATAGATGAGATTAAAGTCCACTGTATAGATGAATTTTCAATTTAATATCATCTCGTGGTTCATTATAATTGATTATGACAATACCAGTGGCACCTTCCTTATGAATACGTTCTTGAACATTGATCTTATTATTTAAAATACGATGGATCTTTAAATATGTAGATGATATTGATATAGTGTCGGTATTTTTTTGGATGTATTTTTGGTTTCCCTGACATTTTATTGACCATCCAATCAAAGAACTATGTCATCAACCGAGTGGCAGACTGATTTTACTTCCTCATTTATTCTTTTGGTGTGATAGAGTTCCTCAAATGAATCATTTTATGCTTTAGTTTACATTTGTTAGAATTCTTTATCCATTGAAGCTACTGCATAAGTTCGTAGTAACTTTAGATTTTCGAATACTAGCCTTAAGTTATAGATGTATGTCTTTATACATCTACTGCTCGACCACATATTCATACAGTGTACCCTATTCTCGAGTCCCCTTCTCTAGCTAATTCTGTCTCGACAGGCGTTTGTTTGAGCTGGTGTAAAAACCTATTGTGTACCTCAATGCACCTTGATGATGTTTGTTTTAGAAAATAGTTAGGGGCAGATGTTGTGTGCGTTTACTGTACATTTTTACCAGTGTCTTTTGTTTTACAAGGGGCTTTGACAACCATAGACGTAAAACACTATCTATACTATAAGTTAATGTTTGTATTTTCCTGTTTTTTAACGATAAAAAATTAAATTATTGCTTAAGGTATTCGCGTAAATATATCTAACAGTTCCCAACAATTTAGAAATCTGTATAAGATGTCTCTGCATTACTATAAACTATAATTCGGACGTCCACTTCTTTAACGACAAACCATAAATCAAATTACAACAATGCAACATGTTTCAAATCATATTGTGCCACTTCAATAGGCTCAATTACCATCTATGTACGATCCGTTTATGACAATTAGGTTCTGCAATCGCGGATCGCTTCTGCGAATCATTTATGCAGTGTTGAAATTGTTGAAGTTGATTGTTAATTATTGCAGATTGATTTGTTGTTCGCATTTTTGAATTGATTAATGTCGAGCGCTGCCTTGATATTATTATATTTTTTTTGATTAAAGTGACTAGACTTCTAACAAGTCAATTTTTTATTTTAAATTTGAAGAATATAATATTGAGAAATTACACGATACAATTTATTCGATTTTGCTACAGACCCCGCACTTGCTACTTGATAACCCGGTAGTAGTATCTACTATTGTTCCTCCTACCTACCAACATCAAGCAATTTTTCCAGAATAATCTGAACTCTTATCATACAGAAGTCTTATATAATGCGAGGTCAGTTTATATTGGATTATTATATCTTAATGTAGTCTGTGTGAAGTAAAAAACTCAGTACTTTTCTTTGCAGTATTTTTGAATGATGGGATTTGATAGAATCCTCCTTGATTAGTTTATATCATCATCATCATCGTCATCAACTATTTACTGTTGCGACTTGGCAGTTGAATGGTGATATGCAGGCTTTAACTAGTATAAGTTTATATACTTATAACTGGTATAAGGTTCTCAATTCATGAAACTTTTATGAATATTGCCACCCAGTAAACATATATAAATACATGATACTTTTGCCCAATTGAATGGTGCGCCCGCGCCGCCAGGGGCCATGTGCGTAGGGCGCGATCAATCAACCGGAATGAACGATCGATACGATATCGTAATAAAATTGCATTCCGTTATGACCGATGTGTATTGATGTACTCTCAGTACAAACGTACGAAGCCGATGTTTAATTTTGAACATTTATATTGAATGTACATGGATTTGTTTTTATCAATCAATGTGATGTTGGTTCGGATATTGAAGCATACTACGATGTGGTAAGAGAAGGAGGAATTTCATATAAGGAAATAAAAAATAATTGTATTAATTTAATAAGGAAGGTGATATTCTAGAATTATTTATGGAGGGGTATAAGTTTCAATTGGAAAAGTAGTACAAATGATAACGAAAAGATTAAGGAGAAATGAAAATAATATGCTAATAGTATAGTTAAGGATTTACCTACTGTAAAAAGTTTCGAAGTTCCTAAATATTGCAAACCGTTAGCATTTAACACGGGAAGGATTTTTTATACAAGACTATTTGTGGAATATCATCTGCAAAAAAATATAGAAATAAGAAATTAATCTGTGGAACCATGGTTCTAGTTTTTAAACAATTAAATTCAAATTTAAACTTTTATTGCTTTCATATGTACATAGGTTGTTACAAAAGTATCAATATGAAACACACTAATACCTCTTATTATCGTACCTAAATCAATGATGGCATAAATTATGGTGCAATTAATTATGGTATTTTTAGTTTTGCCACTTTGTACTTATAACAACAATATAATTGTAAACCCGTGCACACCTGTAAGTGGCATGTTCACATTAATTAATTTAAATAATCGGTGTCAATCTATGAATGTATTTGTGAACTTGCTATTGGAATGCCATAAAACATTTTACATTTCGTATTTCAATTATGGATACATCCATTCATTTTGTCTAACAAAAATCTGAACCAAATCTCAGCCTCCTAGTTTCTTTCGACGTTAAACTTACATGATTTATTTCTTCACTTAGAATTTCTAATAACCACAAGCTACCGTATAACGGAGATATGATTTATAGTAGTTAATAAAGCAATTAAATTGAAGAATTGTGATTAATGTTAGGTGATAATGGATCTGAAATCTGACTGTTGGAATAATGTTAAAATTTGCATTTATTGTATTTAGTATGATCTGGTTGACCGTTGGCTTTAAATGTTCTAAACGACGACCAAAGAACTGTAAAAATAAATGTTGGGTTGGTTTTGAGTTTAACTCACTTAAAATTTGCTTAAATATTAATAGGTACAATAAAAAAACTTTAAATTAATTCTACAAACGCCATAGAAGAAACGATGGTAATATTTCAAAATACAGAATGAATTACTGACCAATTAATGAAGGGCTAGAACTCAGACCTACAACCTCTAATGCAGCAGTAGCTTAAAACCACTACCACTAGCCTAATGATATAGTTATATTTTAATAATAACAGGAAAATCAATATGTCTGTTCAAAAGCAAGATAAAACAACCTATAGGATCGTTTGGTCAACCTTAAACGGTACCCCAATCGTTTATATTAGTTAATATTTGTACACTTTATCTCTAAGAGCGGCACCATACAAGCGAAGACATGCTAAAGTAATTTCATTGAACATAGATAAGATGCTTCCGATCGTAAATATGAAGGAAAGTTCCTGGCTGATACACTTTGTAGGTTGAATTAGGATTATTTTGAAAGATTTTGATGAAGAACTTACAATTTTAATTAGTTTGGGCCATTATATACAGGCTAAATAGAGTTTTGATGACCCAGAAGATAAGGAAATAGGTAGGCAGCTATGTATTTAAAGCTCAAGTTCTTTATGGTGTTCGTGTGTAACATGTATTCAACATAAAACTTAATATGTAATAACTATTGTGCATTTCCTCTGCATCTCAAGACATCTTAGATAAAAGTTATTTGCAGCGCCTTCGCGCTTTTATGCTGATATTTTATATATTTAATGATAATCTCGTTTTCCAATTTAATCTCCAAAATCACATATTACCCCGTTATCCCGCTATTTTAAGTAGATGCTTCAGAATCTGCTGTGAATAATTCAAGAAGGAATCGAATTTTTACATGATATTGTCCTGGTTCAAATCTGTTATAGTCATGCTCGTGTCCTTGACCCCTACTTCCACCTGTTCAAACGTCACGCTTATTGTGTTTTGGGGTGGAAATGACCCCAAGCTATTACCGTAGGGCGTTCCGCTAGAAGCCATACACCGCAACAGTGTTGGCTGGGCTTATGTTATTATAACACGAATTAGTGACACTTTCACCTAAAAAAAGATCCTATCAAATATGGCTCCACTGCTGTTGTTGTTTAGTATTAACTATTGAAACAATGATCTCATTACTATCTCCTTTAAATTAGTTAGATTTTAAAAATTGTTTAGCGATCTTTCTCCTATTTCCATTTAAATTTCAGTTAAAAGAAACAGCTAAGTTTTTTATTCTTATTTAAATATAAGTTTAATATACAGAATTGGCTGTGAAAGTCTATGGGGGTGGCCTTCTCTCAGCAGTAGACTACGTTTGGCTGATATGATGATGATAAAAACTTGGCAGTTGACTTAATTCATCTGAAGTTCAACTCTATGATTTTTTGTTTAGAAGTTCTTTAAGAAGAATTTACATTTTATATTCATTTTACTTTTAATACTGGTTCTACCGTAAGAGGTGAAGCGTGAAGCTTTGTTTGTACACAGAAATAGCAGTCATCACCATTACTCTCAGCAAGCTCACGACTCAGGTGTGGAGATCCATTTGGTTTTCTATCGTTCCAGGATCAAGAATGCTAATAGCAAATCTTAACATCTTAATGAGCCGACCGTGTGGTCTTTGCACCTTATTACCTAACCTAGACATGGCGGCAACTGACTTGTCTAGCGTCCTTAAACATCTATTTGCACAATATTTTCATTCATCTACATTTGATTCATTACGCACTCTAAGTTCATCAATTACTCTGTCTCATTTTGCAATATTTTCAATACCATATTCCTGTCACTCCATTATCAAATTTATTCTATTGTAGGAAAACTGTAGTTTATATAAATTAAAAATAATAATTTTCAAAGTACACTTTCATTTGATTTGATAAACGTGTACTATAATTTTTGAATTGGATTTACTATCTCTGAATTGCTGTCGTTCGTTAAACGCATCCCAAACCGCGGTAATGCATTACCAATACATACATTATTCCAATACATTACAACAGTTGGTCAATAGGTAATTCCACTTAGCTCCAAGCTTTCACATGCTGCCTGATAAACTCTAGTTACTGCGATAAGTGCACAGACGGACAGATTTACGAGTAACCTTATCAGCTAATAATGTTTTCTTAACGTTATATCCATTAGTACCATTATGGTATGGATTGAATATATGATAGTGTGAATATTCAAAATGTTTAGGTTGTGATACCCGTAATTGCAGTTTAAATGGCCAGATGGTTGAGTGACATTATTATAGGCCCGGTTTGGATGCAAAAAGTAACGATGGAATTGAGTGAAAAAGTTAATGGAGTTACTTTATGGAAGTCTGCAAAATAAAAGCAAAAGATTTTTTAAGAAATCAAGTACGAGATAAACGAAGAAACTGGCTTTAATCAGCACTTATTGCCGATATTGCTATACTGAGCTGTGAATGCTAGAAAGAAATCAACTCGTCATAAATACTGATTTTCTGGAATACTTAGTTAGGTTTTCGAGCTGACCATTTTAAGTTCTTAGTTAACCTATTGTTTACTAACTGGTAAGGATATGCTAGTAGACAAATAAATAAATTGAATAAAGGCTATGCAAACCTAACATTAACAGGTAATTATTTTTACATTTATCTGACAAAGAGTTCCAACAATTGTTGGATACAAACCACAATTAATTGTCAGTTCTGTTGTTGATAATTTTATTATTCCTGACAACCACGTATTATCGGTAAACTAAACCCATAATCCAATTATTAGCAAGTAAAGCTCAAGGTTACTAAATGTGAGTCTTTGTTTAATCCGTGTTGAGAGTTGGTTGGGAGTGGGATGAAATTCTAGTGGTATCAACAGCAGGTGTGCAGAAGGATGTTTCAAAGTCATGGTCTATCGGACGGGTTGAAAACTACATTTTTAAAATTTCAATGGCTAACAAAATTTAGGTGTCTAGTTATTTACATATTTTTATCTAACAGTTGCATAAATACATTGTAGCTTTAAATTATTTGATCCAATCTTATTAAGCTAATCCATCTGATTAAAATTTCAGATTTTCTGTTAATTCTTCTTAGTTTATAATTATTTGATCTTCACTTATCATTATTAACTCTCTCAAACCAATTAACTTCAGCTTCTATTATTATTTGATGTGAATCTTCATTAGCCCTATAGACAAGAAAAAAATCTTTAGCTTCTAGTTAGCGACTAAGTAATCCATATTTACCTTCACCTTCAATATACCATCAGGTCAATCCCTCAAAAATTCATTCGGACGTGTTCGGACGTATCCAATATAAACAGTCCCTTTGGCCGCCGCTGATGTTTGTCATTACGTTTTTTACTTTTTGTATGTCTGTCTGAAAGCTATTTTTGGGACGCATGGAACACAAAAACTTGTTTTAGATGGTCGGGTTTGGGTTAGAATGATCTATACATATATACGATGTGAGTATGTTGTATGCTTTGGTGATCAATCAGACAAAGCAGCTGCTCTATTTTTAGATGTGTGATGTCCAACTAAGAGACAAAGATATCTTTTGTTTTGTAGTAGGTATGGTCAAATTTTTCTTAATCAAGCAAAAACTATCTTTGGACCTATAAAAATTTTTACCGTCCCCGTCCGAAATCTATCAATGAAATATATTATACACTTTGAGACTTTGACACCGAGCATGGTAATACTACCTACATTGATAGTAACCTACCTATATTATTATTAACTCTACAAAGTCTCCCAATTGAATATCGAATGAATAACCTTGATTATAAATCAACTAATTACATGTTTCCAAACAGTATATTCTACGTAAACCAATATCGAATACAGAAACTCCCTTCAATTAGAAACTTAATCAAAACACATTACTTGCTTCCTATACAGCAAGAAATAAATCAAACTGAATCAATGTCATCGGGATAGCATCTGATAGCAACTATCGCGTAACGGTAGTCAGTACTTAATTGACCCTCTAATGAGCCTCGACTTTGAACATGGGAAATTGTAATTAGCAAGGCTCTAATTATGCGTCATGGAATTTGAGGTAGCAATTTGTATATAAATGTTACGAAGGCAATAAAGTTTATTTGGGGAGAGTTTTTAGACGAAAATCGTTTGGTAATGTTTGCACAAAGATATCAGAAGAGGTTATTAAATTGGAGGTCATTATACTGGTTTGTTTGTTAATTAGTAGTTTCTTGATGAAGCCTGTATTCATAGTCGATAGGATCATACCAGGATTCAGTGCATTCAAAGCTTTATACATGCAGTTCCAGTTGATGAATTGTTTAGAACCTTAGTTGCCAAAAATGACCTATTTTAACATCACGATTTTAATGTACTTTCCAAGGCACAGAGTGATCACGCATCTACAAATTGATAAAGACAATCTCAAATGGAACATGAAAAGCATATGATAGCCCTATAATATGTAGCTATGAACGGAAAGATGTAAGAGTTTGGACCGAACTAACGACATCTAGCGCCCATTACTTCTAAAACACAATTTTATCAAGCCTATTAGACAGTGAGAGATTCCCCACAACTTAACTTAAGAATCAATAACATTAAATCCTTGGCCATATCTGTAGAACGGGAACTCTTTTCCTAAGCTAAGTAGTCATTAAGTAACGTTAGCCCACTAATACGTCAATGTAGACCACGCTTTATTTGGTAGATCGAGTACTTATATGGAAGTTGGAAGTATTCTAGTGTGGAAACAAAGTAGAAAAAAAAAGATTCAATGAACTGTTTAGTAAGATATTTCTATGGGCTGACAATTCAAAAACATTTAAGTAAATTATAGTGTTTATTACTACAATAAATACCATATATGTAAAGTCATTAAATCGTGAACAAAAAACTGTGGTTCCAGTCAATATATGCTGAAAATGTATAGCTTGTTTAGTCGTGCGTAAAAAATACTATGTATTTATATTTAATAATTGTGTCATTCAAAGAAGGTGCTGTGGTACTTTATGCTTATGAATAAAAGATATCATATTTAAGGTGTAGGCAGAAACTACAGAACGCCATTTGCTACGATTCTTACATAAAAACACAAGAACAAAACTTTTATTACAAACTAAAACAAAAGAAAAAAAATATAATAAAATATAATAACAGTAATTATATATAAAATAAATAAAATACATTACATACTTCCTTTGCTTCGTCCACATTCATAAATCTTGTCATACCTATGGGAAAAAGGCCTGAGTATGTATGTATATCGCAGTTAAATTCGAAGAGAGACAGACTTTGTTCTCAACCGTCTTTATCCGATACAACTTAGCTCCTACTTGTTGTTTTGCTTTTATTAAATTTATATACAAGACTTCCCATCTTTTCCTTCCCCTATTCCCTATTTCATTCCCTTGTTCAACAGCTGAAGTACTGTCTTATGCATCGTGGGCGATGAATTAACGTCCCGACGATATTTATGCCCGATCATTATCATTAAATGCAACACATTATGTGTTGCGGAGCTTTGAACTTTACCGGCTTGAGAGTAGATGCTACCGAGATACTATCATCATGTCTGTTTTGAAGATAACGTTTGCCATGTACAAACTTTTCCATGTTTCTTTTTACAAAAAAACGCGTAAGAATACGTCATTTTAATAATAGTATGTATTATACAAATTTAGAATGGTATACTTGGATGAGATTTCATGAGAAATATATCCCTAAAGTCATTCCTAAGTAAAAGGGTTGAAATTTAGAAAGGAATTAAAATCATTTAATGTTGACTTTACTCATCAAAGTTAAATATTTTATTTAAATATTACTATTATTACAGAGGTCAGAAGTTTTTAATTGTAAAAAAAGGACTGATGGAAGAAATTTTCATGTCGTCGTTTTGGAGCGGACATACATCTTGACTTCATTTCCATTATCACTGCTTTTATTAATCTCTTACTTGAAACAACAAAGGAAAAGTCTTAATTCCCAACGCCACGATTGTCACAACTCAAGTATTATAAATCGTGCTGTTACTTTCGTGACTCCGTGTCTTGTGTCTTGCTCTCAAAACTGAGTGCAGTTCATCATCTTAATATATTCCGGTTTGTTTTATTGCAGCCGTTGCTCTGATGGACAGATAAGTTTTGAGAAAGCTTGCCGTTGTTCTATAGTTATGGTTTCTAAGTAAACTAGCCTATAAGTTTAGGGTTGAAACTAGTATCAACCTTAATATAATGAAGAACATAAGAAATAAATTGGCTTGCTCAATACCCATAACCATCGTCATCATAATCCTTATGCCCTTATTCCAATTTACTTGGAATCAGCGCAGTTAAGTCTTTTTCCTATACATCTTTATCTATTGTCATTACGTCGTTCACTTCGTTTCACTTTATTTTTCTGTAGGCTTGAAGTAATGCTAATTAAATAGCCTTAACCGCAAATACTATGATTTGGTTAAATTTATTAGTTATTAAGTCAATTGTCACTTTTGAATGTAACTCAGCATTAATGTCAATGTTTATGTATAAGCCCTGGAAGTCTATTACAGTTAGTGGAATTACTTTACAAATAAAAAGCGGCAGTTTTGGCTTCCAGCAAAACAAGAATAGTTTATCGCCATTGAAGATTGTGAATGGTCGGCAAAATAACTCTGGTCACCAGTGAACATGATGTAAGTATGAGATCGGCTTCTACAAGCAGCTCGTGGGTTCCATAGAGTCCTTTCACATGGAGCATTTGAAGGTCTACAATTATTATTTCTTGTTAGTCTATGCGTGTTTATCTAAAAAAATCGTTATCTACCTATTTGATAGTTATACGAATATTAGACATTGAAATAACTTTTTACACGTGTCTGTAAAATTCTGTCGGATACGGGAGAAATTTCTAATATGGGACTGTAAAATATAGACGATACAAAAGTTTGCCTATCACTTATTCAGTCATCGTCATAGAAATGGTTGCAACTTATGTTTTGGACGTCCATCCAGGTCTCTGCTGCCAAGTTATGTAGAAATGCATACTATGGATTTTCCTTTTGGAATTTATATGGATGGATTTTTTGGCCGCTAAACAACACTGGGGTATATTCTATGACATTATTGAATCCTTGGCATGTTCACTTTGGCATGCAGGATTTATAATATGTTATTCTAATACTACGCTAGCTATTTGTAGACATTTAATCGATGGACAGAGAAGATTAGGTAGAATCATACTTTTATGTACTCCCGCAGTTTGTTACCGAACACAAATCTACACAATCGAACACAACTTAGAGTGACCTAAGAAGCAACGTTCGTAATAGAACATCTCAATCTTGTCAACCTATGAATCTAACTCAAGATCTTTAGATACAGTATTTGCAAGCACTAGATCAAATAGGTCAAGAAACATATATAAACATACCATAACGCCTGTAATACCCTAAGGGTTACGCAAAGCCGTACTAAGAAATATACACCCATAGTTAGCCGATATTTAAGTCTCATTAAAAGAGGGAGAGCCTATAGTAAAACCTCATAATACTAAGTTCGATCTGGTAATTTATCCAAAGACTTCTACCATAGCAGTCACGCTTACGACGAAGCAGACAAAAAAAACTTGTTTACAAATCACCAGTAAGTAATACAAAAAATGTACACGACACAACTTTGTTATAGTATGCACGAGGCCTCGAAAGATATGGATCACTTTCTTTATGTCCAACACGTCGGCCTTATCTAGACATGAATCAATTAAGTAAAATCGAAAGTGACATCTGACAACCTGTACAAAAAATTCTCATTAGTTATTCGCACTTTTGCGATGTTTATCTTATTATTTTGAGGAGTAATTATTATGGTAAATTTTAACTTCCACATTTTTATAACATCAACTGTTTCAGTTAGGACATACCATCACGCCTGTATTCCCCGAAGGGTTAGGCAGAGGTGCTTAATGTACACCCACAGTTCGCCGGTATGTTTGGGTCCCATGTAATAGGGGGCGAGCCTATTGCCATTCACCGGGCACAAATCCAGACTCCGAGCTGCTACTGAGAATTTCATAGAAAAACCCAATAACACTTTGCTCGACCTGGGGATCGAACCTAAGACCTCTAGCATAGCAGTCGCGATTGGGACCACTAGACCAACGAGGCAGTCGCGATTGGGACCAATTTAGTTAGGACATAGAAGATAAATATCTGACACAATCACATTTCTTCATAGTATAAAAGAATAGTAGATTGTTACACAAGGGTGGAAAGTCATCAATTCCCATACGAGGTATTTAGACTATAGTCCGAGTAGGAATTGATATCTTTCACCCGAGTTAAGCACTCTACTTTTCATTTCGAATATAAGGAAAGTAGAAAATAGTTTTTTTTATATATATTTTTTTTATCTGCTCGCCACTTCATAAAATCATTGTATTTATTTATGTATCTTTGTTTAGAAATTTCTGGCAAGAGATTTTCGATTACTGTATTTCCCTCGTCTTTAACAAAATCTGGGGTCAACATGTCAGAATCACTTGAACTCATTTTTAATAAAGATTTCGATATAGTAAAAGTTAAGTTAGTATCCCGCCAAATTATATATTGTCATAGTCTATTACAATTTTTAATTATGGAACACACCGCGTCGCTGCCTAAGCCGCACGCGTTTTTTAAAAATTCACACTGGCCGTGTATAAACACACAAGACCGCAGCATTTTTCTTTCCGAGTATGAGAAATGAAAAGTCGCTTCCCGCTGTCTATCCCTAACGCCACTCAATTGGTCAGTTAGGTTCAAATTATGTTCCGTACCTGACCGGCTATGTTTCATTCACATTACCATTTTCAAAGTCAACGACATTGTTGCGGCGTGTTGTTATAGTAAGAGTCCATTAAATCAACTTGATCGTTTGTTTAATACATTACATAAAGGAAAAGCGATAAGAAACTGCCCACATAAATATCAACAATTCTTTGTTCAAGCATATGTACTTTATGGGGTCTCTCTAACGAGTTGGAAGGGGAAGACCTCGGCGAACGTACCGCAACCAAATTGCGGATGTTCTTAAAAAAGGCCAGGTTCCGAGCACCCTAAACCGACGGTCATGCATGAAGAGATTAATGAATGTAGATGAAGCGAAAGTAGTGTGCCAGGATCGTAGCAAGTGGAAATCTATAGTCTCTGCCTACCCCCATGGGAGACAGGCGTGACAATATGTTATGTTTATGTTTTCTAACCTCATTACAGTTTCCTAAGGGACGATGCCCTAATAGTCGTTGCATAGAGGAGTTTCATGGATGGTCTTTTAACAGAACACAGCGCCCCCCCACTACAAACTATACAGATTAAAGATATTTATAAGCCTACTGGAGAAGGTGTGGGATATTCGTCACCTGAGCTAAGACATCAATGAGGAATGCCTACCATACCTGATGAATATGAAGGCGGAACGTAATGATATAAATCCATTGTCAGAAATATATGGCAAATATAAGTAGACACAACTTCCATATTTTATGCCTAAACGCTAATTTCGGTACTTTATTACGCTATAAATTTGAATCAACGATATTTAATGACAATGTCCATAATATTGGTGTTGCAAAACCTATGTATTTTCAAATCTATAGACCCATATATGTCAGTAGAGGTCGCAGAAGCATCTCGATCGCGGAACGTGACTAATCCAACATTGACCGTTAAGACGATATCTAAATTATACATTGTGTATAACAAAATGGTTTACGTCTTTAGGATTCCGTAGGGAAAGGTTAGCTTTGAGATTCTAGCATTAAAGTTAACGATGTTTGTCCGTGCGTAGACATAATGCTCTACATAAGAAGCTGAGCTGCTCGGTTTTACTATTGTTTAAAATTTCCAAATAATAGCAATGTGATGACTGTTGTTTATATAATTTACGATTGACTAAGCAATCAAGTATTAACGGTACATTAGAAATAGGGCCTCTCACTTTAAAGAGTCGTCGTTACGTACTAATAAAAATCTATATAGTTACCGTTAAAATCTAATGGATCTTTTGTAGGTAGTAAGAATTGGTTAATCTAAAACTCAGTTGATGTTTTACCTCAAAAGGTCTGCAGAATAATTCAGCTACACTCTTATACACTTCGGATGGGAAATTTTGTTCGACACGTCATACCAAGTCATACTAGATATAGTGATACGGGACCATCAGTGCTTCAATACTTGTCGCACTTGTAAGGTTTCCGATTTCTCCGCGTCCAGGCAGCCACGCCCGCAGTGCGTCCGATACTCCGATGGCATTTACCGGTCCCGATATTGTTTGTGCCCCGCCATTTTCGCATTGACAACCTCTGATCAGATATAACGTACATTTCGTATTGAATGCAAGGGAATTTATGCAGATTCATGTCTGGGTTGTGATTTTGTTTATCGTCGGGCTTTTGAAAGCGGCCAATGGTACAGCCCTATTAAGATGGCCGATTTAAATACGTGGACTAGATGTATGAGTAGATGATCGCGGCACGAGTCGAACGTTTTTTTACGTGAACTATGAGGTTTTTAGATAGAAACTCGTGATAGTAAGCTGTTGCTCTGCGATGGCAATCATGTTCCGGATTCTCGTATAGCACGAGTTTATTCTAGAATGGTAACAGTTTGTATGAGATAATATTTGGACGTACAAACTTTTCAAAATTATTTGAGCTACTAAGAAACTTAAAGCCTATCTCAATGAGAGATGTTTTAAAACGAACACTACATGGCAACTTTAATTCTTATTTTAATTCTATTGATATTTTAGATAATGATAAACCGTCTGATCGTCCTAATGCATTTGATACTAACTTTACATTAAGCATTATTGGAAGGTAAATCTTTGCTTAAGGAGAAAATCTCAGTTGGACAGCTGATTTTTGTGTTACGAAGTATCACTGGATGGATAAGAAGAACATTTTTAAAGTCTAAAGATAGATTTAGTGGATCAAGATGGAACAGTACAAAACTAATATAGCCATTTAACAAGACAAATTTTCTTTGACGTCAAAAGACAAGCTTCTGTTAGTGTATTTTGTGATTCTTGCAGAAACCTATTAGACCCTGTCGACCTAAGAATACCAACTGGCCAATGTTTGTATCTTATACTATTCATATACAGATCTAGAAATGATAACTATTGAGGGTGTCAGCTGCTTATCTCCGGCAGATATAAAGGTTAAAGGCCTACTATTGTACTAGCGGAATGTGCAATACAAACATGACAATTTATTACATATACCACCATAAGATACGAATTTGAGAAATTTCAACTATCCCTTAAGGTATCCTTGAAATCTTGTTAGCATAATATAGGTAACTCAATGACTTTATTTCTATTAGAATAGATTCCATCCTGTAATTGTCAACCTTTCTAATATTTAAACATATTTTTACATACATACATACATATTGTTACGCCTGTCTCCCATGGGGGTAGACAGAGACTATGGATTTCCACTTGCCACGATCCTGGCACACTACTTTCGCTTCATCTACATTCATTAATCTCTTCATGCGTGACCGTCAGTTTAGGGTGCTCGGAACCTCGTCTTTATTAAGAACTTCCGCAATTTGGTTGCGATACGTTCGCCGAGGTGGTCAATTTTCTGTTTCTGTTTTAGTACAGTCTATTAATTCAAATTCTTTTTGTGTATCTAAATTGTCATTTCATAACTACAGTATTTTCGATATTTGTAAATTTTTGTGTCAATGTAGTAGTTTGGTATGTATTTAGTAATCTTTTGGTGATGAAATTTCTCATACAATTGAAACAGTAGACTTGTGACTTGGGACTGGTAAGCTTATCACTAAGGTCGAAAAATATAGTGAATATTTAGTACTTTTTATATCTTTATCTGTTGCCAACGTGAAATTTGATGTCTTCTTGATCCATGTTAAGAATGACGATATCGCCTATCTCAGTTTAGACTGTAAGAGAATATAGCTATAATAACAACACCTAATAAAAAACGCCTATAATAAATAACAGAGTCAGGTCGCTAAACCCAGCTTTTGGTGTTGATACAAGATACTATTGTTTTGCGCTCGCGAACCGTGAAGAGGTATTTAGTGATAATGTCATCGCTTGTCAACGTATCGACGAAGTAATTTAGCTTTCTAGATGAATCAATAATATTAAAAGTAAAATATGAATTAATGAATAAAACGTTGGCTAATAATTTTTATAATAGGAATAAATTATAATAAACATGATTTGTTTTTAAGTACCTACCTTTAAGAATTGAATAACCCTTTTCAGTCAATGGTTTTATAAGCGCGGTAGCTGGGCGATTACCTGTGTAGCCCGATTCACGTAATTAAAACCGTAGCGATGTCGCAGCGACTTAATCGTTGAAACAGTTATCCAGTGTTATGTGAATACTGTACAACCAAAGTTTTACAACAATTGTCGCACAACGAACATGTGTGAATACGGTTCAACGATTTTTCAATAGGACTACTCCTAAATCGGTCTGATCGACGGATGTGAATAGGAAAACTGTTTTAACGATTAAGTCGCTGCGACATCGCTACGGTTTTAATTACGTGAATCGGGCTACTGATCTTGATTTGTATTGAGCGCTATTGAATACATTATTGATGTACTTAGAAAATAAATAATTATTTTACTTACGGATTGTATTTAAGTTACAAATTGTAGTGTGGTAGAATTTTAAAGTATCAAGTTTAGTTCAGTTTGTTCATCTTGTCTTAACGAAAGAAACTAAATGAAAAGAAAATGTCAATAAAAAAAAATTCGTTTGATTTATACGAAGAGGTCGATTGCTCTATTGGCTTTTACAATGCTCTTAAACTTAGCTTTGATTTATGTGTCGGTTACAGAACTGGATCGATTTCCTCTATTAAGCTTTACAACGCTTTTAGTTTTACACCTTATAATGATATTGCTTTAGAAAATCGCTTCTCACACGTGATTAGCAAATGTGCTCGTTTCGTAAAGGTGCTACTAAAACTATAAAGTTTTGTAACATGAGAAGCTGTAAATCTGAATCATAATAAAGACATAATACCAATAAAATTGGAACAGGTGTCTGATTTTTCAAATTCTTCCCAAGATATCAAATTCAGGTAGATGCTGCTTTAAATAGAGAAATAATTTAGAACATACAGTTAAAAAGGGCTAGGGTTCCTAGGACCTATGAATGAAGTCATAAGATAGCTATTAAAGTCTTAGATGATGACCAAACATCGGGTGGGAAATTCGTTAACGACATCCTGTAAATAGTAATTATCCAAATGAGATTAATTAACGTCCCATAAGCAATATTTGACAATTGATTTACTTTCTCAATACCGAACAAAAGGTGTGAATTGAACAAAGAATCATTTACTTACAATTACGGCTTAAAACTGTTGGATAATAAATTACGAACAACACGAGCGTGGATGCCATTACAGTCACGAACTGTGTTGACTCCCCAACGGTGAAAGATTTATGGATTGAACTGTTCGCACACTTCATTATTAAATGTTAATACAATTTTGGATTATTGGGAATCACTTTCAAGTATCTTAATCGCATACACGGAACAGAAGCTGGTAAAGCAACTTTGGTTTTCATTAACTGACGCAGAATGACATGTTGTTACGTTCAATTAGCACTAAATTTTGTTAGAAATTAACAAAATTTCAGTGAAGAGCAGAAATAGAATACGAAATACCTACAGTTGTTTTTCAAATAATATTAATATAATGACCAGCGTTTTATGTAGTAATAGACTAACGTTTATCCTTACTTTGACGACATGAATCGCAAAAGCAACATAAACCTGAAAAGAGTTCGTTCACACAGAGCTATTACAAGTGACATCAAAGTACCAACTTGAACGTTAGGGGGCAAAACACCGTAAACCAAATTAACTTATCAACAGCAAATAACATAAACTCCGGTGTCAAAGATTAAATTAAAATAGTTTCCAACTTTATTACTGAGACCATAAGAGCTAAAGAAATAGAAAAGGTCGGTGATAGTGGCATATAAACTTGAGATTACATAGTGACTGATTCGACGGCAAATAGAGGGCTTCATAAAGCTTTATGAAGCGTTCATGTTTTAGAAACTCAAGTTTTTAGTTTAAAACTATTTAGAAATTTTTCCTAATTAAAACCTTGCCGGTATTAAAATTGTTTCATCCAACTTTAGTCTGGTCTTTTAAAATAACATAGATGGATGCTTTTTTAACCTTTTGTGTAATTTACTTAAAAGCATATATTATAGACTATGCGTATACGGAGGAAGGGTATTTTTGCGGTAGTAGCGTCTTGGTGACATACCATTTGCCAGCATGAAGAGTTCCGCATGACTGAGGAAGTACTACCCACAGAATATCAACCTTAAGTAGCATTATGCACTCGATAATTAGTGTCAAGCGCCAGAGGCTCACTTTCCCCTTCAGTCACCTTCCTTCTCATTTCCGTCCCATTTTCTTAACGGTAAGCAGCGTCTTGGTTCTGTTTTATTCGCATTTCTTTAGGTAGTGCTAAGAGAACAGAGCCAGTTCATGGGCAACTGTTGTCACTTATCATTGATAAGTGTTATCATTAGTTAGGCCGCTTTCTAGGCTGCCACACTTGATGCGTAAAAAAGGAACTAAGGAAATCAACCGAAAAAGATATAACATTAAATATGCTCAAATACCAACCAAAAAACATAAACGTACTTACCGGTAAAACGCAAAAATATGTCCAGTATTACTTACAAAATAGATTGGCACTAACAAAAAAGTAAGTACATACCTGCGAACAAAAACAATAGAAATTAACATTTATGATGAGGAATTTATACTTAGAAATAATATGAATAGTCGTGATTGTACTGACAAACAAGCTGATATAGAAATTACAGAGAACAAGAATGACACAATCACTATTTTTATTTAAAATGAGTTAAATTTGTTGCTAAATGATGTGAATGCTAAACATAGTTAATAAGAATATCCAAGTCATTCTCTGTAGTGATAATGAAATTTTTTCAAATAATTTACGCATCTCAGAACTATAACAGATTAAAGTAGGCAATATGATGATTATAACATCGTAGGTTTGTATTAAAAATCATCTAGTTTATTTACCTGATTCACTAGGTCATCGAGGTGTTAAAAATCACACTTGTTGACGATGTGACCTATTTAACGCTATTACGATACTTCTTATATCAACCACATTAGAAAACATGCTCCAACAACCATAAATAGCCCTTCACTTTACAGTCAAAACCACTAACTCAAGATATCTTACAAAGCAGGTTAGATTAAAAATTACGATCACGATTGCATAGTAAGAACGAAGTACAAAGAACAAAGGTTTTATTATAAAATGGAAAAAATCATTGCGGTTAAAAGTTTTGCATAACCAGCTGATTGTATAAGGCTTTGTTTAGGAGTACCTACATAATAATAATAAAATGTTTTTTTTTTTTATTTGGATTAAAGTAACATCGCGGATATAAGGACCAGATGAATGGGACAACAAGATCTTGCAATTGGTAATGGAAAATGACAGGTTTAAAGTAGGGTAAGTCAATATATAATGCATCGTTAAAAATACAGATGTGAACGGCAAAAAAGGATTGCATAGATTTTTAGGATTAGGATTTTAAAGATTTCATAGAGAAGTTTCTGTTTGTAATAATGGTTCTTGAAACGAAGACTATTTAGATATTGCAGTGGAAATATTAGAGCCTAATGTATGAAAATTAAATAATGTAAAGTGTAAAAATAAAAATTATTTTACATACTATAAAAACAGTGCAATCCCTGACAGGACATTTATTTATCCTTATATGTCCAACAGTAGCACATAAGGCGAATCTCTTTGGAATATGTAATACAATTAAGCACTATAATGTTTGTGAAATTGTTAGGAAAGACTACGGCACGTTTTGTTTAACGAACTAAGGAACGTGTTCAAAGCATAGGGCGTGACGATAGGTAGCATTGTAGTCACGCTGAGGATAAACTATCGGCGTTACTAATAAATCTATAATGATCTTTACTTTGGCTTCTACTGAAAGTTCATGTCGATCTCTCCTATCCACGATAACGGTTGTTGCTAATACTATCCTGGATAAATATATTTCGACTCCATTCTCCATTCTTATAGAAATTTTAAATTCTTCGAAATCCATCTTCTCTATCTTCACAGATTTGGTTTTATAATTAATTATTTATTTTCTATATAACTATTTAGAAAGTTTAAAACAAAACAATTATTATAGATATTTTTCTGTAAGTGATAACTTGTAATAAAAAGACATTTACATAAGAAATCAAACGTTCCGCTGTAAAGCGAACGCGGATTTAAAAAAATATTTTTTAACTCCAAATCACGAGAGCAGTCTAAACAGAAACGCAAACACACATGGTCATACGAACATATAAATGGCCATGAATACGTAATTTACTAACATTTGCGAGATATGAAACGAAAGTTTTATACTTATGTCAAAAAATAAACCTTTTTTTTTTTTTTTTTTATGACTGAGGCACCTACTAATGGTGTTATGTTTGTTCTCGTTTTGGGAGGTGACAAAATTTTCGTAATATTTTTACATTTAAAAATCACCACCTGCCAGCTTACGTCATGTATCTTCTGCATATTAAAACATAAAAGGTTTCTACGAGTATCATCGCAGAATTTTGATAAACAGATTAGTGTTATGTACTTACATCTCAAAATGGATAACAGGAATGGTTTTTATGTGACTTATAAAAAGAAACTACAAATAAGAGAAAACCGTAACGTTCACCTTGTAATAGATTATTTTAATGGAAACACAAAGTTTATGGGACGAATTTACTCCAGAGAAAGTAGCTTCAGATAGACTTGAACAAATTGAGGGAAGAGAGGGATCTTTGCTTACAAAAGGCAAAAGGGATTACATTGATTCGACAAAAAAGTACTTATAACTACAATATTGGCACGAAAAGATAATCTGATGAATAAGCAATTCAGCAAATAATAAGTACTTAAACCTAGTATTGTTGGCGCCATTTCTTATCCGTCAGTGTTTTCACATTTTTCATACGAGCGATAAGCATGTAAAGGTACCGGTGTAACCAAAGCCTGTAATATACTAATAGGCACGACCGCAATGTGCTAACGCAATCCATGATAACGTTTTCTAGGTTCCTTGTTTTAGTCACACGTAGTTAGTTTTTTTTCTATTTCATTAGCAAATATAAGTACCTCCGTTATCACAGTTGAACAATATTACCTAGTTTTTATTATTTTAAGTTTTATGTTTTGTAGGAAAGGATAGGTTTTTGAGCCTAATAATATTCTAAGACTTATTATCGATAGTGATGTTCTATAACCTCATCGAAATGGTCACTCATCGACCAGCTTCATAAACAAATTTACTGGAAATGAAGTTAATCCGAGCATTATGTCCACTGTCGCTTTTGAAATGTGTAGGGTTGAGTTCCCGCAGATGGAATCGGTTGTCTATGATAATAATGAATCAATTAATTCAGTATTATCATCATTTAATAAGATTTAGTGAACAATGAACTTAAGATTAGTAAATGTTAGCAGATAAAGTTACAACATCCTGTATCCTCTAACTTTTACGACTATCCTGATGATAAGATAGATAAACTGTGTTTCATCATTGATAGAAATCCAGTAGTTAAAGCTTCATTTGAATTTTCTAATAAACCTCAGAAAATGAAGTTGATTTTCTAGAAACACCGCCATTAGGCTTCACTTCTTGATTGAAATTAACCATTAATAGTTCCTTTATATCTAAGAGAAACAAATTTACTCTTAAAACTGCTTAAGTTCCTCCATTAAGTTTTGTTTTGAAAGTAGTTATGTATTATTTGACATAATTATTATTTATGGCATTAGTCACAGCGTTTTTAAGTTTAAGATGCCTTGGGAGGTCGAAATGTTTAGATATTTCTTAGAATAATGTATGAAATTAATGAAGATTTCATCATCATCAACCCATTACATTGTCCCACTGCTGGGCACGGGTCTCCTCTCAGTACGAGAGGGATTAGGCTATAGTCCGCCACGCTAGCCTACTGCGGGTTGGCAGACTTCACACGCCGTCAAGAAAATCTCAGGCATGCAGGTTTCCTCACGATGTTTTCCTTCACCGTTTAAGCGCGTGATAATTAATTATTAATACGCACATGACTTCGAAAAGTCAGAGGTGCGTGCCTTGGATTCGAACTCGAGACCTTTGACTTGGCAGTCCAATGGTCAAATCACTAGGCTATCACTGCACTTAATGAAGATTTATCACAAGTTAATCAAGACTAAGGTTCTTTTCTATCATTATTTATAAAAATAATTATATTATGTTACACGTTCTGTTTTGCAAAAGTCAAACCAAATAATAATTAATTATACACATCAGGCTTAAGTGGATATAAATGATGCAAATACTCGTTTTACAATTTGTCACAAAAGGACTACTGAACGACTTTCTGATTTAAATGACAAAATTAATTGCACCGAGAACCAAAGCAATCACTCTTTGCAGTCACATTTATCGATAACATTACCTTAAACAAAACATACCTACTTGTACATACATATGTAGGTAAAGACATGCGCCGGCGCGCCTGCTACATAATGCTTCTACTATTTATGGACAAGAATGTCTTAAGAAAACATTCATTACAAAAACAATAAAACATTTGCGTTTTTTAAACAAAAACATATCCAATTTTAGACTTTATGTCTTAAGCCCTAAGGAACAATTGATAACATCACACTGCATTTGCTGTAAAGTTAACAAACTTATTCGTGCATTTCAAAAACATGTACAACTGGAATTTGAATCTTATGATTATGTGTTAAGAATGACATAAAAATACTGCTAATAAAAGTAAGTCGGTTCTGTAGTAATTAATTGGGCGCTACAGGATATCATTTTACGAGCAGTGATAATTATGAGCATGTGTACGGGTTACCGTGTGTGCAATGAATATAATTTTAATTCAATAGTAGAAACTATAAAATAATTTAAACTGACAATTTAAATGAGATCGGCAAATAAAAAGACGATGCTATAACGAAATTACAAAGGTTTGGTTGCGAAAAAGAGTTACAACTTACAACACACTTAAACAACAATGTAATGTAATGTTGGAATTGTATTCATACATAAATGTTTAAAAATCAATAGTGAACATCGTTAACAACTGCAACCAAATGAAATTGACAACGATCACCAAATTAAAGAAATACAATGGCCTATATTGATTGTCTCAAGTGCAGCACTCTCCATGAATAAGATTTTCGGTACAAAGTCCAATGAGATATCAAAACCTGCAATGGTACCTATAACAAACAACAATTTTATGACAAGCCAATAGCGCCAGGACTGCTAATATCAATATCTTGTCACGTCTGTCGACCGCCCGTTGCTCTGCTGCATTCAGTATAACACCTTTATCAGATCCAAAAACGTCTGTCAGGGGAACTCCAATAAAGTAATGATAATCTTTAGTATCAATAATCTTTATTTTCTGTCTGGCGCCATCCAATCGTTTGACCTCCAATTGTGTAAGATAAGTAACGATAACGTTGCGAATATCGTTTATTTTTATCTATAATTGAAACGATAAAATATTTTTAAGGATGCAATTAATGTTGACATAGATTGACTGGTTTTAAATAGTAAATCATCAACGTTTTTGGATTTTTATTTATCTGCATAGAAACCAGTTTTGTCTTTGCACTAATTTTCGATAGCCTTTGAATCAATCTGTGATCCTTGACATACCATCGCTCTTGTATTCCATGAAAGGTAAGGCAGAGGTTTACTTTATTTATGTTTAGGTTCTAGGTAGCGGGGGGCGACCCTATTGCCAAAATAATTACCATGCACATATCCAAACTTCGAGCTGGTATTGAGAATTTCATAGAAAAACAAAATATAACTTTACTCATTCTGGCTGTGGCTCAATCGAACCTAAGACCGCACAGTCACGTTTAGGACCATTAGAGGAAGCAGTAATTAATCTCTGTGAATTCTGTGATCCTTTCTTACGGTAAAGTAATATCAGAGCAAAACTCTGGGTAACTTCTAAAACGACATTTCTATTCTCAGCTTGGATACAGAAGCAAAATTGAAGATGCTAAAAATAAACAGGAAATCTCTAATATCAAGCTTAACAAAGTCTTGACACTTTATCGGGATACTAACAAAGTTAACTGAAGTCACAATCGCACAACTGTTCAGTAATTGCTTACTTAAACAGGAAGCTGCGCTTGCGCACAATCGGACACCGTTAAACAAACTCGATCATTCTACTCCGGTTATAGACTTAAGTAAACAATCACGCATTTTTACTTCAGTAGGATTAGCAGAGCTATTAAGTTGAATCCTAAATTAAAATCGTAGACGAGAAATATACAATTTTAAAATTAACGACTTTTAGTGCTGTCGAATTTGTTTTGTGTTAGTTTCGAATTCTTAGTTCAATATACTATATGACTGTCAAAGATTGACTGCCTCCTAAGCGCGTCTGCTACGCTAGTGGTCCTGGGTACGATACCCAGGTCGAGCAGTGTTATTGGGTTTGCTATGAAATTCTCAGTAGCAGCTCGGAGTATGAATATGTGTCCGGTTAATGGCAATAGGCTCGCTCTCTATTACATGGGGCCTAAAAATATCGGCGAACTGTGAGGTACGTTAAGTACACCTCTGCTATCCTTTCGGGGACTACAGACAGTAGAGAGGCTAGTCAGTAGGATTATTAAGATATCATAACAGTATGTAGACATTTTACATTCGTTTTCATGTTAAGCGGCGCCTCTTATCCTGCGGTTATCAATGGAGTTGATACTTGATATTATTGCTTCATAGAACAGATAACAGTGGCCTCTATAGATAAGATCGATGTAAAGTTTTGATACTTTTTGTATGATGTTTGTCAATATTTTGTCTGTTAAAAAAAGTTTCAATTTACAATAGGGAGTATGACAAATCCAGATTCCGAACTGCTCGGTGCTGAGAATTTATTATTAGGAAAAACTAATAACATAGCTCAACGGTTGTGGCCACTAAACCTGGACTAAAGGCTATGACTCAGTATATTAATATGTATACATGAGATGGAAAATGGTAAACTCCTTTTTTATCGTTTACGATGGCATTCTAGTTTGTGTTTTCCTAGAAAGCACTCACATAATTTTCTAATATTTTTATATTTATTAAGAATGGATTCATTGCCTGACGTCAGCACCAGTTAGGAAATGTCCCTTATTTTGAAACTGGGTTAAATCTAACATGTTTTTTCTCTTTTCATCTCGAACTTAGTAATATCTGCATTAAACTGATCCGACTTAATTCCATAATAATCCATTATAACTCTTGTTTCTATTCCCAATGTTTCTTTTGTTTCAAATTATTACCTGTTATTATTCCGAACACGAACATAATTGGTTAAAAAAAATAACTTTATCAAAATTATCTCAATTCATCATTATTATCAGTCCATTAGCTGTATATGTCGTTGCTTTCTCACGCCTAATAATCGTATTGTTACGGTCAATAATAATATCAAGGTTGGGGTCACACGGATTTTGAAGCGCATCTAATTTAATTACTAGATTTTATTCGTCTGATATCGATTTAAATATTAGATTTCTCTATTTTTTTTGTAAATATATTTATGAACATCTGTCACTCTATTTTGTATCTTAAAACAGCGATACATAATTAAGCCTCTTAGTTTCTGATGCTTCTGCATTAGGCGAGAGAAAACTGACAATATGTGTCCCTAGCTTATAATGAACTCAGCTATCCATTATATTAATGTCAATTATAACATATAATGTTACTTATCCATCCTCTAGGATAAGTGCTTTTAAAAAGATAAATATCTTGATAGATATTACATCTAAGATAATATTGGTATCTTTTGTAATCAAAATGATATATGATCATTTATTTGATAAAAGAAAGTGCTGGCGCCATTTTCTAGATAGAAATAGTTCACGTGTCCTGAAGCTCTAAAAGGATTAAAAACATATCTTGGACGTGGATAGCATAGAAATTTATATTTATAGAAAAGTTTATTGCGAAATAAGCTTGCAATAGCGGATTTCGTATAGGTTTATAACTATTTCATTCAGGCATAAAATAGTACCAAACCACAGTGACTCGTGGTCCCAACCGTAACTGCTACTCTAGGTTCGTTTCCTGGGTCAAGGAAAGCGTTATTGGGTTTTTCTATAAACTCTCAGTTATACTCTCTCTCTCTCTCTCGCTTGGAGTTTGGGTTCGTGCCCGGTTAGTGGCATCAGGCCAGTTCGCATATGACTTAAACATATTGCCTAACTATGGGTGTATATTAGTACACCTCTGCTTAACCTTTCGGGGATGGTATGTCAAACCACAAAGACATCTAACATCTTAAACATAGTCTTAAGTAGTTGGATACACCTCGTCAACTTATGTTAATGAGTGTTCCCCGAGCTTTGTTAAGCTAGCGTTAATATTTATTTAATCAGTTTAATGTCTGTGCATTGTCCAGAATAGTCAAGCGATCTTATCAGTAAACTGTCAAGGACTTTATTTTGAAATTATTCAACATTCAACACCTTTATTATTATGTAGACATTAAGGTTTAAGACAAGCAATGCTTAACTTCCTTAAAATTTTGTCGTCCAAATTATTCTGACATTAATAAGGTTGACTTAAAAAGGTTTTAAAAAACATTTTCCTTAATGAATCAATGTTGTATTTCTTATCATTTAATTAATCAGCACTGAAAGCTATCAGAATGGATGATATACGACGGAAAACAGATTGTAATTACACTTCTTACAGTTATATGTACCTAAAGGGTCCTTATAACGATCTTTTAAGGTTCATTATTCTTTGATTCGTCGACTTTATCGTTATTTAGCTCTTTCTTCACTCTGTTATCTTAGTCGGTCTGTTGTTTAACATTTCTGTTTATAGGTTTTGTTTAAGATCTTTTGCTTGGAGCTTGCTCTTTAAATATTGGTTCTACTAGTTGTTGCCTTTGTTACCTCAAGAATATAAACGTTTTATGAAGAAATCTGATTGGGGATAGTGTTTGACTATTAAATTATTTACTTCCGCGGCGTATCCACTTACTGTTGGATTACATCATTATACCTTTTCTTCTTCTTTGACTTCGAAGTTGGGACGCGTTACATGTGGTGACGTGTTGTTCACTGACCCTATTGCTACATAAGGATATGTTTCTTTTTGACAATTATAGTTATACATATTGCAATATGGAACTCTGTCAATATTGTAATAGATGAGGTTTACACTCGCAGGTTGCCATTCGCCATCGCATTTGTTTCTTTAGCCTTTAGACTTATAACCACTGAAGGCGAGGGATAAATTGTATTTTCAACAATCAACATACATTTATTCGTATAGTTTATCGTACAGTCTCAAATTAATTATCGCCATATTAGAAACAACAAATTATTAATATAAACATTTCTTTTAACAAGTGTAGAAAGTTTCTCAATATAGAACAAAAGAAATATATTTATTTGACACAGTCTTATATGTATAGACGAGAGAATATAAAGTTTCTTTACGATTGCAATCATAACTTCGTGACCAACGCGTCACCATCGGCGCCGACGCACATCCGCTAATCTTATCATAACGCGTTACTTAACGTACATTTCTGCACTTGTATTAACAGCTGCGTGTTCCATCGAAGATTCCAGATAGTGTACAACTAGTTTTGCGATTAGATCGCATGTGGAGTCTCGGTATATTTCGATAGCATTAGTGATAGGCGTCGTTCTAATTATTGGTTATTTTAATTGAGGATTTGTAAATATAAAATCAGTGTTTACGGAAAACGGCGCGGCGGTGGCGTCTAGATAAGGGTGTGGTAGGATTTAATCAAAACTGAATCAATATTGTTAATTGGTTTTAGATGTTTGCTTAATAGCTAAATAATAATATTATTGTTAACAATATTTATGAGTTTTTCATTGGTACACACGGCGACAAGTCAAGCTATACAGTTCAGTTTAAGCTGATACAACATTGTATAGGTTTTTCATACAAGAAGAGGTCATCGTAAACTAGATTTGTACAGCTTGACGTGTAGCCGTGCGTACATGTAATGTAATGTGATGTGGATGAGGAAGACTTTAAGAATGTAAGTATAGACAAACACTTAAATAACATCAAATTCAATCCATTTATCACCTTAATAATGTGAACGTTAACATCAGTCATAAAGATACCCTTCACAGATCCTATTGAAGCTGAGTCGGTATACTCAATAAAAACTTACATAAACTCCGAGTTTTGTCTACAATAATGTAAAATTTAGCTATTTCCAGGAAAAGCGGCAACAACCACCGGTTACACAATACCACCTCCATAAAAAAACCAGCTTTCTTCAACGTAACAGGAAAAATTGCTCAAGTTTACGTGAAGTTGTGTCTAAACTCGATAAAGTGGTATCTTAACACTGCATCGCTATGGCCGTCAGCGATACTGATTGTGCGATTAACTAGCTGTTCCACCAGCTTTTTCTAACTGCAAAAAATATTAGACATAAAAAACTTGAAAGACTGTCTTAAAATCCGTATCTAGATATTCCTATGTTTCTTTATAAGTAAAGAGAATAAATAGAAATGTGAAACTATTTGCACTTTGAAGCAGTTTCGATTAGCAATGCAATCGTTTTCATTGATCTTGGAAATAAAAATAATTCGAAACGATTGGCTTGGTTTTTATCCTGCTGTGAAAGTTTGTAAAAGAAACGGTTCATTTTGAATCATCGCTAATCCACCAAGACTGTTTTATCAAAATTAGGCAGGAATCACATTTAACAATGAAAATCTGTTTGTCACTAAACATAATCCATTTTTTTTCTATATCCTTTCCGTGTACCTATTCATATGTTTTATTTGCTTCTGCAATCTCATTAGTCTTCTTATAACTGACATCATTATCACGTATTGCATCAATGAAATAACACTTAACTTCATTGACACTAGTGTATCATACATTTGTATCTATATTTTAAGTGTTATCAATGAATGACATGATATCATAGCGAATTGCTTATACTGAGTGCCCTTACTCGTATATTGTCCCCATTCACTTTTGTAAGACTGGTTATACACGAATAATTTTACTTGTTATAGAAGCAATATGGATAGCTTGTTCTTGTAGTATCCATGCTCTCAAAAGCTTAAGCAACGGCAGTTAACCAAAGCAAAACTACTGATTGTTGCAATATTACAGTTGTCTAATTATTGGAAAACCTAAGTGATGCTATCCATAAAGATAATGCTAATGTTACTATTCAAAAGCATTCTTAAAATTTGTCATGATCTAAGCAGAAGAAGTTCGAAGTTTAAACGCGTGAAATTCCACGAACACCATAAGACAATGGTCAACGATTTGATAATCACTATCAGGTTATTTGAGTAGAATGTAATTGGAGATCATTGATTGTCAGTCATTATTGAATGTTGGGAATGTTTCGTGTATGCTTTGCTTAGCTTTGTGTAAATACTTTTTGTTTATTGTACTTTCCTCCATTTCTATTTCTAAGTGAGCTTATGTCAATACAAAGGTGTTCAGTATTGTTCTATAATTGCTGTTTACTTAAGATTAAAATTATTACTTACATGTGACAATTTAATGTGGAAGAATGATAGCTCATAGGTATGAGCCAGAAATATATGATCACGTTGTCTAGGCTATATCGTGGCATGTTTCTTTTTTGACGTGACATTTTCTGGCTGATATTCTAAGGAACTGTTAGATTTAATAGTGGAAATGAGTCTCAAAATTGCGCAGGAAAGTGTAAGCTTTGCGCCTTCATAATGACATAGGGTTCTGTAGTTCCTTGAATATAATAAAAGTTGGTTTTAGAAAAACATGTGCCTTTCTATAATAATTAGTACTCCTATAAAAATTCACTCGATTTATGACATTACAAATACTATCCAAATCATCACAATGTAGTTGCTATGCCATGAACAAAACATTTCAATTTACCAAATTACATCCGTCCTGATGACTACTGATGATGACTATACTTTCCACAAACAAAATTAGCAACTGTACCAAGTGAAAAAATATTTTGCGGTAGGATATTTTACATGATTCATATTGAACACCGCGAGATCAAACAAGCGAACATCCGAGTTCCATTGTCAACACATCCTGTGAACACAAGGTTATTGTCATTTTGCACTAGCACAATGATTTTAGAACTCATGTCATGTTGCGAATTTATTGCAAACAATGGGCTTTTGAGTTTATTTCATGGCTTTATTGTTTGTAGAGATTTGCGGAATGATGTTCATGATTCGGTGTTACATTGAAAAACTTGTTGCGTGTTTAGGTTTACAAATACAATGCTTTGTTTCTTTGTTGTGCCAAATGGCAGAAACATTTTTCAAATTTAATTTAGCTATATAAATCTGAAATTATCACGATAATATCTACAATGATGTGAGGTATGGCCCAAAATGAAATTTTTAATACTGGCCTCTTCTGGGCAATGCTGTTACATAGAAGAATGGACTCAACATATTTAGCCCTTCGACGTCCTGATTTTGGAAGCAATCATCAAGCTTTAATCTTGGAATGTGTTATCAGTTCTGATACATACCTACCCTTCAATAAATGACCCTTAATCACACTACTCATCGCCTTGTCCTTTTTGGTGTATCCACTTAAGCCCACGAACAATAGCACATATACCCGTTTTATTATTATCTCAGGGCTTTTGCAATAATTTTACTTTTATCGCTTGCAATTCGGATTTGTAAATTCCGACCACCCATCGAAGGTGATACGACCAAGATACTGGAGTAAATTGGATCATCCATTTTGGCCTTCAATAATCATAATTTAGAATTCGAGATTCTGACGGGGTCTGGTTTCGGATTAAGGTTGAATGAACTCGAAATAAAGATACCCACATTGTTTATATTTTTAAAAATAAATCTTTAGTTGTTTGTCTGGTCATCGGAATTTCAAAAACCTTTTTATTTACTAAGGTCATAATATCATTATCATTATAATATCACCAAATTCTGAACAAAGCCCTCCCCACATGCATTAAGATGCAGACCGGTTGTATGCTAACTCCATCTTACCATCCAACGACTCCCAGCGACCTTTGCCCATATTATTCAATGTTTGTACCAAATTGAAAAAAAATTTATAAGTTGTAAGTTCTAAGTAATAAGTTGTTATAGCCCTAGTAATATGACCATTAGATTGCTAAGTCATAGGTCTTTATTTCAGATCCCAGTCATGTTCTGACCTTCTCGTAAGCATTTAAACCGGTGAAGAAAAACATTATGAGGAAACCTGCATGCCTGAGAGATTTTCTCGTCAGCGTGTGAAGTCAGCTAACCTACAGTAGGCTGGAGTTGTGGACCATAGCCTTAACCACTTTCAGAGGTGCCTATCAGTGGAACAATAAATTTGTTAATGATGACAGTATTTGTGGATTTCAACCAGTAACAAAAACTTATTTTAAATTTCAGTTCGGTACGTGTTGTATTCCAGTATAATATGCGTTAATACACCGATTCGGTTTGAGATAATCTTATTGTTGATTCTGCGGGCAGCTCGCTGAACAGTGTTGTAGTCACGACGCTGACAAAGTATGACTGTGTGATCTGATTTATACATGAGTACTATACGATGATGCGCAACAGGCAAGAATCATTAGAATGCAACCTAAGATTGTATTATGTTCAGTTTTAGGGGGGTAATCTTAAAACTGTTCACGTCTGTCATATCATTCTGCTTGTTCTTTATTTAGAGATTTGGTGTCTTTGGGAATATCTTTAGTTCGTTAATTCACTTATATTTATTAAAGGTGAAGTTATTCGTATGAGATAATCCCTGGAATTAATGATCAGATTCTAAAAATATTTAACTGATAGAAATCTACCAAACCTCTGAGTAACATGCTATAATTTATTGGGATCACATCAACGTAAAAAAAAATATTTATGGACATAGTATATGAATAAAAAATAAAATTTGCTTGTTGTTATAGTGATAATACTACTAATTTTATTGAAACAGCGAAACCTTTATAAATTACAGTCCTTACCAATAAGGTTGGGATATAGGTGAGGATTTGATTTGTTACAACAAAAGGTTAGTGAATTAGTGATAACAATATTTATTCAAATGGCACAGTAAGTAATTAAAATATTTCAGTCAAATACCTAACTATTAATTTTCTCAAATAACATATTGGGCAGGCAACAATTATTGATACACGCAACACTAATAGGTATCATTCTCGCAGCCTTCGAGAACATATTGTAGAAATTGGCTTTAACAAATTATGTTATGTATCATTGTTTCACTTACATCATCTTATTCAATACATTTTGGTTTAACAAGCAAAATTAAGATTAATTGCAATGAGTGTAGGTTCATTTCTCATTGACGACGTTGTGTTAAAAATTTGCATAATGACCGGGCAAATAAACAGCAAAGCTTCGAGGACGTCGGAAAATTGATTGTTATCCCAATGGGGGGCATTTCTGTCAGATACTCGTGTTTATTCAGCTTTATGTGGGGGCTATGTGTTACAAAGATTTAGTAAACTCGTAAAAAAATCTGAATAAACCGAAAAGAGTTTCATTAATTTTGATAATGTCTTTTTCTTTCCATTGAAATTTCTTTTTATTCCTTCGATTGTTGGTTTATAACGTGAGAAAATAATGATATACTTCACTACAGCTTTGTAGGTAGTATTTTTACTTACCGGCTTCATGTCATGCGAGTATCGGAGTTCTATTTAGTGAAAGGTTTTTTAACGATGGGTTATACCATCGGTTATATCCTACTAGAACTTACATGACATCAAGCCATTGATTCAAATTATGCTTGCCTACAAATCTAAAACTGAAGACCTCCACTTCTAGGTAAACAATTTTGACTAAACATAACATTTGAGTCAAAACTTCCGTGAGTTACAGCAGGTAAAGCGAGTTTCTTTATCGGCACTGATAAGATAGCATCAGGAGGTCAACGCAGTGCAACGTACAGCAGTCTTGGATTTATTGTTGATTGCACTAACATATTTTCTTTAAGGTAGTGTTTTGTACTTTCAGTTAGGGAACAAGTCTCTCCGGTAATCAAATCTTGTAATCAAATCTGTTTTGAAAAAGGTGTGTCGACGTTTCAAGCACGACTTGTACTTTGCAGGATAATCTTTAAATCAATTGATTACAGAATATGCAAATGGATTTCAATAAGTAACTCGCCCAATACGGTTTGGAACAGTGAAAACTCGCGCACATTCAAGATAGGATAATAATATATATACTTATGAAAGGAAGGAATTGTATTTCTAGTAAACGTTGGATGAGATTTCACGTTTCTAAAGTATGTAGGTACTTTAGAAAGAAAGAAAGAAAGCATTTTTTTAACAATAAAATTGCTTTCTTTCTTTCTAAAGTACCTACATATCCACAGTAACAGGAGACGTATGAAATAGATTTTATATTTAAAACAGGACCAAACACTGTCCCTAGTGGAACTCCTTGGACATTATTCTCATAGGTACAAACAACCAAAATTTCCTTAAATGCACGTGCACGCCCATAAATCCCGTATAATATCAGATTCACAATAAAACAATGGCGCGATTCTATAACCATTGAAGGCATCAGCTTAGTAATTCAGAGGGCAACGTTGCGAGCGCAAAGCGCAAACTTGCATAGGAAGTGTGATAAAACGGTCCAAGGGAACCTGTTACACTGACTTGTAATGTGAATACAGAGTTGTAGCTTACGCAGAAATTGTATTAACATATCGATCTCCAAAGTTAAGCGGCTTCTTGTAGTTAGTTTATGGGTGGGTAACCATTTTATGCAAATACTCTTCCGTGTCTCTAATTGCATGTAATACAGTCGGTTCTTGTAATTATAGAAAAGCCTATGACTTAGCCAGAAGTCCGAAAAATATAGATTACAGATTGGAGTTCAAAGTGTAGGACTCTAAATACCTATATTTCTTTTACATTAATCAAACCGTAATTAATTTTAAATTATTTATTTACAATTGAATGCATTTAAATCTCATAAAATTTATATAATATTGAAAGGTAAATGCGGATAATTCATTACCATTTCTAGTATGTGTATGTGTCTTGAAGACAATGATTGAAATTATGAATGAAAACTTCTAACACTTTCAATAAATTACCATATTCTCTTACATTTCCTATTGACTAAATACCAAATCATAAAAGTAACTGAAGAAATGTTTCTCATTAATATAGTATACGTTTAACATTCATAAAAGCGTAATCAATTGTTAGAACGGTGTAACAAACGTCGGGTTAAATGGAAGTTCCTTTGTTTCATGCCCACATCGGCTATTACCAGGCAAGTACTAGTATAACTATGATTTGTAGCCTATGTTTGCCTCGTGTGAAGCATGAACAGGCAAGCAAGTATATAGCGTATAAGACTCGTGTTGAGGATTCAAAGTACCCAACATTATAATATGTGTTTACGATATTATTGATAATTATTTAATTGTTTTCATAGCAATGCATGATTCCATATCAGTATCTAATATTGTATTCAGGCTTTCCAACAGAGATACGCTTAAACAAGACGTGGGTCCATCAATAGTTCAACGGCTAGAGTTTGAACTCACGACCTCTCGATCGCCAGTCAATGTATCAGCCGGTGGTTTATTGTTGTTTGATGCTAGGAAGAAACAACAAAGATTTATAGGCCTCATTGGTTATTTGCTTTCTTTGAAATATAAAATGAATGAAAATATAAATTTATTTACAATTAATATAAGCACAAAAAGTCAGGTGTTATATTTTATCAGCGAATCTATATAATCTTTCTGCTTTCTTGACAATTTAGTTTATACAAAACAAACTTACTGAAGATATTTATTATATACACTTCTTGACAAACCTTTTGCACTGGAGATCATTTTAATCATTCTCAATAGATTCTTAAATAATCTGTTTGAATCGTAAAAGACTAAACAATGATTACCAATAAAAAAATATTAGGTGCCATTAAATAATGGAAAGTTAGAAAAGATTATATAAATAGAGTTACTTAAACGAATTTGTATAAGCTTGCAGCAGGTATAAAAGCAACATTTTTATACAAAAGCGAAAAGTATCAAATTAATAATCTCTATCAAATAATTTAAACTAATATTATTGACTATTTTTTTTCAATCTATAAAAAAAAAATGCTTCAACGATCTATTCTTCTCCAATCTGAAATTGACGTTGTAGACATTCAATATCATCTGTAAAGCTTCTTTCAAATAGATCACAACTGACAAGTACCTACCTCGTTATTTCCTACCAAAAAAAGTACAACCAAGCTCCATTCATTGACATCATACTAAATTAACGCTTCCTTCCTGCCTCGCCACGTGTTTGTAAGAGGGATGTCTGCTCCTATCATATACTTTTTTATTGGGATTCCATTGAAATTGTGTATACTTTTTTCTATTACATTGTTGACGTTTATAACTTCATAGTGTTAAGCAGATGGTTGTGTCCTATTTTATTAAGTCTTTTGGGATTTAGGAAGTTATTTGTTTTGTGTCGTTATTTTTTAATTGTGATTACTATAATGATTCGGTAGAAAGTTGTCGACAAGGTAATGACTCATAGAGACGTGATCTTTTTCGGTATTGTCCTTCCAGTTTCAATGAGATTCAATGCCATTTAAATAGAGATAGCGTTTAAATTAGGCAACTTAATCATTGAGTTTATTTCGGAGTTTCTTCTTAGAGGTCGATAGATACGAAATGCCCGCCATCTAGATTTTGTTGTTTTGTTTTAAAGCTTTCTATCAATGTGGGTCTCACATTACTAGTAATCTTGTTAACCCTTCGTACTAAGCTGTTGCCGGTGCGAACCCACCATTGTACTATTTGTGGGTTCGAACCGGCAACCACATGATCGTAAGTCCAACGCCCTAGCCAATAGGCTACCGCCGCTTCTGTATATATATCTATTTATAATACCCATCTATTTGAAATTTTTTAGGCATTTTCCATGCAAAATATCGACATGTAAAAGTGCCGTCGTAAAAAAAATAATTAATAGTTAGATGTTACTTGTAAGAATAAATTTTTTTCTTAAAAGACTTTCAAGACGCTGTATGCGATCTCATTGTTTATAAATTACAAGATTTCAGCTACCGTGGTAGCTGTCATGCGAACTATTTGAACAGTTTCTGCACATACGGAGTTTTTTTTCTCAAACACAAGTTCGTTGGCCCCGAAATTGCTTGCACAGGTCTCTACGTGTCAGTTTGGACTCAAGTGGTCTGTTTGCACAGATGGCTACCGTACTTTTTATATCACCAACCGTTTTGGAATGGTTGAATATGACGTAATTCACAGAAACTTTTGAGTAACGACTTTTTGAATGTTGATCGTGGGTACTGAAATGTGGGATTGTTTTAAGTGGTGTTCATGTTTAATTTTATGGCATGGGCCGATTCTTTGTTCAAAGTTCAGGACTTCGAAAATTGAATTTATATTTGGTCCATCTTTAATGTAAACTTACACAAAGAATATATATTATAGTATATTTTATACATATCGACTCATCCGTAGAATAAAGTCCGATCTGCAGGGTTGATAGTTTTCAGTAGAGCTTAGTGAAGTTGTTGACTTGTGTAACTCTTAAACGGTAAGACTTGACATTTTGAGTTTTTGGTATGTTGTAACAACATCTCAGCCTAGTTAAATACTATGATGTGTATATTTAATATCCTTTTATTTCACAAGATAGTGGGTTCCATATCAACATAGGACGTTTTATAGCGGAAGAGCGGAGGTCCGTAGTGAACATTATACGTTGTTTTACGGAGACGTCTGAGTTAAATGACGTTCTATATTAACATGTGTCATTTTTTGTTGGAATTACTCATCTTTTAAGAGTCCTTTGTGAATAATCACCATTAAATATTTACACAGAATACTAGCCATATTACATTTTAGAAGTAGTAGTGTCATGCAAAGGGTCGACTCGATCGGGGAAGTACTACCCTCTCATAAAATATCGATGTCAAGTAGCAGTATGCATACTGTTGCGTTTCGTACAGTAAGTGTGGAGCGCCGGACGCTCAATTCCTCCTTCAGTTTCTTTCCTTCTACTTTTCTCCTTCTACTCGCTATTCCTTAGATAGGCTCGGCAGCGCATCTGCAACTGCTTTGGTATTGCAGATATTCATGGGGGGCGATGACTATTTAACATAAGGTAAATAGCTTGCTCGTTTGCCGGGTAATCCCTTAAAAATATACGACTACCCTCCCATACAACTAAATACAAAATTAAATTATTGTATGAAATCGTTTATTGATTCAAAAAATCTCAAAATTAATAACAAAACCATTAGATGACATCACGATAAACAGTAATCACATCACAGTTAGGTACGGAGTTAAAGGTAGCATAGTCTAAAACTTACAGATCCATGTACCTATTGGAAGAATGCAGGAGACGCGCATGAAGAAATTTAAACTATATACGTTATAGTTAAAATTAAAAGTAGTAATTAAATGGCAAAATTATTGTATCACAGCAAAGTAACTAGGCAACCTGCGGTATTAAAATTATAAATGTACTAATATTTATCCTAATAACGGAAAAATATGTATAATTATGTAGATATTTAAACTTCGCACTACTACAGTTTGTTCGAAATAAGTAAGCCGATCGGAAGTTATCTGCAAGTGGTTTAGAAGTGGTAAATTTTAATAGAAAGAGTCGGTATAAATATAATTAGAGTCGTATATGTTTCACATTTCTAATTATTTTGTTTACTGATTTCGATATTTATGTATTAAAACACTTTATTAAACGATTTTATTACCGCGGTAGTTCGGAACGGCTAACTTCCGATCGGCTTACTTATTTCGAACACACTGTAATCATCTAACAAGCAGCATTTATAATTTTAATCAGTCTAACATCGTGACCTAGACGTGGGTGCACATACTTAATATCAATAAAATTGTACGTAGACAAACATTAAATTACTTGTTGAGTACAAATTATACTTATTATAATTATTAACACTATTTCGATCGGTGAACTGGACTCAGCAGCAGCAGAAAATATAAAAATGATTTTTATTCCGATAGATCATCATCCGATTCTTCAGAAACATCAACAGTGGTGGGATGTGGCAAAGAGTTAAAATATGGATGATATTCTTAGGGAAATACTTCTGTGCGGCACATATCCATTAAGTTTTTATATTTAACAGCACAATAGGTTTAGAATATGCAGGATTTAGTTCAGTTTGTTAGAAATGCCTCATGATACCTCAAATCACTAACATAATTATAATCAGGTTTAGTCATGTCTTATTTATAAATAGTTTGTTGGGATCACTATCGTCTGCACCAACCGAGAAGTTCATGTAGACGGTTGCTTCTCCAGTAATCTTCTTACCTTTAACGTCTTTCATCCAAACCTTACTATTAACAAGACATTTCACAGACAGAGTTGACACTGTCCCTCAATTTAGGTGTATATCCCTTCTGGAGATAAGAGGCAACTGTTTACCTCATTTTCGCCACGTTTAGCCACATACCTCCCAGATGTAGCAAACGACCTTTCTTTTACCAATTTTAAAAACCGTGAAGTTAACATATAAGTTAAGATGGAAGATAGCAGATGCGCAGTACTCGCAACCGGCGTGTGTGTATGAAAAGATGTATGAATGTGGAAGAAGCGAAAGAGATATGCAAGAGTCGTAGCAAGTGGCAGTCCATAGTTTCTGCCTACCCCTGTGGGAAAAAGGCGTGAGTGTATGTATGTATGTATGTATGTATGTATATCAGTAGTTCCTGATTGATTTCTTCTGCACATAGAGGTAAAGGTGACGTTTGTTGAGTCATGCCGTTGTCAACTGAAATAAATTGAAAACTGTATAATTATTATAGGTATTTATATAATATGTATACTATTTGCAAGACAAATGTACCTAGCAATTAGTTTAACAATTTTTAAATAAAAAATATGTTTATTTAACGATATTTTTAAATGAACAACGTCCTAACTGGCTTCATTATCCCAATAAAAACGTCCCATCTTAATATCAAACCAACAAATCGTATCCCTGATTTCGTAGAAAAACGTCCTATATTCCCATGACACGCCTAAAACTTCAATAATGTTCGTATAAAACCGTCAAAATATTTCATAAGACCTACTTTTTATTGAATATTATTACAGAAATAATGATTACTCTGTGAATATTCATTACACCAGTCGTATTTTCGCACTAAAAATGCGTTTCTATACCCCTCCGTCAAAAAACGTCCTATATACAAATCGATCGCCCACAACTGTTTACTAAGACAAAAAAGCAATATAGACAGTGTTTATTAATTTAATAACTTAATAGTGTGTATAACGAAATAATACAAATGAAATTGTTAACTTACCAGAATTTACACTTTTCTTCAGTATAAAAAGCAGGAACATGAAAATGTTGAACCAATCTCAGGCCTTTTTGCGTGTTTTTAAACATATTTATCCTTTTCCATGATCATGACAACTATAAAAAAATATTTTTTCATGCAAAACATTTGATAAATATTTTTTTTTCATCAAACCGTCGAAAACCTAAACGCATGACACAAAAATGCCCTCCCTCCAACGAACAACGGCCGAACCAATGAACGGACGGGGCGCCCGCACCACCCCTGCTCGCCGCAGGCCGTCGCTTGATCACTTCGTGCGTTTTTATGCGGAACTAAATTCAGATTGAACGTTATTCGATTCTATATTTCCAAAACTAAATAAGATACGAAAATTATAAAAACGTGCTTTTGTAGAGTTCGTATTCCTTATCTCGTTTCGCTATTTAACTCGTTTTTGCTCTATGATCACATCGGACTCTGTTCTACGGATAAGTCGATATGTTGATTTTTTAATCAGTACTCCATCCTTAAAATCGCCTATACAGGGTAGAAGGGACATCGACGCACATCCGCTTACCACGAATTCAGTACATGATTCTGGACCCCCTTGCGTTGATATTTTTCGTCGGTTATGAAAAAAAATATCTGTTTTTTCATACAAAAGTGCAATACCTACACGGTCAAAATGTATGGAACAACTGATTTTTAAAAACATAACCGACGAAAAATAGCAACGCAAGAGGGTCCAGAATCATGTACAGAATTCGTGGTAAGCGGATGTGCGTCGATGTCCCTTCCACCCTGTATACCGTGTAGTGTTGGATCAGGATAATATTCGTGAGCTTCAAACAATAGAGGTGCGAGTTGCGAATGTTAGATGTCTGGCATTCCAACTAATTGCAGTACCATTTGACCCAGATTCAGTTGCAGATTGGGTTGACAGACTAAAGTCTCATACAGCTAAGCCCCGAAAAAGAACGAAATGAGGTGATGATAACCGTTTTGAAAATACATAATTATCATAAACATGAATATCAGAATGAGAAGTGATACAATTATTAGCGGCCTCCACTTTCTTTGAGTCAATATAGTATTAGCATATTTTCAAGGCCTAATGAATCATAGATTGCATAAAGTGAATCACACGCGTGGAGTTGCAGACTCATTAATGATTACGTAGCGTCTAGACACGTGTCATCTATGTTTTGTTTAACACCTGATGATTTTTCTTGCTCATTTAAAAATATGTGTATTCTATGTTTAAAAACATTTGTATTATTCTATTTCATTATTATAATAATATCTATTAGTATATCAATTGTTTCAATTTCTTTATTTCCTTCCATGTTTTATTGTGCAAGTTTACCGTATTTTGTTGTTAATCTTACTGTTAATGCAATTGTTAACGGTCTTAGCACTTTTCTTGTTAAAGGGAATTTATAATCGGAAATTTAGACGTGTTTGATGTGTGTGTTATTTTATTGATTGTAATGCATTAACTTGAACTGGTTCCTAACAAAATATTATCAGCACTTGAATTTAGTTCTCGGAATTTCAGAACTAACTAATGACCACACACAGTTAAAGTAGGCATATTATATTCAATTAAGTGGTATTATATAGTTCATATTTACTACTACAAACAAAGATAATGAGGACCTTTTGACCAGAATCATTAAAATTTTGGAGATAATTGAATATGAGTACGCTCATGGCACACATTACGCGCGGGTTTGTTATATCTTATTCGCACAAACCGTTGTCCGCGCTTTCATTTACTTCCCAAAGGAATTTATTTACTATAACTTTACTCTTTTTATAGATAGTATCAACACGAAACACGCACTAGATTTCAGGTTAGGTTTCAAGCATTCATACAACTGTTAAAACGACATCCAATTTCGTGCTGTAGTTTTTGCGTGATGCGTGTGCAAACATACATACATACAAACAGACAAACAGCAATAATTCTAAAAGTTCTTGTTTCTCATATCTTAATTTTTTCTTCAATATTTTAATGTACAGGCATTGGCCTGTTACAATTTTATTAAATGTATGGATATAGATGTTTATGACTATAGATTATTTAGGTGCTGTAATGTAGATTCAATTTGCTAATGTAATTTATGAATGAATTTACTCGATTATTTAATACAACAAACATCAAATACTATAGTTGTTTGACTTGACAACAATAGAACATCAATGAAGCAATCGCTACAAGTTATTGAATGAACAACATACGTGCTTTTACACCAATCAAAATCGAACTCCCGACCGGTAATACCGTTACGACATCGTACTTGTTCGAAATGTCAATCGTTATTTAACTTGCGTCTGCGCATGATGGTGAAAAAACTGACTTTTATGATAACGACGTATAAATTAAAATTTAAAGGAATTGGTTTTTATTGAAATTTTACATTTGCGGTCTTTGAACTGTCCATTACCAGTTATTTAATAATGGCATTAAGAAATAGCGGGAAACACGGTATTAAACATTGTATAACGGAAAAGTGACACATACAAGTTGTAAACTGATTTTGCCTGGATAACACATTCATACACAAACGTCTATGAGTAAAGAGGAATAATGTAAAAGAGAGACAACATTTATGTGAAGAGAATTAACAATTAATTAATTATTTGTGTGAGTTTTTTTTATAAGGGAATAGGGTCAAGCTACCAGCTGTGGTCAGGATAAGACAAAGAGAGATAATATATTAAGAGTACGAGCTGAGTCTAATACTGCACGAAACTTGTTTGAAGCACCACAATATCGTTAGTATAGTAGATATACTTTGTCCATAATGAGAACCGTTTTTTGACAGATGTCTTAGACTGCCTTAGAGCGTAGCTGTTCCAGATTACGTAAAAGTTAACTTTGAAATGCGTAACAAAATAAATGTATTATCTACCATATGTTATTCAATTATCTTAATTATGATTCCTTGCAGACAATATAATACCATCAATATAACAGATTTTCCAAAAAAAATGATTATTGTTTAGCTTATTAAATTTAGTTACATTCTACCACATTCTACCGTGTCTAGTGATGCAATCGAATGTATTCGCTGCAATCATTTTAAACAATGACATTAAATCAGTATCGGAAAATGGCATCCACTCTAATATCAACAAAATATAAATTAAACAATCTTTTTGAAAAGAAATGGATGGAAAATGAATATTATACAAAAAATAATATAATCACATGAATATTATAGATATTTATTTATTTTGGTCGTCGTTGCACCATTTACGATTCGAAAACCTAACAATAGATAATCAATACTAGACAGCAATCAAAGTGTCAATAATCGGATCGATAATCGCATTGTTACGTTCCTGCAATCACTAGTTCCATCTGTCAAAAAACGGTTCACATAATGGACAAAGTATAGTAATGTAAATAAACAATTTTGGCACAATCATCTATTTTACAATACTATTTGTTACCATAAGGATTGTTAAGCAAATGTTTTAGTACTTATTTGTGAATATTGTGTAGTTGAGGTCACAATTTATACTGCCATGAACCTAACATGTGTTTTAGACGTACGCACGCTACACATCAATCTATACAAAGCCAGTATAGGCTGGCCTTGAATTGTACGGAAAACCTTAACAATGGGAGATCAGTCTAAACTGGATTTGTATAGCCGTTGATGTGTAGCCGTGTTTATATAATATGCGAAAAACCGAGAAAAAAAAACGAATTTGGCGTCCAAGGCTGAACGTTTAGCCTTAAAGAAATATCGCAATAATTGCGTTTAGTTGTGCCATTATTTGAATGCAAATTTTAATCTAAAGGTTCATTTACACCACAAAGTAAAAAGCGTGAACGATTTCGATACGTAACAGATAAACTGTGGACTTATCGTGTTGCTAGATTGCAGAATTGTGTCTGCAGTGAAAGTCGTACCTGTAACATTGTAACCTGTATCGTTTAATGTAATCTAAGGTAGCGAAGTTATTTGTGTAATTATTATTATTAAAGTTACATGATAACTCTATAAACCGTTAGTAGAGGCACTGAGAGGGGACGCCCTAGACAGACATACACTTTATTGGCAGTCCTTTAAAAAGGTCAGATGTGTAGTACCCGCAACCGGCGCGTGTGTATTACAAGATGTACGAATATGGACAAAGGACAAAGAAGTATGCAAAAATCGTAGCAAATGGCGTTTTGTAGTTTATGCTAACTCTACGGAAAAAGAGCGTGTGTATGTATGTAAGAGATAGACTAATATAAGAAGGGTTTTATTAGAGCAGCAGAAGCCAATTTTTTTTTTAATTTCTGTAGGTTAGTCTTACTGTTTGTACACGCATCACGCAAAAACTACTGCATGCAGTTGGATCCGGTTTTCACAGTTGTATTTGAAATCCTATATTAGTAAGTTAATCCCTTTGAGATGCGAGCAAAACCACGGGCAACGTCTAGTAAAAAATAATAATGACGAAGAATTTATCACTGATAAAAAACAGTTTCTATAGTAAGCCGCCAGAAAATATCGGCCATCCTATGCAAATTCTGTACCTCCAGTGAAAAGTGATATAATTAAAAAAACATGATTTTGAGAAAATGAATGTTAAAGTTTAAAAAAAATCTGCCGCTTTTTCTACCTCACTAAAATGAGAACTGATTATTGACATTGATAAATAATATCTTGGTATATGTTTTAGTATAAGAGAAAAAATATTAATTCATACAGTTTTATTATAATTAATAAAGAAGTTCAGTTGTATCAGTTAACACAGTAGAAATTAACGCCGCTTAATATGTCAAATAATTTAAAACAACTCGAAACATTTTACACATTGTTTGTTGGCTTGGTGTTGAATGCTTCTATGCTTTGTATTTTCGAAAGTTTGAACTTTGAGGAGTTACTAAAAGAAAAAATTGTTAAATAAATATAGTTATGCTTGACATGATTTTTTTAAATGTGTATAGTTATCAATAATTTCCAAGTTAAATTAAATTTAAATTGTTATACACCATTATTAAATTTAAGAAAAAATGTGAACAATGATTTATAATATGTTGCTAATTTTGGTACATTACAAAACTCGTAAGTGTTTACTGATATAGTTGAAATGAAGAGACAACGTTATTAACATTTAAATATAACTAGAAGGAATTTATAGGTAGGAATACGTTTAACGCGAAAAATAAAACAAACATGAAGTGAACTAAGCTCAATTTCTTTATTGTTATTAAGTAATCAATAAAAAAAACTCAATTCTTAAATCCAAATTATTATTAAATGTTGAACTTATTAGGTAGGTAACCTATTAAATCAGTCTTATATTTCTTTGTTAATTAAAGGTAGCATGTTTAATTAGCGATGGGCGATTATTACTAAAAACTATCGAATTATTCGATAGGGCAATGTATTCGAATGCATTCGAATAACTACTAATTTCATTCGATAGTCCGTCGATTGTAGTCAAGCGCGATAACATGCTGCGTACGAATACTACGAATCGCGCGTGTATTAAATGGACCGAATGAATCGAAGGCGTCCTCGATTTTTATTCGATAAAACTAGTAATACTAATAAACTAGTATTCGACGTCGAAAATGAAACGCAACTATTAGTAATTTAGTATAACGTATGTTTCGATAGTTCGATAGCAAATCGCGCGGTGTAGTAAATCGACCGAATAAATCGAAGGCATCATGGATTTTTATTCAATTAAAGTAATTTAACTGTTACTTGCCTATTTGGCTTCAAAACATAATAAGTATTACCCAATTACGTATGTTTTTTGTAATGTAAATCTATATGGATTTATAAACAGTAAAAAAACGACAATTAAGTACTAATATTTATTTATTATTATACTATTCTCGTAAAATAATCTAAAATTGACTTATTTTGCTTTTACATTAATGGAATATTAGGTAGGTACATAATACAACAAAAAAATGTTTAGAAATATAACAACATATGTAACGAAAAATAATATCTGTTTTATCAGACTACGTTATGATATATTTTTTATTGACTTAATTTAAATGAAAAATCTTTTTTAACGGAATTACTAAATTCATTCGTTTGGTCGATAGTTATTCGTTTGGTCGATAGTGATTCGTTTGGTCGATAGTGATTCGTTTGGTCGATAGTTATTCGTTTGGTCGATAGTTATTCGATTGTTTTATAGTGTTAACGAATAAATCGACATTCGAATACAATAAAATACAATTGTCGATTCATTTGATAAATTTTAAGTAGTAATCGCCCATCGCTCGCACACACATAGGTACTCTGCTGTACCAGCTGTATATTCATATTATAGAGAATATTATTATGAATTATTTAATGAAAAATTATTATTCATTAAATAATTTATAATATAGAGAATAAGGTACGGTAACAGTAATAAATAAAAAATAAAAATAATGTTCGAGTAATGAATACGGAGAATAGGTACGATATCAATATTATGTTAAAGTAACGAATACGGAGAGAATAGGCACGATATCAATATTATGTTAGATTAACGAATATGAAGAATAGTTACGATATCAATATTAGGTTAGATTAACGAATACGGAGAGAATAGGCACGTTAGCAATATTATGTTAGATTAACGAATACGGAGAATAGTTACGATATCAATATTAGGTTAGAGTATCGAATACGGAGATAATATAAATCTCAAAATGGCTGACTAATATTTGACTATTATTCAGTAATAGGTATGGTATGCTAATATGACTTAGTGAATACATATATTCAATAATAGTATTACCTAAATATTACCCTAATATAACACCTCTACTACCAATCACCACACTCCGCAGTCCGCGCTCGTCACTCACTCGTTCTGGTTTCTTTCAATAATATATATGCATCTCACTCTTTCCGGGGAAGCGGGGCGCGAGCGGCGTGCATGATTCACTTGCGGTTGCGTCACCGAGAGCATGCATCTAATCACATCTAATGATCTTAGCATTAAAGGAAGTCTTTTAAAGTTATATTTTGATATATCTCAATTTGAGTTATTAAAAACTTTTTCCAAGATGATGTTAATATTGATACATTTTAAATCTGAATCAGTTAGAACATCAAAATAGTTTTGAAAAAGTAATGTAATTTGATATACAAAGATTTGTATCATCAAACACAACTTTTTCTGTAAAAATATTTACCTTTTTATGATTTAAATATAATTGTCCCGATTTTCACATAAATGATTAGAAGCAATGATGGAATATTTATTAATATAAGTGTTTTTATATCATTTTGTACTAATTCACCTATTTATATTTAGATCGCGTAATAGGATATATTTATACTCGTATTACTAAACATGTGGCATATTAAAATGTTTGTTTAGTTCACTTTGATATTACATAAAATGTATCCTATTACACATTGAAAAATGTAAAAAATGCTTAGTTATAGCACTTAACACCAAAATTAGCTCGTTCAATTTGGACCTTAGAGTAGTGTTAATTAGACCAAAAAATAGAGCATTTTTTTCTGATAAATTCTATATGAAAATATTAAAAGTGATACAAGTAAAGATATATCACTTTTCACTGAAGGTACAGAATTCTTCAGCAAAAAACGGTACCAATCCACAATAAAAAGTCACAATGGAAAAGGATTAAGATATCGTAGAACAATGGCCTATTTACCGGACTGGTTGGCCATGGGGACCGCAGACAATGAGGCACCGGTGGAAACACTCTGAATGGCAATGGACTTCACTGTCCAACGCGCAACGGTTTGTAAATAGGGCTGTCGAGATAAATAATCACAGATCGAGTTAAAGTTCCTCGTTTAAAATTTTTTTTTTCATGACAGGCCATTGGCCGCCAGTTCGCTTGTTGTTAAGAGACACTGCGATCTACGATGATGCTTGCCTAGGAGAAAAAATATTATCACAATGAAGATTTTAGGTACTGAAAAATATTGTATAAGGATCGCGCAAGTTGAGCGCAAGTTCTTTTTTTTTTCTTTTCGCAAATTATGCTAGGTTCAAGGCAGTAGAAATTGCTACATTAACATCATTATAATTGATTATCGTACTAGTGTAAAATCTGCTACGGTAACGATTTTCACACTAATTTTAATACTGAGATGTGTATAAGTTACAGTTGATGTCGCAATGTATACACTGCCATGATCCTAGAATGATTTGCGGATTTTATAGACGAATACTTTGCGAAAAACCAAAATAAAATTGAATTTGGCGCCCAAAGCGAAACGATCCACCTTAGCAAACAAGTTTCTGTTCAAAATAAAAAAAAAACCCAAACAAGGTGCTCAAAGATATTTTAGGGTCTAAGACTTCCAATTTTATATTTTTCTTAATTAGCAACCCTAAAGAGTTCTGTGAAGTCTTGAAAGATTTTATGACAGTTGACTTTACTTAGTGAGGAATTACGTCATATTATATGTCTGACTTCCGGTGAAAGACACATAGGTAGGTACTTTTGTTCTTGGTGTAAGAACGGTGGATATTTATAAAAACGTATATCATTTTAAGTAATGCTATATTGGATAGACGTGTTTAGTGATTCGATTCCCAAAAGTAATCATTATTTTTCATTGATATTTTTATCTATTTTGATTAAAAGAACGAAAGAGTGGCTTTTGCCCTCCTTCATCAGTAGATGAAGGCACTGAAAATAAACAAATAATCCACTTTAATCATCATCATCAACCCATTACATTGTCCCACTGCTGGGCACGGGTCTCCTCTCAGAACGAGAGCGATTAGGCTATAGTCCACCAAGCTAGCCTACTGCGGGTTGGCAGACTTCACATGCCGTCAAGAAAATCTCTCAGGCATGCAGGTTTCCTCACGATGTTTTCCTTCACCGTTTAAGCGCGTGATAATTAATTATTAATACGCATATGACTTCGAAAAGACAGAGGTGCGTGCCTTGGATTCGAACTCGAGATCTTTGACTTGGCAGTCCAATGGTCATATCACAAGGCTATCACTGAACTTATCCACTTTAATAATATTAAAAAATCACAAATCCTGAAGGTCCTGGTAAAGATAATGGGACAAAGTTTAAAAATATTATACTGTCATCGGTCCTTGATAAGTGTTAAAAAAAAATAAATTAATCCGACAATTTGAAATACTCAAAAATCGAGTACAAAGATTCCGTCACATAGATACAGGCGAGGCTAATAAAAGTGTTAATTACGGTTTTAAATCACATTCATGTTTTGAAGTAACCCAACTAGTTTCAAACGCAAGTGGAGCCCTTATTCATAATCTGATCACGTGGCGAGGTCGCGATTCGAACCGACTTGTACTGTAGGTAGTCGCCACTAGGTATAAATACTCAAGGAGTTGAAATCGATCTAGATTAACTAATAACAACATTATATTGTTCCGTAAATTATTTAATATGCAATACTAGACATAAGGAAACAGAGTATTATAATAAATATTAATCTGTATCAAATAAATTGTAAGGACGCTCCTCAAGGCATAGTGTGACGAATCACAACACGTCCAGAAAAAAATAATTCAGGCTAGGTTTTATACTTATTAAACTTAATTGTAAGCTATTGTAAGTACCTGTATTGCGGGTGAGTTATTATTTCTATGTATAATCTTAGATGTTTAAATTTACATTAAAACATTGAATCATTTAGAGATTTTCTTATCTATCCCAAACTATCACTAAAATTTTTGATCTCAAATATTTCACTATTTAAATCGCTATAACCATTCAAACAAACATTCATTTTTACATCACCATAGACAGCTGTAATAGTGTCAACTGTCATTATAAGCGCGTGGGTGACGTACGTGTCAAGTTTCTGGACAAAAAGTGATTTGATTTGAGATCTCCTGTCTATGATAAATAGATGTAGCAATATTCTTGTATAATTAAAATTTAATTAGGTGATATTTGGAACAGTGAGCTGACTTTTTTTATATTGTAGTAGTAATTACATAAAGACGTTTTAATTTTATATGAGAGATATTTTAAATCTTTGCGCGTAAATGAGATACGTATACTAACAAAAGGATTGAAAAATAGCTTATGTAATTGCAACATTATTCAAAACCACTTAAAGAGAATTTTAATTATAGGTTTAAGTTGTAAGGTAGTTTTCTGGTTGTTGCGCAGCCAACCAATTTGTATTCAAATTATTATTAACTCCTCACTTGTTAACTACCTCATAACTTACAGCTTATAAAACATCTAAATCTTCCAATACACTAAAAGCAAGATTTTACGTTTAAATATTAAATTTCACTTCGCGCTTATAAAATGATTAACCGCTTCCCGTGTTCCGTCAAATGTACCTACTGTAAAACACAAATTCATATTAATTATAGTTCATAATTTACTTGTATGCATCGATGTCTTTAATACCGACCGTTAACCGCGTGGGCAAACGTTGCCCAATTCATGAATGGAGTGGACCGCTTCGGGTTCGCCCACGCCCGTTATCAATGAATACTTGTGTAGAAATACGCCGGCGTGTCTGCAAACACAGTGTTGCGAAATGCTGGCATTGAAACTACGCACTAGTTTGCTCTAGTTACTGACCGGTAAATAAATTTATTTGTTGCCAAAATAAATGCTGTGGCGAGTGGGCGACAGTTTCCGGCCACTGTGCATTATGTCCATGCAGTTATGTCGTTTTGGTTATTTTATTATGTTTTGTCTGTCGTGTCTTGGAATTTATATAACTACCATAAATTAACTGCATGTTTACCGCGTTTTTATTTGTGTTATATATAAATTCAAGTAATTTTAATAAATCTTCAATTCTTATCATAATATCAACCCTTTAGGTTTTTTATCTCTCTGTAATTACACTTTTACAGGGCTATGCAGTTGAATGTAAGGTCCATCGGATGTATAAGATATCGAAAATCAAGGATATCTCATCGTTATAATTATCTTTCATTGTCTTTTGCAGGTTTAAACGAAATTATTGGTACTGATTTCATTTAAAATGAAAGTTGTATTGAAAGTGAATTCATTTGAATCTCAAAGCTCAAGGTCAACCTCATTTTAAGACACGGCTAAATAAAGTACTATCTGTTGTCATTCAATATATTGTGGGTCTTTTACAACCAATGTTACGACTCTTGCGGTTTCAAAAAATATTTTACATAATGATGTTCATGGCGAAAACAACGTCTTGTTTCAAAATATTACATTACATTGAGCCACTCACTAGCAAATTATTTTAATTATACTTTTACGTTAATTTATTAAAATGAAGTATACAATTTGTAATCTCTTATATGTTCGTCATTATTAACTCAATTACTGTGGATTTTAAATATAAAATAAAAAATAATTTAAATTCCCTAAGTATAAATATATTAATTATTCAGTAATTAATTGATGTGCATGATTGCGAAAAGAGGTGTCTGTGAATCGCACTCGAGTTTTACCACTTGACAGTCCAATGGACATAACACTAGGCTTAGCTGATTTTCGTATAGATATGATAAAACAACTTAATTTAAACACCTAAGGACGACTACCAGAATGAATGGAAGAAAAGGATATGCTGCACCGACCCCAAATAAATAGGGAAAAGGGCTGGAAGATGATGATGGTGATGATGAACCGCTGAGAGAAATACTGATGCAAATATCAGTAAATGTAGCTACTAAAGAAAGGATTCCAAGCTGTACAATATTCAGTTTTCTAGCGTCAACAAGCTAATTTACAGTAAATACACCGACCGTATAGTTGAACTCCCGTGGCCGCTGCTTTCGCGCCGACCAATTAAAATTTCAATTAAATTCTAAAATCTTGTCAAATTGAACGGTACCCTATAACCTTGGTTGGGCTGGTACAAGTTTAGAATGCTTAGCGAAACTAGAAAATAACGTGTACTTTGGGATTTCAAAATTAATAACTTCGTTCACTGTACAATAAATGAAATAATTGTAACTTCTTAATAGATTTCATCACCTTCATTGTTATATAAAAGACAACAATAACATTGAAAACCATAAATTTAACCATAAGTTACTTAATTATGAATGTACTCAAAGTGCTTGTCTGCACTGAACAGATTTCAATATCCTGAGCAAGGTAGGTAATAAATTATCCAGTGGAAGGATATAGGCTCCCTCACTATAAAAAATATAGTACATAGTCCATTAGTTGTAGTACAGCTAGTAGAATTCAATTGCCGTAAGTCCAGTCAGTTGCTATTAGCGTAAAGGTACATATTTACACTCCAATTTTAGCATAAAAATATCTGTCTTTAAAAATAACCATTAAATCCTGTTAGAATGGTTCCATCCGCTCAAACACTGCACTACCACAGTTCAAGCGTCTAAACGAACGCCACTTGTTCCCTAATCACGAGCTCTGATCAAATGAACCACTTTGAGTGTTAATCACTTCGCGGGCAAAAGCGAAATGTTTTGAGACTTTCCTTCGAGAACACGAACAAGTATCTTGTGAAACGTTGGCTAAATAGCACTTAAAAGAATACACTTACAAGAAACATTGCAAAAGCGGGAAGATTTATTACAAATACGATAACTTTGACGATTGTTACAAAGCTAAGGTAATTATTGTGTCTTGCTAGTTTTTATCCGTGGCTTCGCTCCTGTGGACGAAAATAATGAGTTTAATCAGAAACCAACAGTAATGATCTCTTCTTTCAATGGATCTGCTTACAATAGAGAGGTCGAGCTCTATCTCAGGATCCGTTCTATTAATTGAAATAACATGTATTGCAGTTTTAAGGGCGGAACATATATGCTATCTAACAGTGATAACAAAATTTAAAACTGTTTAGTAGTGTTTGCACCAACCACTAACAAACGGACAAGAATTCCAAAAATCCCATTTCTAGGTTCGGAGGCGATTATATTATGCTCTTACTTACTTATACGATTAGATACAAGCTTTTACAATTATACACTAGTAATATCCGTCAAATTGTGTGATCACTATAAATTATGTTTTTAAAGTTCCTACACAAAACTTCCTATTTCGCAATCTTCATTTAAATCCAAACATTTAGAATTCGTTCCGCTTCGTTACTTACGAAGTACTGAAGTACTCGAAAATATTCAACAATAGAGAGAGCTTTGTACCGTTTTGATCGTCTGACATACGTCCGTTTGGATCATGATAACTTTTTCTTATAAAGAATTCAGTAGATTGCTTGTCTAGTAGATTGACGCTAAAATTGTATAGTGTATTATGTGTTTTTGACTGAGCTCCAAGGCAAAGGTATTGTTGATGGAAACAGTTTAATGGAATCGTTGATTGTAATAGGGAAGTGAAATTTAAAATGTTGATGGAGTTGATATCTTTAATTGCCTAAAGCTATAAATTTTTACGGTAACTTTATAAAATAAGCAGCATTTAAAATAACATTAACGGGAGAAGAGGTTAATGTTAAAATAGAAGAAAGTGTGAATGCAACTACATTAATAACTAGTAAATTATTTTAATGGAGTTGCACTACAATTTGCAATAACATCAAGAGAAAAAATACTAAAATGGATAGGTATATAATGCTAAATCAATATTGAGCACTATAAAACTAATTTCTTAAAGACGTGCAACCAAACGTTTCCTGTATAATATTTCAATTAATATAAAATACATTATGCTTCGTGTTTTATTAACGCTATATCTATTAACAAGTCACGTAGTGGTGTAAAATTTAATATTGCTTTATGAAATTCATGAATGAATTTATCGTATTTGCGGGTCATTGATAAATCTGTCTGTTTGGATAACCTTCCGCGTTTGATGCCCTGAATATGAATCGTAAGCAATAACTCCAGTAACTGCGAAAATCTAAAACTGTATTGATTATAACGTAGGAAATATAGAGAACAAATGACACATGGAAATTGATCAATCGATTACTGATGAAATGATTTGTTTGACATTATTAAATATGCCAAAAAAGCACAAGACGAAACAATTAGAATTATATACATAGTGCGGAGGTTTTAGTGATTTTCCTAATGAAGATAATAAATAAGAATTGAAACTATTGATATTAACGCAAATCTCAGTCTATTAGAAAGATGTCTCAGCTACTTAGACTACGATTTTATTAATTTTGACGTCCTCTATAGTAGTTACTAATAAGTAAATCTCCAAATGGTATGAAGACTGAACGCGATGACACCATTAGAATCACGCATGAAGTCAAAGGCCATAATCGTGCGTAATTATTGATATAATAGCCCATCTTTTATTGGTACCTGATAACCCATTTCCTTGTTTGAGTTCTATAGCATTTGTAAGATAACAAATAACTGAATTATACGCTAGTTTTATCTTTCATTCAGAATATTGTATTTTTGTCCAACATTTATTTACATATTCACATCAATCAAATAAATAAATAATAAATAAATCAATACTGTTTCTGTTTTACATATACATTCTCAAAGTCTAGATTATTCATTTTATTATCATCAAATCCTTATTAATTATCAACTTTTGTGACAATTGTAAATATTACGGCCATCTGTAGCAGAAACATAATATTTATTATCAGGTTACGCAGTTCCATACGTGGATGGAATCAAATTCTTTTTGTGTATAAGATCTTAACTTGAACCTACTGCCAATTGGGCCATCCGATTAATAAATTTTCTTCGACTTACCTATTCACTATTGCAATGGGCGTCGAAGAGTGGCTAACGTGGTACATTGTGTAAAGAACCATTAAAAGCCAACTATCGGAAACAGGTTCCTTATTGCTGGACTCGAAGACAATGGCCTATCAATCTGTCAGTACCCGGAGGTATACCAGGAAATCTTATTGTCAGTGAGCTGAAATGTTGCTTGTTGGAAAAAATACTGCAACTGAAGTGCAAAAAACGGAAATGGATGTAATTTGACTAACAAAAACACCACTTGAGACTTTTTTGCATTAAGGATGTTAAAAATTGGATAAAAGCAAGAAACAATCTCGCCAATATTTGGGATTAATCAGATCAAATAAAAGAAGAATCTAAACCATCCATTAGAAATATTTTGAAGATGAAGTCACTGAAGTAGTTACCTGCAACAAAGATAAAGAAATATTAGTACAAAGGACATTATCGTGCTAGATTCGATAGGTATACAAAACAAGAACAAATATTACGTAATCAAGGAAATATTTATAAGCTGACATCAGTATAAATACATGGTGTATTCTTAAACTTAATAAATATTTAAATTTTATTCTTCTATGATTACGTTATGCAGAATAAAGTTACGCATCAGGTTTAATCCGAATTCAATTTGCAGGATGCTATAATTAAAAGTTTCAATCATTTACACTTCTTATTCACATACCATCAAACCTGTATTCCCAAAAGAGCTAGTAATAGGTGTAATACTAATATACACCTATAGTTCGCCGATGTCTAAACTCCGAGCTACTACTACAATTCGCTTGACCTGGGAATTGAACCCATAACCTTTAGCGTAGCAGTCGAATTAGCACCACTAGACTAATGAGGTAGGTAGTTCTCATTCGCTCTTGAGAATTTGTATGACGGTATTTAGTTTCGAATAAAAAAACAACCTGTATATACAATAATAATTATGTTTGTGTAGGCGTAAAGTCATTTAATGAATGAATGAATGAACGAAACGATTTTTTATTGACCACAGTCAATGACATACTCATTCATGTTCTGTTAAAGTGCCAATATGTTTTGGGTGTGGCATTAACGGTTTTGATTATTTATATAAAAAACCTACGTTGCGTCAATTTGACCCAAATTTGGAAATATTGAATGAGTATCGCATAATTTGGAGATCTGGTAAAACCTCTCTGAAAAAGGAGTTTTGGTTATTTTTTTAAGATGACGTAGGTTCAGTGATATCTGTTACGTATTATTTAGGATCTTGTTCGGCAGATTTTCGCGAACGGTTCTGTTTAAAATTATTGTATATACTTTATTCATTATTATGCACTACTAAATTCGGTATACGAGAAGTCATTGCTTTACTACACGGTTCGTATCAAACAGCTGTTTCAATGTTATTAATTTGCTCTAAACGTGGAAAAATAAACGGTAGTTGTTTGTTTTCTTTACTAGTATAACAAAAGCTTTGCATAATAAACTATGTAACAGTTGTAAATGTATGAGTACACGTGTCAACTTTATGGTCAGACGTTAACTTAGTACCATCGAGCCTATTTCCCGAAGGTTTAAGGTGCACTTAATGTACACCTACAGTTTTCCGGTATGTCTCATGTAATAGGGGCAAAGCCATCCCACTCCCTATCCAAACAACGTTATTAAGAATTGTATAGAAAAGTCAATTTAATATCGAAGCTCACCAGCCACGTATTATGATTATGAAGTTCTTGTACACACGGCTACACATCAAGCTATACAAATCCAGTTTAGACTGACCTCCTATTAAAAAGGTAGTCCGCACAATCAAGGTCAGCTTATATTGGTTTTGTATAGCTTGATGTGCAGCCGTGCGTACTTATCGATACTAATATAATAAAGCTAAGCAGTGTTTTGATTTCAACAGGCTAATTGGAATTACTCAAATCTGAAAAATCTTTATATGATAGCCACTTTCATGAGGAAGTCTATAAGCTATTTAGCATCATAAAGCGGGTGAAACTGCGGGGCACAGTTAACTGTATTGTAAAATGGACAAAATACATGCCAGAGAATTTAACTGTAATTATCAAATTTAGGGCAGTAGGAGTGTCGGGCGTCCAGCAGCAAGATGGGTTGACGACATAACTTACGTCGTTGGGCGTACTTGGATGAGAGTGGCATGGGAAAGTGGTGGATGGCACAAACTTAGGGAGGCCTATACCCAGCAGTGGGTGAAATCAGGCTGTGGATGATGATGATGATGATGAATCAAATTTCGAGTTTTAATGAGAAATATCATATCCTTAATTAAATTCAGTTCACACCTACCTCATAATATTTCTATCTATTCTTTACAATATGCGCAGTGGAATAATTTAAATGATGCATAATTATGCGCTAACAGCAATTTAATGCAGAGATAAAGTTTATCTTGTTACAAGCCTAGATAATGACGTAATCGGCTTATGTGTCTTTGTTAGCAGATGGTTGGAAATTAACAGTTTTATTTTAATTTAATAGGTCTTTAACCTGTTGGCCTTGACAGATGCTTAGCTTAATTATCTAATTGCTTAATCTATTATTCTTTTGTTGTGCTTTCTAGTAGTAGATTTGCATCTAAAAAGGGGCTTGTGTCTATCAGATCTACAGTATCAGATATGCTGATCAATCGATTTGCAAAGTTAATCGGTTTATAGATGGGTGAACATTGGAAGTCATATGAAAACCTAGGACAATCGTTACTGATATTCCAAAGCCTGTAAAGCTTGACAACACAATGTAAAACCATCCAGAAACAGGGTTCCAGAGGTCTGACTGCAGTCGCTTCATGTTAAATACTAATAAGCTGCATCTGATTAATTTTGGGTGTCTTCAAGACGAGAGTGAATAGGTTTCTTCTAGGCAAGCGCGCTCCATCAACATCAGGCAAATTGTGGTCAAGCAAAATATCTGATTATTGTCTCTTTACGTTTAAAATATTTAGATAAATATATGATGATGATGCAGGAGCTACGATGCCACAGACAGATACACAGATACTATCTACAAAATTATAATACCACTCTTTTTCGTCGGGATTAAAAAAGAGAATCTGTAAATTAGGTACTGAAGCCCATATCAGTCATTGGCTATCGAAAAAATAAATTTAGCATTGTGTCTGTCTATAATATGAGACTTAACGGGTTAAATAAGGAATAATTTAAACTTCCCTATCGTTTAAGAATTAAAGCATGTACAAGAACTTCAATATAATATTATACTGTCAACTCAATCATTCATCCAATCACAAGTTTTGCAACAGAAAATTGGCACATTACCTGTCTCCATTGAATTGCCGTTACTACTGCTTGTTTTAAATAATTCATATCTCAATTGAAAACTAAATCTTATTGAGCAATATTATTATTGGTTACCAGTTACTGCGTTTTGTTCATCATAATGTTATGACTCTATTTATGCATGAGGAGTGTTGGGTAGTCCTTGCGCATAAATCTTTTGATCACCTGTTCACTGAAATTTTGAAAAGTCAAATTAATGTTTCGACGCTTTCTATTTTTTATTGTGTTCACGTTTACTATTTAAACCATTATCTCAACCATTATCTCGTTTGCTGTAAGCACGTTTTGCGTATAAAATTTTATTTGATACAATGTCAAGATATAAATTGTAGTGTAAAATATGTTCGCAGGCAGAATTTTAACCTGCATCCCTCTGGTTTAGTGCACTGGACGCATTTGCAACGGAGCTACCGAGGCCTGTGATATCTAATTCCTATTTTACATTCTACGTTTTAAAGTGACGTCATGTCCTTCAAACCATTGAAGCGGCGGTAGCCTAATGGCTAGGGCGTCGGACTTGCAATCATTTGGTTGCCGGTTCAAACCCCACCCATTGCACTACCGACGTGAACCCACTTGTAACACAAGCATTTTAGCTTAGCACGAGGGGTTAACAAGAATACTAGTAATGTGCGACCCACATTGCTAGTAAGATTAAAAAAAAAATGTCTAAAATTTGAAGCTAATAATAAAAATAACTTTTAAAAATGTTTTTGATATATCGAAATCGTCTGTCTACTGAAAGCTATTTCTCCCTGTGAGCGCGTTGGTTTGATTCCTAGGTCAAACAGTGTTATTATTGTGATTTTCAATTAAATTTTAACGACGATAGGGTCGCAACCTATTACATTGGAGCTTAAATGTACCCATGAACTGTGAATCCATGTGTTAATGCACGTTTACCAGCCCCTTCAACCCAAAACATTGTATTTCTTGACACAGTTCCATGTATTTTCACTTCAGAATTTGTGGTAATTAGAGAGTTACAATAATTTATTACAATCATCTATCTATAAAGTTTCCAGTTTAAAAAGAGGCGACTAAACGGGATTTGACTGCCGTCGATACTTCAACCATTAAACAAAAACACATAGCACAAACTAAACTCGACAGATCATGTCGCTCGTAAAATTTAAGCCCCGTAATGGCTATATCAATCAACTGAACAATTATAGTGATGCAAACACCAGGTGGTCAGTTTTACGTAATAACAATTGTTATATTAATATTAATGATACACAGGCTATGTTAGAATTGCCGTTTAAATATATTGACGGTGTTTTCTTAAAATATGCTAGACATTGTGAACATATTCCAAGCTAATTGGATTGAGTCAAAGTTGTACAAGACTTTAATAAATTATATCGTAGAGACAACAGAGCAGAAATGGCTCTTATTCCAAACCCATTGGTATGAAACCAACACGATATTATTTTTTCTAAAAATGCTGTGATCTAAAAAATTTAAAGAAGTATAGAATCATTCACTCCACCCACGCAATGAAATTATAAATTTTAATAAATTAGACAAAGAACTTGAGAAAAATGTGCTCATACTCGCCGCTTATCACCTAATGCGAGTAGTAAGGCCAACTCAGGGTCAGTCGGTCGGCAATAGGTCAAAAAGTTAACTTGGTATGGCTGTAGAGAACGATGGGCCTGTTTCCTGTCAAGCATCCTGCTTATGTAAAGCTGTAATTGAATTGTTTTTATGCTCAAAAAGACTTCACGTACTTTTTGGGATATTTTTGATGATTCCTTTGACTCTTGTATTGTCTGTCGTAAGACACTTCATCTTACAAGCAGGCAATTCAAGAAAAAAACCTTTTCGGTATCAATTCACTGATGCACGTAGTGGTCTCAAAACAAATTGCATTGTATCTACTGGCGGTTGACGGGTAAATAAAGGAAAGAGGTAATCACACAAATACCGTAAGGTGAATACATTAGCACATACTTAATTTGTAACTCAGATTTGTAAGGAATACCCTAACCGACTCTCATGTACGAGCGTGTTAATGATTGAAGATGAGCTTCAGTGGTGTGTCAGAATGGGAGCAAGTTGAAATATGTAGTCTCTGCCTACTCTAACGGCTTGACAGGCATGAAAAAATGTTTAAAAATAGAAGTCTGTTTGTATGTGGCGTTGTTACTATCATTTTTAACACACCATAACATAGGATTAGTAACTTCGTGCCGCTTAAGATCACGAAGTATAACAACAACACAGACATTGACACAGTTTGATCCGGTCCAGATAACTGATAAGAGTGCAATATAAAAAGTGATGGATGGCTTTGAGAAATATGGGGAGATACCAAGCTAAGCGTAAGTTCAAAAATAAATTGTGTAAAGTTACAGGTTGTATCAGAAGATGAAATATATTACAATTGTTTGAGTGCATTACACAAACAAAAAAAAGAATTAACAATCATCCACAATCTTTGCATTTCAAACATACCAAAGGAAATCTTAGAACTACTATAGTAGCACCTAATTTTCTAAACGCTTACTAAGTTTTGTAAGCAGACAGTATAATTATTGACTCAGTAAATAGTCCCAAACATTTCGAATCCACCTTACCCTAAATTAGAACTAACAATATTGAAATATATTACACAACAACCATCTTCAATTTTGTCCAACTATCTGCTCACATTAATTCACATTTTGCTTTAGAAACTGGATCGTAACACCATATTCGGTACGAACCGTTTGGTATCACTTTCTGCAAACCATTTATGGCTATGAATGCCTCATGAATTATCCGCAATGGTAATTTGCTTTTGAATTTTTTAACCACAATGCTTGAAGTAGCGAATTTCGTTAAGAAACTGGTTGGTATGCTATTCAAGATTTTCTGTTTTGTTGCTATTACAAAAGGAATTGTAAAGGCTTTTATTTTTGTTTTATGTCTGATGTCATCATTTATTCCGTTTCTTGAATTGTTTACGTGTGTAAGCAGTGTTTTATATGAATACTTACTAACTAAAATAAATTTATTCTTTGTCTGCATTACACTCTAGATTAGAATTTTAAAATAAGGTAAACTTTACCATATAATACTGCATTATTATCTAAATTAAAGAATTTTAATTATTTGGGTATTAACTTTTATCTCAATGCACAATTATTTGAAAATAATCTGGCAAAAAATAATAAGCAATTAATTTTTTAACACGTGCATTACTTTAAAAGTGAAACTACCGTGACATATTGTGATGACAACATCAGTGTTACAACGTATACATGTATTATGTAAATTGTTATCTAGATTTGTCTGTTTATCCCTGAGAAATCTCTTCACAGTATTGCAAAGCCAGTTTGCTTTTCCGTCAAAAATATAAAGCTTTTATGCAAGACTTAGAAAGGTCACAATGTTATACGTGGGTGATGATCCAAGAATTGAAATTTTAAACGTTGACTAGACAATCGTGGGAAAGCAGTGATACACATCAAATATAATCTACATTGCCATCAGTAGCTTAGAAACTTGGAAAAAACTACAAGAGTTTCTCGGAAACAAGCACATGCTGAATATTATTCTTTATCTTTTTTATAACAATATCATGTTTTATCTTTATTTTATCATGTATACTGTCTTCATTATATTTATAAGAATATAATTGTTTTATGACGTTGTTTAACTTCAATGAACGTATCGGATGTTCATATTCTAACCCCCACCGGTTCTATACTCAGTTTATTTATATGAATACGACGACGAAAGACAAGACAATGCTAAGATTATGATTTCATTTAAAGGCTATTAAAAATCTATTTGTATTGTGATATTAATTTTTTTTATACACATTTCATATTTTGCTATTCCAGATTTTATTATCTTAATGTCATCATAAAAATTAACATACCATACCATCACGCCTGTATTCCCCGAAGGGTTAGGCAGAGGTGTACTAATGTACACCCACATTTCGCCGGTATGTTTAGGTCCCATGTAATAGGGGGCGAGGCTATTGCCACTGACCGGGCACAAATCCAGACTCCGAGCTGCTACTGGAAATTTCATAGAAAAACTCAATAACACTTTGCTCGACCTGGGGATCGAACCCAGGACCTCTAGCGTAGCAGTCGCGCTTGGGACCACTAGACTAACGAGGCAGTCATAAAAATTAAAATTTATATATATAATTGTTCGATATGTATTTTGAAGTACTGTTTCCTTTGAAGAGAAATTCATTAGTTTAAATCCATCTGGACTAATCTCAACCATCTATGTAAGACGACTTCATTCCCACGAAAGATTTTATCTGGACTACAGCATTCAATATAATTAGCTTGCTCAATTAAATCTAGATTCTAGTGATTCAATAGACGGTAGGCCCAATGCTGTCTTTGCGATTAGAAAATACTTAGGCTTTCTCTGTTTTATAAAGTGCTGCTATTAATTAATTATTTGTAGAAATATAGAAATGCGCTTCAAGATTTTGGAAATCTGAGTTTGTGTTTAATTTATCATTGTAAGTATTACCAACTTATATTTTTGACAGTTTTTAGTTTTATGTAGCTGATAGTTATAATTCTATAAGTCTATATACAAAAAAAATAATGTTACATATCAAAATGTTCAACGCCCTCTATGAAAGCAGGTACCACTCAAAGTATCGTTGTAGATAGTGTTAGGTTAGAGGTCAAAGCTGTGCATGTAAAAAAGGTAACTGACCCATCGCCCACTTGCGTGGCAGCAATACATTACCCTTAGTTGACTTCGACAACTTGCGTAGGATGGGAAACAGCTGATAAATCTATGGGTGATATATACTACACTATATCAAATTATGGCAAGATTTTTTTTTGCGTTTTTCTAGTTGGATTTGTGGTTCTGTTTTGCTGAGTTGTCGGTCTTACTGTTGTGCCTTATGTGTGCAATATAAGAAAAGATGATAAGCAGTATAATGTCGCTCTAAGAGTTTTTGTTTCTTTATTCATAATAGTTTCTTGTTTGTCTTTTATGTCACTAGTAAAAGTAAATAAGGTCATTAAATCATACTATAGAAAATGAAAAAGGGTAGCTAAAACTACTATAACCTGTTTTTCACTTTTATTTATAGAGGAGGACGTAAACTTTTCCTATTCTAGAATATTTTATGGAGTCCTATTATAGCGCCCCAATTCAATCAATCAAAATGTACTTAATACTTATTGGCAATCTAGTTCGCTAAGTCGTAAATCATGAAATTTTATAAATATGTATGATTTTCATATAAATATTAGAAAAATACTGTTAAGAATGCTGTTTCTTGCTTATTTTTTATTATTTTTTAGCATTAAATATTGCGAAATTTTCACAAAGAAATGAATTTTCTAATTAAAGAAAATTTCTAGTGAAAGAAAAATTCGATCTCAGGCAGGGTTTGAACCTGCGTCCCTCTGGTTAAGTACACCAGACGCTTTACCAATTAAGCTACCGAGACCTGTAAAGGCAGTCGTGTTGGTTGAAAGACATAGTAATGTCTTCAATAGATGGTGCCGACGTCGCCTCAAGACGTAGAAGGTGGAAGAGAAATTCGACATCACAGGCAGTGGTCTCGGTAGCTTAATTGGTAAAGCGTCTGGTGTACTTAACCAGAGGGACGCAGGTTCAAACCCTGCCTGAGATCGAATTTTTCTTTCACTAGAAATTTTCTTTAATTAGAAAATTCATTTCTTTGTGAAAATGCTGTTTCTTGTCGATTCTTTTAAGGTTCAATCTGGGTTAGTACATTAATTTCATGGATTGTCTAGATTTTGGAGTGGTAATCACCTACTTTTGGTATTAGGTATTTAAATTACGTAATATTTTTTAAAACAAACACATTAATTCATTTGGTATTGGATAATTGAATATCAATTTGTTTACATTTATGGAAAACAAATTGTCATACCAATTTAGTAACGGAAGGTCACCAGGTATTTTAAAAATAAGATTCTTGACTCACCTCATTATGGAGACTAGTTGGCTTTATTGTTATTTATTTTGGAAACCTTGATTAAGTAAATTTAAAGGCTACATTATTTCTATTTGGTAGGCAAATAGTTTGTTTATATTCACTTAATCGTTACATGAATAGAGTCCTTTACATATTGTTTGTTGCATGTGGTATTTGCATTTCTTTTGTTATGTTGCTGCCATTCAATTAGATCAAAGATTTACATCCCATTTAATGTTTTCATATTGATAATTATGGATGTTTATGCTGTCAAATATATTTTCCTCCTAGATTCATAGTACACTAGAAACTTCTGCTATACCTAACCTAACCTACCTTTAGCACTCCTATGTGCTATGAAGTATCGTAGAAAGTAGTACAACAGAATACCAAACCCAGCCCTTTAGAGCCTAGCCTTTTATATGAGGTGAACGTTATTATCGCTTCTCATACTTCTATCGAAGCGAAACAGGCTTCAACATTCAGGTACTGATATTTCAATTTCGCGATAGCTCATCTTACTTATCTTCACTTACAATCTAGACACAAGTAGGCAATGTTAATTGGTGCCTAGAAAGTCTTGGTGGAAGAAGATTGCTGTGACCATTTACGTTTCACTTTAATTGATTATAATGAGACTTTTTGCTTAGTGAAATTGTTGGTATTATATGTACGGTAGTATTTGTAAGGCCTTTACAATTATACGCGAATTATCAACAGGCACAAAGGTTCACGTATTTGGCGAAGCGTTTACTATTAAAAGATTTTAAATAAATGAATTGACTTTCTATAGTATTGCTTTGAATGCTTCTTTCGTTTATTTTTGATTTGGTTTGTAATACAGGTAAAAAGGTTCTCGAGTGGAGATCACGCACCGGAAAACGCAGTGTGGGACGACCTTCAACAAGATGGACAGACGACCTGGTAAAGGTCGCTGGAAGTCGTTGGATGCAGGCAGCATATAACCGGTCGTTGTGGAAGTCTATGGGGGAGGCCTTCGTTCAGCAGTGGACTTCATTTGGCTGATATGATGATGATGATGATGATTGTAATACAGATCAAAAGATTTCTGTGAAAGATTACTACTTAATTACTACTTTCAATTGTTTCAATTGAGCTAGAGCTTCGAGGCCAATGCACATCAAAAACTATATTGTTTTTTTTTGTTTCGCAAAGATTTTCAAAGTCCATGATTTTCGGTTACATTTCATAAAATTTTACGCCTTATATCTGCTGATATTATATGTTACTGTATTCATCACGTTGTCTGTAACTTAAAACCTGCATTGGACCTTCAGCGGTTGTTATGTATGTTATGTTTTGCAAGAACATTATTAGTAATTAAATCAATAATTATCAATCATTTTGATGCAAAAAGCTTTGTTCTTATTTCTAATTACCGCAAAATTTAAGGATTAGCCTTAAGGTACATAAAATTTGATCAACATTTACTTACCTAGTTCGAACAGTGAACAGTAGTGGGATTTTTCGGTAACGACAGTATTATATTATCTGTTTTTACTATTTCCTTTTACGAATATCAATTTACCAGTAACGACATATCACGCAATGTTTTCATCATCATCATCAACATCAGCTTAGATACGCCCACTGTAGGACTAAGACCTCCCCAATGATATATTTTGATTTGGAATCATTTCAAATTCATATTCAAATATAGCAATGTCTATTCTAAGTTCTGTGTGCAGATATTTTATTTAACAACTTACGGATTATCACAAATACTAACTGACTAATACTAAGCACGGACATGTTCTTACAAGTCTAAATGTGTTCCAACAGCAGATAAGCACAGGAAATAAAACATCAAAGTACTGATAAGGCGCCTAGTACGTAACGCTCCTATTTGTAGGTATTACGAAATCAACTTGTAACTGCATGTAAGCTTGATCGATAGAGATTATACGAATGTCCATTGCATGACTGTGTAACGTAACTTTGAAAGTTATAGGTTGACAACCTGTTGGTGCAGGAAAAATAGTGTAGGTAAAGAAAAATTTTAATATTTTATTATAAATATTATGATCTATCTGTCAGATTAACTAGATTATAGATATATGATAATGATAATGTTAAAAATTATTTATTTATTTATTTTTAGGAAAGCTTACAGACTAAAAACACTTATAGCTAAAGAACAATATTTTTACTTAAATTGCTAAGAATATGTATATTTCAAAGAAGAACTTAAAGGTAAAGAGAAGGAAAAAGAAAAAGAAGAAGAAGAAGGAGAAGATCTCGAGAACTCAATTTAGGAAGTGATGCGGTCTTTTTCAAAGTATTTTTTATTGAGTAGTTTTCTGATTGTGTGTCTATAAGTTTATATTCCTCCTTTTTTTTTTACAGCAAAGAAAAAGATAGACAATTTTATGAATAAACATTCATTGAAAGTAAATATTGTAGAAATCTATAATAACAAAAAAAAATAGGTAGTGTTACAAAAGGAAAATATTCAAATATTTTGAGGTAACTACGGTAATTAAAATATTATTTCAAATAATAAATCTGCCTTTGTTGAAATAAATACTTATTCTGAGAACAACGTGGAAGTAAACATTTCCACTTAAATAATTTTACAGCCAATATTATGGGTCTATAATAAGCATAAGACAGAAATAGGTATTAAGACAAAACTTTATGCAGTATGATAGTGAAAGCAAAGCGAAATTGAAGGGTGGAAACTTAATATTTTATACTTAATGCTGGATTTCTCTACTAAAGGTCTCGGAAAATAATTTATATTTTGAAATTGCTATAAAGCCTTAACACACTGATATAAATGTACTACTGATGTATTTGAATAAAAAAAAACTATTACCTGTATAAATTGAATATTCATAATTGCTTGTTTATCTATGTTACGAAATAAGTCTCTACGCAAGTTGTTAATTGTGAAGCATTTGATACGCACCTCGAGCAAACGTAATTATCGCCACAATTTAAATGAATTCGAGTACATACATAATAGTTTTTTAATTAGTAAATGATTTTTTTCTCCAACCAACTTAATTAAAACTGTAGTTGATATACACAATGTACTTATAATGGGCTCTTTACATTTAAAGACGCAAAGGCTATGCCTAATACAACATGTAGAATTGTAAACAATCCTAGCCCAATTGGCCCTCTAAAACAGCAATTTGAAATTAATTAAACTATCGCTGCGAGGATCCGTTCGTGTGAAAGCAACTTTATCTATAACTCGTTAACGGTATGCATTTAGATAGTCTGCAGCCAATTTATTACGCCGCGTATCGCTTCCATCTGGATGTATTGATAGCAATGGAAGACACGACTTTGTTACAATGAGGAATTATTTCAAATAACGGACGCTGAACTGACTTAATGGTTGACAATAGATTTGCATGATGAGAACTGCGTCGTTTACTTTGAATGTTTTAGACCGAATAATTCCAACATCGGCATTGTGAAAATATTTACGAAGAACAAATAATTGTGTTCCAAAAGGTTTTATTTGCTATCACGACTCAGTGAGGTGAAGGTGACGCATAATCAAGGTGCATCAGATTTTAAGTTATACCTCTAGCATGTTAAAATCAGCAATACATAGTCTCGCTTATGTACTACTATAGTAGACATGAGAATTGAGCGACAGTATGTATGTTATGTAGCTCTTAACAAAGTAATAGAAAAATACATTATGGAGGAAAACAAAAATAGAATACATAGATCAATTTATCTTCCCGTTCAAGTCGTTAATGTCAAGCAAGTGATGGATGACGAATCAACCCATTTCCTAATAGGTTGATTGTTTGAAAGAAAGTAGCTATTGGTCGGTAGCTCAATGAGCGGATCATCATATCTGTAGAAGAACTGACCAAGGCTGAGGTAGACATGTGCTCGAGCGGAGACCGCGATTTGACAAAAGTATTGTAGGATTGGATTTATGACTAGAGATTTGATGCTGCAAAGCTTATGTATAAAGCAATTACAGTGCACCCGCTGTAGCGTAGGATAACGACATAATAATATAACAACCTGGTTTAGCTAGGAGAAAGAAAAGAACTAGTGTATTGGGAATTTACTTATTTTTTTAAATGGTTTTATACTTAAATATGTGGCTATTACTGAGCTTGTTCCTAAATATTAGAAAATCCGCAAGTCAATCGATTTGTGTGTTTAAGTTGCTTGCTTGGAATTGTCCAAGCCAAGTTATTGGTATTCAATGTGTCTATTCGTAGCTCATCTACACCACTCTGTGTGTATCCCGTAATCGCAGCAAAAGTGCAAATACGTAACGCCCGAATGGTTTTATTCGGTAGGTCACTCACTACGGGTGGAGCCTGATACGCTCCGTCACCTTACCCGGGCGGTGAAAGTCCATGAGGATTTCGACACACATTTAAAAAGGATAATAATATTCCTAGCGAATAGTATTACGTTTCACTTGATGTTGAAACAGCTTGTGGTTCTTCATCACAGAAATGAAAGCAACCTAAAGCAGGTAACGTTTGTTCCAAACATTAATAAACTTAACGCAGTCTTGTTGCAGAGAAAATTATTAACAATAATGTAACATTAATACTTAAAGCTGTTGAAATGAAATATTACCCTTTGGCACGATTTCTGATGCTTATTATAAGCTTGTACCAACAGTATGTGTAATGGGGAGTACGCAAGTGCACGTGTTAACGATGACTCTTTGGTTATACAGTCGTAGTTATTTTTTCACATATGATTCTTTCAAACATTGAGATTCAGAAGCTAACTAAGGTTCAAGAAGAAGAAGAAGGAGGATCATGGAAGTTAAGTGGAGGTGGGCAGGACACTTGGTGAGACGGAGTGTCGACTGGTGGAGTAGGGCCCCGACTGAATGGTGACCGAGGGATGGCAGTAGGAGTTGTCGGGGGTCCAGCAGCAAGATGGGTCGACAACATAATTCACATCGTTGGGCGTACTTGGATGAGAGTGGCACAGGACCGTGGTGGATGGCACAAACTTATGGAGGCCTATACCCAGTAGTCTGTAGATGGGATGATGATGATGATGTTTTTTTAAGAGGCACTGAACATTAGTACCTCTTAAAAGTACAGTATCCAAAATCCTAGCTGGTTACTGAGAAATTCATAGAAAAACCAAAGAAAATTTTGGAATCTAAACCAAGGCCTAATGCTCAGTAGCTGCTCTTGTGACCACATGTACGCACGACTACACATCAAGCTTTGCAAAACCAATATAAGCTGGCCTTCAATAGTGAGAAAAACCTTTACAATGGGAGGTCAGTCTAAACTAGTTTTGTATAGCTTTATGTGTAGCTGTGTGTACAATGCCATACTATGAAGTGAAAAGCAAAATTAATTTTAATCTAAAGTAATGAAATAGTTAAAGTAAAATTATCGGAAATTCATACAAGAAAGACTATTACGATATGAAAATTAAGCATTAATTCATTATTTTACGGCACGTTAAGTTTATGACATTAGAGACTTGTAGCTAAATATCGAAGGCACACATTTTGCGTACAATATTTCTATTCAAAACATTTTGTGCGAACATTTAGCAGCTTATCTGTACCTAATATTTTTTTTAGGTTTACATAACCACATGCCTATTAGATATTTTGCAAATATTTTAATTTTATGTTTTGTCTAACTTATGAAGAAATGCAATTCACAAACTAACGAATTTATGAATGTCAAGATCTTCTTTTTTGTACTTAGCTTTTTGTTTTTGGTGTTCAATAAAGAATATTCTATTCTATTATATTCGCCACGACCAATATCAAGATCTACGTAGAAGGATACATCTTTTTCTTCCTCTGTAATGTTAGTATGATATACACAATTCAATATTCATGCCGCAGAACCATGTCAGGTTCTTCTAATGTATCCTATTGGTAGATAAGGTCCTCATTGCACGGTAGATAGCATTATTTTATTGGTCCAAATAAATCAATATCCACATGGATCGTCCTTCGAGGTATGTTGAACTTCGGACTAAAAACCGCAATTTCCTTCCCTTGTCCTATACTTGGGATCATAGGCCGTAATTGCATTCGTCACGACCATAAATTTAATGTACCCTACAATATGCTAAGAAGAATACAACAGGTCTTTGCAAGTTTGATTGAAATCAATAAGATATATATGGTTAAAATAAGGTTAAACCCGAGAGCGAAACAACCAGGAAATATCAATCAATCTAACAACAAAACAAATCAATCAATTTAAAAACAAACCCAATTTGGACTTTAAATACGACTTCCCACTTTTACAAGAATTGATCTCACACCCACACTGTTACCGTATATGCATATTGTAATCTAAGCAAGAAAGTCGTTGCCATCCGTTTTCTTGTAATGTTTTGAGGGAAGCTTACAGTAAAAGGTCATGCTTGTATTTACTGAACATGCATCCTTCCCTTGTAAGGCAAAGTGACCCGAAGTTGTATAAATAATTGCGTGTGATAGTAATTTATGAGGCTTACTCATTTATGAATCAATGATGCGCACTATGAATTTAAACTTTATGTGAACAGAATGAAGGATCACGTTGCGTGCTATTGTTTTTTTAAATATTTAAATAAAGAATCTGATAACTTAATGGTTGGCGACAACGCGGAAAGCTAGTACGGAGAAGGTGGAATGAGCTGCTGGACTCTTTTCATAAAGACTGGTCCTTAACAGCAACGGAGACATAGAAGAAGAAGAAGATAAGTGAGGCCTTTGCTTAGCAGTAAAGTAATAATAAAGAGGCAAAGAATGTTTAAATGATTAGTCAGTCAAATGTTGTATTTCAATGAGACCATTATTACAAGTACTTTCGAAATGTCAAAACTCATAAAGAGCCGGCAAGAAACTCCATAATAACTCTTTTAAGAAGAAGATCAGCGATACTTTTTGAAGAATCTACTAGGAATTATCCGAATAATCTTTTTCTCTATAAGAACAACAAACTAGTTGATGACATTTGACCTGAAAACGAAAGCGAACAAAGTACGGACTGTACTTTGTTCATAATAATATCCCCCGAACCAGGCACCAAGGTAATTAAAACACATTATATTCGACAAAGATTAAAGCAGGGCCTGAAGACCTAAATTCTACTAGAAATTTAAATCCACTTATTTAAATCTCCTGATACCAACAAAAAGTGAAGGGAATAGGTATAATAAGTTTATACAAGCAAAACTAATTAAGGTTCCATTCTTTATTACCTTAACCACACAACAGGTGTAGATTGCGTCACAACTTACCCAACAGGGGCTATTGAACTTAAATGATATTAGGTGCGCAGAAAAAAATAAAATAAATCTTTACAATAATACTTATTGGAGCACGATCGACCTCTTTGCGTTTGCGCAGCCCGAGGGTGTAGAATATGATGAAATGCGTACACATGCGTCGAGTAATATCAGGTTGTGAGAATTTGTTCTACAGTTTTATTTATTGCTTTGTGATGGGGTTAAGTAATGAAATTCTGTATTTTGTCATTTTGCTTTAAGAGAACAGGTACATTTCCTGTCTCCTTAGTATAGTGGTCTAAGCGTGACTGGCTACGTTATAGATCCTGGGTTTGATTACTAAGTCGAGGAAGTGTTATTGAGTTTTCTATGAAATTATCAGTAGCAGCGCGTTGTTTGGATTTGTGCTCGTTAATGGCTATAAGCACAGTTATTATTGATGGGTTAAAAGAAAATGCCGCCGACAGGGAATGGCTAATAAAGAATCAAATATAATAGATTTGACTCAGAATTTTGCACTCGCGTTCATCAAATGATTTGCAATTTCTTTTACAGCTTATTAACTTAGTCATGCAGTCATTTATAATAAAGAGGGATTAACGGTGAAACTATACAAACCGTTGGAGGATTCCACTTAACTAACACATTTTTTTTTAATTCTGTAATCTGGCAAATTGGCATACAAAAATTAACAAATATATTATTCGTATTTACTGATTCACAAGGTATATCAATTTTAAGCGTATCCTTACTAACATCCCCATTATCACCATCGACCCATTTACTATCTTACCGCCGAGCACAAGCTTACTCAGTAAAAGTAAGAGAGGTAAGGCTATAGTCCACCAGTCCACCACGCTATCCTTGGCAGATATCATACGCCGTCGAGAAGATCTCAGGCATGCAAGTTTCCTCACAGTGCTTTCCTTCACCGTTTAAGCAAGTGATAATAATTACGTACATTATAACGTCAACCTTGGCTTTGAATTGGAGACTTACAACTTGGCAGTCCAATCATCATTAGGCTATCACTCCTATGTTAAGTGTACCACTAAGCATTAACTAACTGACATAAATTTACTTAATGGATAATTCACAACCGATACTGTTATCAAAATAATTATTCTTTGATACATTCGCTGCCATATTTTTGGTTGGAGCGTTCTTGCTTTTATGTCCAAATCTTATAGCAAGTTTATATTTTATAATTGCAAGAATTTTGTGACTAACAACAAATTATATTGCAATATTTATGTCTACATTAATATGAGTTGCTTCATCATTCTGAATTGTTTGCAAGAGTCCTATTTTTTGCTCATACGCACTAGTTCCAAAATATGTTCACAATTCATAGCCAATATTTTATTCAGTGAAATTTACTTAAAGAGAAAAATAATGAAACCGAATCTAATAAACATTTTTACTTAACAGATGTCATTAGTCGTGCCGAAATTAAAACGTTTTTAATTGATGGTGAGTGTATAGAGTCTAATATAGATGTGTAAGGAGGGAATCCGGTAAACAGTAAGGACTCTACAGCAATAGAAACACTATAAACGTAGTGATAGGATAGGGGTGAATATTTGATCAGTAGTTTAAAACTATAGGTTCATATAAAACTATTTCATGAACATAACTAAGTACACTTATTGTACTCGTGGTATATATACCACGACTACAAGTACAAGAGTACGCAGGGGTATACCCCTGACATAATGTCTACGTAAATTTGACACAACAAAAGAATTAATTTGTTTCAGGCGTTAATAAGGCTATTAGTTTTTCGAATCAACAATGACATTGATGTAAAAACATGATTGCCCTTCGCAAAACATAATTAACAGATGTAGGAGAAAAAAGTGTTGCAGCACCAATGATAGTTAATTGAACAATTATTTGGTTACAAGTTAATTAAGTTTCGATACCATATCAAGTAGGTACGTATGGTAATTAGAAAGAATAAAATCGATTTTTGTAGTAGAAGGGTGTAGTTGACATTCAAAATACAAAAATCTGCAATTTCAAACAACAGACAATTTGAAAATTATAATAGATGAATAAGTTTAAGAATTGTGATTACATAAGAAAATAAAATACATGTAGTTTTCTACGATGTTGAAGCTCATGACAAAAATAAGGCTATAAAAAAAGAAGCCCAACAAAATAATTACAATTCTATTTAAAAATTCAGAATAGTTAAATTAAAAACTTTCTTGAATAAATCATTGCCTAACTGAGGCGTATTATTAAAAATATCTCCATTAATAGAGCAGTCATACAGAACTAAGATTGTTCGTTATAAATTGTTAGTTTAAACGCGAACCATTCCTGGTAATCAATAGTTAATTCTTAGTAATAAATTTCGTTACTACAGGACTTGGATGAGACAAATTGCTTTACAAACAATATACATTATAAACCTTATAAATTTTGTTATAGAGTTGGGTTTAGATTGCTGGCAAAGGATTGGTTTACAAGGCTTAATCTGTAGATTTTAATGCTTTCTAAATTATATTCTCCCGTGGTAATGAAAGGTGCATGTATCTGATGGTTTAATTTGGGTCAGCAGATACTGTGGTACTGGCCAGTGGTTGGGTTTGTCGGAAGTCAAGTATAAATTACAAGCTTTATGGATTATTTTGTGTTCATTGTTCATGTGTTCACTTTCGTCTGTATACGCACCCTTTTTCGATTCATTACTAGTACCCATTTTGATTTAAAAGCAACAACATCATATGAAATTTCTTAAGCGAACATGAGTTTTATGAGAAAAAACCCGCACTTCTAATATTTTATCAAGTTCAGACAGTTTAGTGAACTAATCAAAAAAATTCGTATGAATTTGGCCAAAAAGTTGATTGGCTTAAATGATATTTAACAAAACCGTCTAGAATTCTAATCTATGAACAATATAGATATAAGTGTCCAAGAGTCTGTTTATATAACAGATTTTAAAAAAATACAATAGCACATCAACACCTAAATAAAATTGTATTTCTATAAAACCCAAGTGATAGTTCTATTTTCTCAATTCTCGAAGGACCCTTTTCAATTAGCGGTGTTTGGAACACAAAACTCAGGCAGATGCTATTATATTCTGATCCCTTTTTTTATATTACTTTTTATACTATCGACAGGTAATATAAGACTACTCTATTCGGTTTTCTTTTTTATTTTCGTTCATCGAAACATAGTGAGTGTATTTGAGGCTATCTTTGATAAAGTGAGATTCAGGGTTTGCGGACTGGGTAAACACTAAATTTTAAGGCGTATATCTTAGAATGGGCTTGATTCCAATCGGCGTTTTTTACGAATTTAACAGTATCAGCTCTGTTTCTAAACCACTGAATGGCAATAGGCTCGAGTTCCTTTATAAAGGACCTAAACATACTGGCGAACTGTGTGTGTACTTACATTAGGTAAACCTCTTCTTAACCCTTCCGGGAACACAGTCATGGTGGAATGTTATTATAGAAATCTGGCCCTACTTATTGCATATGCATTTATTGGTTCGATCGGTTCATTTATAAGATAGTTAGACTATATTCAAGATGAACCGCCCATCTAGTACATCTACGTGTTTTAAAAAATACGTAGATATTTTTGGTGTAATTGGTCTAAAACTTTTATTTGCCTTTTACTTTGTGCTGCTTAGCATTTTATTTTAATTAGTTATAAAAATAACAGTAACAGAAGAATGTGTGTCTGTTTGTTTATTTCATCACTATATCAATTTAATAATAAAATAACAATAAATATGTCACATAAAATACGGCGACAAAAGAACTTTACTGGGGACTTACTTCTGTGTCAGGTTTTGTCGCTTTAGGCAGTTAACAGCAGTGTAAACCATCCTGTTTAGGGTGACCAAGTGTTTTATAAATTTCATTTCATTCAAGTGTATTTTAAAGAATATTAGAGAAGTAGAGGTTGTAGTAGTAGTAGTACTCGCAACCGGTGCGTGTATATGACAAGATATGTATGAATGTGGAAGTGTTCGGTAAGAGGTATGCAAGAGTCGTAGCAAGTGGCGGTCTTTAGTCTCTGCTTACCCGTGTGGGAAAAAGGCTTAAGTGTGTGTGTATTAAAGACATACATATAAAAAATGGAAATAGTATTATATCGCGTTGAACACAGTGCAATGTTTGGTCTGTTTTGAACTGAAAAATTATAATACCTACTAATAAAATAAACATGTTACAAAATTATGGTAGAATCAGGAACATATCAGAATAATTCAAGTTGAATATTTCGTTGTTAGAAACCGTAAAATAAACAATAATTATTATTCAGTAATATCGATTTGTTTTCATCGATATTACTGAAGCATTATCAACGTACAATATTATTTTAATGTATTTGTTGAGTTGTAACTTAAATGTAAATTAAGCTTATAATTAAAATATTATTCATTCCTTGACTAACAAAGTTCAGTTTGAATTTTTTAAGTAATACACTATCGATTATAATGTCCCCACAACAGCATGGGAACCCTTATTCAAACCTGCTGCCGTACCCTTACAATAATGGACCCTATATCTTTCTCAGTGTCTATTGGAATGGGTGAAAGAGATGGAAGATCAGTTCCATACGCCCACGGGACTCCCGCGGCTCCGAAGATCTCGATTCAATTAGCTATGCTGTTAATGCTGCTTTTACTGTTGAACTTTATTTTTAATTGTAAACTTTATTGTAATTTCGATTAGAAATTTTGATTAAGATTTGATTCCTGGTGAATGTTTGTTTAATGTTGGATTTCCTTCTTATAATCAACGAATATCGGGTAGTCAATAACAGTTTTCCTATACATGTGACATAAAAATATATTAGTGTACCACAGCTTAGTATTGATTAAGAACTTTACAAAGAAGGTTTTGCACAGCATTCAATATAGTTAACACCCAATTACAATAACTGCTAAAATCCTAAAAAAAAAACAATCCGATCGATCAGATAAATACAGTTAGCAATGTCTTATTTATTTCACACAATAATTTGATTTAAGCAAGTTACACAATTGAAGTAATTAGGATTTTAAAAATAGAGTTGTATTGTAAATTCAAAATACTTATATCTTTATCAAGCCTAAGCCATCTTTGTAGTCAATTTAAACCAAATTGCTTAACAGTAGAGTTGAAATCACATTATAAATAAATCTCGATTTCTTTTTACGTTTTACCAAATCAAATTAAGTAACTTCAATAAAAAGTCTATTGAAACCCAATTTAGATATTTTTTGCAACAATTAATTGCAAAAAGTACAATAAGAAAATTGACAATTTACTTGCTTAAATATTTTTTATGCATTGAAATGAGATTCGCAAAAAATAATAGATATTATTGTCAGTTAATTTTTATTTGCAAGTTACCTAATAAACCTTAGCAAATTTGCGGAACCAATAAAGTATATTTTTTTAATAAGCATCAATAGCATATCTATGTGAATTGTTGTATTCACACAGAAACAATTTTCGGTTTACTACTCGTGGATAAAAAATTGCAAAGTGCTGGTATAGACTTTAAGAGAGCATTTGATAAAGTTAATTTGAATAAAATATTTCAATTAACGTCGAGACTCGAAAGCACTCCATAGGCTACAATCTAATGACTCATAACTTTCGCACAGAATGATAAGTAATATTCCAAGTTTTTCAATCCTACACCGGCATGGTAATAAACTTGAACTAAGAAACCTCTCAGAAAACAAGTTACTCCACCATACACATCCTTTGGTACTAAAGTAAGAAAAATATTCAAACGCTGATTGAAATCGGAACTTTCCAACAAGTCACTTTACCTTACCTCATTTGATAACAAATAGAGAATTTCAATTGCAACTGAGCGTTCAATGAGAAACGTGATGGAGCATATACTAGGCAGAGTATTTTAAAGGTTTTTTTAAGTGTAAGTGCGGTACATTGCACTCTATACAAATGCTAATATAAAAAGCAAACGGAGGCCTTTGGAGCAGGTGGGTGTTTATTTCGTTTTGGGACCCTTGAAACGTCACGTACTTATGTTTGAATAAGCGTCTGTTGTATGAAATATTGTCTGACGTATCCAGGTCAGTTGACCAAATGAGTTGTCTGAATTCCGAAATGTGTGACTTCGAAGATGAGATTGTATTCATGACTTTATTTACTTAGATCAGTGCAGTAGTGTCGTAGTTTTCGTAATTGTACCATCTCCATGTTGATATTTTTTTAATACTGGTGTTATTTCAATACAGTTACTTTATTTTATTTATCGTATTTATTCTTAGAATAATTGCTTGAGCTTCAAACTTGATCAATTTCCTATTTTAGTAATATTAACTTCTAATAGGGTTACTATGAATTTTTATATGCCATAAATAAGGCTAAAACATGTCAAAAACATAAATATTAAATAAATCTTTTAATGAAAGGCATTTATGATGGTCATAAATAATTCAATAAAGGTATTATAAACGGTATTAATGAATACTTAAACGAATTGCATACAAACGTAAATCCGGATTTTGAATTAAATGAATTCAAACTTCAGCTAGATGTTCTAACTGTATTGCAAATCTATATAATGATAGTAAATTATAGAAACGTTTCTGACAATAATTTAATAACAGTATCGTTCATGGTGGGTTAGGAATAAAAGATACAGTGTATTGACCTTTCTGTCATCCGAAGCGAGCTGTATGATATTTTTTTGTAAAAAGTTCACAGCTGAATAAATTGATTATTGCAGTAATTGTAAGCTATGATATAACTTTTAAACTACGTGATATGTCGATATTTACGTATCAAGGACTCAAATTTCGTAAATGAACAGCTGTTCATATATTATATTCTATACACATTCGAGTCTTGCTTTAAAAAAAAGACTTTAGCGTATCGAAAGCATCGATAACATATTTTTTTTCTACTTAAAAAATGTATCAATATAATGTTCTTAAATCTCTGAGTTTGGAAACTGTATTATTGCAAAAGCACATAATATAAGGAATCTGAACCAAAACTCGTCGAAAGGCTCCATAGAACTGTTTTGATTTTGATGCCTACAACAACTACATAAGCGAGATGACATTTGTACTCGTACAGAGGTATGCGAACTGTAAATTGAACTGGTTTAGGTGCTCACAAATGCTTCTATGAAGCGCTGGGACTGCTGGGGTTAGTGAGGAATCGACGTACGGAGAAGCGGAAAGCAACCGTTCTGAGCGCAGCACTATTTATTAGATATTCCATATCTGAACCCAACATTGACGACAAATACTTATTTTAGTAACACAATTTCAGTATCGTGTATGCTTCTGAATATCTGTCAGCCTTGGATTTAACTTTCTATTTCCATTTGCTGAGGTCAGCCTGAGACCTCTTCATGAGTACCTGTCCCTCTATCGGTTCCTTTTATGGCGTCGTTATCAGTTATTGGATCGCGGAAATTATAATCAGAGGGAGCAATTTTATTAACACCCTTTCCATTAATTAAATTTTCTTGCTTAGATTTGAATCAGCGTTAATACTTGCAACTTAATGAATAGTCAGGCCTTTCACTTCCAAAGGATTATATTTTGCAATTTAATGTCTTGCGTCTCTGTTAGAATGAATACTTACAATGAAAAGTTTATTCAAAATCAAAATGGTTTTTATCCATGTTTATGTAGGAGCTTTTTCCGAAGCCACCTTTCTAAAACCCATTATCTATTTTAGGAAGCGTAAAAGTAAAGTTGGATAAATATTAACCGAACAAATTAGAGGGCCCCGCCACCATTTGTTTAGGCACGATCCCTCTTTTGTCTTACCCCCATCTGTTAGCATAACTATCAGAATTGATGGAATATTAACAACAGGCTCTATTGCCTCTAAATTCCATTTAACAGCATAGGTTCTATATTTCATGGACGAGTTTTACGGCTTTTACTCGTGAGTTCTGAAAATAAGACCTAAAAGTAGAATCTCCTTAAGGGCATTAATTACATTGTTGTTTACTGTGGTTTTATTGGTCGTAAAAGAAATTATCATGGAAGTAATATTCATGGTCATGCAAATCGATTGCTCTTAAGAAGTAAATACGATAACGATATTTCCGAGTTTCATTAATGTTCCTTATTTTTTATTTGCCTTTAAGAATCAGAAAATGTTACGCATTTTTGTAATGTATGACGTCATCGTTATATGCAACAATATTGAAATATTGTTGATTGTAAGTGTTGCGAAGTATATAATGATAAGCATAATGTAAGTACTAATATAAAATGTGATAATTTAGAATAAAGCTACTTTGATTATTAAGATCAAGAATACAATGTAAAAGAGCATTATGTATGCATTAACATAGGAATAGTAGGTTAAGTAAGTATATGGTGAAGCAATGTTGACATTACACAGGTAATGTCAACAATACTGCTCCGTAATATATTGCATTTGAAATATCTTTTGGCCAATTAATGGTGTATTAGGTACTTCATGTGGTAATTTTAGTGATATATATGCAGTTTGATGGTCTGATAAAGATGTAACTAGGCTAAACTGATACCCTTTACTTAATGACGTCACAATTATTTCCAATTTCTTCTTTATTTCGTCTTGGCCTTTCAAATAAAATAGTATAAAAAGGACAAATTGATCACGATCTATTATGTGAAATCAAGGTATTAAACATCTAATTAAGTAAAATGTCTTTTATACCTCAAGTCCTACTAAAGAAATACTTAATTAAACAATTTACTTGGATAAAAACAAACATCCGAATGTCCTGTTTTGGATTCCAATTTAAATACCTATTTGATTGGCTTTGGCTTTCAATGTTTGCATATTAAATAATTATGAAGTGTTAATCAAAGATTTGTATTGAAAAATTTATTAGGACCAATATTCGTCTATCCTTTGTAGAGTTATAATGCTCGTAGCTAAGGCAGATGTTAAAGAATAAGATATAATTCAGAAAAATACTTTGCAAGTATAATATACATATTGGCTGCTAATGTTCATCAATTTTGAATGATCGCTGGATCGCTATATCTGTTTGCCAGAGACAAAATATAATTCTTTTATGTCTGTCAGGTAGAAAAGTCGAAGTTATTGCCACTTCATTAAGAGTGTGAAAAAATCTAAGGGTACCGGTCTCTAAGGGTCGGGCACACGATCTAACGGCCCCTTTGGTGATAACCATTGGACCACACTGGAAGCTCACGCTCTGATGTGTTGCTGGCTTTATATGTTTACGGATTATGGGAGATTAGGGAAGCTTAACGGGATGCTGGGGTTAAATATAGGAACAAATTGATAGAAATGAAAGTCAAGATCGAGGGATCGACCACAGGGTAGATGCTGAGCAGAAATCAAAACTCAAAAACACATTTACAAAGTCCCAAATTTTCGATCTTATACTTACGAGTAATGTTTTCATATTATTAACTGTTATTTTACAACATATATCGGAACCTATTTGATACAAATTTAACATGCACATTTTAAAAACACCGTGAGATTATCAGCTTGTCTTTTAAATCCACTTAAGCATGCCGTATAAAATCGTTAATAAGGTTAATCTTATACGGATGAAGCAAACCGTTAATTAAATTTAAAAATCTCTACATAACCTAATTCATCTTTTTATCAAGTAAATCGATGAAGAGATTATATTTATCACGTTTCTAGAGGAATTCAGAAAAGAGGAATGCGATATTTTCATAAACGTTCTCCTACTTTATAACTAGTTGTGACATTCCTGAGCTGTCCATAACAAAGTATATATTAATCTTGCTATATTCACTGTCACTCTTTAAAGATGCAACAGTAATTGAGCCTAATCCATCATTATTTTTAAGTGCGATGGTAATAAGCTAAATATTGTCAAACAACACAGTAGCACAATCCATCAGTTGACTGTTACATTCAACACAGAGTAACGAACCGCTCATACAAGCTCACTACCTACATCTAGCTTGTTAACATTGGAAATATTAGAGGTGTCTACTTCACTCAACATCGTTGACAAGTAAAAGTAAAGAGATTTTTGCCGTTAATAAAAAAGTAAAAAGGCAAGATTAGAAGATTAGATATACGTACTTAAATAGAGATTTTGGGTATAAGCATATTCAAGGCTCTCCAAAGGGTCTCCTCTTCCTCAAGTAGCTTATATATAAGCTATAACTAAGAGGAGACCCCTGTTCAGTAGTGGACTAGTACCTCCCTAAATGAATAATTGATAAATTTTTCTTAAATCATTCTTATAAGTCAGTCAATTGTGTTTTTCTGTTAATTTGCACTTCTATACTACATACAAATGCGAAAGTTACTCCTTCTGTCTTTTTGGTATTTTCATGCCTAAACCTTTGAACAGATTTCGATAAAATTAGAAGATAGAATGTATTTTGAGGAAGGACATGGCTGAACACACAAGGTTTACTTTTGCCTCAAAAAGCCCTATGGGAGGCAAGTAAACCACGAGCAAGAGCTACGTTTTAAAATAAATATTCCTAATACTGTTTTTCGTTCATTATTTATTTCAGCAAAAGATGATACGGCTACGCCTATCACACGGGTTCTTAAATTCTTAAGTATTACTAATATCTTACATGTTTATTGCCGCGGTTAAGGCCGTGTTAAGCGATTACACTTAAGGTATTATACTGGATAATCTTGTAAAGAATCTGTCAAATATACGGGAGTTAAAGAGCTTATTATAAAACGATACACGTTCCGATTCGATTTAATCGATTATGAGAGATTCGATTTTGTAATCAATTTTTGTAGCATCTAAATTCATGATGTGAATAAGCAGCGTATAAAAATAATTTTGTGACGAAAAGTAATTGTGATGTATTTGTTGAAAATATTTCACAACATAGGTTTGACGATCAGATTTTCATCTTTATGATTATTAATTTTAAAGCGAGACTAGTTTTAAGTCTAGATACGATCAAGAAAATACTAAGATCCTGTTTTTATTTAAGATAATAATTTAAAAAAAAATACTATTACGATTATAATTCAAGGATATAAAAAATCCTGTGATGAGAATTGCATCCCGAGATGATAATAAAAAATCTCCTAATTAATTTGAATAGATCAGGATTCCAAAGCTTTACAATATCAAGGAAAGTTCCAATCAAGTATTTAATAAACAGATTAATAGCTATTCCAATTGAAATAGTTACAAAATCCAAAATCCTACGCAAAACTGCAATTAAAACTGCAGGTTCCTCTAGTTCATACACTCACCCCTCAATGACAGCTTGGAAACTTTCACCCTCTACATGCATATCTCTTCAAGTCAAACCATGACAGAGATACGCAGAGAGAGTGGAAGTCCAAGTATCGTGATATTTAAACTGGCCACTACTATCTTTAAACTAGCAATTACTTGCTTTTAGTACTGCCGACAGGGCCTATCTTGGGACCCGTTGGGAAAATATTTGAATTTGATTTGTCCTGTCCTGTTATGAATAATATTATACCAAAATACATTAGCTGTGTACTTTATACAAAGATGGAATTATAGTAAGAAGAGGTAATGATACTCCAATTAACATTTTATTGTTACTCCGCGTTTCCACTGATGACAAAACATGTTGCAAACATCTATCTAACTCTGTTTCTGTCTCTGTATTTCTCAAAGAGTTAGTGGGATAGGTAGCTGTTTCCAGCATGATTTGTCGTCAGTGGAAACGCAGGTTCCAGGTTAGGTTCTCGAAGTTTTTGAACAGATACTGGTTTCTGGTACTAACACGAATAATAGACATGAAATAACGTCCGTGCTTTTACAAGCATTCCAATATCTAGACTATATTCTGTATCCTTATTCCAAGTCAAATCTCTTTATACCAAAATTCATCGTTAATTAGGTATAAAACCATTAACAGACGAAGTTACTTTCGCATGTCTTATTAGGAGTATATTCTGTTTAACTTTTTCTGTGCTTAAATAAATCTATCATTTCTTTTAAGCCTCAAACATCAATTAATAACAGTAAGAACTTCGTGCTAATACTTCCGCACATTGTTAATCTACCCCAAGGTCATCCAAGTGACTTTACAATGACTATGACGTCATCACCTCCTCAGACTGATCATGACAAATTACTTTTAGATGTTTCGATCATCGAAATTCATTCTAACTGTTGTTTATATACAGAAACGTGTACAGGTGTTTCAGTGGAAGTTCTTTGTGCGGTGTCTGGCAAAAAATAGGACACCGACATGTGGGTGCTAGTGAGCGATGAATTTTGATACGTATCAAACTTGTGATAAAGCATAAAATTAAAGTTGTTATTATATGATGATAGATTTAAGGTAACAATACTTTATGGGTATATTTTATACTTATGTAACCAGTCAAATGAAGTCTTTTTTGAGTTTTTTCCGCTCTTTGTATTAAGTGTGTTCTATTCAGTTACAAATCTTGCTTAGGAAAACATCTAATTTTTTAAAGTACCTACCTACTTAACTAGTCTGACACTAGGCGATAAGGTAAACCCACGATATATTTTTATCTAAATCGGTTAAGTCGTTAGACTTATACGTACCAATACCTGTTAACATTGGACAGAATTTAAAATATGTTTACGCTTAAATTTCACTTTTAAAGTTTATAAATAAAGTAATTTTTCAACATAAATGTTATCGTCATCTTAGATTTTATATTTGAAATTTCATGAATAATACTAAAATGTGGTACCTACTGTTATTGTAACGATATTAGTGCAATTTTTTATTATATTTTGGCATTAAATAGTCTCGGTAAGCTAAAGCTTCCCATTAACTTTAAGGGACGTAGGTTCGACTTCAACCTGAGATCGTATTTTACTTTCACTGGAAAATTTACGATATTATAATTTATAGTCCATTACTATTTCTGAACTATTTCAGTACTTAGTCAAGTTTAACTTAGCTAATTCCAAGAACAATAAAATCTGCTAGTTTTATTTGCATGATTGCGGTGTGGAACAAAGAGACCCGACAGGGCCTCAGGAACAAACACTACAACGTAAATATCATGTTTATTGCCTACCTCCTTATCGATAATAACAGTAAAAGATTAAGTAGTGACTATAAGTTAAGTTTAATTAAAGTAATCGCCAATAGCTAAACCAGTTAAATTGTCTACAGAAACAAGAACATCCAGTTTTAAATTAATTGGTCCCATGTTATGGTACAAATTGAATCACATGACCGCATTTGACACAAGGAAAAAAAAATCCCGTTTCTGAGTAAAATAAAAGTAACATTTACAATTAAACGAAAAAGAGTGCCTATTAGATGAGCAGTGACCAAGTCATTGTTATATAAAGAGATAATTTTGATTACTAAACCGCATGAAAACGTGTTAAATAATAAAAATTCAAACTATTGATAACGATAAGAAAACATGATACATTTTAAGATTCTTACCATAAAATTCAAAGGAAATCCTTAATTCTAGATAAACTTAATAGACCACGATGATTACAGCAGAAATGATCTACCATTAAAGTGATAAGTTAATGGAACAGTCATAAAAATACGCATTATAACTGCAAAATTGAAGTTTTACGACAATTTGCTTCGATTTTATGGTTATTTGCATACCTACTTGTTATATTATTGGGATCATTGGTAATTTATAGGTAAAAATATACCTATTTATGTTTTAAAACTTCGGACATTACCTAGTAAACGTAGTAAAAAAACAAATACATTACTCATTACTGTTTACTTAGATTTTTTTAAAGGTCCGAGAATATTTTATTTTATTTTAGCCTCTTTGCAGAAGTTATTTTGTACAGTAAGGTAGGATTTCCATTTTTCATCGGACAAACTTATTATGTTTTTTTTTGGTACCCACGTAAAGTCACATTTGTTATAGGTTCTGCCTGAATGCTAAGGGTTATGGGTTCTATCCCTGCACTGAACAAAATTTGTATAATTACTTACCAGTTCCTATAGGAAGGAATCCTAGTGTCGAGACAAGGTTTTCATTTAAATTTAACTAAGGGAAGAAAAAGGAGAGTAAAAATATTAATAGATCTTTTGTTATGATAATAGAGGCTTGATGAATAAATCAGTAAATGTAATCCAGTTTAAAAAAGCGAATGCAACAAGAGATAGGTTAAGTAGGTAGGTATTAATGAACTACATCTTTTTGCCTTGTCTAGAGATTTCGTAGAAAGTGATTGTAAATTGTCTAATCTAGAAACTAAAACGAAATCATCTGAAACACTAGATCAAATATCCATTGTAAAGAAATGAAACATAATATTAAAAAGCGGCCAGACAGCAAAACTACTTATAAAGCAATCAAAATCCATACAATAATAATTTCACTTTGAAATTGTAAACCTCAATTCATATAACAATTTCTTTTAACCGCATTAAAAATTCCAGGTCGTATATTGAATTTGTTTTTAATTCTTTTGGTCCTTTCTTAGTTGATGCAGCTACAATTTCTTGTTGGCAACGAAGATTGAATTTCACTTGCACTACCTACATAAACTCTTCATTTGCCGATAAGCATAGTTATGGGCGTGGGTATGAACCTTCGGTGGACCTGACTCATACCAGGATACATGGCTTCATTTGTCTATGAGTCAATACACCCCCACAGAATCCAGGTTAAGATGACATTGTGAAATCTTGCGCAATTACTTGGAAATTACTCTTATGGCACTCACTTCAAACACTTAGAAGATTACTAAATATTAGCTTGACAGACATTCAATTCAACGACACAAGCACACAAATTCATCTTGGTGAAAAACATAATGGTGCTTAAATAAAATACGGCAAAAACCTGGGCATTTCCTAAAACCATTGCAGTCGCTGAGAGTAAAAACTTTATTTTATATTGTAACAGTAATAAAAACATGTATATACGACCAATGGAGGGGAATAATTGCTGCAGTCACTGTACACTGCGAAGGTTAATTGCGAGACACGATCTTTTTAGTATATCACTCCGACAAGTTGTAGGTACATAAGCCTGTTAAAAGCGTGAAGAAGTAAGGACCGTTGCAAAATTTAATTAAACAGCATTCTATGTCTAACATTAAATTTTATTAGCATTAAAAGACGAGGTCGATAAGAACAACATGACAGGGACTCTAGAAGAAAATTAAAGTCCATAATCCCCTTTAAATCTAGCCATTTGCATTCAAATTAGACACAGCACAACACCCCGTTATGGCATTCACAAATGGGTTTTCAAATTACTGATGTGGAAATCTAATCTAAAGATAATAATGTATATTACGGAGTCATGATTTCTGCTGTAAAGTTCACCAGATACGACGTATACTAATAGCATTCCTAACCCCACACTTTATCACTGACACACAATTTTCACGATATTCATATCAATAGTCAACCTCATAAATATCAGAAGCTATCAATGAAACTATTTCTGTTTACAAGTTGTTACTCTGTATTTATGTTTCACTCACCTAAAAAGCTGAGACTCGGCTTATCATCCACGGAATCATCGTCGTCAAAACATTCCAATTTCTTCGAATTCATATTCCCATCACTTTTGCATACAAGTTTAAGAACAAACTCCTTTTTTACAACACAGAAGGTCACAACCACTTGTCTCTACCTGCACACAAGTACAAGATTAGCCAACTTATTATTATAATAGCACTGAATTCACTCACAAATCTATATACGTTTAAGGTTTTTTACACACTTGCTATGTCTTCTTTTTAATCCAACAAATGTCACGAATTTGTTCTGTTAGCAGTTAAAATTTGAATTTCAACGGTCACGGCGCGCGCGCTAACGTCCGTCACGCGACGTCTCACCGACGCGAATGACGTTGCGTGCGCGCGGCGCGGTGCAGACATGTGCGCCTAGATTCATGTTGGACGGACTGACCTGCATGATAATCTGATTATACATACCTACTCTATATTGTTTTTGTGTTTTGTTCCTTATATAGCCTTATCTTTTATTGACATTGATCGCGCTATAATTCTTTGTTTTAAAGACCATTTTAACGATAAAAACATTCTTAATTATTGTCTTCCAATTAGTTTATAATGTAAAACCAACATGCAAACAATCTGGTGGAATAATGGTGTACACGAATTGCAAAAGGGGTTGCAAACCCCTCGAGATCGTACATTGTTTGGTCCGCATGCGCCAAAACTATAGTAATAATAATACCACCCTCTACTTCGAAAATTAACAATACAGTTTTTGTATTCAAATTTAAAAGAGGCGGGTAGTCGCTCTTTGTTTCTAATTTCTTTTAAATTATATCAAAAGTCTGAAAGTTATCAGCTACCCTGATTGAAATTAAAACCATAAAATTGGTGAGTGGGTTATAAAGCTTTGATCGGATCGAGCGTGCTTCCTTACGATCGACCGATCGAAAAAAGGCCAAAACTCTCGTAATGTACAAAAGGATGTTCCCACACTGTGTTTCTTTTTTATTTTTATGGTCCAAGGCCCTATGATTCCCCGGCCAATTTCGTCAGACGCGACCACCTTATAATTTTGTACACCATTAATCATCGTGAGTGATTCAAGAATGACAAACTGATCCCCGACAGTGAAAGTTCGAAACAGGTAAACACCAATTTTGGGAACGGCTGCTTTAGCATTTTCGATCATATTACGAAACGATATAAGAACACAATTGATTTCGTTGAAATGCAAACATATTTATGCGCAGGAGTAATTTTAGATGACAAAGATCGGTATAGCCTTGGACTTAATGTTACCATCGCCGTCTTTAAGTTCGTTCAATTTGCCGCGTTATTTGTTGAAGAAATTGTTTCAAAAACATTCGTATTTAAATAATAGGTATTTCATGACAGTTTACGATCAATTAGACAGCGACTATGTGACTAATTGACAGTCATCATAGTTTTAATTCTCAACAGTAGTATATGAAATCGATAATAATGTTTCTTTTATTGGTTGATGTGACGGACTAGTGTAGAATTGGATTTAAAATTAAGACGGATCGCATTTAATGACTGAGTTAATGGACGTGATACTCTGCGTGTACAGATCTCGACAAAACTTCTCGTTCAATAAAGTCGCGAGTGTTTATTAATATCGCCCTACTTTCATTGACAAGTCTACCATTGTTCGTAATGTCACGTTACAAAATTCTTAAATTAAAACGACGGTGAACTTTTTCTTTAAAGAAATCCGGATCGGTATTTACATTCGCTTCATTAAAGCGATCGTTGGACACTTCAAAACTATATCGATCCAAATCGGTCGTAAAAAGAGCATTTTATTATAATGAATCCAAACACTTGTCATTATACATCATTTACATAATGACCCATTCTTATACAGATGTTGGGCGTATGATACGTAATAAAATTTATGGTGGAAAACCTGAACAATTTATAAATGTTGGACATGATTTAAAATGTAAGTAGGCGCGAATTACCCGAGCATTATGCATGTTTAAAAACGTTGTCTTTCAAGGGAATCTCTGTTCAATATTTTTAACCATAATTATGTCTTCATGCTAAAGAAAATTGTGCAAGATCAGATAAATGGTAACACATTTATGAAAACTACCGGAGAAAATGTTAATTTTATACTATATAAGCAACAGAAATTGATCCAGTTCTGCAAGTGCAAATTATACCAGTAAGTAAACCGCAAATTACAGATTTGAATCTTTGTAGTTTTGAGTGGCATTTGTTAACAAGAATGAGATAAATATTAAGTTGCATTTTATTTTACATGTTTTTAATTGGCTTGTTAGCAGTTGCTTTGACCGCTATTTTTTTCATACACGTAATATTAATTTCAGTAAAAAATAATTGTACAAATTAATCTCCGTCTGGCTCTGTACTGACTATACGGTCGTATCTAATAATTTATCTATTCTGCTCGAGTTCAATCGCCATTAAGCTTGTCTTTTCTTAATGTTATTTAATCAAGTCAATGACGCTTGTTATCCTTGTGGCTTGAGCAGAAATATTTGATCAGATGTGTCTGTAGCTGCTAAATCTTTTAATTTTCCAGGTGGTTATGAAATAAAAATTGTAATAAAATAATGAACTGACCGTCTCAATACGAATTATTATGTCGATACTAGTTATTAGTCTACCTCATTAACTGAAACCATACATTTCAAAATGTTAAGCTTTACAACACATAATTTTATATTTACTTGGCGATTTGGTCCTAAATCACGACAATGTCATCTATATCTACCCTCATACCATCACGCCCATCTTTATTTATATCGAAAACAATAATTCCAAAAACTTGAAGGCTTAGAAGTTCTGATTCACCGTCTGGTAGTTTTTCATCAAAGCCTAAGGCATCCCCGACGTTCCCTTTAAGGTCTCCTGTTTAAAATTCCGCTCCCGTACTGGGTGAGACGCGCTCCTAACATATTTAGGCGTTCGGGCACCGCTTCTTTCCCATAGATTTTTTTCGTAAACAAAAAGTTCCTTTTGTTGTTCTTTTTGTTAACTTTATGCGACGAACTCGTAAGTAAAGATTATGATCGAGTTCATTATTAACAATGTTGCTATTATAATGTTTTTGAAGACTTGTGTATCACTACTGATGTTTGATCGACTGTATTAATCTCATGATTTTTTATAATGGTAACATTTTTTTTATTAACATTATCTTACAAATCATAGTATTGAATAATACTATCTAATTTAGTTTACAGATTTTTGTCACCTTCCGGCCTTAATTTGGTTCTTATCGGCAAAATCAACATTCTTACTCACAGGTGCTATCCACATAGCGAATTCATTAGATTTGCGTCTATTTATATAAGTGTTTGCTAAATTAGTTCTTCATTAAATTAATCATTTTAATTTTTAACGATTTATTTATAGAACTTGATACAGATCTGTTGAGTTTTATTACTATTGCTAGCTATCCGTATCGGCTGTGCTTGGACAAAAAAGTCCCCGTCTCAAATTTTATAGACACTTTAATGATTTCTTCGGGCGAGGTCCGATTTCTTTTATTTTGATAGTTATTGTTTCCATCCTTGACGATGAATTATATTTTAGTAAGTGTTATATTAAAATATTTTTCTGATTTGGATCAAAACTGTTATGTATTTGCAATACAGTCTTTTATCATAGTAATGGTTATTTAATATGATTGTAAACAAGATTGTGGTACACTACGTTGTTTACTTTTATAATACCGAAAATATTAAAATTATCAATTTGCGGGTCAATACAGAATAAAATACTTTTTGGTTAAGTGACAGTATACAGAAAGTAGCATAATTATAAACATTTAATATAAAGCAGATTATAGTAATTGCTAATAAATTGGAAGGTATTTTGACAAAACAATTATTAGAATAGATGAAAAGAAAAGTATGAACACTAAAAAACTAAGTAAAAGAATACATAATAATCACATTATTTTTCCAGTCCCCTCATAACAAATGTTGTTGATTGTGGTTCAACACAACATTATAAATGTTCAAACTAAGAAAGTTTACCACTGTTAACTTAAAACCCTAAAAGGGTTTGAAAAATGCATGTGATTAAACGAAATGTGGGGCGTGATCGTGTGTTGAATCGAAATTGAGTTTTTGTGTGAAAATTCTGAGTTTTATAAAAGCTTCATGTCATGGGCTTTGAATATTCCAAAATGCTGGCCATAACTTTTGGGGCATTTGTTATTTATTAGAGCACTTTAAAATTTAATCTAGCAATCAGAAACATTAATCACTAGTTTAAAACGGGATGGTAAAGGTGAAAGTTACTTGAAAACAGCGAACTTATTTGTGTATACATAAGTTAAGCTTATTACTATCTTGCTGTTTGGTAAGAGCTCACAGCCAGCAAGATTTACATAAGATTCCTCGAATGTCAATTATATAGCTCTTATCAAGATGCAGAGGGAGTAGATTAAACAAACATACAAAAACTGTATACTTGTAAACTTTTCCTACACTATTACAGCTAATTTCATTTCACTAGATTCATTTATGATTCAACCTTAAAAATTAATAGCAATAATGTTTTTACCTTTAGTTAGCACTTCAACTGGTACAAGATACTTATCCGCTACAGCACCATTTTCTTTAATTTCCTTGCCACTAAGTGTACATATTTACACAACTATACATTGCTATTTATTATACTGATTAAATTTTATATTTGCATAAAATTAGATGTAGAAGTAAATACTAATTAAAACATTTGTAATTAGAAAACTCCTAATAACATGAAAGTTGAACAAGCTTGTGATATACAATTGGGTACTCTTTTGTATCGTTATCATCAACGCACTTATTATGTCCCATTTTGACATTGTATATCTTCTCGAAGAAAGCCCCTCATTTAGAGAGCATTTGATTTAAACATTTGCAAAATCCATATATAGGTAAATGTGTCGTCCTCAGCATGAAATTCTCCCATTCGACCCAATTCTCTACATATTAACTCTAACAATATTAATTATAAAATAACCACCGATACAGATCCCATCAACACAGAAATAAACCGCGAGGAATTTATTGATGTAAATAATATTGAATTCATCGCGAGTGGATGGTTTTGCAAAAAGGTTTAAAGTAAAAAGTATCATTAAAGGCGCGCGGTTGGGTTCCGTGCGTTGACTCTGTGACTCATCGGTTGAACGCAAAAACTTGCTCGCGGGTCTGTAAAATGGTGCTAGGTTCAAGGTATTCATTATAATTTAAAGGGATGCGTAGTATTTTTAAGATAAAAAAATACAAACACAAGATACTACTTAATGAATTATTGTATAAACATTGTAGGAAGTAAACGATAGATCCAAAATAAAAATAAAAGTACTTCTGTATCTTGGTGCCGAGCCCAAGTCTAGCACAGCCTAGATCAGATTACTCTCCATGTCAAAAAGTTTAAAACAGAACCCCTAAAAATTTCATGTAGTATCTAGAGACCACAAAATTTAAGCTACCTAGTCTTGTAAAGAACATGAAATAAGGTTAATAAGAAAATTATACAGAAAGCTATAGTTATCGTGGTAAAGGAAAAGCCACAGAAACTGGAAGGAATTTATTAATGATACTTATTACTTCGCCTCTTGGTAGTCCAGATAAAGACATGAAGCTGACAAGATCAGAGCGAGAGAAAGAAGTAACTGAAGTAGCGGCATCTTAGCGGCTCAATTTTTCTCTCGTCTAATAAGTAAATTGTTTGCTATAAATGGCGGCAACCTGTTCCATTGTTATGTTGCACCCTCCGACAAGTTCAGTAGCTATGTATGAATGAATCACTCATCGGTTTGTGAGCTTTCTCATAAACGTTTGTGGACTGTGCTAAATATTTCCACGCCGAGTCTGTATTGTAAACCTTAGTGTTAAAGAAAATAATAAAATGTTTTCGACTTAGCCTTTTTTGTTTCATTGCTTGGTTTGCTCTAGGGAACGGACCACCAGATAGTTCCAGTTTTTTCCTACCTTTCTTACAAGTTACCTTTCTTACGTTGACTCAAATCTCACGCGCATATCTTTAATGGTACTTTCAACTTAATCATCATTGTTGCTTAGATTAATAAGTTATACAGTGCTAACAATTAAGAAAGCATTGTAAAGCTGTGTAAATTTGCTCCTAAACAAAATATTCGAATATATAGATAGGTATAAGTAATCCTATCCAATACAGATCCGTACTAGACGAGGACATTATGAAAACCTACTGGTTTTATTGACAAGAAATAAAACAATATTAAAACGACTTGCTTATTCAACGTTATCAAAATTAGACTAGATTTTTAGCAGTTCAAAACATTCTAGAAAAAATTGTATCTGAACAAATATACCTATGTAATTATGATGCTTGTGATCGATAAAGTCAGACTTAGGAATTATTGTCTGGAGCATTCAACCTGTCAATGTAATGTGCTATTGAGATATTCAAACGTCTGTTGTTGATCTATGAGCTTTCAAATTGAATCAACATCTGCTTTGAACTAATCAAGTTTTTGCTTATTATATTGGCTTACATTGAATGAAAGCAAGTGTCATGAATAATTTGCAAGATTGATGGACATATTATAGAAATAATAGCTGAGGTTGTTTGAGTTATTTATACTTGTAAGCGAATCTGAAATTAATTAAAAAAAATGATATCTGAAGAGCCCTAGGCGAGCCTAAATTTTATGCTATTGATATTATGTTAGTTTGAACATAGTCGTCAAAATCAAGAAAATTTTGATACATCAGGTGTCATTATATTTCTCATTTCATGTAGGAAAGTACTTTTAATTTCTGAAAAAGTTATGCAGGTAAAATTTTATTCCGAAGCTGTTTAAACAATTATAGCATCCAAAAGCAGAGGAGCGTTATAATCCGGTTCTTTGCAGATAAGAGTATATTGGGTTATAAAATTCAATGGCAGTATATTATTTAAAATAATAACTAAGTACCTAATTAAATATGACACCTCACTTGCAGATAAAATTAATAATTCGAAATGCATGTGTATGTCTTATCTCACAGACTACAACCATAAAGATAATCAAAACCCCATTGATATTCCATGAAAGTATCCGTCACAAATAATTATCTGGACAGCTAAAACATATTCTGGCCTCGCCATTTATATGTTGGACTAGCAATCTGTATAAGACCGTGTGATCAGAAAGTGTGATAGAGAAGCAGGATTAGTTGTAAATTATTGAATTTATCAAGTGAAGCAGACGCGACTGACGGGTAGGACCGTTATGGAATTTATAAAGATATCGGCTTCCGCGGTTATATTGGCATTGCTGTTAGTATTTCTTGCTGGAGTTGGTAGTTGTAATTCTTCAGAATGTTAACATAGGTTAGTATAGGTAGTTTAGCTAGATATAAAGTGTTACTAACCCTTTGAAATATTTTTAATGCCGCGGGATATTTAAATGTAATCTTAAGTCTTAAATTGAATTACTCACGCTTATCCTCGATATTTTTAACAGATTTTTTTCAATCCGCTGGAGGCTTACCTGTAAACAAAAATATACAAATGTTAATACATCTGAATAAATATTAAATATAAATAAATACAACTGTTTATACCACGGACCACCGCAGTTTCTTATTATCTCAAGTTTGTTTTTGTTATAACATTTTGTTCCTTCTATCCGTTCGAAATGCAGGGACTTTTGGTCTTTATACCAAAGGTTTCTCCATCTCTAAACTTCATAAAAGTAGATATTAAACAAACGCACCTTAGAAGTGAACTATTTTTACAATAATTTCATTACGGAAGCTAAAGAAAAAGTGTAAATATTTACGTCCGTTAGTTGCGCTTGCGCATCTGGCTTCAAACATTGCTTTTCCAATAACTGTGATGGGCTTGTATGGTGACCATGTGGTAAAGGGTGAGATAGAACATTTGATTTTTAACACTTTATCTTACAAAAAAATTAAGTTTTTTTATACGTACTTTAAATGTTTTAGATACGTCTACAGAATAGAAACATAGAAGTCACTGATTGACACGAAATGAGGTAGAGGTAGATATAATATAGTGACAGTATTGTTGTTAACCAACAATTACCTGAAGTTGTTAGGTTTTATAGGAAAAGAGGCCAGCCTGTTGCCATTAATGAACAAGAATTAAAACTTTTGACTGAGAATTACATAGAAAAATCTAATAACATCGTTGTCCGATCTAGGAGTCATGTTTCGCTGAGGAGCCAGGACTGAGCTCCTCAAGGCAGTTCAATAAGGTAGGTATAGTAAGACAAAAATAACTTAGAAGAAGCCTTTGCCCAGGTGGCACGAAGGGGTTAAAATAAAGAAGAATAATAGGCTCACCCCCCATTTTTAGGGAATTAAACATACCGGTGAACTGTGCCAAACCTTTCGAGGATTATAGGAGTGATAGTATGGAATGTTATGTTATTAACATACCATCACGCCTGTATTCCTCGAAGGGTTAGGCAGAGGTGTACTTAATGTACACCCACAGTTCGCCGGTATGTTTAGGTCCCATGTAATAGGGGGCGAGCCTATTGCCATTCACCGGGCACAAATCCAGACTCCGAGCTGCTACTGAGAATTTCATAGAAAAACCCAAATAACACTTTGCTTGACCTGGGGATCGAACCCAAGACCTCTAGCGTAGCAGTCGCGATTGGGACCACTATACTAACGAGGCAGTCATGATGTGATGTTGTTAGTCAGATGTTATGTTATTAACGAAGACATAATTTGAAATATTGAAATTACTGTTGTGTGGACGCCCTTAAGCCCTGAGATACCCCTATATATGGAATTCCCGTTTGATTCGTGTTGGCACACGTGTATGATTCGCTCAATCAGCTATACAGGTAAGCTAAGCAAGTTGCTTCATCGTCCCAGATACAATTTTCATGTAAGCAGTCTTTCGAATATAGGTTATGTTTCTATTGATGTAGAAGAAAATGCTGCAATTGACATAATTTCAATTAAGGCGTATTTTAGAATTTTTATTTTATGCAGATTAAACTGACTGCCTCATTAGTCTAGTGGTCCTAAGCGCGACTGCTATGCTAGAGATCTTTGGTTAGATTCCCAGGTCGAATAATGCTATTGGTTTTTCTATGAAATTCTCAATAGTAGATTGGAATTTGGATTTCACCGGGCCCTAAACATACCTGCAAACTGTGGGTGTACATTAACCTCTGCCTAACTCGGGGAAAACAGGCGTGATGGTATATAATGTGTTATGCTATGTTATGTAATCAGATAAAAGATAGGAAAATCTCAATTTGACTCTGTTTTGTTGTTGTGTATTTTCAATGATTGCACATCAATTTTTGGCCTCTGACCATCAGATGTCAGAAGTGCAGTGATAGCCTCGTGATACGACCATTGGACTGCCAAGTCAAAGGCCTCGAGTTCGAATCCAAGGCCTCCTCTGACTTTTCGAAGTCATGTGGGTATTAATAATTAATTATCACGCGCTTAAACGGTGAAGGAAAACATCGTGAGGAAACCTGCATGCCTGAGAGATTTTCTTGACGGCATGTGAAGTCTGCCAACCCGCAGTAGGCTAGCGTGGCGGACTATAGACTATTCCCTCTCGTACTGAGAGGAGACCCGTGCCCAGCAGTGGGGCAATGTAATGGGTTGATTATGATGACCATCAGATGAAGATACACCAAAAACGAACGAACGAACCCCAGATAATTTAAAAAAAATCACAAAAAATGTTGCCTTCCTTAGATTCCTTTAAAGAATGCTGAACTGAAACGTTGAAAAACCATTAAACTAATGATTATATATTATGCTTTATTTAATCATTTATTTAATGGTCTATTAACTTATTTTTTTTATCACCATAATAAAGAATATAAGACAGTATGTAATGTATTAAACGATTCATTCATTGAATCATTCCACGGTCTACGAACGTGTTTATTATATTGAGGCAAACAATTGCCTTGCACAATCCTATTTGTGCTAATAGAGACGAACAAACAATGAAAGTTTGTCAATTATTGTGTCAGAATTAAATTGTATGGGTGTGGAATGCGCAATCATTTTAATGGGTAGAATATGTTTGAGTAAACAGCTATGCTTGTGAAAACAATGGCTAGGAAAGTTTAAGGCAAACATTAAATAGAATTAGAACGCTTTGGGTAGATTTGATAAAAAAATCTCGAAAGGTTCGGCAGAGGTGTACTTTGTAAACCGAAGAATCAGAAGCGGCGGTAGCCTAATGGCTAGGACGTCGGACATGCGATAATGTAGTTGCCGATTCGAAACTCACCCATTGCATTACCACTTGTGATAAAAGCATTAAGCTTGGCACATACGAGGGGATAACAAGAATACTAGTAATGTGTGACCCACAATGCTAGAAAGCTTCAAAGAAATGTACCCACAATTCGGTACCATGATTGTAATAGGGGGCCTGCCTATTGTTATTAAACAAACTCCGAGCTTATACTAAGAATTTCATACAAAAACCCCATTCACATTTTGTTCGACCTAGGAATCAGACCCAGGACCTCTAGTGTAGCGCTTTAAACCACGAGACTAATGAGGCAGTTGTAATGATATAGAATTAAAACTCTTTGAATTGATTTTTCATAGATTTTTTTGAGACCTTTAAAAAGTGCCCCTATACTTTTGAGAGGGATAGGTCCCTCTGTTGGTTGGTTGGTTGGTTGTGGTGGTGTGTTGCTGTTGGTTCCTCATAATTAACAAGGGTTATTTTAAGAAACCAAGCAACATTAAAAGTAACCTTTCAATCAATACCCGTTTGAGATTTGGGAGAGCCAAACCCACACACGCGATTGAAACTTTGACATTTAAACTTTTTGTGCGCCGGTCTTAATTATTTAAAAGTGGTAGCTAGTCGGGTGGATCATAAGACCAAAAAGAACTGGGTTTTGTAAGCGTTTGATGAATGTAAAAATGTGACAAAATGCAAAAACATAAACATATAATATTTAAACAGATAATTAATTACATACGACCATTACATTAATTACCCAGCAAGCCACCACGAAAACACAAAATTACCTCAAGTAATATTAAAAGTAACTTAAAACACCACTTTATCAAATCGTTAAGATTTATAAAGTATTTTTAAATTCGCTCTAAGATTAAGTAAAGCGACACATAATTGATTCGCAAGTGAAAGCAATGCGAAAGTCACTTGATTAAACTTCGGGCCCGATAATTGTGGTTATTTTTGTTTTTTACCAAGGTGTATGCACCAGTTATTAGGTATATAATTTCATTTATGCAAGGCTACTCAACTTTGGCCTTATATTTACTTATTTGAATTCAGTTTGAATCAAACAGGTTCTATTAAGTATGTTGATTAAAATAATACCTTAATGGGGCAAAAATATAACTAAGTACGCCATTGTTTTTTATTTTAAACCTTTTATAATTTATACTGACAGGTAGCGCCATCTGTAGCGTCGAATATGAATAAATCCGTAGTGAAATTTTCTATTTATTTATGCAAAAGTGCAAAGATTCTTAGCCTATGACAGTCATGTGCGAAATTTTGAGCAGAATTCTATGCAGAGGCATGCGTTAAGCCACACTATTGTTTTGTTAAATTTCGCAAAAAACTAACACGCTTTGACAAAAGCCTCTTACTGTGGAAATTTGCATTGGCATGCATTTGCAAATTTCCTTTCGCACTTGTGACGTTCCCTTGAATAATAATCACTATGTCTGAGAGTACGATATACATGAAAGGTAAATTTTATTCTATTTATAAAATAGATTTGAATTAGAAGAGATATTTTCGTACTTTGTTGTATTAAATATCTGTAATAGGAGGCGAGCGTATTGCCATAAACTGTGCATAAACCCTGACTCCTAGCTGCTACTTAAAACTTAAAAAACACTACTCAGAAAATTATTAAATTTAAATAAAAATATTGCATTAATAATGAAGTCAGTAACAGTCTATTTCACCCTAATTACAATCTCTCAGATACTATCAACTTATTTGTCTTGTATAACGGTAGTCATTTTTTGTGGCTTCCACGTCGTATTGCTTGATATATTAATGTCTTTGGTTAATTTGTCTACCTGCGAACAAACTTTCGGAGATTGTGTATGAAGTATTTGCGACTTTGCCAACGTAATAAATTGCATAAAACTTTTTTTATTTGATGTAAGTACTTGACTGATAATTTATATATTTTGATGATGTGTATACTTCAAACATCGCTTTTTTATTTAGATGCTGCAAGGATTCCTCTCCATAGGCTCAACTTTTGGAAACCGTGCAAATAGGGTCAGTAACGATTCAGAAACGCTTGTAAAAACTTTATAAAAAAAATATACTTGAACTTTGATATGAGGGTCCCAAAATTTTGATGAATGTGTATTTCCCAAAAATGTTTTGTCATCAATGTGCATTCTTGTGCATCAATATATATATTCTTTATTTGCTGACGCTACATCAGAAATTTCTAAAATTGTCATAGAATGCGTAAACGAAAAACAAAGCATTATGTAGGTATTAAAAATAAGAAAGTGCTGGTTTACAAAATAAATAATTAACAAACTAAGCATTCAAGATCCTATAAATAAGCATATAAATTGCATGAAAGCTTAATTGCGAATTCCCCATTCCTTTAATGTAAGTAATTAGGAATAACTTCAAGTAATAAATACATAACGCCAACATAACTATGTTTCCAATGTCATCAAACGTGTTTACATGTGAGAGTAGGACGTAAATAAGTACTTCTGTAATTTCTGCACATACTAGTGAAGGGACATAAGATTTTAGTTACGATAAATCGATTCTGTCATAATCGATAAACGCATCGATAGAGTCGTTACTCGTGATCGATGATTAGCAATCGATTAAGTCGATTTCAATTTTCTCAATATGGCACACCGAGTTTTATATATAGCTATCACTGATTGATCAGAAATTGTGTAGAAAATGTTTTTGAAGTGTGGAAGTGGGTTGAGAAAATAGGCTGAACGTACAACGGTTTAATCCGATTTAAAATATAAACAAGTGGTTATTGATGGTGTTTTACAGATAACTTGGATCTCATAATAGACTTTGCTTACGCAAAGGTTTCTGATTTACGAAATTGCGATTGATCATATCGAAGGAAACTGAAATCATATTAGTCATTTTATTTTCGTACTCCAGTAGATATCTACAGTCAGCTTAGACTCAGATTTTACTTAATGTATACTCATAATAATTTACACTGAATCGCCATTCCGCGCCCTTTCCTAACTTTTGAAATCCCACCATTTACCGAATTTCATTGCAGTGTTTATTGTCTCTAAATCAAATGGCGTGAATAAGTGTGCTATTTTTTATGCAGAGCCTAACAGTCGCCTCTAGTGTTATACTAAGTATTTCTTTTATCATAATCTAGACATCTGAGTCTCTCTGAAGGATAGAATCTGCAACGAGATTACCCGACAGAGAATCAAAGTTATCGACATAGCACAGCGGATTAACAAGCTGAAGTGGCAGTGGGGTGGCAGTGGCAGTGGCCATATTGTATGTAGAAGAACCGAGCGTTGGGGTAGGAAGCGTTGCTGGCAGAATCTGGGTGCTAAAAGCGGAGGACAGGGTGAAATGGCACAAACTAGGGGAGACCTATGTCCAGCAGTGACTAGTATAGGCTGATTATGAATCCAGACTTGACTATCAACGTAGCAATTCAGGCAACGTAGGACTAAATTTAAAAGCACAATATGTAACTAATATCAATATTTTCTACAGCTCCGTAACTCTAATTTTAGCTACCAAGTCTAACATACCATACCATTGTTAACCGAGTTCAAAATTTAAATAACGTAATTCAACAGTAAAATTTAAATTTAGATCATCCCGGAACTTTTTATAACAGGCATCGATAATAAAATCGATTCTAACTAATCCCTAGTGCTGTACCGACTCGGGAAAGTTGATACGCATTTATTTAAATGCATGTACTGTGTGAATGTTATTATTTATAGCAGTGGTCGTTGGAAAGCGGGTAGGAAAGCTACTGGCGGTGTTACTAGAGATCAACTTGATGTAGCTGTTATATTGTGCTGTTAGCACTAATAGGAAAGAAAAGAACTGAAAGTTTTTGATGCACTCGTGAGATATATGAGTGTATAAGGTATTAGGTTCTGCAGTCATTGCGAACTTTTTACTTATCTAATTTGATTTTATTTATCACTAGGTTCTCTTCAACCCTGTGAACTTTGAGGTTTTTTTTTTACTGGATAATATAATAGCCGATGTCACTCAGGAATAATGTAGCTTTCTATTGGTGAAAAAAAATTCAAAATCCGATCCCCTACAACTTTATAAACTCACAAACATTACCTCTTTATAATATATTAGTATAGACTACAACTTGTTTTGACTGACTTAGTCTAGTGGTAGGACCACTAGACCCAGCGCGATTGCTACGCTAGAGGCACAGGCCGGGTTCGATTCCTAGATCGGCAATATGAAATTCTCAATAGCAGCTTGCAGCTTAGACTTGTACCCGGTTAATAGCAATAGGCTCGCCCTACACTACATGGGACCACACCAGTGAACTGTGTGTGTACATAAGTACACGTCTGCCTAACCCTTCGGGGTAGTCCGGCGAGTTATTATTAGTCATTTGTGTCCCATCTAACTTATAAATATTAAGATATGTTTGTTTTCTTTTTATTCCCTGAGAATTCGCGATTTATATCTTTGTTGATGCATTTTTTAATCGTAGGAAAAACTTCACTGTTAATACAAAAATTATTATTGCCTTTATAACGACTGCTGCATGCATCAGCCGTGCCGTCAGCTGAGACTGGTTTATTCAAATCTGCTATAAGTTGGTCTTCAAAATGGTCTACATTGTTACACTCACATAATTTTATTTTTGATTGATAATAGGCACTTGTAATACTTATGCCTTCACTCTACAAAAAACATCATTCTCCGAGTTTGTTTCAGCGTTTCTTTTCAGGGGTGGTCAGTTAATACCGGATGGCGAAAAATTTTATAATACATATTAATTTAAACTTTGCCCTTACATGGTTTCGTTTTGATATCAATCTTCTAGCAACAACAAAATTTGAATTTCGAATATCGCACATCAATCAATCTTCTTGCAACAACAAAATTTGAATTTCGCCGATCAACATAGAATAACATAGTCTGGTGTGCTTGGCCGGGGGACGCGGGTTCGAGTCCTGCCCGCGGTCGTGTTTTTCCTGCACTAAAATAACTTATTCGTTCAAGTGTCGAAAGCTACATCCGGCTGTGTAAAACTCTGTGATTAGGTTTTATCAGCTTTGGCACTTATGCTAATATTATATTGCAAATTCTGCCGTTATGGCAAAGGCTCTTTCATATGGTAACAACTTGTAGACTAAACCTTTGTAGAATGCCTAATATAGGTGCCGGAAGCTTATAAACAAAGCATCCATTACTTTTAGTGGAGTTTAAACCTCATTTGAAATAATAGGTAGTAATATTATGTTGCGTTTTCTTTACTAGGAAATTTGCATGAGATCATAAAATTAATGTTATTCTTTAACATCTGTTTGCTTGAGCAATACTTTGTTACGCAAAGTAAGATGTAGGAAAGCTGTTCACCCTTTCTTTTCAGAAAACAATCTTGGATCTTTAGAAGGGGCCAGGGTATTTCTCAGGATATTCTCAGACGTCGTCAGATAGGAAAAGCCGGCGCAATCTAGTTTAAAAATAATGTAAAACATTGACTTGTTTAAGTGTCTTTGAAGGATCTATTTACAGAACTAAAATATCATTTCATATCATTTCATTTCATATGTCAGTCTCGTATCTACTGTTGTTGTGCTACCTAAAAATGTTTAAGGATGTAGTTAGGACAGTCTGGCTCTTTCTTCAAGAAGCCTGTTCAGATTTGATCTATTTACAGAAACAAATATAATATATCATTACTAAAAATCGCGTCTTTTAGGACACTTAAAACTTCAGACACTTCACAAAGTCGTTGACGCAATGAAGATAATTATGAAATCAAATATATCTGTTAACAATTGCCACTCAATAAAACATTAGTCTACCTAGGAATGAGGCCCAGACCCTCGAAAGACAGTCGTCACCTCACGTATTATGCTTCACAAGGCCTTATAATTTTCTACCACATTTAATCACAGTAACAAATTTAATTACAGAACACACATTTACATAATCACAGAACACACATTTATACAATACAGAAACAAATTTAATCACAGAAACAAATTTACATAATGACAGACACACATTTAAACACAGAAACAAATTTACATAATCACGGACACACATTTAAACACAGAAACACATTTACATAATTACAGAAACACATTTAATCACAGAAACATTTTCTTTAACAACCCTACATTCACACATCCTCGACCTTATCAAACTTGGAACTTAACATTCAAAGCCTCACTGGGTCAATGAGTCTCTGAAGATAAGCAAAACTAATGTAAGCATATTTAGGTCGCAACAGTTACCGCTAGTGCACTTAATCAAAGGGTAAACTACACTATTAGTGGCATCATTTTCTCCTGATTTGCATATATAGTGCCGTATGTGGTTATAATAAGTAGGCAGCGGTACAGTAAATACTTTCTGGAAGATTGGATGCTTTGATTTTAGAAGGGATGTGAAAGGTAGAAAATTTAATGTGGAACATTGCTTTTCCTTCCCACACGTGAGTCTGTGTTTTGCTCGTAATTTTGCATGATTTTCTTCTTTGGTATTAAATACTAGCTTATTAATTACTAGTTGTACCGCGCCGTAGCACCTGCGGTTCCTGATTTTTTTTTATTTGGACTGCTACCAAACTTTATACGATATCATTGCTGGGCTTATTTGTAGATTGGCTGAAAATTTCATCAAACTCCTTTCAAACGTTATGGTCGTCTATAGGTATTATGATATAATCATCATTTGTTTGCCTAATGGCCTGCTGCTGCCTTATTAGGCCTAGTGGTCTCAAGTGCGACCTCTACATGTAGCAGCTCGGAGTTCGGATTTGTGCCGGTTAACGGCAATAGGTTCACCCCATATTACAAGACTTAAACATACCAGCAAATTTTAGGGGATATTCGTACGCCTCTGCCTTATCTTTCGGGAATACAGGCTTGATGGTATGCATCATTTATTTGCTATTCACATCGATTTGATTTCTGTATCTTTTATTTCACAATACGATTGCAATACCATCAGACCTCCAAAACTAAAATCTGGAGAGCGAAACGTCCAAATGCCCTATCAATATTTTCAGGTCATAATTACATAATGTTTTTCTTGTTGAGAAATAAATATCCGAAAACTCAAATAACATTTGAGTCACAACAAAATCCAGATCTTAATATTTTTTCCCGCAATCATGTTTTCTCATTTTGGCAATCCAATATCGGATTACTGTTTGTAAAATCTTTATCTTGTCTTATAGACTATTGAGAAATGTAGTTTATTGCATCGCTTTAAAGATTTTCATGCGCTTAATTAACACTTTAGTATTGAATCAGCATTTGTGTTGTAAGTTTTAAGCGAAGATAATTTAAGGTGACTTTAAAAATATGTGTTTTCGCAGAGTTATGTCTTTCGATATTATTTTTTCTTATAAAACAGTTTTTTTTTGGTCTCTAAGTTTGGTTTAAATTTCACGACAGTTATCTTTTATTTAAATTATTCGCAACACATTATGCAACATGATTTTCTGTAGTTTCCATGTAGGTATTATTTATTTATTATTAGTAGTACTAGTAGTAATTATTTATTTATTTTATAACATACATACATCACGCCTGTATTTCCCGAATGGTTAGGCAGAGGTATACTAATATGCAACGACACTTTTGCCATTAACCGGACATAAACTCAAACTGCGAGCTGCTACATATTGGTTCTAGATTCTAGTTAAATACCAAAAAAAAATTCTCATACGCAAAAACAGCAGAAAGTCCAACTTTTTAAACCATTTCTCTTTAACTAGTCACTTTCCTTATTAACGACACACAATTACCCTACAATTTTCTCTACTAAGTGGGTAAACTGAACAGCTTACAATTAAGTACCAATGATCGTATTAATTCCGATTTATCTGTCAAGCTGCAAGCACTCTCTTGTGCCAATTAGATCTCTATTGCTTGTGAGAGTACTATGAGTAAAATTAATAATAGGGTTATATTTTTTAAGGTCGAGAATTGAATAAGTTTTATCATTAAAGATTTTGAAGTTACTCTTATTACAGAAACCCATATGACCATTAAACCTGTACTCCCCGAAGGTTTCTGCTAACGAGAATTTCATAGAAAACCCAATAACACTTTGCCCGACCTGGCAATCGAACACAGGTCCTAGCATAACAGTCTTTCTTGGGTGCGTTAGACGAATGAGGCAGTCCGCAAACGCTGTGAATCTTCATTTACTTATTAGGTCTTTATACACAACACATTTTTTAAAATTAATTATTAAACTTACTCTATGCCTCCTCAACTACAGGAGTCCACATCAGGGCTCATATTATTATTCTAATGTAAATTAAATTTATAGAAGCTGCTCTGAACAGTTTAGATCAAATTGAAATTAAATTAAATAATGTAACAATAACAGTTTTGAGCTGCAATTTTCGGATTACCATTCGCTGGTTTACATTGATTTTAATTAATCTATTTAATTTCTGTAATGTGTTACTAAAATAACTACAAAATTAAAAAACCCACAATTTTACCCCGCCTATCTAAACCCGACAATTGCATTATATCTCGACCGCTTTTCATCAAACGTCGCTAAGAACACTCCCGACTTCGCATTGCAAACAAAAAAATTAATAAATTAAAATCAGTTCAGCCAGTCGGGAGCTACAATGCCACAGACAGACACACACACACAGACACGTCAAACTTATAACACCCCGTCGTTTTTGCGTCGGGGGTTAAAAATAACACTCTATTTTAACTCCCGACCCAAAAAGAACACGAAATGTTCTCACTTTATAAGGTAAAAAAAACATTATTTACTAGGTATAATACTATTATTTTATCTCTCATTAAATACGTTTTACGAGCAAATAGTAGCGGCTATGCGCCCATTACTTTTTCTACGTTGCTGGTCAAGACTACTGCACATTACTCGTAAGTTGTAGCTAGCAATTCATATGCTAGTTTTTAGTACACTATTACTTATCGTTCTACTTTTTATAAGATATTTATTAAGACCACCCGTTGTTAGCTTTGCATTCTTTTATATATTTATTGTGTTATATTTGAAGTAGACTTTGTCTGCGGTTTCACTTGCATCACAAGGGATGTCAACAACGCCACCCATTGGGTCCAATAAAGAACTACATATACCGATGACTACTCAAGTACCAAGAAAAATTTAAGTTGATGATACTGTTAAAAAATAAAGACGTTAAATAGTCTTCATAACCCTCTTGGTTTTTAATAATACCTCCCAATGTACAAGAAGAGGTTTAAACCATTTTTTATTACTGTACTAAAGATTTAGGCTTTCCGTTATCAAATTATCAACCGATTCATCACACGTCACTATTTCACCACTCTTTATGTAATAGATTCGTCTGTAGAAAAGTCGACTCTATGATTGCAAAATATTTGGGAATAAATAAGTTGCGGGGACTGATTGAATTGATGATTTTATTAATCTAATTATTAATTATAAATTAATCTAATTATAAATTAATATAATTATTAATTTAAAATGTCAAACCTATTGTACGGTTCTAAATAGTGGGTCTTATGGAAAATCTCCATAGATACTGTTTTCAATAAAAATGCTTACAATGTTTTTCATCCGATTACAATTAAGTATCAATGTGAAAATTATGCAGTATGATAGGTATCAAAGAGAAAATTTGTAGATATTAATTGTTCTCTCTGTGTGTATGTACGCTTATAACTCAGATCTTCTGGACGGATTCTATGCAATTTGGTGTACACGTAGTATATGACGTGGTCGACATTTAGGGGATTTTTTATCCGACTATAACATCGGGCTTTGTTTTGATTCCTTTTGATTTTTCATAAAATGTGAACGAAACTGTGGGTAACAGATTCTTATTAATATGCACATGATTTCGAAAAGTTAGAGCAGTATACCTGAAATTCGTATGCATATAGCCAGGCTATCACTGTTTATCTCATGCTTACTCACAGTTTATTAAAAGAATACATGAAAACAAGAAAGTTGTTTCAGCACAGTAGTCTCATTACAGGTCCTCAATTAGTGCTTGTCTGTAGACTCTGTTCATCGATCAAGATACAATCTGCAGGAAGCTGATAGTTGTTTATAGACCTTAATGTATGTTGCCTAGAAAGGCTATCTGTATGTATCAGGTTTTCCACGTATTTAATTGTTTTCGTTTAAAGTATTGTTAGGGAAAAGAATTACAGAAATCTTTCTAATAGTTCACTATTTTCTTAATCTATCTATACTAATATTATAAAGAGGTAAAGTTTGTGAGTTTGTGACGTTGTAGGGGTAATCTCTGGATCTATTGAACTGATTTTCAAATATTCTTTCACCAATAGAAAGCTACATTATTCCTAGTGACACAGGCTATAAATTATCCCGAAAAATGGTCCACGCGGGGGAAGCTGCGGGCGGAAAGCTAGTTTTAATTAGTTTGACAAAGATATTCATGATTTATTGTTGAAATGGAAAATATAAGTCTTCTCAAATTGAATGAGAGCAGACTCGACTCAACCCATATACTGTCCCACTGTTGGGCAAGGATCGCCTTCAATAAACAATGAGGAGGAGGAGAAATCCTCCAAACAATGCTTGTGCCCAGAAGTGGGATAATATGATGATATTAATTAGCATATTCTCCATTTCAAGAAAAAAAACTTATGACTTACAAATCTCCAGAGAATCGCTGGGATAATGGGTTGTTATCGCTTTAAAATATTGCTGATATTACATTCATTCATGAAATTATCCTAATGATGCATGAAGGCTTAAGTAGTTCCTCCACTTTTGCCAAAACGTTTGGCGCAATAATGCTAATTTTTTCCAGGAAGTTTTTTTATCTTTACCAAGTTATCTTGTTGCAAAAGCCCATCTGTGGTTAATTCATGATGTGATTAAGATTAAAAGGTTAAAGTTTAAATCTTCTGATAAATTTCGTCAATATCTATATCTTTTTGGCTTCAAATCGATACTGTTACTTATATCTATCCGCTCACGTGTTTGGGTTAAATCTATGGAGATTACTAGAGAAAACTACTACCTACTAGAACGGCTGACTAATCTAAAAGTACGCTCTTTGCGAAAAAAAAACAAAACAAAAAATTTTAAGAGCCGCTTTAAATGTTTTACTTTACATGTTTTTAGCATAATGATTCATTATTATATTAAGTAGTATGGTCTGGACATGCTGAAAAAAGATGATTATGATTAACAAAAAGATTTTATGAGGTGAATGTCAACGACAACATCGGGAGAGATTTCCCTCGAAGGGCATTCAGCGATCTTATTGTCGAGGACCTTTTAAAAGATTAGGTGGCGTGTATGTATGCCAAGATGTATGAATGTGGAAGAAACAAAAGAAGTATGCAAGATTCGTAGCAAGTGGCGGCCTATAGTTTCTGTTTATTTCTATGGAAAGAACGCGTAAGGTAATTAAAAGGTTTGCTCTTTACTTCAAAGTTAAGCAAACAAAAAGAAACAGGTTTCCCAAACTCGTGCCCATTTAAAAATCGAAATGATGCTTTATTCAGAAGAGCCGAAACGTGGTCGCCTGTCGGGCACCGGTGTAATTTGCTAAAAACACCATGCAGAATCGCAAAATGATACTCCCATGAGCCGGGAGTCGGCGTGGAGACGTGTTTTGGTGGGAACCCGTATTTTGGACGTCCTCGTTATTATATTTAAATATTTTTTACGGATAAAAAGGATAGTTATTAGAAGGATAATTATTGTATTAGCTACCCTACAGCAGTTTTATTTTCACATGAATTTTAAGCCGGAGAATAATAAAATTGAGGCTGGTTTTTTGTTCGAATACTTAGTGCGGGAAATGAAATGAGTGAATTCTTAGAAAAATGCTTAACCATACTATATTTTTTTTTAAAAGACGAAGAAATTTTTCTGCATTCTAACTATGATAACTTGATAACATAATAATACTAATATGACGTCCGTATTCTCAGAGGTTGCATGTTAGGTATGTTAAGCTGATATACTTTAGCCACCGAATGCTCGCAGTTTCTTTGAGGGATAAAATCCGCAATGAAATTAGCAAGCTGAAGTGGCAATGGGCCGGTCACAGCCGTCAGAGAACAGACAAAAGCTAGAGCAATCGAGTTCTCCAGTGGAAGACCGCGTCTAGGCAAGCGTAGTGTAGGACGCCCGCCGGCCAGTGAAGTGATGACTTGCGGAAGGCAGCTGGCAGTAACTGAATAAGGAAAGCCGCAGATCGGGCTCTGTTATGTTCACTAGGAAAGGCCTACGTCCAGCAGTAGACGAATATAGGCTGATATTGATAGACACAGTTCTCCCCCTATTATATGGTCCCTAAAAGATACCGAATAAATTGGGAATCCAAGCTTCTATTGAAAATTTCATAAAATCTCAATAACAGTTTGCTCGGCCTTAGTAATCGATTCAAGAATCTCACGCTAAGAAACTGTGCTGTAATGAGGCAGTGATTGCTTTAATTTCCGGAAGAAACCTTTGATTTGTTGACAAGAAAATACTTATAAGTAATATAATTTCAGTGAAATATCTCACACTTTGAGAATATTGTACCCTCGTAGTAATGCGGTTAACCACTGATTACAATATGGTCGGAAGTTGAACAAGAAGTATAATCGAGAATCGAAAATAAAAACTCATTTAACTGGTACGTTTTTAAATTTCATTGGTAAAAGGATGTTCTTTCTTTGAAATTATGGTACTTGCATCCGTTAACGGTGGTAATGGAGCAGATATTTTCATTGCTAATTTACTGTTAATAAGGTACATATTAATTTATAGATACATGGGGATAAAGATACACCAAATAAAGGATGGCTTTGTCAAAGTCGCTCTGTATCTGTCATGTCATATCAACTTGACAAAGAGCGAAAACCAATGACGTTATTGTAGTTAAAAGAGGCGAAAACAAATAAAATCGTGAACAACATTTTTGTATGTAGGTAGATATTCCTTATATTTCTAGCTTTTAACTTTTTGTTATAGATGTGTCTTAGTCACTCTGTCTCTGTCATGTCGTATCAGTTTGAAAAATAGGGGAAACCAATGACGTAATTATAGTTAAAAGAGCCGAAAGCAAATTAAATCGGAATTAACATTTTTGTATAAAAATATTCCTAATATTTCTAGCTTTTATCTTTTTGCTACCGATGTGTCTTAGTCACTCTGTCTCTTACATTTCGTATCAGCCTGATAAAGAGGGGAAACTAATAACGTTAATATATTTAAAAGAGGTGATAACAAAATTAAATCGGGAAAAATTTTGAGTTAAAATATTTCTAATGTCTCCTCTTTAAGTCTTTCAAATCGGACTAGGTATTGTCACGATGTTGGAGTCTAATAGAAAGAAACCCGAAACAACGCTCCTAATGCAACCACAAGAATGCATAGCAATGCATATTAATCCAAAGTTTACTAACAATGTTACAGTATTACATCGTTGCATTACGAGGGCCGTAATTATGGTACTGTCGGTCATTGATCATCGATCTCCATCGGTCAGTGAACTCAAAGGTATGGAATACCGTTTGTGGCTATTTTTAGGATCATTTCCTTATGGGTTTGTCTGTACAAATCCCGTTGTGCATTAGAATAATTGTATAAATTCCCTTTTTAGATATTTACTTAATAGAAACGGCGCGTAGCCTAATGGCTAGGGCGTTGGACTTGCGATCATGTGGTTGACGATTCGAAACCCACCCATTGCACTACCGACGTGAACTCACTCGTAATACAAGCAATTAGCTTAGTACGAGGTAGTAATGTGCGACCCACATTAAAGCTCTTTTTAAAAATAAAAAAAAATATTTACATCCGCCCGTTTTTTCTTAGTGTTAAAACTTCTTAATTATTTTTCTGGTTCCTAAGCTTTATGTCATAGGTAAGAATAAATGTCAATCAATCATTTGTTTCATAACTTATCAAGTTTTTAAGTATTAAGTATAAGTTCTATTTATGACATACTTTATTTCAGACAATTAACGCAGTGTTACTCTGTTTAACTAAACCAAAAATCCACAAACTATTTATACGCCCGTGTTGTAAAAATAAGTTAAAATTGGATCAACTTAGCTGCCATACGAAAGTGACAAATGTAATAGGCAATATAAGAATTTATCCACTCACCTTGATTCCAAGCAGAAGTTATATTCTCATGATAGAAGTACTCTGTCTCCTCTTCATCAGACCACAGGACTCCTTCGATGCTCGACGTAATACCTTGCCCATCTGGGCCCTCGACTAGAGACCTACGGGACAGCTGATCGTAGCTTGGAGGCCTCGACAACGAGTATCCAGAAATATCAGCTAATGACGATCGAAAATTCTTGTAACTACGACTATCTATCGGTCGGTAACTGCGAACAGATCGGGCATCTTCGGATTTTACCGAGCGAAGCGACCGGCAATCGTAACTAGGCCCTTCACCCGAACTAAGATCGCCTAAGGAAACTTTGAAATTGTTCGAAGATATATCGCCTAATGGGACCTCGCATGATCGACGTTTCATACTCGTCTTTTGCGAAGGAGTCTCCCCTGTCGCTTGCATGTGCCGACTCACGCCAGCACTGTGCAGGAATTCATTGGAATTGTACATTTTTACACTAGACTAAACTATTAGGAACTTGTTCTGACTATTTCGGAGGAATTATTCGTTCGTTGGTCGAGGGCAATCTGAAACAAAAGAAAATAAAATAAGTTCCTACAGGGAACACATTATAGACTATCTTTTAATTGACTAAGTAAGTAATTGAAAATCAAGATTCTATAATATCACGTAAATTCGGAATGATTCATGTTTATAATACTTAATTTCTAAAAAGAAAAAAATACAACAAAAATATATGAAATAATTATGTGAAAGCAGCGCCATCTAGTTAAAATTAGATACACTTATACGCACACTACGTTACCGACTAAGCTGGAAGTTACAGTGACGGGCGCCACTAACACAGCGCTCTTCCAAAAGGTTGTACTGTGAAAGTTTATATTAAAGTCAGTAGATGGCGCTAGTAACAGTTATTATTTCACGAGTTTTAGAGCACAATAATAATAATTATAGTTTTAATCGCTATTAGCTCAGAAGAATTGATATTGTTCGTTATTACATAATTATTACAATAAGTTATAACTAAATAACCCGTATAATATTAAACAGGGGTCACGTGCTTAAAAATTGATGACGGCTTACTAATTTACTAAACGAAAAGATACTTTGGAAAGATCCTACGTATTAAGTTTTGAGTATAATGTTTATCATTTTGAGTTACCTATAATAGATAGATAGACTGCCTCGCACCTAGTAATAAAATCTGACCATATGAATATTTAGCCGTTAGTTTTTAATTGCATCATTAGAAAACGATCTCATAAATCCATAACATCATCTATTACTTATTAGGATAACTGACATCTGCTCCACCAGGTGTCACCTGGCGATACGAGGCTAAAAATAGACGTATACACCCTCACTGTGGGCCCCTTGGATAAATAAAACTACCCACGTATTCATTTTTTCTAGTGAAAAGACTATTTGGGTAGAAGAGGTCTTTGAACTTTGCTTATTTACTCGATACGCATTATGTATACAATTTTATTCTACTGAGCCGAAAAAAGGTGTCTGATGAATGAGCATTATTTATTTTAATTTGTTTTATTTTATTGGATTTATACAAAATGCCTGTGCTTCGGCAAAGGATTATCTTTGTACTTGAGATTACTAAATAGCCGGTGGCTAGATAGCCTCTAGGAGACCAGCAAAATAGTCGGCCGAATTCTAAATTCAAATGGGTTAGGTATTTAAATTTTGTACTAGGTTAATCTTCTAATAGTTGGGGTTGCTTTTAGTGCAACTCTGTAGCATTAAGCTGAGCGTTGACCTTTTTTCGCACTGATGAGATGCACTTCCCTCCACAATATTTTTATTTTATTTTAAGTTTGCTTTAATTAATTGATTGTTTTGTTTATTGCTCAAAAATGTTATGATAACGTTGGCATTTGCACTTGACAGATCTTCTATTAGTGTGGTCACGTGGGCAGGAGCCATTGTAAATGTTTTTATTCTTATTTTAAAGTTTTTTTTCTGAAACATTGGCTTTTAGTCCAAGTGTAGTGCGTCGTTATTTTGTGCAAAAATAAAAACTTTTTCTTTCTTAATAATAAGTAAATGCTAGTGTTACGGTGTTTGTGGGCTCACCTAGGGCACTAAACTAGGGCGAATCTATCGAGTTGAAGGTGAAACCGGTAAGACGAAGACATAAAACAATGATGTCCGAGACAAGATTACTAAAGAGATAGTGTAGTGAATGTACCTAATTAAACCCTCCCGATCATAACTTGTCCAATTTGATGCGTGTTTAATTTGTAAGAGCGTACGGAACAAACCAGGTTTGAGATAAATAGGGTTGTCCCAATCTTTTGTTCGTAGGTAACACGTGCCGAAGCCACTCATATGGCCGCACTAGTGAGGGGGAAGTGTGTCGAATGATATATCGAGGTGTGAAAAGGCTATCGATTCTTTCTAACCAGATGACAAAGTTATTTATAGCCGTTTGGTTCTTCGTTAGTTTATCATTATGACTCATGATGGGTTATAGTAATATTTTGTTGTACCTATTATTTTTAATAGTCTAGTGGTCCTAAGCGCGACTTCTACGCTAGAGGTCCTGGGTTTGATCGACCCGAAAACATACCGGCAAACTGTGGGTGTACATTAGTACTTCGCCGGGATGTTTGCCACATCTCTGCCTAATCCTTCAGTGAAAACAGGCGTGTTGGTATGTTATTTTATATTCACAGTTTTGTATAACTTGATGTGCTGGCGACTATACCTATATATTGGCAGAATCCAATATTTTAACACTACTATTTGTAACAATAAAGATTTTTAAGGAGACGTTTCAGTAGTCAGTTGAGAATAAGCTCTAGTCATTAAACTACTATGATCACAATTTATAAAAAACAAATAAAAAAATTGACTGCCTCGTTGGTCTAGTGGTCCCAATCGCGACTGCTACGCTAGAGGTCTTGGGTTCGATCCCCAGGTCGAGCAAAGTGTTATTGAGTTTTTCTATGAAATTCTCAGTAGCAGCTCGGAGTCTGGATTTGTGCCCGGTGAATGGCAATAGGCTCGCCCCCTATTACATGGGACCCAAACATACCGGCGAACTGTGGGTGTACATTAAGTACACCTCTGCCTAACCCTTCGGGGAATACAGGCGTGATGGTATGTTTATGTTAAATAAAAAAAATGGTTGCCAAGAAGATACAATATGATACACAAATCGAATCAAAAACTAATCGATTATACCCCACAACACTAAATCTGATTAATTATACAAGGAGCGAGACTGCGGGTTATAATTAAACTGCTGTCGATCGTTCTCCGGTACAAAAGCTACCTCTGAACTGTGAATCGATTAGGACGACTTCTTGCACAAACGTTGACCTGGTTTTTGGCCGAGTATTTGAGCGAGTTATTGTGTGTAGCATATTGTTAAAGGTCGAATGTGGACGAAGGGTAGGATCATAATTTATATTTGAACAATATGGGCCTCAAATTCGATAGGATATTAACGGTCGACCAATATTTGAGAGATACTGACAATGTATTTAGCAGGTACCTATATGTTTCAAAGATCTTCGCAAAAAAGGGGTGTAACTTACAACAAAATTTTCGTTTTGTTTGAAAGAGTTCTCTGGAATTGTTTTGATTCGCATTTTTTTTATTCCCAAATTATTTTTGCTATTCTATTTAGGCATTTTAATGGCATACATTATTTTAGTTTTTTTATTTACTGCTGGACTCGAGGTCTTGGGGTCGATTACCAGGTCGAGCAAAAGAGTTATTGGGATTTTTCTATGAAATTCTTGGTAGCTCGGAGTTTGGTTTCGTGCCCATGATGAATGTAATGTATGAAATGGGACCTAAACATACTGGCGAAATGTGGTTGCACATTTGGGTGTACATAATTACACCTCTACCTAACCCTAGGGGAAATACAGGCGTTATAGTATGTAATGTTATTTTTTTGTTTGATGGTATATCTAATTACCATAGCCTATTTCAAAATGCTTTCTTAGATGAGTTTAGGCTGTGGTGTTTTTAATTATCGTCGAACATCGACGCACATCCGCTTACATTAGGCTACCGCCGCTTCAATGGCTAGGGTGTCGGACTTGAGATCATGTGGTTTAATAATTTTATATTTAAAATACTAATTGTCAGTCGCGTTACGGTAGTCGTACGAAGCAGTCACGCCTTTAAGGGGTTTTTGCTAATTAGTTTGTTTACTACGTTTTTGTGTTCGCTGCGCCCGGGGTACCAGCCGGCCGGTGCGAGGCGCATCGAGTGCATTCCAATATAATGAATCATCCTTTGTGTTACTACTAACGATGGATGATAAAAATGACCATGTCTGTCAAGATATGTTTTATTCGGAGATAATGAGCAACGATTCAATAAGCGAGCAGGAAATGGCGGAAGATGTAGAACAGTGTAGGGAAGGAAATTATAATAAACAATTTGAGATGAGTTACAATACAAAACCAGTAAAACGAGGGAGAGACGATAATGATACAGAATGGACAGAAGTAAGAAAAGAAAAGAAAATTAAAGAAGAGAAAGACAAAATTGAAGTTTATATTTCTAGTAAAGAAGCGTTACCGAAGCAATTTGCTTTGGCAAAGCTGTTTAAAGTAGAAGGTATAAAGGATATTATTAAAGTAAAATACTTGAGTCAATACAGAGTACGCATTGAGTTTTCAAATGAAATAAGTGCGTCTAAATTAGAATTGTGCAAATCATTTATTGACAAAGGATGGAGATTTCAAGGATCTATGGAAAAAAGCTATTCCTTTGGTGTTATAAAAGATATAGATATGGATATATCTGATGAGGAAATATTGAAAAATATTGTGTGTCCTAATGATATACAGCTGGTCTCGGCTCATCGCCTTAATAGACGTAATATTAACAATGATTCCAACGGAGAGGCATGGCTTCCGAGCGAAGCTGTACGATTATGCTTTAAGGGATCCATTATACCCGCATATATCTATGTCGACGAATTAAGAATAAAAGTAGATTCCTATATATTCCCGGTGACTCAGTGTTCACGATGCTGGAGATACGGCCACTCGGTTAAAACATGTTCGTCAAAAACAATAATATGTCCAAAATGTGGCAAAAATCATTCCAACTGCGAAATCCAAACGTTTAAGTGTACTAATTGCAACGGGAATCATATGGCGTTGGCAAAGACGTGTCCGACATTTTTAAAGGAAAAAAAGATTAGAGAGCTCATGGCTGAATTTAATTGTACATACCGAAAAGCCTTACTAATGTACGTGCCCCCTAGTCCTCCAACTAAAAGAAAGGTTGATGACACCCACATGCCTTTATGTAATTCTGATGTCCAGACAAAACCCTCTGTATCTTTTGCACAGGATTTTATAGATTCGAATGCCTTGGACCCACTTGAAGGTACGTTTGCTGATGTTGTAAAAGGTGCAACAAGTGTCACTAGTCACAACGAGGAATCGCTAAATAATCCGATCCAAATGCCAAAGAAAGTGACAAAATCAAAGATGTTTTCATATACTTCAAATACAGCAACATCAGAATTTGATTTGCCGACAGAATATACTGTAAATGAACCATCAACGTTTAGCCACTCAACAAACAAATCTTCGAAAGAAGAGCAAGAAAAACGAAGAGATGTAAATTTTATTGAGCTACTATCAAGATTAAAAGAAATTATCTTCTTGAAAGGTATTAACTGTGCTGCAAAGTTTAAATTGTTAATTAAGTGTTGTATTGAATGGATAATTTTAGTTGTAGCTGATAACATTGCGGATTGGCCAATATTGAAGTTAGTATCAGATTATTTTTATGGTTAAAAATCAACAAAAAATTAGAATAAATATAATACAATGGAATTCTCAAAGCTTACGTCCTAAATTAACTTCATTTGAAAATCTATTACTCCAGGAAAAGATCCACATTGCCGTTCTAAGTGAGACTTGGTTAGAACAAGATAGCTTCCTTAAAATAAATAGTTATAATATCTATCGTAAGGACAGAGACGATAATTACGGTGGCGTAGCTATACTTACTCACACTTCTATCAAATCTCAATTGATTCAGGTTCAGATTAATAACTCTCAGATAGAAATTATTGGAGTCAAAATTTTTAATTGTCATTACATCAACAATATATTTTCAGTTTATTGTCCTCCTTCAGCCAATACCAGTCAAAACGATTGGGATGAATTATTCTCTATAGTAGATAAAAACACACTTGTTTTGGGGGATTTTAATGGGCACCATAAAAACTGGTCTTGTAAGACAGATCGAAGGGGTAGCCAAATTTTTGACGCATTATTAGATCATCAATTTATTGTACTTAATGATAGCACACCCACCCGTGTAAAATTAGTTCAAAACATTCTCCAACAGTCTTCCCCCGACATCTCATTAGTTTCTTCTAACATTGCATTACATTTCAAGTGGTCCACCTTAAATGAAACATTAGGCAGTGATCATCATATGATAAAAATTTCGTCTTGTATTGAGGTATGTTTGAATAATATTGTGCGTAGAAACTTAAAAAAAGCAAACTGGGATGCGTACAAATGTTTATTATTGGAACTTTTTAATCAATTCGAGTATGAGGATAATTTACAATCCAGCTACGATTTATTTATTGAATATATTAATTTAGCAGCAGACTTGTGCATACCGTTTGTCATAATTAATCAAAATCCAAACACGAGTTTTTCCCCAAAACCTTACTGGGATGCAACACTGTCAAAATATGTTGCTGAACGCCGGCTAGCGTTGTCAACATTTAGACGCAACCCAACACCACAGAATTTTGACTTATTACAAACTAAGGTACGTATCGCGCAAAAATTCATGCGGATTGCTAAAAGCGCTGCATGGCAATCTTTCTGTTCTTCATTAGACCAAACATCATCTGCTGGTGAAGTTTGGCACAGAATGAAATGGCTAAAGGGACACAGGACGCGAGGAGATTTTGTAGATTCTGTCAAGGCTAGTATATTGTTGCATAATTTAGCGCCTGATTTCGTTACCCCAAACGATTTAAACTTTTCTTCTAAAAACCCTGTATTAGATATTAATATTACAAATAATGAATTACAAAACGCCATTCGACCTAAAGATACCTCACCTGGTCAAGATAATATTTCGTACTCAATGATTATGAATCTTCCAGAAAATGCGAGACAAATTCTAATTTCATTTTATAACAAATTTTATATAACTGGTTTCGTACCTAAACAGTGGCGCGATGTCACAATAGTGCCAATCCCGAAATCAGGTCGTGATCCAAATAGTATATCATCACTCAGACCAATCTCAATGATCTCCTGTCTATGTAAAGTTTTTCATACCATCCTAATGAATAGATTAGAGTGGTATATTGAAAAAAATAACATGTTGTCTGACGAAACAACTGGTTTCAGAAAATGTCATTCAACCATAGATAATTTGAGTAGAATAATACTAAAAATTCAAATAGGATTTGCAAAAAAACTTACAACAATAGGCTGCTTTATAGATGTCAATGACGCATACAATAACATAGATATCACGGCTCTGTTAACGATATTGGACCATATAGGCGTCGGGGATAAAATTTGTACATATATTTGGAACTATTTGAAGGAAAGAAACCTCAAAGTTAATATAAATAATATAAGTTTAAGTCGTAGTACAGGACAAGGATTGGCACAGGGAGATCCACTTTCCCCTCTTTTATTTAATATCGCTACTATGTCTATATGTAAAGATATACAACACGTATACGTTTCACAGTACGCGGATGATTTCGTTTTGTACACGACTGGAAATGATATTTTAGAATCAACACGGAAATTGCAAGGAGCTTTAGATATGTTTACGCATTTACTTTTTAATTTGGGCCTTCAAATTTCGACGTCAAAAAGTAAGGTTTGCGTTTTCAAAAGGGGATTTAGAAATGAGTTTGTTGATCTCAAAGTAAATGATGTATCATTGCCAGTCGTAGACAATATAAAATACTTAGGCTGCTGGCTCGATCGATGGTTGAGATGGTCCAAACATATCAACGAGACCAGGGATAAAATTTATAAACATGTTAACATTTTCAAATTACTTGTTGGTTCAAATTGGGGAGTTCATCCAGTACATTTAAGACGTTTATATTTAAGTTTGATCCGAAGTAGAATGGACTACGGTTGTTTTCTTTACGACAATTCTAGTCACAGTCAGTTAAGTAAATTAGACAAGGCGCAAAACTTAATAATGAGACTTATTGGAGGATTTATAAAAAGCACTGCCATTCATGTAATGGAGAACGAACTACATCTTCAACCATTGTATATTCGGAGAAACTTTTTAGCAGGTAAATATTGGCTGAAATCTAAATCTTACCCGAGAAATAAAATAATACCTTTATTGGAAGAACTCGACGCAAATATCTGTAATAACAATTCTTACTGGCGGAACAAGAAAAAACCTCTATTATATACTATTCATGAATTCCTTAAGACGACATCGGTTTATAGTTCTTTACAATTGGAAATGTTTTCACTACATACTTGGGTCAGCAATGTGGAGCTATCCGGGGTAATAAAAACTAACATAGATAGTGTTCAAAAAGCAAAAAGATTGTACGATTCCCACAACCTTAATCAGTTATGCACACAATTCATTGAGGAGAATTACACGAATTTTTATAAAATTTTTACTGACGGTTCCAAAGATAAATGTAATGTTGGGGCAGCGATTTTTGATCCTCATACAAATACCTATATCAAGTTAAATATAAAGGCCAATATTAATATTATGAATGCCGAACTTATCGCGATCGCCGAAGCTTTGTCATATGTAAATTCATGTAAAAGTGGTGATTATGTAATTTTCACTGACTCGAGGAGTGCGCTCCAACATCTGACTGGGTGTACTTCGAAAAGCCGAAAAACACCCATTGCTTACACAATTCTACTTTCTGTATGTGAGTTGATTAAGAAGAATAAAAATGTAATTCTACAGTGGGTACCGGCTCATATTGGTTTCGTTGAAAATGAGAGGGTGGATCAGTTAGCAAAGGAGGCTTTGGCTGAGGGAATTAATTTTTCATGTGACCCTTACTTCACTGATCTTATAGGCAAAGTTAAAAAACATTGTATACGATTATGGAACGAATATTTTGATCAGAGGTCACTAACCAAAGGAATTTGGTACAAAACTATCCAACCGAATATCTCACGGCTTCCATGGATTGACCAAGCTAATATGAGCAGACCTGAAATAGTTATGGCACTAAGACTTCGTTCAGGACACATTCCCTTAAACAGTTTTGCATATCTTATGAATAAAGTTGAATCACCTAACTGCTCTGTATGTAACAAAGTTGAAGACGTGTATCATATTTTGATGGAATGTGTCCGGAACGAAGCGGAGCGTGATCAATTTATTAATAGACTTAGTCAAAATGTTGGCAAATGTAATAGCGTACTGTCGTCCCCTTTATCTAAAGAAGCGAGAATATTGTATAGGTTAGCAAAAATAGCTATAGATAATAGAACTTAGTCTCATTATGTTATTTAACGACTGTTTCCCAATGAGGGTGGCATAATCACTGCGTGATTAAACCCTCCTTAAAATAAATAGATTAAAAAAAAAAAAAAAAAAACATCCGCTTACTACGAATTCAGAACATGATTCTGGACCCCCTTGCGTTGATATTTTTCGTCGGTTATGTTTTAAAAAATCAGCTGTTCCATACATTTTGATCGTGTAGGTATTGAATTTTTGTATGAAAAATCCGTTTTTTTTTTCATAACCGACAAATATATGGCGAGGGGTTCCAGAATCATGTACTGATTTCGTGGTAAGCGGATGTGTGTCGATGTCCCTTCCACCCTGGAATGGATAATTTGGATGAAAATTCGTACCAGGTGTAGCCTAGCCTTATAATAAGGCTGCGGGTATACAGCTTGTTTAAAAATAATATCTGCACAGGACTGGAGTATTCGCACGGCTACACATCGAGATGTGCAGGGCCGGTTTATGCTGGCCGGTAAGCCCATGCAGTGCGAGATCGGCTTGGACTGGATTTGTATGGGTCGACCTGTAGCAGTGTGTACACACATTATTTTTATTATGATTTTATTTAGTTTTTAATTTTTTTAGATTCTAATACTTATGGTATGGTTTGTTGTGCGTCAGACGGACGAAAAATAAATACTTTTTCTTTCTTTCTTTGTATTCAACATCAAGGAAAATAAGCACCGATAAAAATAAGCGGCATTTTCAGAATAATTCATACGCCTTCGGCCATATTGATTCTAACACATCCGTGTCGCCTCAACCAACCAGACCATTTCATTTCCTGTGATGTTCCCGCTAACATCTGATTCAGTAGGGTACCGCATGTCAAGTAAAGGATCGTAATGTTATTGCCTAGAACTAAACATACCATCACGCCTGTATCTCCGAAGGGTTAGGCAGAGATGTACTAAAAGTACACCCACATTTAGCGGGTATATTTAGGTCCCATGTAATAGGGGGCGAGCCTATTGCCATTAACCGGGCACAAATCCAGACTCCGAGCTGCTACTGAGAATTTCATAGAAAAACCCAATAACACTGCTCGACCTGGAGATCGAACCCAGGACCTCTTGCGTAGCAGTCGCCCTTAGGAGCACTAGACTTATGAGACAGTCCTGCCTCATTGCCAGAACTACATATTTGATATCTACATATAAAAAAAACTGCAGATCAGAATGGTAATATTTATTGCACGATACTTCAAAACCAATCCAGTTTCAATCTATACTAATATTTTAAAGAGGTAAAGTTTGTGAGGTTGCAGGGGGGTAATCTCTGAATCTACTGAACCGATTTTGAAAATTGTTTTACCAATAGAAAGCCACGTTATTCTTTAGTGTCATGGCTATATTACCCAACGAAGTGGCACGGGTCAGCCAGTTCATGATAAATTTTGAAAGGTATTCAACGTTGTACGTTTAAGAAACGTTTGTAAAAAGTTTAATACATTTGTAATGAACACACAAATTTAACCACCGAAAGGGCACCGAATTTAAACATTTATTAATTAGGTACAGTCACCAGCACATCAGGTTATACAAAACTGTCGAACTTCTCCAAATGATTTTAAACCTTAAAGTGTTGACGATTAAGTTCAAAATCTATTGAGAAAATTTGATATTTTGTGGTAACTTGATGTACTGGCGACAGTACATTGAGATTAGATCGATATGAATATATACATTTAGAAAAATGGCAGATATAAATCTACAAGGTTCTTTAATTTATGGGTTTCATGGCCTTTTGGCGATATTTAGTCTTTTCAGATGACTGCAGCCGACTATAGCTGTAAGCACGAACGAGCATTGCTGCTATTAAAAATTTGTCTACCTATTCATATTGCTGAACCCATGAAAATTAAATACAAAGTATTGACGGAACCTTTCTTTACACGTGTCATGTATCACACCAGCCAGGATTTTTTCAGCGCCTCAAAGTCCATGAAACACGTTTTCAGGCTATTTGGTTTTTAATTTCCGGCCCTGAAAACGTGGATTCTGTTCTCTGTAATATAAAATTGAAATTAATTCTCTATTCGGATTTGCTTGATTTGAAATTTAAATATTCAGATGGTTTTGTATTATTAGATGCCGAGATTAATTCTCTATCTAGAATTTAATTTATAATTCATAAGTTGCTATGGTAACGTGGTTTTAAGGTTTATTGGGTTGGAAATCAACGCTCGTTTTCATTTCTGTGCGGCATTTATTATTTACAAATGGATTAATAAAATTGCTGTGTGATAGATACCCTTTTTATGGGTCCTATTTGGACATTTATACACTCAATGATAATGTAATATGTAATAAGCTTAGAGAGTAGGTGACTATTTACGTGGGTTGATGTATATTTTCAACCGACTTCAAAAAGGAGGAGGAGCCAATTGTGGACCGATTTTAATGATTGTTTTTTTGTTTAGTAGGTCATACTTCTAAAATTTGAATGGGACCACCATTCAAATTTTATCGAAATCCGTTGAGCTGTTTTGAAAATATCAACAAAAATCTAAAAATTGTTTACATCGATGATATTATCGCTTACTCCGAAACATCGCTGTCTTATTGGAGCCGTGCGTTTAGTTGGCTAACAAATACTTCTAAACAAAACTTTCCACTAAAAATTACAAAATAAAATTACTTTTAGCAAAAAAGTTAAACCACCTTCAAAAAATAATAAAATAATTTTGTCTAAAACAGTTTGGGAAGTCGGTGGCGAAAACAAAAGACCCACTCAAATAGAAGTCGCCGACTTCCCAAACTGTTTTAGACAAAATTATTTTATTATTTTTTGAAGGCGGTTTAACTTTTTTTATTTGTATATTTTTTTCTTCAAAAGTAAAAACAACTAAAACCAACAGAAAATAGAAGTGATTTCTTTCTAAAAATCAATTTCCTCAATTCTACTATATCATAGTTAAGTTTGTCAAGGAGACCTGCAAACAGATCGGCGCAGAAGAAAGAAGAACGGGTAAAACGGAGGAACAATATGGCCAGCAGTGGATTTGATAAATGTTGCAAATGATGATGATAATGATGATGATGATGATGATGATGATGGTGAATTTTATATTTTCGTGTGGGATATTTCAAATTAGCAAGGTGTGGAGAGTTACTGTTCTGAGCGTTGTTCTGAAATGCATCATGTATCGTTTATCACCTCGTACGCACTAAAAATGGCGGCATATATTCCTGATATTCGTGCCAATGATATCTGTAGACCAATATTCGCTGCATAAATGATTTAGCTTCCAACAACAATTGCAATATCAACGCGATTAAACTCAACCATTTCAATAACCGCTAAAAATATACTGCTAGAATTGTTAACTTCCTACCAACTTATTCGGGAGCTCTTGAATTTTAATACAGTTGCAACGAAAACATTTTAACGAACTATTATGCGGCGCAGAAGCTTCAAAGTGTCCATCATTTACTTGGTTTGCAGCGGTAATTAAGGCAGAGTTAGTGCCAAGTTCAGGCAGGAATGTTAAGCGGATAGTTTTTTTGAACACGCAAGGAGTTAGTATGCAACTTACCTATTAAAGATACTGCATAACAGAGATTTGAGTGTTAAAAATATTTTGTTGAACAGTGTAAGTTTTTTTGTTGATATTTCATATTTAATAATGCTAAGAAAAAAATTACCAGTATAAAAATAAGGCAACATCTTTCGATAGTAACCTATCTGTATAATAAACCATTTTTACTTTTGTTGGTCTATTATCTGCCATATTCATTTTTCTCCAATATCTATAATGTACAGTCGCCAGCAGGTCAAGGTATACAAAACTGTCAAATTTCTCCAAATTATTTTAAACCTTAAAACGTTTTGAAGATAAAGTTTAAAATCAACTGAGAAAATTTGACATTTTGTGATAACTTGATATGCTAGCCATAGCCACCGTACAGACATCGACCTCTTACAATTTCATTACATGTATAGAAGATATGTTACGTTTTTCAAATAATATTGTAGAATTAAAATCTGACATAACATAACATAACATACCATCACGCCTGTATTCCCCGAAGGGTTAGGCAGAGGTGCACTTAATGTACACCCACAGTTCGCCGGTATGTTTGGTTCCCATGTAATAGGGGGCGAGCCTATTGCTATTCACCGGGCACAAATCCAGACTCCGAGCTGCTACTGAGAATTTCATAGAAAAACTCAATAACACTTTGCTCGACCTGGGGATCGAACCCAAGACCTCTAGCGTAGCAGTCGCGATTGGGACTACTAGACCAACGAGGCAGTCAAATCTCACTTAAGGAATAAAATCCTTATGCCTAAAATGTCAAAAAAATTCTCGCTTCACAAAAGGATTTAGCAACGTTATCGAAATGGACAATGCATTACCTTAAATAACAGATTAAGAAACATCATGATAAAGAGATCGTTGCGGTCTAAAGGAAGATGAGTGACAGGGGTTGAGAAAGGTTGACTGCGGTGGTTTAGTGATGTGGAAACGAACTGTGAAAGGCTATTAACTAAAAGGGATTCACACTATGAATACGACGAAGTCTTGTAGAAGGATTTATGTAAAATTACTATATTGATGATGTCTTACCAAAGTCACGGGGTCTGTGTCAAAATAATGCGGATGTTTGAGGAACTACTGCATTGACATTATGTAGGTACTACTAAGGTATGCAAAAAACAAGCAGGTAACAAATTGGCTAATGGAATTGGACTATACAAATACAGAAAAATACTATCTCACACACACACGCACACAATGTATAAATGTATAATTATTAAGTATTCTTGTTTGTAGTTTCTTAAATTCAATAAATCTATTAAAATAAATAAATTAGATAAGTTTGCTGTTATCTTTTTGTATGTTTTAGGCATTTTCCATGCAAAGATTGTGAAGTTATTTTAGTGAAGGAAATAAGTTTGCTGTAATTATGTTTTAGTTCGCCAATAAAATGAATGGGTAATCAAACATAACAACGTACCTAATCGGAAACGTAACGTAAGTATCAAGATGACAATGCGGGATACCGTCAGTTTTGCCAGTAGTTCGTGGTTGCTGTTTATCATCAAGGGGATATGAAGACTATAGGTATATAACGTGTAATAATTATTATAAGCACAAAACCTGAAATTATTTGGTTCAGAATCAATCAATCAATGGTTCAGAATCTTTTTTATATATGTCTGTCAGGTGATGTCTGGCGGGTGGAAGTCGCGTCGAGTTACTTGGTCATAGCTTCTGGTGTATCCAATTAGAAAGTAGTCCAATTTTTACTTAATTAAAATAACTATAATCTTAGCATGGAAAATGAATAAAAAATACAAAAATATACTTTGATTTTCTTCAACATTACCTTATAGACTTCGTAGAGAATATGCTAGTAAAGTAGTTAATAAATGCATGCAGAAACGAGCCTGATAAAAATATGAGCGTGCTGCAGCTGAGCCAATTTAAACTTGAGCATCATAAACTAGCTTTATGAGATATTTTACAGGCGAGAAATTTGTTATACTAAATTGTTTCTTTTTTTGTATTCTTTTCATCTCTTCTTTGTGCAGGGTAACTCTATTTGTATAGCAAATCTGTATTTAAAACCTAAAGCAAAAAGCTTGACAAGTAAAACAAAGCTTAGCTGGAAGTATCGTATTAGGAATGTTAAACTGATTTCAATCAGAAGCGGTGGTAGATGGCTAGGGCAACGCACTTGCGATCATGTGGTTGCCGGTTTGGAACCCACCTATTGCACTACCTACGTAAACCCACTCGTAATACAAGCATTTAGCTTAGTACGAGGGGTTAACAAGAATACTAGTAATGTGACACACATTGGTATTAAGGTGTCCTTAAAAAAACGCGATAAATTTTTAAAACTATTTTCTATCTATAATTTCGTTTACTATACAATTATAATTACTATACTTTTTTTCTAGGCAAGGATACACTTTTCTATAGTACGGAAAATCTTCATGGATCATCTGCCATCTGGGTGGACAGCAGGATAATATGTTGGAATCGTACCGAATGAAAATGCACTTGCCTTGCCTGTCTATGTAAGGATACCCTAAATCCTAACTAATATTATAAATGAAAAGGTTCGCCCCCTATTGCATGGTACCTAAACATACCAGTGAACTGTGGCTGTACATTAAGTATACCTATGCCCTTCGGGGCAGGCGTAATGGTGTGTGTATGACATAAAATGATTCAAAAATAAACCTCGCCCTACTATCGACAGCTGACGATATCCATTAAAGTATCCTAGATAAACTTCATTAAACAACGGCGCCTAAAGTCGTTAGCTTGGCTCAGTTAAAGTTATTCCACCCCTGTTATATGACACGGTTATTTGCGGAACCAGTTAGCTATCCCCTTTCATCCAGACGTTCGGATGTATTTAGGGAAGAATACTTATTGAATTTGTATGAAGACTTGATGTATAATTCTGATGAAATTTTTCTTAAAAGGGTAGCCTTAAGTGATTCTTTTGGGATCAATTAAAATTTAAAACCCACAGATTCTTAGTAACTATTCTTTATGTGAATCATACGAGTAATTAATTATCAAAACCGATTCTTTCAGTGATACAGAAATAAACTGATACTTCTGGTAATTGATTTATGAAATTTAGGAAAGCGCAAACGTCGATATTTAGTGTGTCAGTTTAACTACCCATTGGTCTATTAGTCATAACCGTGACTGATACGCTAGTAGTCCTGAGTTGGAATCCAAGTTGAGCAATGTGTTATTTGTATTTTACATGAACTTCGGAGCTGGTTCTGAGTTGGATTACCAGGTTGAGCAAAGAAGTGTTATTGGATTTTGCGCGAAGTTCTCAATTGCATTTCGGGGTTTGTAATTGAGTCTAGTGGAAGGCAGGCTCGCTGTCTAATGCATGGAAAACCTGAATATACTGGCAAACGGTGTACAATAGTACACTAACTACTACTTTAACTTCTGCATAACTTTCCAGGGAATACCAAGCGTGGTTCCTAATATTTTAATGCCCGCGATTTAGGCACCAAATGTAGGTCTTAGGTTCGAACCCTTTCGTAGACAGGCACTTTACTTTGGGTAAATTATTTCATCACCTCTGCTCCCAAAAATGGTGAAGGAAAACATCTTGAGGAAACCAGCATGACCTAGAACCAAAAATTAGAGGTATTTAAGTATAGAGCTAATAATCCGATTCGTAAATGAACTAATAGTTGATAGGGGCACTACAAATAGGGGTATGGGTATCAACTACTGAAAATCCAGTGGTTTTTGTCCTAATATTTATTTATTTATTTATTTATTTGGTTAGCCAACAGTTACTTACACTAATACAGAGATTGATTTAAAAATATGGTTACATTTAAAAGTGTAGTAATTATTTACAGGCTAACACATCGTTCACACTAATCGTTGATAACCTCGTATTTACTGTGTTTATTTTTCTAAACATAAAAAAACACAGAATGTTCAGGTAATACAAGCAACAGATAGACATCAAAAGTTATCTACTATCCGAAAGAAACTGATTCTTTAAAAATTCGATAGCAAAAACATTAAACGGTCGACAAGATTTGAATCTGCTTATTTTTATAGAAATGGATTTAGGGAGTTTTCTTTTGGTTTTTTCTTTAAAAAAAAGCTTACTAGCAATGTGGATCACTCATTGCTCGTTCTAAGCTAAATGCTTGTGTTACGAGTAGGTTCACGTCGGAAGTGCATTGGGTGGGTTTCCAATCGACATCCACATGATCGCAAGTCTGATGCCCTAGCCATTAGGCTACCGCCGCTTAAAAATGTAACTTTTGTCAGATGTCTTTTCTATTATTTAAAATAGTCTGGGTCTGGGTTTACCTAAGCCAACAATAACCTGCAAAGGATTAGCTTCAAGAAACTAACCTAGGCATTCTAGATTAAAAACATTATACTGTTAGAAGCCCGAATGTACAGAAGGTAGTAAAACACAAATCACATGGCTTAAGCGTTGGTTAAGTATCGTGTCACAACTACTGCAATGTTGCGAAGTTTTAACTTAGTCCCGTTGTACGTAGCTTAAATTGCGCTTTGAGCTCTGTTACACTCGCATTTGAAATTAATCCCCCGTTGGGATGTCCACTGAGTTGTGTGATTGTTAGCGTAACTGTAGCTGCGGTTATTTCACCTGTGTTAATACTATTAAATCTTAGTTTAGTATTATGAATTTCTATATCTAGCGCGTGATAATTACCAATGAATACGCACATGACTTTGGTGAAGAAAAACATTGGGTGGTCTACATGCCTGAAAGATCTTCTTGATTACGTATAAAGTCTGCTATAGCCTCATCCTTCTTATTTTGAGAGGAGACCCGTGTGAATTGCATTTTATTTAAATTTTATTTTCATTTCTTCCTATAAATGTATCAACTTCTTTCATCATCATCATCAACCCATTACATTGTCCCACTGCTGGGCACGGGTCTCCTCTCAATACGAGAGGGATTAGGCTATAGTCCGCCACGCTAGCCTACGGCGGGTTGGCAGACCTCACACGCGCTCAAGAAAATCTCTCAGGCATGCAGGTTTCTTCACGATGTTTTCCTTCACCGTTTAAGCGCGTGATAATTAATTATTAATACGCACATAACTTCGAAAAGTCAGAGGTGCGTGCCTTGGATTCGAACTCGAGACCTTTGACTTGGCAGTCCAATGGTCATATCACTAGGCTATCACTGCACTTCAAATTCTTTGCTTTGACGTAAATATAACTCAATACTTGCCCTACTGGTCTAGCCATTTGCAAATCTTCCTCGGTTTGATACCTAAGTTGGGCATTATAGTATACTACTAATGGCTTTCCTTCTTTCATATGAAACATGAAATGTATCAGTAAACATTTGTTATAATAATCAGTATACCTTTGCATAACTTTTTAAGGAATACAGCCGTCATGCTAATTTCGACACTACAATAATATTTCTACCTACGTAAGTCTGCCGTTAAGTCGGTATTTGAACTCCATTGTAATTACAAACCTTATCTAAAGACTTCAGTCACCAGACTCAGCCTTGGACCGAAGATCCTTTTATGGAGATATATCTTTACCCTGCTTAAATTACAAGGCCACAATCTACCCTCTTACTCCGAGGTCGAAGGTAAATAGGTTAAGTACAAGTAAAACTGTTGTATTATCTCCTTTGACAGTTAGCAGTGTGGCCAATCTCTGTCGTAACTTTGTCCTGACGTGATGCTGAAATTGGGTTTGGACCGAGTTTTAGCGTCGACGACACCTAATATTTTTTGCAGATATATTTTGCACATGGCTTATTCAAATCGATCTCGTGGCCAGGAAAGACTAGAGAAGAAGGTCTGGCTTTGATTTTCAGGTCCGTCAATGTAACGAGTTTTTCTTATAGGAACTATGACACACCCATAAAACATAAGGTCTAATGTGAACAACTGCCAATAAAGTCAAAAAACTTTGCCGAAAGATGAGAAATATTTAGTAGAAATAATTTATTACTAACAAAAGCCTTCTGTTGGCCACCAATAAAATTTTGAATTTTGAGAAGCAATTGAATGACGATATTGACATTAATAGCAGACATGTCATGATACCCGGAACATATCTTTTCAGATTGATACATCATACTACATACATACAAACACTCGCCTGTCTTTTAACCTTTTGAACGCCAGAGAATAAACGTATCGCCGTACCCCTGACGCCAGGCCACTTTTTCTGTCAAATGACCTTTATAAATGAAAACAACACACTAAAGTAATTATTAAATTGTTTATTTCATATTATGGTGCGACGTATATTTTGTCATATATTAAACATAAGCTGCGAAAATATATTTGTGACTATACCTTGGTTGATTTATCGTCGTGAATTTGACCCATCTGCATATTATATATAAGTTATATATTTTATGCATTGTATGTAGATATATTGAATATATATTATCATATAATTATTTAGTTTTGAATCAATTACTATCTTTTTGTTTTACGAGTGCACTACTGCAGTATTTATCTCTGCATCAGCTTATGGTTGTCTGGCAGAATAAATAAATAAATAAATACTGATTTCCCGCGGCCTTGCGGTCGTATCGTGTAAGTAAATATAAAGTTAGACTGATCCCACGTATCCCCCAACCATGGAATGACATTTTGACTAGATTTTATATAAAATGTTTTCGTTAGTTTGCTCCGCATTTATTATATAAGTATGTTTCTCGAAATGGTTCTGTTAATGGAAAGGTTTTGTGAAAACGTGAGTCCAGATGTCATAATGCGTTGCATACATGGGATAAGTCTGTCTAAACCTTAAAAGTATTTTAGTCAATACACGCTAACAGTGTGACCCTACCCTTTGTACTTAGGTCAGCAAGAGTTCATTACAGCAGAAGTTTGTATGACAGATCACTTTCCGCTTGATTAAACAATTAACTTTATAGTTCCTTTCATGCTGACGAAAAGGGAACGAAATAATGTTTTTGATATAGATGATTGTGATTGATACTTACCCTATTGGTTTAGTGGCAAAAACTGGTGAACGTGAGATTCTGATTTCGATTCCCAGGTCGAGTTAAGTTATATAGTGATTTTTTTACGAAATTCTCTTTAGCAATAACATCCTCACAACTACCTCATTGTCTAGTGGTCCTAAGCGCGACTGCTACGCTAGAGAAGATGGTTCAATTTCCAAGCAAAGTGTTATTAGGTTTTACTTTGAAATTTGAAGAAGCAGCTCGGAGTTTGGACATGATTGTGCCCGGTGAATGCCAATAGGCTCACCCCGTATTCCATGTAATGGACCTTTCTTAACATACATTCGAACTGTGGCTGTACATTAAGTACACCTCTGTGTAACCCTTCGGGGAATACAGGGGTGATGGTATTTTATGTTTTCTTTAGCAGTTCGAAGCTTGCATTGATTTTGTGATGTATACATTTTTAGGTTTATTAAAGCCACCCCGATATTATAAAACCTCTTGCATCTTCTTAGTCTTTTTAAATACATTTCTTGAAATATCAAAGTAACCTCAGTGTCAATCTGTCATCCCAATCTCCTTTGGATGTTGAAGCTTTCAGTTTATGCGGGCTTGGCCACCGTCAAAGCCTTTTCAATAACTTGATGGGACAATTGTCTTGAATCTTGTTGCCATGGGAGTTCATGAAAATATTACATTTTCATTAGAGTTTCAGTTGAGGTTACATTATAATCATTTAAAGAAAATTTTACTAAATTAGTACTCGTATTTGCATATATATTTTTACTTGACTACAAAAGTAAAAGCAGGGTTACGTTTATAATTTATTTATTGGTAATCAAATTGATTTGGATTACCGGGTCGAAAAAAGTGTTATTGGGTTTTCTTCAAAATTTACAGTAACAGCTCTATGTTTGAGATTGTGACGGCAACTGTAGTGTTTGGGCCACATAACGAAATCATAATGCGATCAATTGCATCTTATGCACAAAGTTTACTTTTACGTCCCTAGATGGCGTTGGGATCGAATTAGATCGCGCTATGGTCTTTTTACATGGAATAAGTGACCCTAGTTTTATTTCTTGTTTTATGTGAGAGCTACTAGCGTTGTATGTAGTTGAGAATATACGTAATTATAGCGGTATAGCGGCGAATAAGTACTTGTGGAAATAAATTAGTACACCTTTGCCTAATGGCTAGGGCGTCGGACTTGCGATCATGTGATTGCCGGTTCGAAGCCCATCCATTGCACTACCGACGTGAACCTACTCGTAATACAAGCTTAGTACGAGGGGTTAACAAAAATTCTAGTAAGTGCGACCCACATTGCTAGTAAACTTAAAAAAAGGCCTCCGCTGAGACTGTCTATCTGTTCGCGATACCTCATAAACTACAGAACAGATTTTCATACAGTTTTCACCAATAGACGTAGTGATTAATGAGGAAGTTTAATGTGAATAATTTGTTAAGGTAAACTAGTTGAAATATAACTATACTTGTTGAAAATGTCGGGAAAAGTCAAGCCGCCTTGGAACTACAATCAAAACCACTGCCATACGACCATAAGGCAGAAAAAACATGGGGGTATATTGTGCTCTAATACCCGTACGAACTTACGAAGCAAGAGTAGGTCACTAGTAAAATATAAACCCCGTTTCCAAGTACACACTTTTCTCATCTACTTACCACTCGAATGATGATCAAAGTAAATTTGCCTCGTAGCGTTTTAATACCTTTCATTTCCCTACACAAGTAATGTTACCCCAAACAACTTTCTTCCCCACACACATTAACTAAATTAAACCCCTCGAAAAACCGAACAACGATATAATAAAATTCGCGAAACAACCACGAAATAAATCAACCCCTTAGGTGGTATACGCTTACCTTTGAATTGGAAACTTCTATAAATTAAAAGCAAGCCAAATAATGAAGTGGCAACCCCGAAAGTTGGTAACTCGTGACTTATTGTCGGACATAAATTAAGTCGATAAGTTTTGGCGATAAATTTTGTCAGATTGATCTTCGAGATATTGTAAATTTGTGGTTAAAACTGCCATATTGAAACCACAACCACGGCTGTGTCGTTTTGTGAGATCCAGATTTTGTTTCTCAGGTCAATTTCTATTGATTTTTACAGAAATTGTCTAGGATGTGTATTGAATAAATCAACAAGTTTAATTGTTATGAAATTAATGATCAATAAAATTTAGTATAAAAGTCACTGAGCGATAAAGGTAACCTATTTCTTAATCAATCATCAACCCATTTTTTTCCCCAATGCTTGGCATAGGCACAATATAAGCTTAATACTGTCGCTTGGGTCTCGCCCCAGAGACATATAAACTATGGCTGAAATGTAGCGGAGACTACAATTATACTACTATTCATAATATTTGAAAAGCAAAAGTAACCCTGTTTGTCTAAACTGCTCAATCAATGATGACCAATTTTGGTCGACCCACTGGTTGTACCTTGGAAACGGACAAAGACTAAGTACCTTTTATCTCAAAAAACTCTTTTGGAAAGCAAGTGGAACCGCAGCTTAAAGTTAGTCTAACATTATAAAATTCCAAATCTAAATCAAATCCGTTATGAAGGGTTCTTAAATATTATTATTGAATCTTTGAAATGCTCTTATACTTCGTTAACTTCGTCCTAATATATCCTTTGGTCACATAAAACGCGTTATCGGAAAGCCATTGTCCATTTGTTAACCCATTGGTAAGTAATGGAAAGTTTATTATAGTACTTTTATATTAGTATTACTGATTCTTCCTATATGAAGTAAAAATTATATTCTATCGAAATGATGGGTCTAGTATAATGACCGCAGCTACGGAACCTAGGACCACATTCCCAGATTCCGCAGTTGAGCAATGTCTTATTAGGTTTTGCTATGATTTTTTTTTTATTAGAGTCCGGTTCATCATCATCATCATCAGCCCGTATTCGTCCACTGCTGGACGTAGGCCTCCCCTAGTGAACGCCACAGAGCCCGGTCTTCGGCTTTCCTCATCCAGTCACTGCCAGCTGCCTTCCGCAAGTCGTCACTCCATCTGGCCGGCGGGCGCCCTACACTACGTTTGCCTAGCCGCGGTCTCCACTCGAGAACTCGCTTGCTCCAGCGTTTGTCAGTTCTTCGACAGATGTGACCGGCCCATAGATAATAATAATAATGTATAAAGAGTCCGGTTAATAGATAATAATAATAATGTATAAAGCCGCCTTTGTATGTTTTTAAGTTATATGATGTCCTGTATATGTTATTGTTTTCGGTGTATAAATAAAATATGGAATTAAGAACAAATACTGGCAGACTATCTTGTGTCTACATCTGTTCTTTAACTTCATGATCGTAAACGCGTGATTGTATGTTATGTTCCGTACAATTCAAAACTATAAACATCTTAGTTTACGGTATGAGAATTTTACATTCGATTCGTTTTCCGTCAAATATTTTATAAATGGAACGAGTGTTAAGCTTCGTTTAAGCCAAAGCCATACAAATAGGAAGCGGAAACAGACGTTCAGCCAATGAGAAATAGTTTTCTTTCTCCGGTAAGCGGAAAACAGTTTGCGAAACCAGATGGAGTGAAGGCGAATATGTGATTGGAGATCCTTAGTAGAATTGTATTATTATTAATATTCAAAGATATTTTATATAGTAGTAGAAGCCTGTAGAATTATTACACAAAGAGTTGGATTTCAATTGGGTTCTATCTATTATATCTTTATGCACCTGTATTCACCGAAGGGATAGGAATACTTATGAAATTAACTTAACGTACGGTTCTCGCACATCAAGTTACCATAAAATTTCAAATTTTCTCAGTTGATTTTGAACTTTATCTTCAACAATATAAGTTTAAAATCATTTGGAGAAATTTGACAGTTTTGTATACCTTGACCTGCTGGTGACTGTACATTCACAGTTTGCCGGTATGTTTAGGTCTCATGTAATAGGGGCAAATCTATTGCCATTAACGGGGCACGTATTCAAATTCCGAACTGTTACTGAAAATTTCATAGAAAATTTGCTCGACCTTAGAACCGGATCCAGAACCTCTAACGCAGAAGTCGTGCTTAGAGCCACTAGACTAATGAGGCAGTAATGATTGGCAGTAGTTTATATAACTTATCCGTTAGATAGATAGAATATTCTTTATTGTAAACCAAAACAATGACAAGAACATGTTGTAAATTATAGATAAGTACAATGGGCGGTCTTATCGCTAAAAGCGAAACTAAAAACTTACACTAACAGTAATATGCTCAAAATAAAAATACACTACAAACCTAAATAAAGTAAATAAATAAATACAAATATAAAAAATATAATAAAATAAATAATATATATATATATATATATATATATATATATATATATAGGACTCCTTACAATAGCAGATAATGCTCCTTAACCATTTTTTAAAATGTAGGCAACGTTTGTGCGCGCCTAACTGATACAGGCAAGGATAGGTACAATATACGAGGAAAATTCCATTTTAAACTCCGTTCAGACATTTCACGCCCAAATACGGAACCGTTCAGTGCTTACGCAGACGTCTAACGCCCGCAAACTTTTTCAAAGGAAACTAAATTTCCAATAGATTTGTATTTTTACGAATTGAAAGCGTTTCGCCTGCGTTTGCATAATGGATGTAATGCTGCAAGGTGTTCAGAAACTGGAAGGAATTTGTATCGATTTTTTGGTCCTTTTTGTATGAAAGAAAAATAAAACAACAAACATACATATTGTCACGCCTGTCTCCGATGGGGTAGGCAGAGACTATAGATTTCCAATTGCTACGATCCTGACACACAACTTTCGCTTCATATACATTTTTTTTTTTTATAAAAGCTTACTAGCAATGTGGGTCGCACATTACTAGTATTCTTGTTCTAAAATGCTTGTGTTACGAGTGGGTTCACGTCGGTAGTGCAATGGGTGGGGTTCGAACCGGCAACAACATGATCGCAAGTCCGACGCCCTAGCCATTAGGCTACCGCCGCTTCATGCATGACCGTTGGTTTAGGATGCTTGGAACCTGGCCTTTTTTTATAACTATATTAATTAAACTATTTCTGTATAACAGCCACAAGGTTTAGCGTTTTTCCCTGACGGAGATGGCAGGATGATAAAAAATTCTAGACTCTTTCAAAAAATACAGGTCCTTAACAGAATCGGAGAGATAGAAGTTGAAGAAGAGTAGGGAGGCTTTTGCCCTTCAGTGGGACTACAGGCTACAGGCTTTTAAGAGTAATATGTAGTTTATTGCCGGTTGTTCTCTCACAGTCAAAGACCCACTTTATGGAAACATGTAAATAAATTTTGACTTTTTCAATAGTCTAAGTATAGGTAGGTAGTCTAAGTATAGGTAGTCTAAGTATAGGTAGTCTAAGTACCTAAGTATAGGTAATTTTGAAATAAAATATTTTTGACTTCATCGCAAATAAGTTCTCGTCTCAAGAATACAATAATTAAGTATACTTGTCATGAATTTGAAAACATTGCTTATCATGACATACTTAGTCGAATTAAGTCAATTGATTTGCAATTCAAAAGCGATTTCACGTGGAAACGTATTATCAACTGCCTCATTAGTCTAGTGGTTCTAAGCGCGACTGCTACGCTGGAGGTCATGGGTTTGATCCCCAGGTCGAGCAAAGTGCTGTTGGGTTTTCTATAAAATTCTCAGTAGCAGCTCGAAGTCTGGATTTGAGCCCGGTTAATAGCACTAGGCTCGCCTATTACATGGGACCTAAACATACCGGCGAAGTGTGGGTGAGCATGACTACACCTCTGCTAACCCTTCGGGAAATACAGGCGTAATAGTATGTTGTATTATCAATTCAAGGATACAAAATTCAGCATTGCATGATGGTTTCATGCAACGCTCTAGCTAAGATACAAAAGCGTACGTTCACAGTTTTTGCGATTAAATTGCTATCAGAGAGAACAGTAGAATATAAAATTTTATTATAAGCAACTTCGCGCAATACAACGAACTATTGTGTGCTTCAGAACAATATTATTTCGATAAAATTATATTGGATTGCATTTTAGAAAAACTATCAAAAACTAGACTACCCGATATTCGTTTTTCTTTACTTTATTATAAGCTTTCGCGATAGTGCAATGTTTTTTATAACTCGCATACCATCTACAAAAAAATACATACCGTATTTTGCACCCGGCAAACCTATTTGGCTTGCGAGAAAATGAATTCTTACATACATACTGATATTATACAAACTGCCTCTCGTGGTCCTAAGCGCGACACCTATATTCCCCGATAGAGGTCCTGGGTTCGATTCCTAGGTCGAGCAAATTGTTATTGAGATTTGTGCCCGGTTCATGGCAATAAGCTCGCCCAGTATAAATATTCGCGTAGCGTGGGTCTACATTAGTATATCTCTACCTAACCCTTCGAGGAATATGAGCGTGGTGGTATGCTACTTTTGCTAAATTAAAATATGATTAAATGTCCCAATATAAGCTTAACTCGCAATAGGCTTTTTGTATACTTTAGAGGTCCTATTACACTGGAAAAATTTAATAGTAGCTGTAAGGCCGTGTCATTTAATGAAACTAACTCAAAATTAAAATTATCAGGAACTCAAAATAAGCGGCGGTAGCCTAATGGCTAGGGCGTCGGACTTGCGATCATGTGGTTGCCGGCTCGCAACCCACACATTGCACTGCCAACGTAAAGCCGCTCGTAAGACAAGCATTTCGCTTAGCACAAGGGGTTAACAAGATTACTAGAAATGTGTGACGCACATTGCTAATAAGCTTTAAAAAAAATGATGAAGATTTCTAAAAGGTCAAAAAACTTAAATACTAAAAGCAATTATGAAAAAAATAATATCTACGAAATGTTTTGTAACGTGGAAGTCTACGATTGTGTGACAGACGAGTACGTAAGTATCTATTTCATTATGGAAGTAGTCCATTCGTTTACATATTATTAATATATTCTCGTGATACGAGTGGAAAACCAGTTTTATTTTACATAATTATCTACTTATTTGAATAATACAAGTTTTATTCAGCCGGAAAATTACGAACAGCGAATAAGAATAAGAATAAGAATGTATTTATTTGCTTAAAACATGGTATACAAAGGTGTTATAGTACAATTTATGGTCATACATGTTTTGCTTAAAATTAAAGGATGCAAAAAAATTTGGAATTAAGATAGTTTATACTCAAAAAAGTCTTTAATACTATAGACATTTTTTTCATTAAGCCATTCGTAAAATTTTATTTTAAATAATCTACAATTAAGTATTTTTAATGAACTAGGTAACATATTATAGATACGTATACACATGGCCAGACAGCTTTTATTATACCTTATTATACCTTATACCAACCTTGGAGTTTCATCTAGTACAAGTCTGAAATGATAACGCCGACTTCGAGAACTTATATCCTCCGCTGTTTTAAATAGATTTTTATGTTTACGTACAAACATACACGCTTCATATAAATATAATGAGGGAATGAAGGCGTAGGCATATAAATATAATGAGTCGATTTTTATTATACTCACAAGCTTTGACCTGATGATTTGCTCACGTTATTGTAGCAGAAATACAAGGATTAGAAACATAATTTTATGCCGACGAACCGAAAAACATAAAAATCCACTTTATAACTGTTTATTAGGTACTCTAGCGACATCTGGCGCGCTACGTCACACCTCTACAAGTAAGTACTTAACATTTATCTACCGTCCAACTTTTAACCAGCCAAGCGCCATATTGTAGATACAATGCAAAATATATTGTTTTGGCCTCATGAAGCAACTACTTGCGTCTGTGAATTAAACTGATTATACAACCGAAGACGAACCGCACGGCCGCGGTCTGCACAGTCAAACCACAGTCAAACCACAGTCAGTGCACAGTCAAAAGTTGGTTGGAGTGGCAACTCACCTCGTCCCTCCATACATAGCACAATCAGCCTATAATGTTGTCACTGCTGGAACACAGGTCTCCTCTCAGTGAGAGGGAGTGGGCTGTAACCCACCACGCGGACCCAATGCTGGTTGGTAGATGTCACATGTCTTCGATTTTTTTGTTATAGGACATGCCGTTTTCCTTCACTGTTTTGGGACCAGTGGTAATGAAAATAATTGGCACAAAGTAAAGTACTGTCTGGGTTCGAACCTACAACCACCACCGCTCCTCGTCCCTCCATATTATTTATAAAATCAAAAAAGTTACATTCATTAAGCTTACATTGGTTAACAAATTATTTCATTAATATACTTAACACAAACTATTATTTTCATTGTATTTCGCATAAAAATTATTTTATCAACTCCGAATAAAATACCTGCCAATATTCCGTAGTTTCATGTTTTAACACATAAATTATATCCGAAAAGTAGCTGCTATTCTGTCACGGTGAAACGATGCCTAATGGAACATTATTTAATTTAAACAAAAAATTATGTGAAATCCTTACTTCGATATAAAGATTTGATCCACGCAAGCTGAAATGCTGTACTATGGGCAATGATGACACAATAGTTTATTAAATAAATCATGGTAATTCTTAATTTATAAATGTAATAAATCGTGATTATTGTACGGTTTACGTACACTTACGAACGAACATACATATCATACCATGAAAAGTGGTTCTCACCACTTTTTACTAGGTATATACTGTTTACGTGACTTAATAACTTTGACTGAATAAATTAGTGAATTACTATAAGGAGGGTTTTCTTAAGCACACTCACAACTAGGTACTTAACTACCTACAAACTAATGTATAGTTCACGACACTGTACAATTATCATGAAATAAAACTACTTTTTACGGATGTTATCGCGTTAATATTCACGCAAGTGTTAGAAACCAGTATCATAATAATCTGTCAGTAATAGTCTGCCTCATTTGTCTAGTGGTCCTAACCGCGACTGTTACGCTAGACTTCCTGGGTTCAATCCCCAGGTCGAAGAGTGTTATTGGGTTTTATAAATTCTCAGTAGCAGCAGCTCGGAGTCTGGATTTGTGCCCGGTTAATGGCGACGAAGTGTGGGTGTACAAAAGTACACCTGTACCTAACCCTTTGGGAAATACAGGCGTGATTGTATGTATGTACATAAAGCATGCAGATTAGTCAAATTACATATCATCAGCAATCATGTCTTGGCTTTTTCTACAGGTTTACAGGCAAACATTAATAGTAATAATGATCATCACCTTTCTGCTCTTTTCCAATTTATGGGGGGTCGGCGCAGCCTGTCCCTTTCTTCCATTCATCCCTGTTAATTGTCATTTCATCATTTAATCCCTTTTCAATCAGCCTTCACACAATCCATCCATCATTTTTTTTGGTCTTCCTCTACCCCTTCATCCTTCCACATTCATACTCATAACTCTCATAATAATAATCGAAGTATACAGAAAATGTCAATATTGAGTACATTATCAAAAGATTAATGTCCAAAAAAGTTAAGTTATATAAATCATCTATTTTTTTGTATTCTTGTTAACTCCTCGAACTAAGCTAAATGCTTGTATTACGTAGGTAAGGTTCACGTCAGTAGTGCAATGGGTGGGTTTTGAACCCGCAAACACATGATCGCAAGTCTTAGCCATTAGGCTACAGCTACTTCACTCGTTTTTTGGGTCCAATATTCAAAATGCAAAAATGGTTCAAAAGAGCTTGTAGTTAATAATTCTAAGACTTTAACCAAATTGATAAGTTTTTGAAAGACTTTCTTGACGGCGGCGTGTGAAGTCCGGCAACCTGCAGTTGGCTAGCGTGGTGGACTAGTCTAATCTCTCTCATTCTGAGACCCGTGCCATAAAGAGACCATGATTCTCTGACTTTGTTTCGGCTTTTCTTCTCAGAGGTCGTCAGATAGAAAAAAGCCGGTGCCATCTAGTTTAAAAGAAATATATATCAAAAATGTAAAACATCAACTTGTTAAAGTGTCTTTGAAGAATCTATTGACATAAATAAAATATCATTTCATTTCATCAGTAGAACACAGTAATGGATTGATGATAGTAATGATCTAATTGCAACTACTTACTTCAATCAAATAAAAAAAGAAAGTTTTCAAAATCCTTTATTTATAAAGAAAGCACAAACATTTGTGAAAGAAGGTACTTAGACAATTAAAAAAAAAAAACAAAAAACAAGTGCATACATTGTAAATTTGACTGCTTATAGTGCCCTCACACTTCGGTTCTAAGATGAAACTGCCTATTCTTCTTTCTTGGACTCGCATGAGTGAGAGGCACACTACGACGAGCCAGTACTCGAGGAGGTCATGCCCGGGTCAGACATGGTCGAGGGGTCTTTAGATTCCTGTTCTGAAAAAGTAAATGGAGGCAACGGTACGGGCGCTGCGATCGGTTCGGCGTCAATACTGATGCACGAAAATGCCACCAAGCATAATGCAACCTGTAACAATATCGGAAAGCGAATTAGTATAGAATCAGCGTCATATATTTAATTAAATCGTCTATCCAAATAAATTGCTTTAAATATTAGTCAAATACTTGCAAGACATTGGAACTTTGATAGCAGAGGCTACCACAACAAGTTATTGCTATCATTTCGAGATTCAGAGAGAGAGATGTTGCTTTACTTAGTCAATAATGCCATCTCTTTTTCACAACTTAAAAAATATCGGGTTAGTAATATGTTGTGGTGCGACCTTATTTAGGTATTACTAATTACATCTAAAATTTGTGCCCACCAAAGTCACACAAGCAGCGAGATATCTTTTAATCAATATAATACTTTTCAGGAAGAAAAATAATATCACATGATATTGTTTTGACTGTTTGACTGACTGACTGCCTCATTAGTATAATGGTCTTAAGCGTGACTGCTACGCTAGAGGGTCTAGGTTCGATTCCTATGTCGTGCCAAGTGTTATTGGGTTTTTCTATGAAATTCTCTATCGTAGTTCTGAATCTGGATTTGTGCCCGGTTAATGGAAATTGGCTCACCTATCACATGGGACCTAAACATACCAGCGAACCGTGGCTGTACATTAGTACACCTCTGTCCAACACTTAGAGGAATACAGGCGTGATGATATGTTATGTTATTACGTTGATATTGTTTTGTTAAGTATATTCCATAATGACAAACATTTACATTTGGTTCGGCTGGAAACCAACCCCGACAAAATTGGGAAATGGCTAAGAGGATGAGGAAGATGATAAGAGGATGAGGAACATGATAAGGGGTCCAGACGAACAAGACGCAGCTGAATATCAGTTCTCAACAAACAAATTTCTGTGCAATACCGATATCCCAAAGATTCCAACCTACATCGTCAGCTTCCATAGATTTTTGTAGAATAATATAAAGAATAACAATACCTAGATTGTATATCGTAATATTATTGATATTATTTAATTCACGCCGTTTCGGATCCTTTTCAGCATCCCATAGTCACGGCTTGACTTAGACATAAAAAAATGAAAAAAAGTAAGAAATCTGTAGTATGAAAATTAGAGTACTCACCATAATTACAACCTTCATGTTAACTATTGTCTCTGGCACTTAAGAACAGAATGAGGTGAATTGCTTAGGAGCGTTGTGTTTTTGTACGGTGAATACCGTATTTATAGTCAACTTTATGTTTCAGCAACAACATTTTTCATTAAATAAACTTGCTAATTTTGCAATTTATCGTATTTTTTTTCTCTTTATCTATGTTCAAATGACACGAGACTAAGTACAGTCTCGGTCATTGGACTCAAACCTTCTTAAATGATAGATGTTTTAATATAAATAACTTATTTATTTAATTAAAATTCGACCATAATATTTTTCTGCAATCTTTCTTAATTAAACTTTAATGATTTTTCTTTACTTTAACTTTAATTATGTGAAATAGGTATAACACGCCTCCGTGTACGCAATGTGCTTAAAAATAGGGTATCTACAGAGATATTTTTAACGTATGTAAAATAAAGACCAAAGCAATGTGGGTCGGACATTACTAGTATCCTTAAGCACGAGGTTTAAGACAGTATTGATAAGCACGACGGGAGTACTAAGCTAAATGCTTGTTACGAGTGGGATTACGTCGTTGGTGTAACCGGTGGGTTTCAAACCGGCAACCACAACATGATTGCAAGTCCGACGTCCTTAGGCATCAGGCCACCGCCGCTTGTCCTTTGTTCCCTTTTTTGTCATGGATGGATCCTCTGCTGCCTTTGGAAGCGGCAGGGTATACTCGTATCGACTACTATTGTTACTTGTCTTCCCTTGCCCTATAGTTATGGCCATGGGGTTCATGACATTCACCACGACCATGACAGGACATATTTATAATATTGTAAGTACAACCAAGTGAGCAAAGCCGCGGGTCAAGGTTGGTTAGTATAATAAAATTCGCTGTTCATTATTTTTTACTACAATTTGCTTCAAGATAACTTATCTTGAAGCCAATGCAGAAGCTGAAATAACATTTATTTTTCACTTTGGTAAAATAAAACTGGTTTGCTATCTGGACCACATGAATATATTAATAATATGTAAACGAATGAACTACTTCAATATAACACACCTATGCAACATAGGTACGAACTCGTATGTCACACAATCTTAGACTTACACGTTCCAAAATTATTCTAAGACCGACTACCTACTATTAACCAGCTTTGATAAAAAAGTAGGTTATCCATTCGACCCGTATATGTATGTAATATTGTTGAAACTCCACGATTCGTGAGTTCGATTTCAATCCAAATATACCGAGTACCTTTGCAACCAAGGGGTTGCAGATACGTGGCCAAGCCTATTTAAGGAAAAGTAAGGGGAAAGGAGAATAGGAGAAGGAAGGGGAAAAGAGAAAAGGAGAACGAAGGGGACTGAGGAAGGAATTGGGACTCTGCCGCTCCGAAACGGAACGCAACAGTATGCATACCGGTACTTGATGTCAATATTTTGATGGCAAAGTAGGTACCTATAGCACAATAGGAGCCGTGTGTGTCCAGGAACCATAATTATTATAATTTTTCATTAAAAGTGGCCGTTTTAGCTCACATGTACTTAGTTCACTTTTCATCATCATCAACCCATTAATTTGTCCCACTGCTAGGCACGGGTCTCCTCTCAGTACGAGATGGATTAGGCTATATATATATCGTCCCCTTACAGGAGAAACCGATTATCTGACATGAACCTAACTTTACAATACAACAATTTAAAAGTTTGATGTTATAAATAAGTATTAAAATGTAGTCATTCTTGTGATTGAAGGTTTAATTATGAAGGAAAGACCAAACGTTATTCGTTTTAAATATAAATAATTGAAAAAAATACTGTACAATACTAATAAATACAAATAAAAATTGGCAAGGGAGGGCACTTAATCGGTTTTACCTGTATATCACAAATATTTATAATGTGTTATTATTTTAAAAAGTATCGCATTAATTGTAGCTATCGATAGTTTTTCAGATTCTTTACAACAAAAGTTATAGTTCAAAGAGTGTTAGTCAACATAAACACAAAAAACTAGGTCAAAATTAATTATTTTAAAATATTTAGTTGATTTTACTTGTATAAACTTGTGAACTTATTGAATGCAATCCAATAATTTGCAAGGCTTTAATACTTTTGTGTGTTTTAAAGGAAATAATAATGTAAATTAATTAATATTTACTAAAAGAAACAAGGTTAAATAATAAAAGTAGGAATTAAATCACGAAAATCTTTATATTGCTAAGTAGAAAAATTGTCTATGTACTAAAATCTAACCATAGGACAACCTTCTTGTTATTCTTTTAAAGTACCTACTACTCATTGTCATGAGAATCTTCAGAAATTGCTGGTTCAGGTAAACGGTCGACAGTTTTGTTATCTGTAGCCAAAGACTGAAAACCGTGGTACTCTTCAGGTATAACACCCTTTTCGCATAAGTTAATAAATCTCTCTTTTTTGCTACACTTATGGGCAATGGTTTGTTGTACAGCTGTTGCAAAGAAGGAAATATAAGATCACAGCTAGTCGAAGACGTCGCAGAACCACAGACGTTTGGCTGCTTCGATTTACGCCTTGTCGCATATCCGTGATTTTCCAATACAGTAGCTGCAGATGTATTGGGTTGCGCTGCTGAACAAGTCACGTTCATTGTCATAAAATTGGTAGACATGTCATAATTATAGTATACTAGCTTTCCGCCCGCTGCTTCGCCCGCGTGGACAGCACGATTTTGTTTAGTTTTTTCCAATTCTGGCGGGAAATTACAAATTATCTTACATATCTTTCCGTCCGCTTCTTTGCTCGGGTAGACCACAAAATTTGTCCAACTTTATTATTTACCGAAATATAAACGCAGCTTATATCCTTTCCCAAGGTCTAGTCTATTTTTGTACCAAATTTCGTCAAAATCCAAACGGACTTTCATCCCCACACAGTTTGAAATTTCAAAAACCCCATATCAAATATTAATTTATTTCTTATCAAGTGTCTAAACACAAAAGTTCAGCGTTTATCTTCAACAATGACAAACTCCCATACAATTTTTCATCCCTTATTGCTACCCCTTTTTTACAACAAAACGTAGCTTGTATCCTTTCCCAAGGTCTAGTCTATTTTTGTACCAAATTTCGTCAAAATCCAAACGGATTTTCATCCCCACACAGTTTGAAATTTAAAAAACCCCATATCAAATATTAATTTATTTCTTATCAAGTGCCTAAACACAAAAGTTCAGCGTTTATCTTCAACAATGACAAACTCCCATACAATTTTTCATCCCTTATTTCAATCCCTTTTTTTACAACAAAACGTAGCTTATATCCATTCCCAAGGTCTAGTCTATTTTTGTTCCAAATTTCATCAAAATCGGTTCCGGGGTTAAACTTGAAAGCGTTATGTTGTTTGGACTTCTAAACGAACTTTCATCCCCTATTTCATCCCCACACAAGTCGAAATTTCAAAAACGCTAGAACAAATATTTATTTATTTCTTATCAAGTGCCTTAATATAAAGTTTCATGGTTTTATCTTGAAAAATGACGAAATCCCATACAAAATTTCAACCCCTTCAAAACTATTTTTTGCAATAAAAGGTAGCCTATGTCCTTTCTCAAGCTTGAGTCTATCCCAGTACCAAATTTCATCAAAATCGGTTGAGTGGTTTAGCCGTGAAAGCGTAACAGACAGACAGACAGACAGAGTTACTTTCACATTTATAATATTAGTAGGGAAGTAGGGATGTTTCGATCACCTTTTATGTATTTCATTCTTTTTATTTTTAGCCATTGAATCCTGTTACCATCCGTGTTTGTCGTTTTATTCAAAACAATAGTGCTCGCTAATTGTTTCAGGTCCTTGAATTCAGAATATGTAAACTGTTTTACGTTATATTTGTTTTGCTTCACCTTCTTAGTTCCCTTTTTATACGTCTCCACGTTACTTTAATTTTTTTTTATTGTATTTAAGTTATAAATACTAGTATTAATATTGTCTGGTAAAAATGACTAAAGTGGGATAACAAATAAATTGACAGAACTGGCTAACGGTCTCAGTATATAGAAACCAACTAAAACTATTTAACTCGTTTTAGTTGTAATCATTGAAGATTGTTTTTGTAAATTTCTACAGCAAAAATAAATTAGGAAGGGAAACGCGGTTTTACTTGGATGATATTTAAAAAAGTTTACATTACAATAGGTTAGTCGTTTTTTTATGTAGATATTTTGTAAATAATTGCATTTTAATAGATTTTTACTTTCTATGTCTTCTAAACTATGCATCATATCAGAAAATCGGTTTTACCAGTAGACGCAGGTTGAAATTCTATATCGGATGGTGTAAATAACTCATTTTCACAAAAAGTTGCAGATAATTGGTTTTAATAGTAAGGGGGCGATATAGTTCACTTCTATTCTTTCTTCTATAGATTCTTTAATGTGGTCTTTTCAACCATATAATTGTTCCATTTTTGATGAATCATAATAAGATACACTTCAGTAAATTATGTATATGGGCTTTTATGAATTGTAAATATAACTTGATTCCAGAAGTGTGTTTAATTTGGCTTTTTTATCCACTTAGTGGTCTGCCATTCCAGCCGTCAATGATATGGGTAGCTGGTCCAATGGGGCTGCCATTAGACCGTTTTATTTTATTATTATATGAATATTTTGATATTCAGCCGCATTTCCTTAGATTGAATGCCGATTCAAATAAAGTTGGAAAAGGCTAAACAGCGATACATTAAATAATATGCAAGCAATTTTTATATCGTCAAAAAGGTCAGGTGCGTAGTACTCGCAACCGGCGCGTGTGTATGATAAGATGTTGTGAATGTGGAAGAAGCCAAAGATTTATGCAAGGGTCGTAGCAAGTGGCGATCTATAGTTTCTGCCTACCTCTGTGGGAAAAAGGCGTGAGTGTATGTATGTAGGTATGTTTTTATAATGTCGAACTTAGGTACACAAACAACCAAGGTCGCAATTAATCAACCAACTGGAACAAAGATATGAAACAAATTGTCATTAATGCACATATTCATTTTCTATGTTAATGAGTGTGACTTGACTTGTACTGTTTAAATTATTTGTTAAGAAAAACATTTACCAAATACATGGTTGCTGGTAAAAAAAACTGATAAACTAAACTAACAATATTTATTTCGATTTTATTTAAAGAGTAATATAAATGCAAGGTCTCGTGAAACTAGGTGTCCGATATGCTCCTCAGGGAAAACATACCTACTTGTCTTTAAATTTCGAAATAAAAATTGTAAGTTTAGTTTATCAGTTTTTTATGGATTATTTTAAGCATGAAAATTTACAGTCAGAGTTTAGCAGTAAATTTATATAACAAATAATAAACGCAATTAACCATCCAATACGTTCAAACAATTGATATTATAACGCCCTGATATTGCAATTAATAATTAAGCGTAGCATTATCTCATGATATAATTTAGTCGTGAACCTACATATCATAGGTGATATTATTATTAGAAATAGACAATTTTTATAAGATTGTATCAAATATAGACAATACTTATTAAAAAAGCAATTTATTTAATTAACTAATATATTGTAAACGATACTGTAATTCGTGGACACACACGGCTCCTATTGTGCTATAGGTACCAACTTTGCCAGTGTAAAGTAACTTATACGTATCGTCAAAAAATTAGCAATTCCTCTGTTATCTATTAATATTTAGAACCTTCAGAAGTTCCTGAGCAATTTTTATTATCTAAATCATAACATTACACCGGTACTTGATGTCAATAAATTTTTATTGACATCAAGTACCGGTATGCATACTGTTGCGATTCGTACGTTGAGTGTGGAGCGCCAGAGTCCCAATTCCTTCCTTAGTTCCTTCTCCTTTTCTCTTTTCCCCTTACTTTTCCTTAAATAGGCTTGGTCACGTATCTGCAACCCCTTTGGTAATGCAGATTCCATGGGCGGCGACGACTACTTACTACCAGGTAGCTCATTGAATCTGATCGTGTGCCGAGTTATCCCATAAAAAAAAGACATGAAGTAGAGTGACTGCCTCATTAGTCTAGTGGTCGCGACTGCTACGCTAGAGCTGACGTGTAAATCCAAAACACTGTAACTAAACATACAGAGTTTTGCTAAAACAATCGTTAACATTTTCTTCAAGTTTTATAGAGGCAATACACGTTTACTTAGATTATTCTAATAGTTTGAATAGTATGGTTGTGAAATATATATGGCTCGATAAAACGTAAAAATACCTTTAATTTGGTATATAACACATAATATAATGTTATAATAACATTACCAAAACATCAATCACATCACAAAAACTAAAAAAAGTTTTAAAAGCCCTTTTCACGAAATAGATATTTCTGAGATACAGTGTTTTGGATTTACACGTCAGAGAGGTCCTGGGTTCGATCCCCAGGTCGAGCTAAGTGTTATTGGGTTTTTCTATGAAATTCCCAGTAGCAGCTCGGAGTCTGGATTTGTGCCCGGTTAATGGCAATAGGCTTGCCCCCTATAACATGTGACCTAAACATACCGGCGAACTGTGGGTGTACATTAAGTACCTACACCTATGCCTAACCCTCTACCTAAACTTTAAAAATATTAATTACAAAAATTAAAAATGGTGATTTCATCAATAATATTCTTGTTCATTTTATATCGCATTAAATTTACTTATGTTAGGGGCGTATTTTATGAATTCCGAATAAATTACCTACCTACCAATATCTTGTAGAAACTCTGTTCATAGGTAAAATGCAGCCTAAATAAAGTAAAATTTCACAAAATTTAAAACTTAATTTAAAACAGATTTTAAATACATTTGATAGTTGTTATCATTGGTAACGCAAGCTGACTGTAAAATTTATACACTCAGTGGCACAGAAACTAGCCCACACGTGAATTTAATAATTAATTAAATTCACGAGTGGCCTAATTATTGAAAGTAATTAAAAAGTAATTATTAAAAGGCAATAAGACGAGTACTGAGTACTGTCGATTAAATGAGTCCAATGACCGAGACTAAGTATCATTTCATATAAATTAAGGAAAAATAATGATAAGAAGCAAAATTAGCCTATCTAAAGAAACACGTCGTCGTTGAAACAAAAAGTTGACTATAAATACGGTATGAATTCGTTTTTTAAAGACACAATATTCCTGAGCAATTCACCGCATTCAGTTCTGAAGAGCCAGAGACGATAGTAAACATGAAGGTTTTAATTATGGTGAGTACTACTATTTTCTTACTTCGGATTTCTTACTATTTTCCTTTTTTTTATGTCTCAGTGAACTAGTTACTATTGATGCTGAAAAGGATCCGAAACGGCGGGAATTAAATAATATCAATAATATTACGCTATAAAATCTAGGTACTGTTATTTTTTATATTATTCAGCAAAAACCTATGGAAGCTGACGATGGAGGTTTGAATCACTATTTAATGAGTAGAGCAGCATCTCTCGCTCTGAATCGCGGAATAATAGCAATAACTTGTTGTGGTAGCCTCTGCTATCAAAGTTCCAATGTCTTGCAAGTATTTGACTAATATTTTAAGCAATTTATTTGGATAGATCTAATAATTAAAGATGTGACGCTGATTCTGTACTAATTCGCTTTCTGATATTGCTACAGGTTGCATTATGCCTGGTGGCATTTTCATGCATTGATTTGATTGACGCCAAACCGAACGCATTTCCATCACCGTTTTTATTCTCCGATGAATCTCAGTCTTCGGCGTCTACTACACCGGCCGGTATGACTGATGACAGCGAGACTCTTAAACCGTCTGGAAAGCGTTAGCTACTATAAGCATTTTTGGAGATAAATTCACTTGTATTTTTTCATCTTTCACAAATGAATTAATGTTTTTGCTTTCTCTATAAATAAAGGATTTTAAAAACTTACTTTTTTATTTGAGTATTATAAATATTTGAAATTGGATCATCATCATTATCAATCCATTACAATGTTCTTCTGACGGCACGGGTCTCCTCTCTGAATTAGAGACATTAATGTTTACCTGTAAACCTGTAGAAAAGGGCCATGATACCTGTAATAATATTTGTACGCCATGAAGACCAGCCATGACTGCTCTTGCTTTACCTGCATGCTTTACATATAGTCATGTTTCCACAAATAAAGAATCTATTCTAGCAAAACAATCATTATATTTTAAATTATACCGATAGCAGTCATTGGTATCAAACGCTGTTATAGGTACCCACAACATAAAATCAACGGTGCTCTAATCCTTGACAATTAAGTAGTTATATTTGAAGTAAGTTCCTAAAGGCATATCAGTTCGGAATGCCTATGAAACTTAAAAAAAAACCATAATATATAATTTTTTCTTTATAATAATTATGTCTTCAATGGATTACGCTGAAATCACCGTAAGACTTACCAATTTGCTTAGAGTCTTAGAATTATAACTACAAGCTCTGTTGAACCATTTTTGCATGTTGAATATTGGATACAAAAAATGAGTGAAGTAGCGGTAGCGGTTGGGTTCAAAACCCACCCATTGCACTACTGACGTAAACCCACTCGTAATACAAGCATTTAGCTTAGCACGAGGAGTTAACAAGTATCACAATCATCAACAATCCGTAAGTCATGGCGGAAAAATTAATACAAGATTTCACGCAAACTACTGACTACCTAGCCTCCGAGCGGAGTGACATAAAAAGCGATCTTCACACGGCCAACAAAACCGTTCACAACCTTAAATTAGAAAAAACCAAGCTCCAAAGCGATATTATCAAATTAGAGCGACGTCTTTCCGTCATTGAAAAAGCTTCAAGAAGCCGTAATCTGGAAATACAACCTGTATTTCCAGAGGCCTGAAGCTGTTCCTGAGCACCGGAATGAAAATGTAGTTAGGATATTTAAAAATCTCTGCGAAAAAATCAATGTACCGGTCACGGACAATGATGTTAGATCTTGCCGGAGAGTTGCAAAGCTCAATCCTGGCTCTGACAGACCACGGAACATTCTTGTGACCCTGAGCTCGGAGCGCCAACGTGACTTTATAATATCGGGCCATAAAAAATACAATAAAGACCACCCGAAAGACCCTCTCAACTCGGCAAACACCGTACAATTTATGTGGGCGAACACCTGTCTCCAGAACGTATGGAACTTCATGCCGCTACCAGGCAAATGGCAAATGCGAAATCTTATAAGTTTGTTTGGGTGAAGTTCGGCCACATTTACGTAAAAAAAGATATTGACTGTCCAGCTATACATATTAAAGATAAAAACTGTTTGAACAAATTGATATAAACACGATCTAAGTCAATTATTTTTATAAATGTAATTATTCTTTATTTTTTAAACTTATATCTTGTTATTTTATGCTATTTATTGACTATTATTCATGAAAATTTTCTATCAAAACGTAAATCGAATTAGAAGCAAACTTAAGGAATTGTATCTTAACATTTTAAATGAAAATTATGATATTATTTGCTTATGTGAAACTAACCTTGACAGCTCATTTTCGAATAGGGAGTTTATAGATGACAGGTACATTGTATTTCGTAGGGACCGCGAAATCAGTAACTCCCGCAAGCGATCTGGAGGGGGTGTGTTGATGGCAGTTAGACAAAGTCTTATCGTCACGCGCCATATTGACCGTGAGAGCATGTTTGAGGATCTGTGGATCTCCATACGTTATAATAAAAACTTAGCCCTGAACATTTATCTGATATATTCACCACCGGACCTTGGTGCTGATGAATATCGTACATTCTTCGAACAGTGCCAAGATACATTAGTAAATTACTCTAGTCGCAACATAAAAACGATATTGTTGGGAGATTTTAACATTCCAAAAATATCCTGGAGTAGCGATGCTTCCATTCCTTGTCGTCAACTACCGGGGAAAGTATCTGATACAAAGTCACAACTTCTTGTCGACTTTCTGGAAATATCAGGGTTCTACCAGTATAACCACGCACATAACGTAAATCGAAGGATTCTCGACCTCTGTATTACTGACATTCACGATGTTGTTCTCTCTAACTGTTTACCGCTATCGACACCTGACCGTCACCATCCGGCTATCGAAATCAAAATCTTAATCAGACAGGATAAAATTAACCCACTTAACATTTAAAAAATTCCTAACTTTCGGAAATGTAAAATCACAAACTGCATAACACAATTAAATTCTATCAATTGGCATGATCTTTCGAATCATGATGATGTAAATGTTGTAACGGAGCGCTTCTATGAGGCTTTAAACAAGATTATTACCGAAAACGTGCCTACTAAACGAGTGGGTTGCGCTAAATACCCAGTATGGTTCTCTGAACCTTTAAAGTCATGTCTCGCTGAAAAGCTGGCTATACACAAGAAATTCAAAAAAATTAACAATCCTCGTGATTACGATGAGTTTTGTCTATTATGCTCGCAATCTAAAAAACTCATGAAACGTTGTTATAACACTTACATAGCGATTATTGAAGCGTCTCTTTCTAAAACTACTAAATTGTTTTTCTGGTTCATCAAAAACAAACAGCATAGTAATTTGACAAGTTTGGCGATAAAACTGCCAGTGGGGGTATAGCCATATCAAACCTTTTTTCTGTATTTGTCTCATCAGTTTTCGTAAAAGATGATGGCCGTTGGCATGGTGTGTGACCAGTCTTATTGCAACTACGCATTGTCTAACATTTCAGTCACCAAAGATAAAATTTATAAAAAAAATATAAATTTTGATCGTAATAAAGGAGCCGGCCCAGATGGCATTCCTCCATGTTTTATAAAGGACTGTGCTAAGGCACTGGTAATCCCGCTTCATATTTTATTTAATAAGTCCTTGACTTCAGGTATCTTTCCTACTAAGTGGAAACTGGCTCATATAGTGCCAATCCACAAGGCTGGCGACGTGGGTGACTGTAGTAACTACAGACCCATTAGTATATTATCAACATTTGCAAAGATATTGAAGTCGTTAGTGTATGATCAATTACACTCTCACGTCGAACCATATATCTGTTTAGAACAGCATGGTTTCGTTAGGGGAAAGTCAACTGTAAGTAATCTACTTGAATATACTAATTACATATGTAGAGCATTCAATGATCGAGTCCAGGTGGATAGTATCTATACAGACTTCCAGAAAGCATTTGACCGCGTTAGTCACAGAATCCTGCTTTATAAGTTGGATGCATCACTAGGCATTCATGGCAATCTCTTACGATGGGTAGAATCCTACATCACAAATAGGAGCCAAATTGTAGCGTTGAAAGGTTATAGTTCCACTCAGGTTCCCATCTCATCAAGGGTACCACAAGGATCCCATTTAGGACCCTTATTCTTCATAGTTTACATATATGACTTAATTTACAAGCTTAAGAACCTCTTCCTACTGTTCGCCGATGATCTCAAAATATTCTCTCGCATCAATAACGTTGCTGATTGTGTTCAGTTACAGTCTGTCGTTAACACTTTGGTGGAATGGTGCACGGCAAACCATATGAACCTAAGTGTTGGCAAATGTGCTGTCATAACATTTACGCGTAGTGGAAGTCCCATTAACTTTGCATACTCAGTAGGTGGTACGATCTTTCAGCGTCAAGCGGTCGTGAGGGATCTGGGTGTCATGTTTGATACTAAGCTATCTTTTACCTTTCATTGCGCCGCAATTTCGAGCAAATGCAGACAACTGCTGGGTTTTATCTGCCGGATGTCTAGGGAATTTAAGTCTCCCAAAAGTGCCCTCCTCCTTTATAGGTCACTCATTCTCAGTAGACTTGAATATGCATCTATTGTATGGAGTCCTCAGTACAAAACTCACACTGATTTTATCGAATCAAATCAGCGTCGCTTTCTCCGTATCATGACCTACAGGTGTGGCTTAAAAAGAGAACTGTACTTTTTTTGTAAATAATTCGGCAGAATGTCTTGTGTATTTTTTCTATTGCTGTTTTATACTTTGACTCTTATGGGTCCTGGACTACAATCCTTATAGGTTTGGCGTATGATAAAACCCAGAGTTTTATTAGCCGCTTTCGTCATGCCGGTTATGTTATTATGATCCAGAAGGAGGCCGCCGAGCGAGCCGAGCCCACTAGTAAGACAAGCATTCAGTTAATCACGAGGGGTTAACAAGATTACTAGTAATGTGTGACCCACATTACTAATAAGATTTTTTTTTAAATATGACGAATTCTAAAAGAGCAAAAAACGTAAAGACAAAAAGAATTATGAAAAAAAGAATATCTAAGAAATGTTTTGTAACGTGGAAGTCTACGATTGTGACCACGCGGACCCAATGCTGGTTGGTAGATGTCACATGTCTTCGATTTTTTTGTTACAGGACATGCCGTTTTCCATCACTGTTCTGGGACAAGTGGTGATGAAAATAATTGATACAAAGTAAAGTACTGTCTGGGTTCGAACCTACGACCACCGCCGCTCCTCGTCCCTCCATATTATTTATAAAAACAAAAAAGTTACATTCATAAACTTACATTGGTAATTTCCGGATCAGTTCAAAATTGCAAGAGTTCTCCCAATCTTTAAAAAGGGTAAAAAGACTGACCCCACTAATTATAGACCGATCTCCTTATTACCAGTTTTGTCAAAGTTGTTCGAAAAAATTATGAAAGATAGACTCATGAGCCACTTACGATCACACAGGGTATTATATACGGAGCAATGCGGATACCAAAAATCGGTAGGTACCACGGATGCCATAGACGCATTAATAGTTGAAGTCACCTGTAATTTAAACAATAAACGTAAAGTAGCAGGTATTTTTCTGGATCTCAGTACCGCGTTTGATACCGTTGATCACCATATACTTTTGGAAAAATTTTAACACTATGGTGTTAGAAATGATGTCTTAAAGTTATTTATATCCTACTTGCATAACAGGAAACAATTTATAGAAATCAGATCAGTTGTGGATGGAGAAGAAAATATTTGTAAATCCAACTTAACCACGGTATCCCGTGGAGGTAGTCAAGGATCCGTTTTGGGCCCAATTTTCTTCGTTGTGTATCTTAACGACTTGATAGGATATGTAAAAAGCCGTATGTCAGAAACTAAACTTGTAATTTTCGCTTATGATACAAACGCAATAATCTCTGCAGATAACATGGTTAATTTAGAAGCAAAGTTTAATGCAGCATTCAAAGTTTTCGAAGAATGGTTTGGTATAAACAATTTAAAACTAGACATAAACAAAACAAAACAAAATGTTTACTGTTTAAGTCTACAGTAAAGAATGATGCTAGTCTTGAAGTAGAGTAGTATCTTCCGGCAATATAGTAGAGGTGGTAGATAGTGTTAAATTCCTAGGCGTCAACATAGATGCTGTGTTGAAATGGAAGCAGAAGACACTAGCAATAATAACCAAGTCTATTAGTTCTGCATGTTATGCAATCATAAGTCTCAGGGAGGAACTAACAGTATCTCAACTTAGAATGGTGTACTTTGCTTTAGACGAAAGTAAGCTTAGATATAGCATTATATTTTGGGGAAACAGCTATAAATATATTATAAGCATGACATTTGTCATTCAAAAAAGGGTTATTAGAACAATGCTTCTTCTCAAGCAAACGGATTCATGTAGAGAACACTTCAAACGTTTGAAAATTTTAACAATTCCGTTCGTGCCTCTATATCTCAGTTTTATTGACTAACCTTGTTCAAAATCTCAGTAGAATTGAAACTGACGAAGAAAGAATGGTTAGAGATAGCACTCGTAGAAAAGATATACCCTCTACAATACAGCCAAAACTCAATGTAGTGCAACATAGTTCAAGAGTACAGTCAGTTGCATTATATAATAAGAGGCCCACAGAGTTTAAAAGTATTTATAATCCTAACTTATTCAAAAATAAACTTAAAACATATTTATTGGGGAGAGGCTATTATAGTATTGACGAGTTTATTAACGACAAACAATAGACATGTGTAACTATTACTTATATTTATTAACCTATTGACATCCTTCCACCGATTTATTTAATTTACATTGCTAATATTGTTAATTATTATTGGAATTTATAGTGAAATTGTGATTTTTATATGGTGTCAATTTGAAGTTATTAATGTAGAAAATAATAATGAATAGTACCTGATAGTAATGTATTTGTGAATGTTATGTAGTACCTAATTAACAATTTTGTAACAATTATTTTCAACAGAATTTATATTGTTAAGAAATAAATTACTTATGACTTATCATGAAATAAACCTACTTTTTACGGATTTTATCGCGTTATATTGATATTATTTAATTCAGGACATTAGGGCGGCACCTAAGTCCACCCGAGACCATGGATGCTGTAAAGCATCCGAAACGTCGGGAATTAAATCATATCAATTTAACGCGATAAAATCCGTAGAAAGTAGTTTTATTTCAATGTCTAATATTCACGTAAGTGTTAGAAACCAGTATCATAATAATCTGTCAGTAATAGTCTGTCTCATTAGTCTAGTGGTCCTAACCGCAACTGTTACGCTAGACTTCCTGGGTTAAATCCCCAGGTCGAGGAGTGTTATTGGGTTTTATAAATTCTCAGTAGCAGCAGCTCGGAGTCTGGATTTATGCCCGGTTAATGGCATTAACGGCATGGCATATCGACGAAGTGTGGGTATACAAAAGTACACCTGTGCCTAACCCTTCGGGGAATACAGGCGTGATTGTATGTATGTACATAAAACATGCAGGTTGGTCAAATTAAAAATCATCAGCAATCATGTCTGGCCTTCATAGCATACAAATAAGACTTTAAAACATTACAATCTTGGCTTTTTCTACAGTTATACAGGTAAACATTAATAGTAATAATGATCATCACCTTCCTGCCCTTTTCCCAACTTATGGGGTCGGTGCAGCCTGTCCTTTTCTTCCATTCATCCCTGTTAGTTGTCATTTCATCATTCAATCCCTTTACAATCATATCTGCCTTCACACAATCCATCCATCTTTTGGTCTTCCTCTACCCCTTCATCCTTCCACATTCATAATCATAACTCTCATAATAATAATCGAAGTATGCAGAAAATGTCATTGAGTACAATATCAAATTATTAATGTCCAAATAAGTTATTTTAGATAAATCATTTATGTTTTTGTATTCTTGTTAACTCCTCGAACTAAGCTAAATGCTTGTATTTTTTTTTGGATGTCTAAAATATAATATGTTATAATAAGCTTATTTACAAAGAGTATCTACTTAAAAAAGAACTAAACTATACACAATATACGAAAACAAATTGTCACGCCCAGACGTCGAAGTATCGCTCCGCCTCACTGTCGTCTGGTAACGTGCCCAGAAGACTGACAGCATTGCCACGTTAAATGGCAATACTAATTCTTTGTCCTAAGAATAACCCAGCCCTCTGGTCACTGAAGAGTTGCTTGTATTAGGTAGGTAGGGTTCACGTCAGTGGTGCAATGGGTGGGCTTTGAACCAAACACAAGATCGCAAGTCTTAGCCATTAGGCTACAGCTACTTCACTCATTTTTTGGATCCAATATTCAAAATGCAAAAATGGTTCAAAAGAGCTTGTAGTTAATAGTTCTAAGACTTTAAGCAAATTGATAAGTTTTTGAAAGACTTTCTTGACGGCGGCGTGTGAAGTCCGGCAACCTACAGTTGGCTAGCGTGGTGGACTAGTCTAATCTCTCTCATTCTGAGACCCGTGCCATAAAGAGACCATGATTCTCTGACTTTGTTTCGGCTTTTCTTCTCAGAGGTCATCAGATAGAAAAAAGCCGGTGCCATCTAGTTTAAAAGAAATACCTATAAATATAAAAAATGTAAAACATTATCTTGTTAAAGTGTCTTTGAAGAATCTATTGACATAAATAAAGATCATTTCATTTCATCAGTAGAACACAGTAATGGATTGATGATAGTAATGATCTAATTGCAACTACTTACTTCAATCAAATAAAAAAAGAAAGTTTTCAAAATCCTTTATTTATAAAGAAAGCACAAACATTTGTGAAAGAAGGTACTTAGACAATTAAAAAAAATAAGAAAACAAAAAACAAGTGCATACATTGTAAATTTGACTGCTTATAGTGCCCTCACACTTCGGTTCTAAGATGAAACTGCCTATTCTTCTTTCTTGGACTCGCATGAGTGAGAGGCACACTACGAGCCAGCACCCGAGGAGGTCATGCCCGGGTCAGACATGGTCGAGGGATCTGTAGATTCCTGTTCTGAAAAAGTAAACGGAGGCAACGGTACGGGCGCTGCGATCGGTTCGGCGTCAATACTGAGGCACGTAAATGCCACTAAGCATAATGCAACCTGTAACAATATCGGAAAGCGAATAAGTACAGAATCAGCATCATATATTTAATTAAATCGTCTATCCAAATAAATTGCTTAAAATATTAGTCAAATACGTGCAATACATTAGAACTTTGATAGCAGAGGCTACCACAACAAGTTATTGCTATCATTTCGAAATTCAGAGAGAGAGATGTTGCTCTACTTAGTCAATAATGCCATCTCTTTCTCACAACTTAAAAAAGATCGGGTTAGTAACATGTTGTGGTGCGACCTTATTTAGGTATTACTAATTACATCTAAAATTTGTGCCCACCAAAGTCACACAAGCAGCAAGATATCGTTTAATCAATATAATACTTTTCAGGAAGAAAAATAATATCACATGATATTATTTTGACTGTTTGACTGACTGACTGCCTCGTTAGTATAATGGTCTTAAGCGTGACTGCTACGCTAGAGGGTCTAGGTTCGATTCCTATATCGTGCTAAGTGTAATTGGGTTTTTAAATGAAATTCTCTATAGTAGTTCTGAATCTGGATTTGTGCCCGGTTAATGGAAATTGGCTCACCTATCACATGGGACCTAAACATACCAGCGAACCGTGGCTGTACATTAGTACACCTCTGTCCAACACTTAGAGGAATACAGGCGTGATGATATGTAATGTTATTACGTTGATATTGTTTTGTTAAGTACATTCCATACTGACATACATTTACATTTGGTTCGGCTGGAAACCAACCCCGACAAAATTGGGAAATGGCTAAGAGAATGAGGAAGATGATAAGAGGATGAGGAACATGATAAGGGACGAACCTCCAGACGAACCAGACGCAGCTGAATATTAGTTCTCAACAAACAAATTTCTGTGCAATACCGACATCCCACAGATTCCAACCTACATCGTCAGCTTCCATAGATTTTTGTTGAATAATATAAAAAATAACAATACCTAGATTGTATAGCGTAATATTATTGATATTATTTAATTCACGCCGTTTCGGATCCTTTTCAGCATCCTATAGTCACGGCTTGACTTAGACATAAAAAAATGAAAAAAAGTAAGAAATCTGTAGAAAGAAAATTAGAGTACTCACCATAATTACAACCTTCATGTTAACTTTTGTCTCTGACACTTAAGAACTGAATGAGGTGAATTGCTTAGGAGCGTTGTGTTTTTGTACGGTGAATACCGTATTTATAGTCAACTTTATGTTTCAGGAACAACATTTTTTATTAAATAAACTAGCTAATTTTGCTATTTATCGTATTTTTTTCTCTTTATCTATGTTCAAATGACACGAGACTAAGTACAGTCTCGGTCATTGGACTCAAACCTTCTTAAATGATAGATGTTTTAATATAAATAACTTATTTATTTAATTAAAATTCGACCATAATATTTTTCTGCAATCTTTCTTAATTAAACTTTAATGATTTTTCTTTACTTTAACTTTAATTATGTGAAATAGGTATAACACGCCTCCGTGTACGCAATGTGCTTAAAAATAGGGTATCTACAGAGATATTTTTAACGTATGTAAAATAAAGACCAAAGCAATGTGGGTCGGACATTACTAGTATCCTTAAGCACGAGGTTTAAGACAGTATTGATAAGCACGACGGGAGTACTAAGCTAAATGCTTGTTACGAGTGGGATTACTTCGTTGGTGTAACCGGTGGGTTTCAAACCGGCAACCACAACATGATTGCAAGTCCGACGTCCTTAGGCATCAGGCCACCGCCGCTTGTCCTTTGTTCCCTTTTTTGTCATGGATGGATCCTCTGCTGCCTTTGGAAGCGGCAGGGTATACTCGTATCGACTACTATTGTCACTTGTCTTCCCTTGCCCTATAGTTATGGCCATGGGGTTCATGACATTCACCACGACCATGACAGGACATATTTATAATATTGTAAGTACAACCAAGTGAGCAAAGCCGCGGGTCAAGGTTGGTTAGTATAATAAAATTCGCTGTTCATTATTTTTTACTACAATTTGCTTCAAGATAACTTATCTTGAAGCCAATGCAGAAGCTGAAATAACATTTATTTTTCACTTTGGTAAAATAAAACTGGTTTGCTATCTGGACCACATGAATATATTAATAATATGTAAACGAATGAACTACTTCAATATAACACACCTATGCAACATAGGTACGAACTCGTATGTCACACAATCTTAGACTTACACGTTCCAAAATTATTCTAAGACCGACTACTATTAACCGGCTTTGATAAAAAAGGAGGTTATCAATTCGACTGTATGTATGTAATATTGTTGAAATTGTATAATTAAGCGTAGCATTATCTCATGATATAATTTAGTCGTGAACCTACATACCTACTTGTCTTTAAATTTCGAAATAAAAATTGTAAGTTTAGTTTATCAGTTTTTTATGGATTATTTTAAGCATGAAAATTTACAGTCAGAGTTTAGCAGTAAATTCATATAACAAATAATAAACGCAATTAACCATCCAATACGTTCAAACAATTGATATTATAACGCCCTGATATTGCAATTAATAATTAAGCGTAGCATTATCTCATGATATAATTTAGTCGTGAACCTACATATCATAGGTGATATTATTATTAGAAATAGACATTTTTTATTAGATTGTATCAAAGATAGACAATACTTATCAAAAATCAATTTATTCAATTAACTAATATATTGTAAACGATATGGCAGTGGCATGGGTGGCAGTCCATAGTTTCTGCCTACCCCTGTGGGAAAAAGGCGTGAGTGTATGTATGTATTGTAAACGATACTGTAATTCGTGGACACACATGGCTCCCATTGTGCTATAGGTACCTACTTTGCCAGTATAAAGTAACTTCGTATCGTCTAAAAATTAGCAATTCCTCTGTTATCTATTAATATTTAGAACCTTCAGAAGTTCCTTAGCAATTTTTATTATCTAAATCATAACATTAAAATATTGACATCAAGTACCGGTATGCATACTGTTGCGTTTCGTACGTTGAGTGTGGAGCGCCGGAGTCCCAATTCCTTCCTTAGTTCCTTCTCCTTTCCCCTTACTTTTCCTTAAATAGGCTTGGTCACGTATCTGCAACCCCTTTGGTAATGCAGATGTCCATGGGTGCCATCTGCTAGTGTGCCGAGTCCCATAAAAAAAAACATGAAGTAGAGTGACTGCCTCATTAGTGTAGTGGTCGCGACTATACGCTAGAGGTCCTGGATTCGAGCAAAATGTTATTGGGTTTTTCTATGAAATTCCCAGTAGACGCTCAGAGACTGGATTTGTGCCCGGTTAATGGCAATAGGCTCGCCCCTTATAACATGGGTCCTGAACATACCGGCGAGCTGTGGGTGTACATTAAGTACCTACACCTCTGCCTAATCCTCTGCCTAAACTTTAAAAATATTAATTACAAAAATTAAAGATGGTGATTTCATCAATAATATTCTTGTTCATTTTATATCGCATAAAATTTACTTATGTTAGGGCCGTATTTTATGAATTCCGAATAAACTACCTACCTACCAATATCTTGTAGAAATTCTGTTCATAGGTAAAATGCAGCCTAAATACAGTAAAATTTCACAAAATTTAAAACTTAATTTAAAACAGATTTTAAATACATTTCATAGTTGTTGTCGCAAGCTGACTGTAAAATGTAAACACTCAGCGGCACGGAAAGTGGCCCACACGTGAATTTAATAAGTAAATTCACGTGTGGGCTAATTATTAAAAGGCAATAAGACGAGTACTGTTGTCGATTAAATAAAGTATGATAATTCATAATTTATTAAAGAATCTCATAATAATCTATAAATGAATGCGTGAAGAAACAGTAGTTCTACTTCTTTTTAAGCACATATTGCGAAAAATATTGCGGTCGAATTTCAAGCAACAGGAGACCAAATAATAAATTAGTAATTATATTGAATACTACTACTATCAATTTAAAAAGTTTGAGTCCAATGACCGAGACTAAGTACCATTTCATATAAATTAAGCTAAAAAATGATAAGAAGCAAAATTAGCCTATTTAAAGAAACACGTCGTCGTTGAAACAAAAAGTTGACTATAAATACAGTATGAATTCGTTTTTAAAGACACAATATTCCTAAGCAATTCACCGCATTCAGTTCTGAAGAGCCAGAGACGATAGTAAACATGAAGGTTTTAATTATGGTGAGTACTCCTATTTTCTTACTTCGGATTTCTTACTATTTTCCTTTTTTTATGTCTCAGTGAACTAGTTACTATAGATGCTGAAAAGGATCCGAAACGGCGGGAATTAAATAATATCAATAATATTACGCTATAAAATCTAGGTACTGTTATTTTTTATATTATTCAGCAAAAACCTATGGAAGCTGACGATGAAGGTTTGAATATGTGGGATATTGGTATTGCTCAGAAATTTGTTTGTTGTGAACTCAGCTGCGTTTAAGTTGTGAGAAAGAGATGGCACTATTTAATGAGTAGAGCAGCATCTCTCGCTCTGAATCGCGAAATAATAGCAATTACTTGTTGTGGCAGCCTCTGCTATCAAAGTTCCAATGTCTTGTCAAGCATTTGACTAATATTTTAAGAAATTTATTTGGATAGACGTAATAATTAAAGATGTGACGCTGATTCTATACTAATTCGCTTTCTGATATTGTTACAGGTTGCATTATGCCTGATGGCATTTTCATGCATTGATTTGATTGACGCCAAACCGAACGCATTTCCATCACCGTTTTTATTCTCCGATGAATCCCAGTCCACGGAGTCTAAACCGACCGGTATGACTGATGACAGCGAGACTCTTAAACCGCCTGGAAAGCGTTAGCTATTATAAGCATTTTTAGAAATTAATTCGCTTGTATTTTTCATCTTTCACAAATGAATTAATGTTTTTGCTTTCTCTATAAATAAAGGATTTTAAAAACTTACTTTTTTATTTGTGTATAAGAAATATTTGAAATTGGATCATCATCATTATCAACCCATTACAATGTTCTTCTGACGGCACGGGTCTCCTCTCTGAATTAGAGAAATTAATGTTTACCTGTAAACCTGTAGAAAAGGGCCATGATACCTGTAATAATATTTGTACGCCATGAAGACCAGCCATGACTACTCTTGCTTTACCTGCATGCTTTACATATAGTCATGTTTCCACAAATAAAGAATATATTCTAGCAAAACAATCATTATATTTTAAATTATACCGATAGCAGTCATTGGTATCAAACGCTGTTATATTATATACCCACAACATAAAATCAACGGTGCTCTAATCCTTGACAATTAAGTAGTTATATTTGAAGTAAGTTCCTAAAGGCATATCAGTTTGGAATGCCTATGAAACTTAAAAAAAAAACATAATATATATTTTTTTCTTTATAATAATAATTATGTCTTCAATGGATTACGCTGATATCACCGTAACACTTACCAATTTGGTTAGAGTCTTAGAATTATAACTACAAGCTCTGTTGAACCATTTTTGGATGTTGAATATTGGATCCAAAAAATGAGTGAAGTAGCGGTAGCGGTTGGGTTCAAAACCCACCCATTGCATTACTGACGTAAACCCACTCGTAATACAAGCATTTAGCTTAAGCACGAGGAGTTAACACGTATCACAATCATCAACAATCCGCAAGTCATTGCGGAAAAAATAATACAAGATTTCACGCAAACTACTGACTACCTAGCCTCCGAGCAGAGTGACATAAAAAGCGATCTTCACACAGCCAACAAAACCGTTCACAACCTTCAATTAGAAAAAACCAAGCTCCAAAGCGATATTATCAAATTAGAGCGACGCCTTTCCGTCATTGAAAAAACTTCAAGAAGCCGTAATCTGGAAATACAGGCTGTTCCTGAGCACTGGAATGAAAATGTAGTCAGGATATTTAAAAATCTCTGCGAAAAAATCAATGTACCGGTCACGGACAATGACGTTAGATCTTGCCGGAGAGTTGCAAAGCTCAATCCTGGCTCTGACAGACCATGGAACATTCTTGTGACCCTGAGCTCGGAGCGCCAACGTGACTTTATAATATCGGGCCATAAAAAATACAATAAAGACCACCCGAAAGACCCTCTCAACTCGGCAAACACCGTACAATTTATGTGGGCGAACACCTGTCTCCAGAACGTATGGAACTTCATGCCGCTACCAGGCAAATGGCAAATGCGAAATCTTATAAGTTTGTTTGGGTGAAGTTCGGCCACATTTACGTAAAAAAATATATTGACTGTCCAGCTATACATATTAAAGATAAAAACTGTTTGAACAAATTGATATAAACACGATCTAAGTCAATTATTTTTATTAATGTAATTCTTCTTTATTTTTTAAACTTATATCTTGTTATTTTATGCTATTTATTGACTATTATTCATGAAAATTTTCTATCAAAACGTAAATCGAATTAGAAGCAAACTTAAGGAATTGTATCTTAACATTTTAAATGAAAATTATGATATTATTTGCTTATGTGAAACTAACCTTGACAGCTCATTTTCGAATAGGGAGTTTATAGATGACAGGTACATTATATTTCGTAGGGACCGCGAAACGAGTAACTCCCGCAAGCGATCTGGAGGGGGCGTGTTGATGGCAGTTAGACAAAGTCTTATCGTCACGCGCCATACTGACCGTGAGAGCATGTTTGAGGATCTGTGGATCTCCATACGTTATAATAAAAACTTAGCCCTGAACACTTATCTGATATATTCACCACCGGACCTTGGTGCTGATGAATATCGTACATTCTTCGAACAGTGCCAAGATACATTAGTAAATTACTCTAGTCGCAACATAAAAACGATATTGTTGGGAGATTTTAACATTCCAAAAATATCCTGGAGTAGCGATGCTTCCATTCCTTGTCGTCAACTACCGGGGAAAGTATCTGATACAAAGTCACAACTTCTTGTCGACTTTCTGGAAATATCAGGGTTCTACCAGTATAACCACGCACATAACGTAAATCGAAGGATTCTCGACCTCTGTATTACTGACATTCACGATGTTGTTCTCTCTAACTGTTTACCGCTATCGACACCTGACCGTCACCATCCGGCTATCGAAATCAAAATCTTAATCAGACAGGATAAAATTAACCCACTTAACATTTAAAAAATTCCTAACTTTCGGAAATGTAAAATCACAAACTGCATAACACAATTAAATTCTATCAATTGGCATGATCTTTCGAATCATGATGATGTAAATGTTGTAACGGAGCGCTTCTATGAGGCTTTAAACAAGATTATTACCGAAAACGTGCCTACTAAACGAGTGGGTTGCGCTAAATACCCAGTATGGTTCTCTGAACCTTTAAAGTCATGTCTCGCTGAAAAGCTGGCTATACACAAGAAATTCAAAAAAATTAACATTCCTCGTGATTACGATGAGTTTTGTCTATTATGCTCGCAATCTAAAAAACTCATGAAACGTTGTTATAACACTTACATAGCGATTATTGAAGCGTCTCTTTCTAAAACTACTAAATTGTTTTTCTGGTTCATCAAAAACAAACAGCATAGTAATTTGACAAGTTTGGCGATAAAACTGCCAGTGGGGGTATAGCCATATCAAACCTTTTTTCTGTATTTGTCTCATCAGTTTTCGTAAAAGATGATGGCCGTTGGCATGGTGTGTGACCAGTCTTATTGCAACTACGCATTGTCTAACATTTCAGTCACCAAAGATAAAATTTATAAAAAAAATATAAATTTTGATCGTTATAAAGGAGCCGGCCCAGATGGCATTCCTCCATGTTTTATAAAGGACTGTGCTAAGGCACTGGTAATCCCGCTTCATATTTTATTTAATAAGTCCTTGACTTCAGGTATCTTTCCTACTAAGTGGAAACTGGCTCATATAGTGCCAATCCACAAGGCTGGCGACGTGGGTGACTGTAGTAACTACAGACCCATTAGTATATTATCAACATTTGCAAAGATATTGAAGTCGTTAGTGTATGATCAATTACACTCTCACGTCGAACCATATATCTGTTTAGAACAGCATGGTTTCGTTAGGGGAAAGTCAACTGTAAGTAATCTACTTGAATATACTAATTACATAATTATGTAGAGCATTCAATGATCGAGTCCAGGTGGATAGTATCTATACAGACTTCCAGAAAGCATTTGACCGCGTTAGTCACAGAATCCTGCTTTATAAGTTGGATGCATCACTAGGCATTCATGGCAATCTCTTACGATGGGTAGAATCCTACATCACAAATAGGAGCCAAATTGTAGCGGTGAAAGGTTATAGTTCCACTCAGGTTCCCATCTCATCAAGGGTACCACAAGGATCCCATTTAGGACCCTTATTCTTCATAGTTTACATATATGACTTAATTTACAAGCTTAAGAACCTCTTCCTACTGTTCGCCGATGATCTCAAAATATTCTCTCGCATCAATAACGTTGCTGATTGTGTTCAGTTACAGTCTGTCGTTAACACTTTGGTGGAATGGTGCACGGCAAACCATATGAACCTAAGTGTTGGCAAATGTGCTGTCATAACATTTACGCGTAGTAGAAGTCCCATTAACTTTGCATACTCAGTAGGTGGTACGATCTTTCAGCGTCAAGCGGTCGTGAGGGATCTGGGTGTCATGTTTGATACTAAGCTATCTTTTACCTTTCATTGCGCCGCAATTTCGAGCAAATGCAGACAACTGCTGGGTTTTATCTGCCGGATGTCTAGGGAATTTAAGTCTCCCAAAAGTGCCCTCCTCCTTTATAGGTCACTCATTCTCAGTAGACTTGAATATGCATCTATTGTATGGAGTCCTCAGTACAAAACTCACACTGATTTTATCGAATCAAATCAGCGTCGCTTTCTCCGTATCATGACCTACAGGTGTGGCTTAAAAAGAGAACTGTACTTTTTTTGTAAATAATTCGGCAGAATGTCTTGTGTATTTTTTCTATTGCTGTTTTATACTTTGACTCTTATGGGTCCTGGACTACAATCCTTATAGGTTTGGCGTATGATAAAACCCAGAGTTTTATTAGCCGCTTTCGTCATGCCGGTTATGTTATTATGATCCAGAAGGAGGCCGCCGAGCGAGCCGAGCCCACTAGTAAGACAAGCATTCAGTTAAGCACGAGGGGTTAACAAGATTACTAGTAATGTGTGACCCACATTACTAATAAGATTTTTTTTTAAATATGACGAATTCTAAAACAGCAAAAAACGTAAAGACAAAAAGAATTATGAAAAAAAGAATATCTAAGAAATGTTTTGTAACGTGGAAGTCTACGATTGTGACCACGCGGACCCAATGCTGGTTGGTAGATGTCACATGTCTTCGATTTTTTTGTTACAGGACATGCCGTTTTCCGTCACTGTTTTGGGACAAGTGATGATGAAAATAATTGATACAAAGTAAAGTACTGTCTGGGTTCGAACCTACGACCACCGCCGCTCCTCGTCCCTCCATATTATTTATAAAAACAAAAAAGTTACATTCATAAACTTACATTGGTAATTTCCGGATCAGTTCAAAATTGCAAGAGTTCTCCCAATCTTTAAAAAGGGTAAAAAGACTGACCCCACTAATTATAGACCGATCTCCTTATTACCAGTTTTGTCAAAGTTGTTCGAAAAAATTATGAAAGATAGACTCATGAGCCACTTACGATCACACAGGGTATTATATACGGAGCAATGCGGATACCAAAAATCGGTAGGTACCACGGATGCCATAGACGCATTAATAGTTGAAGTCACCTGTAATTTAAACAATAAACGTAAAGTAGCAGGTATTTTTCTGGATCTCAGTACCGCGTTTGATACCGTTGATCACCATATACTTTTGGAAAAATTTTAACACTATGGTGTTAGAAATGATGTCTTAAAGTTATTTATATCCTACTTGCATAACAGGAAACAATTTATAGAAATCAGATCAGTTGTGGATGGAGAAGAAAATATTTGTAAATCCAACTTAACCACGGTATCCCGTGGAGGTAGTCAAGGATCCGTTTTGGGCCCAATTTTCTTCGTTGTGTATCTTAACGACTTGATAGGATATGTAAAAAGCCGTATGTCAGAAACTAAACTTGTAATTTTCGCTTATGATACAAACGCAATAATCTCTGCAGATAACATGGTTAATTTAGAAGCAAAGTTTAATGCAGCATTCAAAGTTTTCGAAGAATGGTTTGGTATAAACAATTTAAAACTAGACATAAACAAAACAAAACAAAATGTTTACTGTTTAAGTCTACAGTAAAGAATGATGCTAGTCTTGAAGTAGAGTAGTATCTTCCGGCAATATAGTAGAGGTGGTAGATAGTGTTAAATTCCTAGGCGTCAACATAGATGCTGTGTTGAAATGGAAGCAGGAGACACTAGCAATAATAACCAAGTCTATTAGTTCTGCATGTTATGCAATCATAAGTCTCAGGGAGGAACTAACAGTATCTCAACTTAGAATGGTGTACTTTGCTTTAGACGAAAGTAAGCTTAGATATAGCATTATATTTTGGGGAAACAGCTATAAATATATTATAAGCATGACATTTGTCATTCAAAAAAGGGTTATTAGAACAATGCTTCGTCTCAAGCAAACGGATTCATGTAGAGAACACTTCAAACGTTTGAAAATTTTAACAGTTCCGTTCGTGCCTCTATATCTCAGTTTTATTGACTAACCTTGTTCAAAATCTCAGTAGAATTGAAACTGACGAAGAAAGAATGGTTAGAGATAGCACTCGTAGAAAAGATATACCCTCTACAATACAGCCAAAACTCAATGTAGTGCAACATAGTTCAAGAGTACAGTCAGTTGCATTATATAATAAGAGGCCCACAGAGTTTAAAAGTATTTATAATCCTAACTTATTCAAAAATAAACTTAAAACATATTTATTGGGGAGAGGCTATTATAGTATTGACGAGTTTATTAACGACAAACAATAGACATGTGTAACTATTACTTATATTTATTAACCTATTGACATCCTTCCACCGATTTATTTAATTTACATTGCTAATATTGTTAATTATTATTGGAATTTATAGTGAAATTGTGATTTTTATATGGTGTCAATTTGAAGTTATTAATGTAGAAAATAATAATGAATAGTACCTGATAGTAATGTATTTGTGAATGTTATGTAGTACCTAATTAACAATTTTGTAACAATTATTTTCAACAGAATTTATATTGTTAAGAAATAAATTACTTATGACTTATCATGAAATAAACCTACTTTTTACGGATTTTATCGCGTTATATTGATATTACTAGCTTTCCGCCCGCGGCTTCGCCCGCGTGGTTTCTCGGCTTTTCTGTACTATAATACGTATGTATTATACAATTCGACATTTTGTGGTAACTTGATGTGTTGGCCACCGTACTATACGATATCAGCCGGCGTAAAATATAATAATGCTTCTTCGTCAAATATAATCCGCTAGATATTATTATCTATGCACTATGCACAAAAATTGTTAATTCAAAGTTCTCTCCAAAATAACTCAATGTAGATGGCGCTAGCATACAGAAATTCGTATATTTTAAACTGAAAAGTTACTAATCTTATATAGCCTGCATCTCAAAATCCTTTCTTAGGGGATGCTTATAGTAGCTTTATGCATGCAAAGTCTCAGCCCGATCGGTTTAAAATTGACAAAGTTTCATACAAAGTTTCATCCCCTTATTTTATCCCCTTGGGGGTAGAATTAATCAAAATCCTTTCTTAGGGAATGCCTACGTCATAGTAGCTTTATGCATGCAAAGTCTCAGTCCGATCGGTTTAAAATTGACAAAGTTTCATACAACCTTTCATCCCCTATTTTATCCCCTTGGGGGTAGAATTAATCAAAATCATTTCTTAAGGAATGCCTACGTTATAGTAGCTTTATGCATGCAAAGTCTCAGCCCGATCGGTTTAAAATTTACAAAGTTTCATCCCCTATTTTATCCCCTTGGGGATAGAATTAATCAAAATCCTTTCTTAGGGAATGCCTACGTCATAGTAGCTTTATGCATGCAAAGTCTCAGCCCGATCGGTTTAAAATTGACAAAGTTTCATACAACCTTTCATCCCCTATTTTATCCCCTTGGGGGTAGAATTAATCAAAATCCTTTCTTAGCGGACGCCTACGTCATAACATCTACCTGCATGCCAAATTTCAGCCCGATCCGTCCAGTGGTTTGAGCTGTGCGTTGATAGATCACTATGTCAGTCAATCAGTCAGTCAGTCACCTTTGAATTATATATATTTAGATTTAATTCAGGACATTAGGGCGGCACCTAAGTCCACCCGAGACCATGGATGCTGTAAAGCATCCGAAACGTCGGGAATTAAATCATATCAATTTAACGCGATAAAATCCGTAGAAAGTAGTTTAATTTCAATGTCTAATATTCACGTAAGTGTTAGAAACCAGTATCATAATAATCTGTCAGTAATAGTCTGTCTCATTAGTCTAGTGGTCCTAACCGCGACTGTTACGCTAGACTTCCTGGGTTAAATCCCCAGGTCGAGGAGTGTTATTGGGTTTTATAAATTCTCAGTAGCAGCAGCTCGGAGTCTGGATTTATGCCCGGTTAATGGCATTAACGGCATGGCATATCGACGAAGTGTGGGTATACAAAAGTACACCTGTGCCTAACCCTTCGGGGAATACAGGCGTGATTGTATGTATGTACATAAAACATGCAGGTTGGTCAAATTAAAAATCATCAGCAATCATGTCTGGCCTTCATAGCATACAAATAAGACTTTAAAACATTACAATCTTGGCTTTTTCTACAGTTATACAGGTAAACATTCATAGTAATAATGATCATCACCTTCCTGCCCTTTTCCCAACTTATGGGGTCGGTGCAGCCTGTCCTTTTCTTCCATTCACTCCTGTTAGTTGTCATTTCATCATTCAATCCCTTTACAATCATATCTGCCTTCACACAATCCATCCATCTTTTTTTTGGTCTTCCTCTACCCCTTCATCCTTCCACATTCATACTCATAACTCTCATAATAATAATCGAAGTATACAGAAAATGTCAATATTGAGTACAATATCAAATTATTAATGTCCAAATAAGTTAAGTTATATAAATCATCTATTTTTTTGTATTCTTGTTAACTCCTCGAACTAAGCTAAATGCTTGTATTAGGTAGGTAAGGTTCACGTCAGTAGTGCAATGGGTGGGTTTTGAACCCGCAAACACAAGATCGCAAGTCTTAGCCATTAGGCTACCGGTACTTCACTCATTTTTTGGATCCAATATTCAACATCCAAAAATGGTTCAACAGAGCTTGTAGTTATAATTCTAAGACTCTAACCAAATTGGTAAGTCTTAAGGTGACTTCAGCGAAATCCATTGAAGACATAATTATTATAAAGAAAAAAATCATATGGTATGTTTTTTTATGTGTCACAGGCATTCCGAACTGATATGCCTTTAGGAACTTACTTCTAAATATAACTATAAACTATACTACTAATCTTCATTGTCAAGTTTATGTTGTGTACCTACAGCGTTTGATACCAATGACTGCTATCGGTACAATTAAGCGGCGGTAGCCTAATGGCTAGGGCGTCAGACTTGTGGTTCATGTGGTTGCCGGTTCGAACCCCACCCATTACACTACCGACGTGAACCCACTCGTAACACAAGCATTTAACTTAGCACGAGGAGTTAACAAGAATACTAGTAACGTGTGACCCACATTGCTAGTCAGCTTTTTAAAAAAGAAAAAAAAAATATATAATGATTGTTTTGCTAGAATAGATTCTTTATTTGTGGAAACGACTATAAGTAAAGCATGCAGGTAAAGCAGCAGCAGTCATGTCTGGTCTTCATGGCGTACAAATATTATTACAGGTATTATGGCCCTTTTCTACAGGTTTACAGGTAAACATTAATAATAATAATCCAAGTATATAAACAATGACAATGTTGAGTACAATGTCAAATTATCAATGTCCAGTTATAAAGTTAATTTTTATAAATAATCTGCAATCTTTGTGGCGATGTTTGACGATGTTGTACTTGCACGTATATGATACTATTTTAGAAAGTTCATAAAATAAGCATGTTTCTAAAATTGTTTGAATAACAAACTTTTTTTTTGAGTTATTGCCAATCAGTTCAATCTAAGATTAAAATAATAAAAGACTAATCAAATCAAATCAAATCTTTTATTTGCGAATATGGGTACAAAAATTATGGTAGTAAGTATATAGTGACGTCCCAAAACATATTCGGCCGTTAGGCATGCAAAAACATAAGAAATACTGACAAACTACGGATGAGATATCAAAATAAAATAGTCCATCGAAAACAATTTGAAATTGCACAACAAATTTACAATATTAATAACAATGAGATCAAGTGTAGTTATTATGATCAAATCTTGTCCTCTATAAATTCTTTAACATCGTAGTAACATTTATTTATAAGAAATTCTCTTACTTCTTATACTTTGGATATTTAAAATGGCATTAGGTAATTTATTATATAATTTTGGTGCCATACAAAATACACTCTTGTTTAAAAGAGTGGTCCTACTCGGTTGTATTTTGATTTTTTAAGCGATGTGGTTAGCGTTTCAGAATAAGTAGTTATTAAATAGAAGCTATGTTGAGCCATTTTTGCATGTCGGATGTTGTGTCCAAAAAACGAGTTTCTTACTGAAAGACTTTCTTGACGGTGCGGAGTGTAAAGTCCGGCAACCCACAGTAGGCTAGCGTGGTGGACTGTAGTCTAATCTCTCTCATTCCGAGAGAAGACCCGTGCCATCAGTAGAACATTGTAATGGATTGATGATGATGATGATGATGATCTAATTTCAACTACTTCTACTCAAATCAAAAAGAAAGTTTTTAAAATCCTTTATTTATAGAGAAAGAAAAAACATTAATTTATTTGTGAAATATGAAAAAATACAAGCGAATTTATTTTCAAAAATGCTTATAATAGCTAACGCTTTCCAGACGGCTTAGGAGTCACGCTGTCATCAGTCATACCGGCCGGTGTAGTAGACTCCGGGGACTGGGATTCATCTGAGAAAAAAATCGGTGATGGAAATGCGCTCGGTGTGGCGTCAATACTAATGCATGAAAATGCCACCAGGCATAATGCAACCTGTAACAATATCGGAAAGCGAATTAGTATAGAATCAGCGTCACATCTTTAATTATTACGTCTATCCAAATAAATTGCTTAAATTATTAGTCAAATGCTTGACAAGACTTTGCAACTTTGATAGCAGAGTCAACCACAACAAGTTATAGCTATCATTTCGCGATTCAGAGAGAGAGATGCTGATCTTCTCATTCAATAGTGCCATCCCTTTCTAACAACTTAAATAAGATCGCATTACTAACATGTTGTGGTGCGACCTTAGTTAGGTATTACTAATTACATCTAAAATTTGTGCCCACCAAAGTCACACAAGCAGCAAGATATCGTTTAATCAATAATACTTATCAATAAGAAAAATAATATCACATATTTGTGCCCGGTTAATGGAAATTGGCTCACCTATCACATGGGACCTAAACATACCAGCGAACCGTGGCTGTACATTAGTACACCTCTGTCCAACACTTAGAGGAAAACAGGCGTGATGGTATGTTATGTTATTACGTTGATATTGTTTTGTTAAGTACATTCCATAATAACATACAATTTACATTTGGTTCGGCTGGAAACCAACCCCCACAAAGTTGGGAAAAGCCTAAGAGGATGAGGAAGATGATGAGGGGTCCAGACGAACCAGATGGGGCTGGAAATCAGTTCCCAACAAACAAATTTCTAAGCAATACCAATATCCCACAGATTCTAACCTACATCGTCAGCTTCCATAGGTTTTGCTGAATCTAATAAAAAATAACAATACCTTAATTTTATAGCGTAATATCGGTATTATTAAATTTAATTCCCGACGTTTCGGATCCTTTACAGCATCCATTGTTACTAGTTCACTGAGACATAAAAAAAGGAAAATAGTAAGAAATCCGAAGTAAGAAAATAGGAGTACTCACCATAATTAAAACCTTCATGTTGACTATCGTCTCTGGCTCTTCAGAACTGAATGCGGTGAATTGCTTAGGAATATTGTCTCTTTATAAAGCGAATACCGTATTTATAGTCAACTGTTTGTTTCTACGACGACGTGTTTCTTGAGATAGGCTTGCTAATTCTGCTTTTTATCATTATTATTCCTTAAATTATGTTTTAATGGTACTTAGTCTCGGTCATTAGACTCAAACCGTCTAAACTGATAGTCCTATTCAATATAAGTAACAATTTTTTTTATGCTTGGCCTCCTGCTGCTTGAAATTCGACCGCAATATTTTTCTGCACTCCTTTCCTATGTAAACTTTAATTGTGCGCGCAATGTGCTTAAAAAGCAGTAGACTTAGGGTAAAGGCGGGATAGACGCCCCACTTTTTTGAAATATCCTCCTAATTTAATAAATATAAATTTAGCTGGTTTAATCCTTTATGTTTAACTGTGATTTGTATTTTTGGACCTACGAATTACTGATTTTGTAAATTATAGCTTTTTGTGGAACTCCTTTTTTGAGGATAGATGCCTACCCGTATGGATAGTTGCCCCACCATGAAAATACTAAGAAGGATAGATGCCCTTCATGCTGTATAAATGAAAAACTCAACAAAAAAATCATGAGGTTTTGAAGACAATAGGTGTCTTAGCAGTAGAAGGCTACTCCTAAAACAGAAATTGTTTCCAAGAAACCTGGCCTTATAATGAAAGGCATTTTGCAGTTTTTAAAATCTTTAAATAATGATATCAAGAATCAGTATATTGGCGTAATAAAAAATATAACGGAATTAATGACTTCTTGTCTTTACAAGTAGTCATTAATTCTGTTGCATTTTTTCTATAAAAAGTTATACAACAGCAAATACTAACCTTTGGAACTTTGACCTGTCTGTAAAGTTTGCCGTGGAGAAGAATACACACACTAGCGCAACACATCATCACCGCACGACGGCCCGTGGCTAGTTGAGGTGCGGGGTGACTGCGGCTCTTAGTTATACTATTATCTCTTAATCGTGAGTTCGGGAAGTTAGGTTTTTGAGAATGAGACAACTATCCCACTGGGGCATCTATCCCGGCTTTACCCTACTGTTTCTTGACGCATTAATAAAAATATTATTATGACATTCTTTAACAAATTATGAATTACCATAATTTATTTAATCGACAACAATACTCATCTTATTACCTATCATCATTGCCTATGGTATTTCATCTCGCGTGGATCAAATTGCCTATGGCATTTGGATCAACAATTATATATAAATTTTACAGACAGCTTGCGTTACCAATGATAAATACTATCAACTGTATATACAACCGTATGTAAATTAAGTTTTTAATTTTGTGAAATTGCATTTTACCATTGAACAGAATTTCTACGAGATATTGGTAGGTAATTTATTCGGAGTTCATAAAATACGGCCCTAACATACGTAATTTTTATTTTTTATTTTTGTGGAAATCACCATCTTTTATTTTTGTAATAAATATTTTGTAAGTCAATTTGTGTGTGTTTTGGTTCTTGGGGATATATCTTATTGTTGCTCGTATAGTATAGAATATGCTCAAGGATCCTCTGCTGCCTGTGGAAGCGGCAGGGTATACTCGTATCGACTAGAATTGTCACTTGTCTTCCCTTGCCCTATAGTTACGTCCATGGGGTTCATGACATTCACCACGACCATGACAGGATAGATTAATTCTTATCCTAATATTGCTACTACAACTACGCAAGCAAAGCCGCGGGTAAAGCTGGTTAGTATAATAAAATTCGCCGTTCATTACATTCTACTGCATTAACATACATTATCTTGACGCCAATGCTAAAGCTCAAATAACATAAATTTTTAACTTTCCTGAAATAAACTGGTTTTCTATCAGTACCATACGAATATATTAATAATAATATATGTAAACGAATGAACTACTTTCAAAAAAAGATACCTATACAACATGTTCTCACACAATTGTATTGTGTATTTCATACAATCGTAGACTTACACGTCACAAACATTTCTAAGAAACTGTCTTCGTTTTTTATACGATTGTTGAAGATTAGTATAATAAAATAACTTTTGAAATAAACTACTTAGTAGTTATTTTATTTCATATTTTTTTGTGATTACATCACCAAATTTGAATGAGACCACTTCAGGAGCATACACTTTCATATTAGAAGGTGTTACTCTTTTTCGTTTTAAGTGGGTTTGGTTTGTAATTTACTTAAGTAACAATAACCTGATGTCGACTGCTCATAAACTCCGACAAAATATTGCTTTTTCCAGTTCAAGGACATTCATAATTGAGGAGTTCCACTGGTACTTCACCTTAAGCACTGTGACGAGTATAAATTAACATAACATACCATCATGCCTGTATTCTCCGAAGAGTTAGGCAGAGGTGGTACTTATGGACACCCACATATCGCCGGTATGTTTAGGTCCTATGTAATAGGGGGCGAGCCTATTGCCATTAACCGGGCACATATCCAGACTCCGAGCTGCTACTGAGAATTTCATAGAAAAACCCAATAACACTTTGCTCGACCTGGGGATCGAACCCAGGACCTCTAGCGTAGCAGTCGCGCTTAGGACCACTAGACTAATGAGGCAGTCAGCGTCAGTCAGGCAGAGTATAAATAATTGCAACTACATTAAAGTAATCGAATCACAACCTCTTAAAATATGCAACTATCTACTTATATATCTGCATAACCCTTTTGAGTTTACCACTATATAAACAGGAACTGTAAATGTGAGTACATCGTAGCCATTTATGTCGTAAGTAGTTTATAGTTATTCTAGTTAATATTTTTTGATGATGTGTATTCTTACACATAGTTTACCTGTTTTAGGTTGACATTGCGTTCTCATTGCTGAGAACCTTCTTGTAATTTTAGTCCCGACTTCAGGCTAATTATGACATGAACCTCCAATGTCCTCACATCCTGTTATCGCCATAATGTACCAGCAAATTATGTAAAAACAATATATTTTAAAAGAGTGTCCATGGAGTTTCTTGCCGGATTCTTCTCCATAGGATCAACTTTTTGGAACCGTGCAACTAGAGTCAATAACGTTTCATAAACGCTTGTAAAAGCTTATTTGAAATAAAAACATTTGATTTGATTTGAACTTAATTTACAGCAGATTTTAAATACAATTGACGGTTGTTATCACTGGTAGCGCAAGCTGTCTGTAATATTTATATATATAAAGATTTGATCCACGCGAGATGAAATGCCATAGACAATAAGATGAGTACTGCTGTCGATTAAATAAATTATGATATAATCTGTATAGTAATAATGAAGAAACAGTAGTTCTACCCCTATTTAAGCACATTGCGCGCACAATTAATGTTCAATATATTATAAAGGAAAGGCGTGCAGAAAAATATTGCGGTCGAATTTCGACCAGCAGTAATTTAATGTATTGTACAATAAATTAGTTGTTTAATACGACTATCATTTTAGAAGGTTTGTGTCCAATGACCGAGGCCAAGTACCTATCATTTAAACAAAAATTAAGGAAAAATAATGATTAGAAGCAAAATTATCCAAAGAATAGAATTAACTATCTAAAGAAACACGTCATCGAAGTAAAAAAAGTTGACTATAAATACGGTATTCGCTTTATAAAGACACAATATTCCTAAGCAATTCACCTCATTCAGTTCTGAAGAGCCAGAGACGATAGTCAACATGAAGGTTTTAATTATGGTGAGTACTCCTGTTTTCTTACTACGGATTTCTTACTATTTTACTCTTTTGTTAATGTCTTATAGTCAAGTCGGGCATTGAATAATGCTATAAAATCTAGGAATTGTTATTTTTATATAATTCGGCAAAACCTATGGAAGCTGACGATGATATCGGGATTGCTCAGAAATTTGTTTGTTGAGAACTGATGTTCAACCGCATCTGGTTCGTCTGGACCCCTTATCCTTTTCCTCATCATCTTAGACTTTTCTCAATTTTGTCAGGGTTGGTTTCCAGCCGAAACAAATGTAAATGTATGTCTTTATGGAATGTACTTAACAATACTATTTTGTTAAGTACATTCCATACCATCACGCCTGTATTCCCCTAAGTGTTGGACAGAGGTGCACTAATGTATGTAATGTCCCATGTGATAGGTGAGCCAATTTCCATTAAACTGGCACAAATCCAGACTTAGAACTACTATATAGAATTTCATAGAAAATTCCAATAACGCTTGACTCGAACTTGATTGGTTTTGGCAATCGAACCTAGAACCTCCAACGTAGCAGTCAAGCTTAGGACCACTAGACTAACGAGGCAATCAGTCAGTCTAACAGTCAAACAGTCAAAACAATATCGTGTGATATTATTTTTCTTCTTGAGAAGTATTAATGATTAAACGTAGGATTAAACGATATCTTCCTGCTTGTGTGACTTTGGTTGGCACAAATTTAGATGTAATTAGTAATACCTAACTAAGGTCGCACCACAACATGTTACTTACGCGATCTTTTTTAAGTTGTGAGAAAGAGATGGCACTATAGAATGTGTAGAGCAGCATATATCTCTCTGAATCGCGAAATGATAGCAATAACTTGTTGTGGTAGACTCTGCTATCAAAATTTCAATGTCTTGCAAGTATTTGACTAATATTTAAAGCAATTTATTTGGATAGACGATTTAATTAAATATATGACGCTGATTCTATACTAATTCGCTTTCCGATATTGTTACAGGTTGCATTATGCCTGGTGGCATTTTCATGCATTAGTATTGACGCCGCACCAAGCGCATCACCATCACCGGTATTGTACTCAGATGATTCTGGGACCTCGGAGACTAAACCGGCCAGTATGACTGATGACAGCGTGACTCCTAAACCGTCTGTTTTATATAAGCGTTAGCTATTATAAGCATTTTTGGAAATAAATTCGCTTGTATCTTTTCATCTTTCACAAATGAATTAATGTTTTTGCTTTCTCTATAAATAAAGGATTTTAAAAACTTACTTTTTTTTTGAAATTGGATCATCATCATTATCAGGCACGGGTCTCCTCTCGGAATGAGAGAGATTAGACTATAGTCCACCACGCTAACCCACTGCGGGTTGGCAGACTTGTTTGCAGGTTTACGCACAAAGTTTTCCTTCTCCGTTTAAGCGCGTGATGTTTAATTAAATACGCACATGACTTCGAAAAGTCAAGGTGCTTGCCTTGGATTGGAACTCGAGACCTTTGACTTGGCAATCGAATGGTCATAAATCACAAGACTATCACTGCACTTTTTAGTCAAACAGTTTGTCATTCAAACAATTTTAGAAACATGCTCGGTTTATGAACTTTCTAAAATAGTATCATATACGTGCAAGTACAACATTGTCAAACATCGCCCCAAAGATTGTTGATGATTCATTAAAATTAACTTTATAACTGGACATTAATAATTTGAAATTGTACTCAACATTATCATTGTTTATATACTTGGATTATTATTATTAATGTTTACCTGTAAACCTGTAGAAAAGGGCCATAATACCTGTAATAATAGGTTGTGCTGTTGCTGTTGCTGTTGCTTTACCTGCATGCTTTACATATAGTCATGTTTCCACAAATAAAGAATCTATTCTAGCAAATCCATCATTATATTTTAAATTATACCCATTGCAGTCATTGGTATCAAACTCCGTTATAGGTAAAGATAAAATCAACATTGCTCTGATCCTTGACAATTAAGATTTAGTAGGTAGTTATTTTTTGAACTAAGTTCCTAAAGGCATATCAGTTCGGTATACCTATAAACTAAAAAAAAGACATATTACCTATATGTGTTTTTTTTCTTTATAATAATTAGCCGGAAATGGGCAATAGGGCAAGGTGTGACTGTTATTAGAAAAATATGTAAAAACATCTAAGTCTTGAACTTTACAATTTAAAATCATTAAAAAAAAATCTTAATAACTGACACCCTGTGATGATCTTTGAAGTCCTGAGACTACAAATATTAACTTTTCGTCAGTTTTTTTTCTGGGATGTAACCATGAATAACCCTTCTGTAAATTACAGTTAAAAGTTAAAACATAGCTGCCTCAGTTTTGAATGAAATTATATATTTTTGTCCAACATTAAATTCAAAATATTAAATCACCAAATTTTAACCGACTGTACCATGTACTACACTATTTTGGCAAGTAACTTTAAAAGATGGCGCACTTAGTCTGGATTCCAAATTGGTATGACACATTATATATTGCAACTTCTTAATTGCGGAAAAAAATATTTGTTAGTTATCGGTTCATATAAAATAAAATTTTGTTGTTGGATTTCTTTAGTAACGATTTTTATTTAATCAGATTTACAAGATTTTACAACAAATGTTCGAACTCTTTGCCTTCAAGGACCCAAGAACACATAAAAACTGTTAGCAAAAGCATGCCTTTGGTAACACTACTGAAGGTCTGACAGAACTTAAGAACTGAATGAGGTGAATTACTTAGGCCCAGTTTTTTGACCCGTAGTCAAATTCAGTATAACCATTTCTTAGATTTACTATAGTCATCTCTTCAACCAATGGTTAAAGAACTATTATGTTTTTCAATGTCTATTTTTACAATAGTCAAACTTAACTATTTACCAACTTATTACCAGTGTAATTAGAAATTATTTCTTTAAAAATAGCCGTGGGTTTTGGTAGGAAATATTTTTCAATGTAAACAGTACTGGCCATAATGAATTAAGAAAACTAATTAGATGTCTTTTTTGACAGTTTAAATGTCAAACAGGTTTAACTAAAATAAAATAACACGAAATACGAGATTATACAATAATTATTTTTCTTGGATTTTCGATAAGTACGATTATGATTTAGATAATAAAAATTGCTAGGAACTTCTGAAGATTCAAAATATTTATAGTCTACAGAGGAATTGTTAAATATGTCATTTTTAGACGATACGTATAAGCTACTTTACACTGGCAAAGTAGGTACCTATAGCACAATAGGAGCCGTGTGTGTCCACGAACCATAATTATTATAATTTTTCATTAAAAGTGGCCGTTTTAGCTCACATGTACTTAGTTCACTTTTCATCATCGTCAACCCATTAATTTGTCCCACTGCTCGGCGCGTATCTCCTCTCAGTACGAGATGGATTAGGCTATATATATAGTTCACTTCTATTATTTCTTCTATATATTCTTTAATGTGGCCTTTTCAACCATATAATTGTTCCATTTTTGATGAATCATAATATGAAACACTTCAGTCAATTATGCTTATGAGCTTCTATGAATTGTAAACATAACTTGATTTCAGAAGTGTGCTTAATTTGGCTTTTTTATCCACTTAGTGGTCTGCCATTCCAGCCGTCAATGATATGGGTAGCTGGTCCAATGAGGCTGCCATTAGACCGTTTTATTTTATTATTATATTAATATTTTGATATTCAGCCGCATTTCCTTAGATTGAATGCCGATTCAAATATAGTTGGAAAAGGCTAAACAGCGATACATTAAATAATATGCAAGCAATTTTTATATCGTCAAAAAGGTCATGTGCGTAGTACTCGCAACGGGCACGTCTGTATGAAAAGATGTTGTAAATGTGAAAGAAGCGAAAGAGATATGCAAGAGTCGTAGCAAGTGGCGATCTATAGTTTCTGCCTACCTCTGTGGGAAAAAGGCGTGAGTGTATGTATGTATGTTTTTATAATGTCGAACTTAGGTACACAAACAACCAAGGTCGCAATTAATCAACCAACTGGAACAAAGATACGAAACAAATTGTCATTAATGCACATATTCATTTTCTATGTTAATGAGTGTGACTCGAATTGTACTGTTTTAATTATTTGTTAAGAGAAACATTTACCAAATACATGGTTACTGGTAAAAAAAACTGATAAACTAACAATTTTTATTTCGATTTTATTTAAAGGGGAATATAAATGCAAGGTCTCGTGAAACTAGGTGTCCGATAAACTCCTTAGGGAAAAACATACCTACTTGTCTTTAAATTTCGAAATATAAATTGTAAGTTTAGTTTATCAGTTTTTTTTTTGATTATTTTAAACATGAAAATTTACAGTCAGAGTTTAGCACTACTTTGATAAAACAAATAATAAACGCAATTAACCATCCAATACGTTCAAACAATTGATATTATAACGCCCTGATATTGCAATTAATAATTAAGCGTAGCATTATCTCATGATATAATTTAGTCGTGTGGCTACATATCATAGGTGATATTATTATTAGAAATAGTCAATTTTTAGTAGATTGTATCAAAGATCTAGACAATACTTATTAAAAAAGCAATTTATTTAATTAACTAATATATTGTAAACGATACTGTAATTCGTGGACACACACGGCTCCTATTGTGCTATAGGTACCAACTTTGCCAGTGTAAAGTAACTTATACGTATCGTCAAAAAATTAGCAATTCCTCTGTTATCTATTAATATTTAGAACCTTCAGAAGTTCCTGAGCAATTTTTATTATCTAAATCATAACATTAAAATATTGACATCAAGTACCGGTATGCATACTGTTGCGATTCGTACGTTGAGTGTGGAGCGCCAGAGTCCCAATTCCTTCCTTAGTTCCTTCTCCTTTTCTCTTTTCCCCTTACTTTTCCTTAAATAGGCTTGGTCACGTATCTGCAACCCCTTTGGTAATGCAGATTCCATGGGCGGCGACGACTACTTACTACCAGGTAGCTCATTGAATCTGATCGTGTGCCGAGTTATCCCATAAAAAAAAGACATGAAGTAGAGTGACTGCCTCATTAGTCTAGTGGTCGCGACTGCTACGCTAGAGGTCCTGGGTTCGATCCCCAGGTCGAGCTAAGTGTTATTGGGTTTTTCTATGAAATTCCCAGTAGCAGCTCGGAGTCTGGATTTGTGCCCGGTTAATGGCAATAGGCTTGCCCCCTATAACATGTGACCTAAACATACCGGCGAACTGTGGGTGTACATTAAGTACCTACACCTATGCCTAACCCTCTACCTAAACTTTAAAAATATTAATTACAAAAATTAAAAATGGTGATTTCATCAATAATATTCTTGTTCATTTTATATCGCATTAAATTTACTTATGTTAGGGCCGTATTTTATGAATTCCGAATAAATTACCTACCTACCAATATCTTGTAGAAACTCTGTTCAATGGTAAAATACAGCCTAAATAAAGTAACATTTCACAAAATTTAAAACTTAATTTAAAACAGATTTTAAATACATTTGATAGTTGTTATCATTGGTAACGCAAGCTGACTGTAAAATTCATACACTCAGTGGCACGGAAACTAGCCCACACGTGAATTTAATAATTAATTAAATTCACGTGTGGGCTAATTATTGAAAGTAATTAAAAAGTAATTAGTAAAAGGCAATAAGACGAGTACTGAGTACTGTCGATTAAATGAGTCCAATGACCGAGACTAAGTACCATTTCATATAAATTAAGGAAAAATAATGATAAGAAGCAAAATTAGCCTATCTAAAGAAACACGTCGTCGTTGAAACAAAAAGTTGACTATAAATACGGTATGAATTCGTTTTTTAAAGACACAATATTCCTGAGCAATTCACCGCATTCAGTTCTGAAGAGCCAGAGACGATAGTAAACATGAAGGTTTTAATTATGGTGAGTACTACTATTTTCTTACTTCGGATTTCTTACTATTTTCCTTTTTTTATGTCTCAGTGAACTAGTTACTATTGATGCTGAAAAGGATCCGAAACGGCGGGAATTAAATAATATCAATAATATTACGCTATAAAATCTAGGTACTGTTATTTTTTATATTATTCAGCAAAAACCTATGGAAGCTGACGATGGAGGTTTGAATCACTATTTAATGAGTAGAGCAGCATCTCTCGCTCTGAATCGCGGAATAATAGCAATAACTTGTTGTGGTAGCCTCTGCTATCAAAGTTCCAATGTCTTGCAAGTATTTGACTAATATTTTAAGCAATTTATTTGGATAGATCTAATAATTAAAGATGTGACGCTGATTCTGTACTAATTCGCTTTCTGATATTGCTACAGGTTGCATTATGCCTGGTGGCATTTTCATGCATTGATTTGATTGACGCCAAACCGAACGCATTTCCATCACCGTTTTTATTCTCCGATGAATCTCAGTCTTCGGCGTCTACTACACCGGCCGGTATGACTGATGACAGCGAGACTCTTAAACCGTCTGGAAAGCGTTAGCTACTATAAGCATTTTTGGAGATAAATTCACTTGTATTTTTTCATCTTTCACAAATGAATTAATGTTTTTGCTTTCTCTATAAATAAAGGATTTTAAAAACTTACTTTTTTATTTGAGTATTATAAATATTTGAAATTGGATCATCATCATTATCAATCCATTACAATGTTCTTCTGACGGCACGGGTCTCCTCTCTGAATTAGAGACATTAATGTTTACCTGTAAACCTGTAGAAAAGGGCCATGATACCTGTAATAATATTTGTACGCCATGAAGACCAGCCATGACTGCTCTTGCTTTACCTGCATGCTTTACATATAGTCATGTTTCCACAAATAAAGAATCTATTCTAGCAAAACAATCATTATATTTTAAATTATACCGATAGCAGTCATTGGTATCAAACGCTGTTATAGGTACCCACAACATAAAATCAACGGTGCTCTAATCCTTGACAATTAAGTAGTTATATTTGAAGTAAGTTCCTAAAGGCATATCAGTTCGGAATGCCTATGAAACTTAAAAAAAAACCATAATATATAATTTTTTCTTTATAATAATTATGTCTTCAATGGATTACGCTGAAATCACCGTAAGACTTACCAATTTGCTTAGAGTCTTAGAATTATAACTACAAGCTCTGTTGAACCATTTTTGCATGTTGAATATTGGATACAAAAAATGAGTGAAGTAGCGGTAGCGGTTGGGTTCAAAACCCACCCATTGCACTACTGACGTAAACCCACTCGTAATACAAGCATTTAGCTTAGCACGAGGAGTTAACAAGTATCACAATCATCAACAATCCGTAAGTCATGGCGGAAAAATTAATACAAGATTTCACGCAAACTACTGACTACCTAGCCTCCGAGCGGAGTGACATAAAAAGCGATCTTCACACGGCCAACAAAACCGTTCACAACCTTAAATTAGAAAAAACCAAGCTCCAAAGCGATATTATCAAATTAGAGCGACGTCTTTCCGTCATTGAAAAAGCTTCAAGAAGCCGTAATCTGGAAATACAACCTGTATTTCCAGAGGCCTGAAGCTGTTCCTGAGCACCGGAATGAAAATGTAGTTAGGATATTTAAAAATCTCTGCGAAAAAATCAATGTACCGGTCACGGACAATGATGTTAGATCTTGCCGGAGAGTTGCAAAGCTCAATCCTGGCTCTGACAGACCACGGAACATTCTTGTGACCCTGAGCTCGGAGCGCCAACGTGACTTTATAATATCGGGCCATAAAAAATACAACAAAGACCACCCGAAAGACCCTCTCAACTCGGCAAACACCGTACAATTTATGTGGGCGAACACCTGTCTCCAGAACGTATGGAACTTCATGCCGCTACCAGGCAAATGGCAAATGCGAAATCTTATAAGTTTGTTTGGGTGAAGTTCGGCCACATTTACGTAAAAAAAGATATTGACTGTCCAGCTATACATATTAAAGATAAAAACTGTTTGAACAAATTGATATAAACACGATCTAAGTCAATTATTTTTATAAATGTAATTATTCTTTATTTTTTAAACTTATATCTTGTTATTTTATGCTATTTATTGACTATTATTCATGAAAATTTTCTATCAAAACGTAAATCGAATTAGAAGCAAACTTAAGGAATTGTATCTTAACATTTTAAATGAAAATTATGATATTATTTGCTTATGTGAAACTAACCTTGACAGCTCATTTTCGAATAGGGAGTTTATAGATGACAGGTACATTGTATTTCGTAGGGACCGCGAAATCAGTAACTCCCGCAAGCGATCTGGAGGGGGTGTGTTGATGGCAGTTAGACAAAGTCTTATCGTCACGCGCCATATTGACCGTGAGAGCATGTTTGAGGATCTGTGGATCTCCATACGTTATAATAAAAACTTAGCCCTGAACATTTATCTGATATATTCACCACCGGACCTTGGTGCTGATGAATATCGTACATTCTTCGAACAGTGCCAAGATACATTAGTAAATTACTCTAGTCGCAACATAAAAACGATATTGTTGGGAGATTTTAACATTCCAAAAATATCCTGGAGTAGCGATGCTTCCATTCCTTGTCGTCAACTACCGGGGAAAGTATCTGATACAAAGTCACAACTTCTTGTCGACTTTCTGGAAATATCAGGGTTCTACCAGTATAACCACGCACATAACGTAAATCGAAGGATTCTCGACCTCTGTATTACTGACATTCACGATGTTGTTCTCTCTAACTGTTTACCGCTATCGACACCTGACCGTCACCATCCGGCTATCGAAATCAAAATCTTAATCAGACAGGATAAAATTAACCCACTTAACATTTAAAAAATTCCTAACTTTCGGAAATGTAAAATCACAAACTGCATAACACAATTAAATTCTATCAATTGGCATGATCTTTCGAATCATGATGATGTAAATGTTGTAACGGAGCGCTTCTATGAGGCTTTAAACAAGATTATTACCGAAAACGTGCCTACTAAACGAGTGGGTTGCGCTAAATACCCAGTATGGTTCTCTGAACCTTTAAAGTCATGTCTCGCTGAAAAGCTGGCTATACACAAGAAATTCAAAAAAATTAACAATCCTCGTGATTACGATGAGTTTTGTCTATTATGCTCGCAATCTAAAAAACTCATGAAACGTTGTTATAACACTTACATAGCGATTATTGAAGCGTCTCTTTCTAAAACTACTAAATTGTTTTTCTGGTTCATCAAAAACAAACAGCATAGTAATTTGACAAGTTTGGCGATAAAACTGCCAGTGGGGGTATAGCCATATCAAACCTTTTTTCTGTATTTGTCTCATCAGTTTTCGTAAAAGATGATGGCCGTTGGCATGGTGTGTGACCAGTCTTATTGCAACTACGCATTGTCTAACATTTCAGTCACCAAAGATAAAATTTATAAAAAAAATATAAATTTTGATCGTAATAAAGGAGCCGGCCCAGATGGCATTCCTCCATGTTTTATAAAGGACTGTGCTAAGGCACTGGTAATCCCGCTTCATATTTTATTTAATAAGTCCTTGACTTCAGGTATCTTTCCTACTAAGTGGAAACTGGCTCATATAGTGCCAATCCACAAGGCTGGCGACGTGGGTGACTGTAGTAACTACAGACCCATTAGTATATTATCAACATTTGCAAAGATATTGAAGTCGTTAGTGTATGATCAATTACACTCTCACGTCGAACCATATATCTGTTTAGAACAGCATGGTTTCGTTAGGGGAAAGTCAACTGTAAGTAATCTACTTGAATATACTAATTACATATGTAGAGCATTCAATGATCGAGTCCAGGTGGATAGTATCTATACAGACTTCCAGAAAGCATTTGACCGCGTTAGTCACAGAATCCTGCTTTATAAGTTGGATGCATCACTAGGCATTCATGGCAATCTCTTACGATGGGTAGAATCCTACATCACAAATAGGAGCCAAATTGTAGCGTTGAAAGGTTATAGTTCCACTCAGGTTCCCATCTCATCAAGGGTACCACAAGGATCCCATTTAGGACCCTTATTCTTCATAGTTTACATATATGACTTAATTTACAAGCTTAAGAACCTCTTCCTACTGTTCGCCGATGATCTCAAAATATTCTCTCGCATCAATAACGTTGCTGATTGTGTTCAGTTACAGTCTGTCGTTAACACTTTGGTGGAATGGTGCACGGCAAACCATATGAACCTAAGTGTTGGCAAATGTGCTGTCATAACATTTACGCGTAGTAGAAGTCCCATTAACTTTGCATACTCAGTAGGTGGTACGATCTTTCAGCGTCAAGCGGTCGTGAGGGATCTGGGTGTCATGTTTGATACTAAGCTATCTTTTACCTTTCATTGCGCCGCAATTTCGAGCAAATGCAGACAACTGCTGGGTTTTATCTGCCGGATGTCTAGGGAATTTAAGTCTCCCAAAAGTGCCCTCCTCCTTTATAGGTCACTCATTCTCAGTAGACTTGAATATGCATCTATTGTATGGAGTCCTCAGTACAAAACTCACACTGATTTTATCGAATCAAATCAGCGTCGCTTTCTCCGTATCATGACCTACAGGTGTGGCTTAAAAAGAGAACTGTACTTTTTTTGTAAATAATTCGGCAGAATGTCTTGTGTATTTTTTCTATTGCTGTTTTATACTTTGACTCTTATGGGTCCTGGACTACAATCCTTATAGGTTTGGCGTATGATAAAACCCAGAGTTTTATTAGCCGCTTTCGTCATGCCGGTTATGTTATTATGATCCAGAAGGAGGCCGCCGAGCGAGCCGAGCCCACTAGTAAGACAAGCATTCAGTTAAGCACGAGGGGTTAACAAGATTACTAGTAATGTGTGACCCACATTACTAATAAGATTTTTTTTTAAATATGACGAATTCTAAAAGAGCAAAAAACGTAAAGACAAAAAGAATTATGAAAAAAAGAATATCTAAGAAATGTTTTGTAACGTGGAAGTCTACGATTGTGACCACGCGGACCCAATGCTGGTTGGTAGATGTCACATGTCTTCGATTTTTTTGTTACAGGACATGCCGTTTTTCGTCACTGTTTTGGGACAAGTGGTGATGAAAATAATTGATACAAAGTAAAGTACTGTCTGGGTTCGAACCTACGACCACCGCCGCTCCTCGTCCCTCCATATTATTTATAAAAACAAAAAAGTTACATTCATAAACTTACATTGGTAATTTCCGGATCAGTTCAAAATTGCAAGAGTTCTCCCAATCTTTAAAAAGGGTAAAAAGACTGACCCCACTAATTATAGACCGATCTCCTTATTACCAGTTTTGTCAAAGTTGTTCGAAAAAATTATGAAAGATAGACTCATGAGCCACTTACGATCACACAGGGTATTATATACGGAGCAATGCGGATACCAAAAATCGGTAGGTACCACGGATGCCATAGACGCATTAATAGTTGAAGTCACCTGTAATTTAAACAATAAACGTAAAGTAGCAGGTATTTTTCTGGATCTCAGTACCGCGTTTGATACCGTTGATCACCATATACTTTTGGAAAAATTTTAACACTATGGTGTTAGAAATGATGTCTTAAAGTTATTTATATCCTACTTGCATAACAGGAAACAATTTATAGAAATCAGATCAGTTGTGGATGGAGAAGAAAATATTTGTAAATCCAACTTAACCACGGTATCCCGTGGAGGTAGTCAAGGATCCGTTTTGGGCCCAATTTTCTTCGTTGTGTATCTTAACGACTTGATAGGATATGTAAAAAGCCGTATGTCAGAAACTAAACTTGTAATTTTCGCTTATGATACAAACGCAATAATCTCTGCAGATAACATGGTTAATTTAGAAGCAAAGTTTAATGCAGCATTCAAAGTTTTCGAAGAATGGTTTGGTATAAACAATTTAAAACTAGACATAAACAAAACAAAACAAAATGTTTACTGTTTAAGTCTACAGTAAAGAATGATGCTAGTCTTGAAGTAGAGTAGTATCTTCCGGCAATATAGTAGAGGTGGTAGATAGTGTTAAATTCCTAGGCGTCAACATAGATGCTGTGTTGAAATGGAAGCAGGAGACACTAGCAATAATAACCAAGTCTATTAGTTCTGCATGTTATGCAATCATAAGTCTCAGGGAGGAACTAACAGTATCTCAACTTAGAATGGTGTACTTTGCTTTAGACGAAAGTAAGCTTAGATATAGCATTATATTTTGGGGAAACAGCTATAAATATATTATAAGCATGACATTTGTCATTCAAAAAAGGGTTATTAGAACAATGCTTTGTCTCAAGCAAACGGATTCATGTAGAGAACACTTCAAACGTTTGAAAATTTTAACAGTTCCGTTCGTGCCTCTATATCTCAGTTTTATTGACTAACCTTGTTCAAAATCTCAGTAGAATTGAAACTGACGAAGAAAGAATGGTTAGAGATAGCACTCGTAGAAAAGATATACCCTCTACAATACAGCCAAAACTCAATGTAGTGCAACATAGTTCAAGAGTACAGTCAGTTGCATTATATAATAAGAGGCCCACAGAGTTTAAAAGTATTTATAATCCTAACTTATTCAAAAATAAACTTAAAACATATTTATTGGGGAGAGGCTATTATAGTATTGACGAGTTTATTAACGACAAACAATAGACATGTGTAACTATTACTTATATTTATTAACCTATTGACATCCTTCCACCGATTTATTTAATTTACATTGCTAATATTGTTAATTATTATTGGAATTTATAGTGAAATTGTGATTTTTATATGGTGTCAATTTGAAGTTATTAATGTAGAAAATAATAATGAATAGTACCTGATAGTAATGTATTTGTGAATGTTATGTAGTACCCAATTAACAATTTTGTAACAATTATTTTCAACAGAATTTATATTGTTAAGAAATAAATTACTTATGACTTATCATGAAATAAACCTACTTTTTACGGATTTTATCGCGTTATATTGATATTATTTAATTCAGGACATTAGGGCGGCACCTAAGTCCACCCGAGACCATGGATGCTGTAAAGCATCCGAAACGTCGGGAATTAAATCATATCAATTTAACGCGATAAAATCCGTAGAAAGTAGTTTTATTTCAATGTCTAATATTCACGTAAGTGTTAGAAACCAGTATCATAATAATCTGTCAGTAATAGTCTGTCTCATTAGTCTAGTGGTCCTAACCGCGACTGTTACGCTAGACTTCCTGGGTTAAATCCCCAGGTCGAGGAGTGTTATTGGGTTTTATAAATTCTCAGTAGCAGCAGCTCGGAGTCTGGATTTATGCCCGGTTAATGGCATTAACGGCATGGCATATCGACGAAGTGTGGGTATACAAAAGTACACCTGTGCCTAACCCTTCGGGGAATACAGGCGTGATTGTATGTATGTACATAAAACATGCAGGTTGGTCAAATTAAAAATCATCAGCAATCATGTCTGGCCTTCATAGCATACAAATAAGACTTTAAAACATTACAATCTTGGCTTTTTCTACAGTTATACAGGTAAACATTAATAGAAATAATGATCATCACCTTCCTGCCCTTTTCCCAACTTATGGGGTCGGTGCAGCCTGTCCTTTTCTTCCATTCGTCCCTGTTAGTTGTCATTTCATCATTCAATCCCTTTACAATCATATCTGCCTTCACACAATCCATCCATCTTTTTTTTGGTCTTCCTCTACCCCTTCATCCTTCCACATTCATACTCATAACTCTCATAATAATAATCGAAGTATGCAGAAAATGTCATTGAGTACAATATCAAATTATTAATGTCCAAATAAGTTATTTTAGATAAATCATCTATGTTTTTGTATTCTTGTTAACTCCTCGAACTAAGCTAAATGCTTGTAATTTTTTTTGGATGTCTAAAATATAATATGTTATAATAAGCTTATTTACAAAGAGTATTTACTTAAAAGAGAACTAAACTATACACAATATACGAAAACAAATTGTCACGCCCAGACTTCGAAGTATCCTTCCGCCTCACTGTCGTCTGGTAACGTGCCCAGAAGACTGACAGCATTGCCACGTTGAATGGCAATACTAATTCTTTGTCCTAAGAATAGCCCAGCCCTCTGGTCACTGAAGAGTTGCTTGTATTAGGTAGGTAGGGTTCACGTCAGTGGTGCAATGGGTGGGCTTTGAACCAAACACAAGATCGCAAGTCTTAGCCATTAGGCTACAGCTACTTCACTCATTTTTTGGATCCAATATTCAAAATGCAAAAATGGTTCAAAAGAGCTTGTAGTTAATAGTTCTAAGACTTTAAGCAAATTGATAAGTTTTTGAAAGACTTTCTTGACGGCGGCGTGTGAAGTCCGGCAACCTACAGTTGGCTAGCGTGGTGGACTAGTCTAATCTCTCTCATTCTGAGACCCGTGCCATAAAGAGACCATGATTCTCTGACTTTGGTTCGACTTTTCTTCTCAGAGGTCGTCAGATAGAAAAAAGCCGGTGCCATCTAGTTTAAAAGAAATACCTATAAATATAAAAAATGTAAAACATTATCTTGTTAAAGTGTCTTTGAAGAATCTATTGATATAAATAAAGATCATTTCATTTCATCAGTAGAACACAGTAATGGATTGATGATACGAGACGATCTAATTGCAACTACTTACTTCAATCAAATAAAAATAAAAAAGTTTTCAAAATCCTTTATTTATAAAGAAAGCACAAACATTTGTGAAAAAAAACATTGTAATTTTGACTGCTTATAGTGCCCTCACACTTCGGTTCTAAGATGAAACTGCCTATTCTTCTTTCTTGGACTCGCATGAGTGAGAGGCACACTACGACGAGCCAGTACTCGAGGAGGTCATGCCCGGGTCAGACATGGTCGAGGGGTCTTTAGATTCCTGTTCTGAAAAAGTAAATGGAGGCAACGGTACGGGCGCTGCGATCGGTTCGGCGTCAATACTGAGGCACGAAAATGCCACCAGGCATAATGCAACCTGTAACAATATCGGAAAGGAAATTAGAATAGAATCAGCGTCACATATTTAATTATTACGTTACTATCCAAATAAATTGCTTAAAATATTAGTCAAATACTTGCAAGACATTGAAACTTTGATAGCAGAGGCTACCACAACAAGTTATTGCTATCATTTCGAAATTCAGAGAGAGAGAGATGTTGCTCTACTTAGTCAATAATGCCATCTCTTTCTCACAACTTAAAAAAGATCGGGTTAGTAACATGTTGTGGTGCGACCTTATTTAGGTATTACTAATTACATCTAAAATTTGTGCCCACCAAAGTCACACAAGCAGCAAGATATCGTTTAATCAATATAATAATACTTTTCAGGAAGAAAAATAATATCACATGATATTATTTTGACTGTTTGACTGACTGACTGCCTCGTTAGTATAATGGTCTTAAGCGTGACTGCTACGCTAGAGGGTCTAGGTTCGATTCCTATATCGTGCTAAGTGTAATTGGGTTTTTAAATGAAATTCTCTATAGTAGTTCTGAATCTGGATTTGTGCCCGGTTAATGGAAATTGGCTCACCTATCACATGGGACCTAAACATACCAGCGAACCGTGGCTGTACATTAGTACACCTCTGTCCAACACTTAGAGGAATACAGGCGTGATGATATGTAATGTTATTACGTTGATATTGTTTTGTTAAGTACATTCCATAATGACATACATTTACATTTGGTTCGGCTGGAAACCAACCCCGACAAAATTGGGAAATGGCTAAGAGAATGAGGAAGATGATAAGAGGATGAGGAACATGATAAGGGCTCCAGACGAACCAGACGCAGCTGAATATCAGTTCTCAACAAACAAATTTCTGTGCAATACCGACATCCCACAGATTCCAACCTACATCGTCAGCTTCCATAGATTTTTGTTGAATAATATAAAAAATAACAATACCTAGATTGTATAGCGTAATATTATTGATATTATTTAATTCACGCCGTTTCGGATCCTTTTCAGCATCCTATAGTCACGGCTTGACTTAGACATAAAAAAAATGAAAAAAAGTAAGAAATCTGTAGAAAGAAAATTAGAGTACTCACCATAATTACAACCTTCATGTTAACTTTTGTCTCTGACACTTAAGAACTGAATGAGGTGAATTGCTTAGGAGCGTTGTATTTTTGTACGGTGAATACCGTATTTATAGCCAACTTTATGTTTCAGGAACAACATTTTTTATTAAATAAACTAGCTAATTTTGCTATTTATCGTATTTTTTTCTCTTTATCTATGTTCAAAATGACACGAGACTAAGTACAGTCTCGGTCATTAGACTCAAACCTTCTTAAATGATAGTCGCTTTTAATATAAATAACTTATTTATTTATTACTAGTGGTCGAACGGTAGTAAAATTCGACCATAATATTTTCCTGCAATCTTTCTTAATTGAACTTTAATAATTTTTCTTTACTTGAACTTTAATTATGTGAAATATCACACGCCTCCGTGTACGCAATGTGCTTAAAAATGGGGTATCTGCAGAGTTTTTTTTAACGTATATAAAATAAAGACCAAAGCAATGTGGTCGCACATTACTAGTATCCTTAAGCACGAGGTTTAAGACAGTATTGATAAGCACGACAGGAGTGCTAAGCTAAATGCTTGTTACGAGTGGGATTACGTCGTTGATGTAACCGGTGGGTTTTAAACCGGTAACCACAACATGATTGCAAGTCCGACGTCCTTAGGCATCAGGCCACCGCCGCTTGTCCTTTGTTCCCTTTTTTGTCATGGATGGATCCTCTGCTGCCTTTGGAAGCGGCAGGGTATACTCGTATCGACTACTATTGTCACTTGTCTTCCCTTGCCCTATAGTTATGGCCATGGGCTTCATGACATTCACCACGACCATGACAGGACATATTTATAATATTGTAAGTACAACCAAGTGAGCAAAGCCGCGGGTCAAGGTTGGTTAGTATAATAAAATTCGCTGTTCATTATTTTTTACTACAATTTGCTTCAAGATAACTTATCTTGAAGCCAATGCAGAAGCTGAAATAACATTTATTTTTCACTTTGGTAAAATAAAACTGGTTTGCTATCTGGACCACATGAATATATTAATAATATGTAAACGAATGAACTACTTCAATATAACACACCTATGCAACATAGGTACGAACTCGTATGTCACACAATCTTAGACTTACACGTTCCAAAATTATTATAAGACCGACTACTATTAACCAGCTTTGATAAAAAAGGAGGTTATCCATTCGACCCGTATATGTATGTAATATTGTTGAAATTGTATAATATTAGGATATATCAGTCTTTGTGAGCTTCTGAATAGATATGCCAAATTTTATATGTGGAAGTATATATATACCTACTGGTCACCTCGCCACCGCCGAAACTCCACGATTCGTGAGTTCGATTTCAATCCAAATATACCGAGTACCTTTGCAACCAAGGGGTTGCAGATACGTGGCCAAGCCTATTTAAGGAAAAGTAAGGGGAAAGGAGAATAGGAGAAGGAAGGGGAAAAGAGAAAAGGAGAACGAAGGGGACTGAGGAAGGAATTGGGACTCTGCCGCTCCGAAACGGAACGCAACAGTATGCATACCGGTACTTGATGTCAATATTTTGATGGCAAAGTAGGTACCTATAGCACAATAGGAGCCGTGTGTGTCCACGAACCATAATTATTATAATTTTTCATTAAAAGTGGCCGTTTTAGCTCACATGTACTTAGTTCACTTTTCATCATCATCAACCCATTAATTTGTCCCACTGCTAGGCACGGGTCTCCTCTCAGTACGAGATGGATTAGGCTATATATATATATAGTTCACTTCTATTCTTTCTTCTATAGATTCTTTAATGTGGCCTTTTCAACCATATAATTGTTCCATTTTTGATGAATCATAATAAGATACACTTCAGTAAATTATGTATATGGGCTTTTATGAATTGTAAACATAACTTGATTCCAGAAGTGTGCTTAATTTGGCTTTTTTATCCACTTAGTGGTCTGCCATTCCAGCCGTCAATGATATGGGTAGCTGGTCCAATGGGGCTGCCATTAGACCGTTTTATTTTATTATTATATGAATATTTTGATATTCAGCCGCATTTCCTTAGATTGAATGCCGATTCAAATAAAGTTGGAAAAGGCTAAACAGCGATACATTAAATAATATGCAAGCAATTTTTATATCGTCAAAAAGGTCAGGTGCGTAGTACTCGCAACCGGCGCGTGTGTATGAAAAGATGTTGTGAATGTGGAAGAAGCCAAAGATTTATGCAAGGGTCGTAGCAAGTGGCGATCTATAGTTTCTGCCTACCTCTGTGTGAAAAAGGCGTGAGTGTATGTATGTAGGTATGTTTTTATAATGTCGAACTTAGGTACACAAACAACCAAGGTCGCAATTAATCAACCAACTGGAACAAAGATATGAAACAAATTGTCATTAATGCACATATTCATTTTCTATGTTAATGAGTGTGACTTGACTTGTACTGTTTAAATTATTTGTTAAGAAAAACATTTACCAAATACATGGTTGCTGGTAAAAAAAAAACTGATAAACTAAACTAACAATATTTATTTCGATTTTATTTAAAGAGGAATATAAATGCAAGGTCTCGTGAAACTAGGTGTCCGATATGCTCCTCAGGGAAAAACATACCTACTTGTCTTTAAATTTCGCAATAAAAATTGTAAGTTTAGTTTATCAGTTTTTTTTTGGATTATTTTAAGCATGAAAATTTACAGTCAGAGTTTAGCAGTAAATTTATATAACAAATAATAAACGCAATTAACCATCCAATACGTTCAAACAATTGATATTATAACGCCCTGATATTGCAATTAATAATTAAGCGTAGCATTATCTCATGATATAATTTAGTCGTGAACCTACATATCATAGGTGATATTATTATTAGAAATAGACAATTTTTATAAGATTGTATCAAATATAGACAATACTTATTAAAAAAGCAATTTATTTAATTAACTAATATATTGTTAACGATACTGTAATTCGTGGACACACACGGCTCCTATTGTGCTATATCTACTTTGCCAGTGTATAGTAGGTAACTTATGCATATCGTCTAAAAATTAGCAATTCCTCTGTTATCTATTAATATTTAGAACCTTCAGAAGTTCCTGAGCAATTTTTATTATCTAAATCATAACATTAAAATATTGACATCAAGTACCGGTATGCATACTGTTGCGATTCGTACGTTGAGTGTGGAACGCCAGAGTCCCAATTCCTTCCTTAGTTCCTTCTCCTTTTCTCTTTTCCCCTTACTTTTCCTTAAATAGGCTTGGTCACGTATCTGCAACCCCTTTGGTAATGCAGATTCCATGGGCGGCGACGACTACTTACTACCAGGTAGCTCATTGAATCTGATCGTGTGCCGAGTTATCCCATAAAAAAAAGACATGAAGTAGAGTGACTGCCTCATTAGTCTAGTGGTCGCGACTGCTACGCTAGAGGTCCTGGGTTCGATCCCCAGGTCGAGCTAAGTGTTATTGGGTTTTTCTATGAAATTCCCAGTAGCAGCTCGGAGTCTGGATTTGTGCCCAGTTAATGGCAATAGGCTTGCCCCCTATAACATGTGACCTAAACATACCGGCGAACTGTGGGTGTACATTAAGTACCTACACCTATGCCTAACCCTCTACCTAAACTTTAAAAATATTAATTACAAAAATTAAAAATGGTGATTTCATCAATAATATTCTTGTTCATTTTATATCGCATTAAATTTACTTATGTTAGGGCCGTATTTTATGAATTCCGAATAAATTACCTACCTACCAATATCTTGTAGAAACTCTGTTCATAGGTAAAATGCAGCCTAATTAAAGTAAAATTTCACAAAATTTAAAACTTAATTTAAAACAGATTTTAAATACATTTGATAGTTGTTATCATTGGTAACGCAAGCTGACTGTAAAATTCATACACTCAGTGGCACGGAAACTAGCCCACACGTGAATTTAATAATTAATTAAATTCACGTGTGGGCTAATTATTGAAAGTAATTAAAAAGTAATTAGTAAAAGGCAATAAGACGAGTACTGAGTACTGTCGATTAAATGAGTCCAATGACCGAGACTAAGTACCATTTCATATAAATTAAGGAAAAATAATGATAAGAAGCAAAATTAGCCTATCTAAAGAAACACGTCGTCGTTGAAACAAAAAGTTGACTATAAATACGGTATGAATTCGTTTTTTAAAGACACAATATTCCTGAGCAATTCACCGCATTCAGTTCTGAAGAGCCAGAGACGATAGTAAACATGAAGGTTTTAATTATGGTGAGTACTACTATTTTCTTACTTCGGATTTCTTACTATTTTCCTTTTTTTATGTCTCAGTGAACTAGTTACTATTGATGCTGAAAAGGATCCGAAACGGCGGGAATTAAATAATATCAATAATATTACGCTATAAAATCTAGGTACTGTTATTTTTTATATTATTCAGCAAAAACCTATGGAAGCTGACGATGGAGGTTTGAATCACTATTTAATGAGTAGAGCAGCATCTCTCGCTCTGAATCGCGGAATAATAGCAATAACTTGTTGTGGTAGCCTCTGCTATCAAAGTTCCAATGTCTTGCAAGTATTTGACTAATATTTTAAGCAATTTATTTGGATAGATCTAATAATTAAAGATGTGACGCTGATTCTGTACTAATTCGCTTTCTGATATTGCTACAGGTTGCATTATGCCTGGTGGCATTTTCATGCATTGATTTGATTGACGCCAAACCGAACGCATTTCCATCACCGTTTTTATTCTCCGATGAATCTCAGTCTTCGGCGTCTACTACACCGGCCGGTATGACTGATGACAGCGAGACTCTTAAACCGTCTGGAAAGCGTTAGCTACTATAAGCATTTTTGGAGATAAATTCACTTGTATTTTTTCATCTTTCACAAATGAATTAATGTTTTTGCTTTCTCTATAAATAAAGGATTTTAAAAACTTACTTTTTTATTTGAGTATTATAAATATTTGAAATTGGATCATCATCATTATCAATCCGTTACAATGTTCTTCTGACGGCACGGGTCTCCTCTCTGAATTAGAGACATTAATGTTTACCTGTAAACCTGTAGAAAAGGGCCATGATACCTGTAATAATATTTGTACGCCATGAAGACCAGCCATGACTGCTCTTGCTTTACCTGCATGCTTTACATATAGTCATGTTTCCACAAATAAAGAATCTATTCTAGCAAAACAATCATTATATTTTAAATTATACCGATAGCAGTCATTGGTATCAAACGCTGTTATAGGTACCCACAACATAAAATCAACGGTGCTCTAATCCTTGACAATTAAGTAGTTATATTTGAAGTAAGTTCCTAAAGGCATATCAGTTCGGAATGCCTATGAAACTTAAAAAAAAACCATAATATATAATTTTTTCTTTATAATAATTATGTCTTCAATGGATTACGCTGAAATCACCGTAAGACTTACCAATTTGCTTAGAGTCTTAGAATTATAACTACAAGCTCTGTTGAACCATTTTTGCATGTTGAATATTGGATACAAAAAATGAGTGAAGTAGCGGTAGCGGTTGGGTTCAAAACCCACCCATTGCACTACTGACGTAAACTCACTCGTAATACAAGCATTTAGCTTAGCACGAGGAGTTAACAAGTATCACAATCATCAACAATCCGTAAGTCATGGCGGAAAAATTAATACAAGATTTCACGCAAACTACTGACTACCTAGCCTCCGAGCGGAGTGACATAAAAAGCGATCTTCACACGGCCAACAAAACCGTTCACAACCTTAAATTAGAAAAAACCAAGCTCCAAAGCGATATTATCAAATTAGAGCGACGTCTTTCCGTCATTGAAAAAGCTTCAAGAAGCCGTAATCTGGAAATACAACCTGTATTTCCAGAGGCCTGAAGCTGTTCCTGAGCACCGGAATGAAAATGTAGTTAGGATATTTAAAAATCTCTGCGAAAAAATCAATGTACCGGTCACGGACAATGATGTTAGATCTTGCCGGAGAGTTGCAAAGCTCAATCCTGGCTCTGACAGACCACGGAACATTCTTGTGACCCTGAGCTCGGAGCGCCAACGTGACTTTATAATATCGGGCCATAAAAAATACAATAAAGACCACACGAAAGACCGTCTCAACTCGGCAAACACCGTACAATTTATGTGGGCGAACACCTGTCTCCAGAACGTATGGAACTTCATGCCGCTACCAGGCAAATGGCAAATGCGAAATCTTATAAGTTTGTTTGGGTGAAGTTCGGCCACATTTACGTAAAAAAATATATTGACTGTCCAGCTATACATATTAAAGATAAAAACTGTTTGAACAAATTGATATAAACACGATCTAAGTCAATTATTTTTATTAATGTAATTCTTCTTTATTTTTTAAACTTATATCTTGTTATTTTATGCTATTTATTGACTATTATTCATGAAAATTTTCTATCAAAACGTAAATCGAATTAGAAGCAAACTTAAGGAATTGTATCTTAACATTTTAAATGAAAATTATGATATTATTTGCTTATGTGAAACTAACCTTGACAGCTCATTTTCGAATAGGGAGTTTATAGATGACAGGTACATTATATTTCGTAGGGACCGCGAAACGAGTAACTCCCGCAAGCGATCTGGAGGGGGCGTGTTGATGGCAGTTAGACAAAGTCTTATCGTCACGCGCCATACTGACCGTGAGAGCATGTTTGAGGATCTGTGGATCTCCATACGTTATAATAAAAACTTAGCCCTGAACATTTATCTGATATATTTACCACCGGACCTTGGTGCTGATGAATATCGTACATTCTTCGAACAGTGCCCAGATACATTAGTAAATTACTCTAGTCACAACATAAAAACGATATTGTTGGGATTTTAATATTTATTTATTTATTTATTTATTTATACTTTATGCACCGTCGGTACAAAGGCGGTCTTAATGCCATTAGGCATTTTCTGCCAGACAACCTTAGGGTGATGCAGAGAAATATAAAATAACAGTAGTGCACTCGAAATATAAAGCGAAATAAGCGTAGACTAAAATAATTATATTAATAAACTATACATAAACAAGTACATTTGATACATAAAATAATTATATATATAACTTATACATAAATATATATATAAATACATATTTATAAAACTATACAGATAGGGCAAATTCAACATGATGAATTCGCGAGGGTACAATCTTGGAGGTATTTACGCAATTTGTGTTTAAAAGATAGTCGAGTGTTTGTCATCCTGATTTCGGTTGGGAGAGCATTCCATAATAAAATAGCCTGGACAAAGAAGGTAGAGTGGACAAAGTCAGAGCGGTGAGAGGGACATTGAAGAAGACGATTATTTGTAGATCGCAAATATTTCGTATGGTTAGTACATAGATATTGGAAGTGAGAAGTTAAGTACGAAGGAGAATTGGAAGAAAAAAGAACAGAGTACAGCATGGTCAGTGCTCTCATGTGCCGACGTTGCCGAATAGGCATCCATTTAAGGAACGTACGAGATGCAGCAACATGATCATATTTGCGAAGGTTAAAGACGAAACGAATGCAATTATTGAGAAGGCGGTCGAGTTTGTTGAGCAGATCTGCATTCAGGTCATAGTAGCACACATCACCATAGTCAATTATAGGGAAAATTAGGGTCTGCATAAGCATGGCTTTGGTCTTTGGTGGAAGCAGATTTTTCAGGCGATATAAGGATCGCAGCGATCCCGTTACTTTTTGACTGACACTTGCCACTTGGTTTCGCCAGCTAAGAGTAGTGTCGATATGCAATCCAAGATCTTTTACACTCGAACTAAGAGGAATGACCGAGCCATCAAACATTACCGAGGGAAGGGCGACAGTACCTAATTTGCTAATATTTCTCTGACTGCCTATGATAATGGCCTGACATGTGTCCGGATTTACGGCTACACCAAACTTGTCAGACCATTTTTTTATGGCAATAAGGTCAGAATTTATTTTATTGATCGCATTAAATATATTTTCCACGTCAGTTTGACAATATAACTGCAAGTCGTCGGCATAAAGATGATACGAACACTGAAGTTGGTTAGTAATGAAATTTATGAATATAGAAAAAAGAAGAGGGGAAAGTATGCCACCTTGAGGGACGCCAGTTCCTATGTCACACCATTTTGAGGATGAATTTTCAATATGGACTGACTGTTGACGACCCCGAAGATAAGAAGAAAACCATTCCAGTGCATCATCAGAAACCATAAGATGGGAGAGAAGGGATAGAAGAATTTCGTGACTGACGGCATTAAAAGCATTAGAAAAATCGACCAGCACTAACACAGATACTTTGGATTCCTCCATACCAGCTTTTATGTCACCAGTCACTTTAAGGAGTGCGGAAACAGTGCTATGGCCTGGTCTGAAACCAGACTGCAGAGGGCTTAAGATGTTGTTTATATGAATAAACTGAGAGAACTGTTTATGAACACAGGCTTCAAGCACCTTAGATAGAAAGGGAAGAATGGAAATAGGTCGAAAATGACTCGGAAGGTAAAGGAAAAGGACTCGGTAGGCTTTACCACACAAGGACGGAAAAGATCCAGACTCCAACGAGAAATTTATAATGTGTGATATAGCCGGAAGGAGGTGGTCCAAAATTGTCACGATCATTCTGCGGCTCACATTATCGCAGCCCACTGCCTTTGATTTTATAGAGAGGATTATCTTTTTTATCTCTGCATCTGCAACTGGAACGAAGTGAAAAGGATTTATTTTAGGACGCGGCAGACCATTTATCGATAAAAGTGTTAGTTGTTTGGTCAGATCATCCAATGTAGAAACGGTGTTGAAATGGTTGTTGAGGACGTCTAGGCCGATTGAAATTGGAAGGTCTGATCGTCGCGATTTGCCGATACCTAAAGTTCCGAGAAACTTCCAAATATCGGCAGAAGAGCAAGAAGAAATATTCTCTAGAATGTAGCGGCGTTTGGCATTACGAATCATCTGATTACACCGATTCCTTGCAGCCTTTAAGAGTTTCCAATTTTCTTCAATACGATCTCTTTTATATAAGCGAAAAGCGCGGTTCCTTCGTCTCATTGCCATCTGAACGCCTTTAGTCAACCATGGCGCAGGTGGACGCTTTAACCTGACTTTTTTAAATGGGGCATTGGCGTCATAAGTATCGATCACGACCCGGTTAAAAAGTTTAACTTTGTCGTCAACTGTTGCGGCGTCTACGAGAGGCTGCCAGTCTATATTTGACGCATCCTTACATAACTTTTCTACGTCCATCCGACCAAAACAACGCCTGTACAGGACCACGGGCTTAGGTTTAGGAGGTTTCAGGATATAGGAAAGGAAGATGAGGTCGTGGTGGGAGAATCCGGGTGCAATGAGTTGACCATGAGAGGAAACAAGGGAAGTATTGGAAGTAAGGATTAAATCAAGCCAAGTATCCTCACCCACATTATTGTGGTGAGTAGCTTGAAGAGGAAGAACATACAGGCTCGCTGACTCAATCACGTGCAGGAGTTTTCCAGCATGAATTGAGTTTTGAGCGAGGAGGTTTGTATTGAAATCACCCATGATGATGTGATGCGCATACTCAGAACCCACTGATTCTAATACTGATTCGAATTCAGTGAAATAATCTACTGTAGGGGGACAATAAACAACACCAAGAATGGCCTTAGAACCTCTGACACAAACCTCTAAAAAGAGAAACTCGGCAGAGGAAGAATAGTTCGGAGATGAAGTAGAAAGAATTTTAAAGGGAAGATCACTGCGGAGATAAATAGCAACACCACCTCCTCCCTTACCTACCCGATCATTCCGGATCAGAACGAAGCCAGGCAGCGGGTAAGAGGTAGATGGTAATTGAGGTTTGAGCCAGGATTCGGAAATCAGGATGGCATGAATATTTGTATCAAAAAACGCCTCATATAGATCACTGAAGTGACTGGGGATGCTTTGGGCATTAAGATGGCAAACGTTCAATAAGCGACTATTTTCTTGGTTGAACATCTTACGTAAACTGTCTCCGAGAGTGTCAGTAGCAGAACAAAAACTGCCGTCAAAAGATGTAACAGATTCGTTGGCTGAGTGAAATGAATCATTATCATCTGATATCATCAAGATAAATATACAATAGATATAATAAAAATAATACTATAGATAATATATAAAAGTGCAAACAAGACTATAAATCGTTCGCATCTCTGCACCACCCGCCAGCTAACAACATTAAAATATAAATATAAATCAACAACATTCCTAACGGAACAAGAACAAAACAGAACAGTAACTGTATAAAGAGAACAATAAAACTTAAATATTACTTTTATGAAATTAACTGGTACAATATTTCGGACCTCACTCAAACTGAAAAACATTTCGGAATATCCACAATAATTAATACCGTGTGTCGTATCCGAACGCTTTTGAGATCGATCTAGAATTATTAGTCTGAGAGCTAAACTGTCACGCATAGCACCTGACAGCACTGAGTTTGATATTGACAAAACAAAACTACATGACATTATTTGATTATTGACATTGACATGACATTTGACGTCTAACATTTGTAATTTTGTAAACAATTGTATTCATGTCGGTGGATATTATGAAAAGAATACAGGAATCGATTATTATAAAAATAGAGGGTAAAGATTTGCGTGAACAAGCCATTTTGAGTTGAAACCAAACAGAATAAGAACAAAGTAATAAATAAATTATATGGTAGGTAATTTTAAATTATGGTACCTTTTAAAGTAGAATTAATATTATAGACACAGTAGTGCAATGGTAACTATTTACGTGTTTTGTTTCTCGCAGATTCGTCACCGCTTCTATTTCCAGCCGAAGATACGCCCTGAATCTTAGGAAACTTCGTCATGAGTGGGCTTAATTCTTCAATAGTAGCAATCTTGTGCCGGCTACCATCGGAGGCTTTTATGACGATGACTCCATCCTGTGTCCAACATCCCCGCATCCCAAAATGCAAGCGAGCTTTGGTGAAGACTGCTTGTCTGGACTTTGTCAAGAATTCCTTCAGTGAGATGGAGGAACCCCGCAAACTTGTTTTAGTCCGCCAAACCAAATTTTTCTCATCAAGACAAGAAAATTTAGCAAGAATAGGCCGATGATTTTCCTTGTTAGCAGCCCCTAGTCTATGACAGACCTTGATTGAGGATGAAGATATATTGTTAAGGGCCAGTTTCTTATGAATAATGTCAAGGACAACTGCTTTGCAATCTTCTTGGTCCATTTCAGCGACACCCATGAAAATAACAGCTTTCCGTCTGTGTCGGGTCTCAATGACATCAATCTGCCTGGAGCACTCAAAGATCTGCTTCCGTAGCAGCCCAAGCATGCTGAACATCAACTCACGGAAGGTCCGGAACTCATCAGCAACCTTGGCCACGGTATCCTTGGCCGGACCTGCAGTCTGTATTTGGGCTTCAAGGTCTTCCATCTTCTTGAAAAAACTCTCCTCAAGTGATTTCTGCACGGACAGAATCTCAGCCAGTTGCGGCATTGTGATATATATATCAATGAAGTGATAACAGAAATTGTTTTAAGTTTGTGTAGTTTAAGCTGGCAGGTGGTGATAAAATTATAAACCTCAGTTACATTAAATAAACTGCAAACGTGAGTACTATATAATTAATAAATGTTGAATAATAAATTGAAATAAAAAAGCAATATTATTGATTATTTGAAAATTAAATTAAATTGAATAGTCAGAGACACGTCTTATCTTTTTCGCAACTACCGCCGAAAAAAAAGTACATTCCAAACATTAACATTCCAAAAATATCCTGGAGTAGCGATGCTTCCATTCCTTGTCGTCAACTAGGGGAAGTATCGGGAAAGTATCTGATACAAAGTCGCAACTGCATAACACAATTAAATTCTATCAATTGGCATGATCTTTCGAATCATGATGATGTAAATGTTGTAACGGAGCGCTTCTATGAGGCTTTAAACAAGATTATTACCGAAAACGTGCCTACTAAACGAGTGGGTTGCGCTAAATACCCAGTATGGTTCTCTGAACCTTTAAAGTCATGTCTCGCTGAAAAGCTGGCTATACACAAGAAATTCAAAAAAATTAACAATCCTCGTGATTACGATGAGTTTTGTCTATTATGCTCGCAATCTAAAAAACTCATGAAACGTTGTTATAACACTTACATAGCGATTATTGAAGCGTCTCTTTCTAAAACTACTAAATTGTTTTTCTGGTTCATCAAAAACAAACAGCGTAGTAATTTGACAAGTTTGGCGATAAAACTGCCAGTGGGGGTATAGCCATATCAAACCTTTTTTCTGTATTTGTCTCATCAGTTTTCGTAAAAGATGATGGCCGTTGGCATGGTGTGTGACCAGTCTTATTGCAAATACGCATTGTCTAACATTTCAGTCACCAAAGATAAAATTTATAAAAAAAATATAAATTTTGATCGTAATAAAGGAGCCGGCCCAGATGGTATTGCCTCCATGTTTTATAAAGGACTGTGCTAAGGCACTGGTAATCCCGCTTCATATTTTATTTAATAAGTCCTTGACTTCAGGTATCTTTCCTACTAAGTGGAAACTGGCTCATATAGTGCCAATCCACAAGACTGGCGACGTGGGTGACTGTAGTAACTACAGACCCATTAGTATATTATCAACATTTGCAAAGATATTGAAGTCGTTAGTGTATGATCAATTACACTCTCACGTCGAACCATATATCTGTTTAGAACAGCATGGTTTCGTTAGGGGAAAGTCAACTGTAAGTAATCTACTTGAATATACTAATTACATATGTAGAGCATTCAATGATCGAGTCCAGGTGGATAGTATCTATACAGACTTCCAGAAAGCATTTGACCGCGTTAGTCACAGAATCCTGCTTTATAAGTTGGATGCATCACTAGGCATTCATGGCAATCTCTTACGATGGGTAGAATCCTACATCACAAATAGGAGCCAAATTGTAGCGGTGAAAGGTTATAGTTCCACTCAGGTTCCCATCTCATCAAGGGTACCACAAGGATCCCATTTAGGACCCTTATTCTTCATAGTTTACATATATGACTTAATTTACAAGCTTAAGAACCTCTTCCTACTGTTCGCCGATGATCTCAAAATATTCTCTCGCATCAATAACGTTGCTGATTGTGTTCAGTTACAGTCTGTCGTTAACACTTTGGTGGAATGGTGCACGGCAAACCATATGAACCTAAGTGTTGGCAAATGTGCTGTCATAACATTTACGCGTAGTAGAAGTCCCATTAACTTTGCATACTCAGTAGGTGGTACGATCTTTCAGCGTCAAGCGGTCGTGAGGGATCTGGGTGTCATGTTTGATACTAAGCTATCTTTTACCTTTCATTGCGCCGCAATTTCGAGCAAATGCAGACAACTGCTGGGTTTTATCTGCCGGATGTCTAGGGAATTTAAGTCTCCCAAAAGTGCCCTCCTCCTTTATAGGTCACTCATTCTCAGTAGACTTGAATATGCATCTATTGTATGGAGTCCTCAGTACAAAACTCACACTGATTTTATCGAATCAAATCAGCGTCGCTTTCTCCGTATCATGACCTACAGGTGTGGCTTAAAAAGAGAACTGTACTTTTTTTGTAAATAATTCGGCAGAATGTCTTGTGTATTTTTTCTATTGCTGTTTTATACTTTGACTCTTATGGGTCCTGGACTACAATCCTTATAGGTTTGGCGTATGATAAAACCCAGAGTTTTATTAGCCGCTTTCGTCATGCCGGTTATGTTATTATGATCCAGAAGGAGGCCGCCGAGCGAGCCGAGCCCACTAGTAAGACAAGCATTCAGTTAAGCACGAGGGGTTAACAAGATTAATAGTAATGTGTGACCCACATTACTAATAAGATTTTTTTTTAAATATGACGAATTCTAAAAGAGCAAAATACGTAAAGACAAAAAGAATTATGAAAAAAAGAATATCTAAGAAATGTTTTGTAACGTGGAAGTCTACGATTGTGACCACGCGGACCCAATGCTGGTTGGTAGATGTCACATGTCTTCGATTTTTTTGTTACAGGACTTGCCGTTTTCCTTCACTGTTTTGGGACAAGTGGTGATGAAAATAATTGACACAAAGTAAAGTACTGTCTGGGTTCGAACCTACGACCACCGCCGCTCCTCGTCCCTCCATATTATTTATAAAAACAAAAAAGTTACATTCATAAACTTACATTGGTAATTTCCAGATCAGTTCAAAATTGCAAGAGTTCTCCCAATCTTTAAAAAGGGTAAAATGACTGACCCCACTAATTATAGACCGATCTCCTTATTACCAGTTTTGTCAAAGTAGTTCGAAAAAATTATGAAAGATAGACTCATGAGCCACTTACGATCACAGAGGGTATTATATACGGAGCAATGCGGATACCAAAAATCGGTAGGTACCACGGATGCCATAGACGCATTAATAGTTGAAGTCACCTGTAATTTAAACAATAAACGTAAAGCAGCAGGTATTTTTCTGGATCTCAGTACCGCGTTTGATACCGTTGATCATCATATACTTTTGGAAAAATTTTAACACTATGGTGTTAGAAATGATGTCTTAAAGTTATTTATATCCTACTTGCAAAACAGGAAACAATTTATAGAAATCAGATCAGTTGTGGACGGAGAAGAAAATATTTGTAAATCCAACTTAACCACGGTATCCCGTGGAGGTAGTCAAGGATCCGTTTTGAGCCCAATTTTCTTCGTTGTGTATCTTAACGACTTGATAGGATATGTAAAAAGCCGTATGTCAGAAACTAAACTTGTAATTTTCGCTTATGATACAAACGCAATAATCTCTGCAGATAACACGGTTAATTTAGAAGCAAAGTTTAATACAGCATTCAAAGTTTTCGAAGAATGGTTTGGTATAAACAATTTAAAACTAGACATAAACAAAACAAAACAAAATGTTTACTGTTTAAGTCTACAGTAAAGAATGATGCTAGTCTTGAAGTAGAGTAGTATCTTCCGGCAATATAGTAGAGGTGGTAGATAGTGTTAAATTCCTAGGCGTCAACATAGATGCTCTGTTGAAATGGAAGCAGGAGACACTAGCAATAATAACCAAGTCTATTAGTTCTGCATGTTATGCAATCATAAGTCTCAGGGAGGAACTAACAGTATCTCAACTTAGAATGGTGTACTTTGCTTTAGACGAAAGTAAGCTTAGATATAGCATTATATTTTGGGGAAACAGCTATAAATATAATATAAGCATGACATTTGTCATTCAAAAAAGGGTTATTAGAACAATGCTTCGTCTCAAGCAAACGGATTCATGTAGAGAACACTTCAAACGTTTGAAAATTTTAACAGTTCCGTTCGTGCCTCTATATCTCAGTTTTATTGACTAACCTTGTTCAAAATCTCAGTAGAATTGAAACTGACGAAGAAAGAATGGTTAGAGATAGCACTCGTAGAAAAGATATACCCTCTACAATACAGCCAAAACTCAATGTAGTGCAACATAGTTCAAGAGTACAGTCAGTTGCATTATATAATAAGAGGCCCACAGAGTTTAAAAGTATTTATAATCCTAACTTATTCAAAAATAAACTTAAAACATATTTATTGGGGAGAGGCTATTATAGTATTGACGAGTTTATTAACGACAAACAATAGACATGTGTAACTATTACTTATATTTATTAACCTATTGACATCCTTCCACCGATTTATTTAATTTACATTGCTAATATTGTTAATTATTATTGGAATTTATAGTGAAATTGTGATTTTTATATGGTGTCAATTTGAAGTTATTAATGTAGAAAATAATAATGAATAGTACCTGATAGTAATGTATTTGTGAATGTTATGTAGTACCCAATTAACAATTTTGTAACAATTATTTTCAACAGAATTTATATTGTTAAGAAATAAATTACTTATGACTTATCATGAAATAAACCTACTTTTTACGGATTTTATCGCGTTATATTGATATTATTTAATTCAGGACATTAGGGCGGCACCTAAGTCCACCCGAGACCATGGATGCTGTAAAGCATCCGAAACGTCGGGAATTAAATCATATCAATTTAACGCGATAAAATCCGTAGAAAGTAGTTTTATTTCAATGTCTAATATTCACGTAAGTATATTAAGTAAGTATCATAATAATCTGTCAGTAATAGTCTGTCTCATTAGTATAGTGGTCCTAACCGCGACTGTTACGCTAGACTTCCTGGGTTAAATCCCCAGGTCGAGGAGTGTTATTGGGTTTTATAAATTCTCAGTAGCAGCAGCTCGGAGTCTGGATTTATGCCCGGTTAATGGCATTAACGGCATGGCTTATCGACGAAGTGTGGGTATACAAAAGTACACCTGTGCCTAACCCTTCGGGGAATACAGGCGTGATTGTATGTATGTACATGAAACATGCAGGTTGGTCAAATTAAAAATCATCAGCAATCATGTCTGGCCTTCATAGCATACAAATAAGACTTTAAAACATTACAATCTTGGCTTTTTCTACAGTTATACAGGTAAACATTAATAGTAATAATGATCATCATCTTCCTGCTCTTTTCCAATTTATGGGGGGTCGGCGCAGCCTGTCCCTTTCTTCCATTCATCCCTGTTAGTTGTCATTTCATCATTCAATCCCTTTACAATCATATCTGCCTTCACACAATCCATCCATCTTTTTTTCGGTCTTCGTCTACCCCTTCATCCTTCCACATTCATACTCATAACTCTCATAATAATAATCGAAGTATACAGAAAATATCAATATTGAGTACAATATCAAATGATTAATGTCCAAATAAGTTAAGTTATATAAATCATCTATTTTTTTGTATTCTTGTTAACTCCTCGAACTAAGCTAAATGCTTGTATTACGTAGGTAAGGTTCACGTCAGTAGTGCAATGGGTGGGTTTTGAACCCGCAAACACAAGATCGCAAGTCTTAGCCATTAGGCTACCGGTACTTCACTCATTTTTTGGATCCAATATTCAAAATGCAAAAATGGTTCAAAAGAGCTTGTAGTTAATAATTCTAAGACTTTAACCAAATTGGTAAGTCTTAAGGTGACTTCAGCGAAATCCATTGAAGACATAATTATTATAAAGAAAAAATCATATGTTATGTTTTTTTATGTGTCATAGGCATTCCGAACTGATATGCCTTTAGGAACTTACTTCTAAATATACTAAAACTAACTATAAACTACACTACTAATCTTCATTGTCAAGTTTATGTTGTGTACCTATAGCAGCGTTTGATACCAATGACTGCTATCGGTACAATTAAGCGGCGGTAGCCTAATGGCTAGGGCGTCGGACTTGTGGTTCATGTGGTTGCCGGTTCGAACCCCACCCATTACACTACCGACGTGAACCCACTCGTAACACAAGCATTTAACTTAGCACGAGGAGTTAACAAGAATACTAGTAACGTGTGACCCACATTGCTAGTCAGCTTTTTAAAAAAGAAAAAAAAAATATATAAATGTCTATGTCCCTAGCTATTCGTGGGATCATTATGATAACTAGGTCAAAAACAAGAAATGCCATTCAGGCAAACGTAGCAACAATAGATGTTGAAACTTCAATTTCTTCTCAGTCATCCTCTCCAAAGTCTATTTTTTCATCATTAGCATCATCACCGCCTTCATACTTACTACATTCATCAAGATTTTCTTCATCATCATTATCACCAAGGATTGTAGACGTTGTGAAGGAGGCTTCTTCGGCCAGAAATCCTTCACCCGCTACTGTCTCCACAATTACGCGCAAAAAATGGAGCGAAGAAATGAACAGATTCATTTGGCGTACATATCTTATCATCACAAATTTAGAAACGGATACCAGTTCATATTTAACATCCCTTCATCAACAGTTTATCGACAGATTTCCACATATGAATGTCTCGAAACAAAGAGTCGGAGATCAACGTAGAGCAATAGTCCAAAAAAAGTTACTGCCACACACAACGATCGAAACAATTAGATTAGAAGTTGGCAACAGCTTACAAATAAACAACAACGAACAACTACACAATCACTCTTCGCAGCAATTAACTGCTTCTCATACTGACACACCCCAACAATTACAACCTAAATCTAGAATGAAATGGTCAAAGGAACATAACGAAACTCTTATCAGGTGCTATTTCATAATTACAAAAATGGAAACGGATATGACTGTGTGGAGAAAAAAGTTAAAAGAAAAATTCATAGAGTTCTACCCAAATTTATCACAGCTTTCAGAACAACGCATATCAGATCAAAAAAGAGTGATTATTAACAACAGAATGATACCAGAATCACGGCTCGAAGAACTAAAATTGTATGCAACGAATATATTGAATGAAACAGATTCTTACGTACAATCGAATCATCATACCTTGCAAAGAAATGTAGGAGACTCACAAGAACTACTAACAAATAACAACACACAGATAACAAACGTTGAACACACCCAAGAAGCAGAATTAGTAAACGACCCTAATTATTTAAATAACATTGACACAGAATCCCAGAACTCCACAATAAACACACAATATAATGACACAAACATAGAACTTAGACACCAAACAAATGCTGAACTAGAAGAAATATTTGCGAACACCCTTCTACATTTTACAGATACACATCCCACTAAGAGAATTTACATACCTAAACAAAAATCTACAAAAAAATTAGCAATAATAGTTAAATACATTGACAAGGTAATTCTCCCAAAATATGTTAGTAGTGAGACAGATTTTAAATCCCTTCAAACCATAATATACAGCGCAGCATGGACAGCCGCTAAAGCTAATGGTAGTAAAATTTCATATGTGTCTCCTGAAAACCAAGCAAATATACAAAGAATAAATAAGCCAAAATGGCAAAGAAGATTAGAGTATAAGATTGAAGATTTAAGAGCTAAAATAGGCAGACTTACTCATTATATGCAAGGAAATAGAAGTAGGAAACTTAACAGAGAAATCTACAAAATATTAGAACACTATAAAATACATTCAACCCACGAAGAACCTAATACACAACTTCCACACTTTTTAGACACACTGAAACAAAAACTTAGTCTTTTAAATAGTAGATTAAATAGGTACACAAAATGCACACTCCGTAAAACTCAAAACAATCAGTTTAATAAGAATGAAAGGCAGTTCTACCGGACATTAAAAAAATCTACCACCAATAGAACAATGCCGTCTAATAGTGAAAATAATCCTACTAATAACTTACCACCTACGAGTGAAATACATCAATTTTGGTCACGAATCTGGGAGAGGCCTGTGTCACATAACACAGAGGCTGATTGGATTAAAACAGAAAAAGAAAGACTAGTCAATATTGAACAAATGGATTTTGAATATATACATATAGATACATTTCATGACGTCCTAAAGAAATTACACAACTGGAAAGCACCAGGTTCAGATTACATACACAACTTTTGGTTTAAAAAATTTATCCATATTCATCCTTACCTTTTTAACTATATTAACGAATTTATCAAAAACCCAAATACCATGCCCGCATACCTAACAGAAGGAATTACATACATGCTCCCAAAAGACCACAACGACACAAATAACCCCGGTAAATACAGACCGATAACTTGCCTTCAGACGATATATAAAATAATAACATCATGCATTACGCACATTATATATAAACATCTTGATACAAATTCAGTATTAACCGAAGAACAAAAAGGATGTAGGAAGTATAGCCAGGGCTGTAAAGAACAATTAACCATAGATGCCGTAATACTTAAACAGGTTCAACAAAAGAAAAAAGATTTATATACCATGTATATCGATTATAAAAAAGCCTATGATTCAGTACCACATACATGGTTGCTAGAAGTTTTAAGTATTTATAAAATACATCCCCATATCATTGCCTTTTTAAATAATGTAATTAAACAATGGACGACACGCCTCCATCTGACTACACCGACGGGGATAGCTGAAACAGAACCAATTAAGATCCAAAGAGGTATATTCCAAGGTGACTCATTAAGCCCATTGTGGTTCTGTCTCGCATTGAACCCCCTATCCAACAAATTAAACTCTTTGGTGCCAGGATATTTATTACAATACAATGACATAACAACGGATAGACTAACTGACAAACAGGACTATAAAATTAATCACCTTCTTTATATGGACGATATTAAGTTATATGCATCCTCACCAGATGACTTGCATCAACTTGCTAATATCACAGAGCAATTTTCAAATGACATAGGCATGGAATTTGGTATTGATAAGTGCAAAATTAATTCAGTTAGAGCCGGCCAAACTTACGAACACTCACACACAATTCAGTCAGGTGAAACTATAGAACCCCTAGGAGAAAACGAAACATACAAGTATCTAGGATACATTCAAGCAAAACAAATTAAACACAAACAGATAAAAAACACACTTACACAACAATTTAAACATAGACTTACAGCAATTTTTAACACCCAACTATATGCTAGGAACACTATTAAAGCTATTAATACCTTCGCGATCCCCGTTCTTACCTATTCTTTCGGTATAATTAATTGGACCAAGACGGAACTTAACAACTTGCAACGCGTCATTAACACTACCCTAACTAAATATAGAAAACATCACCCTAGATCCTGTGTGCAGCGATTAACATTGCCTAGAAAAGAGGGAGGACGAGGTATAATAGACATTACGAACCTACACAATAAACAAATAAGCACCTTAAGGTCATACTTTAATTCCAAAAGTATAACCTCTACCCTACACAAAGCAATAGTTTACAATGACCGGAAGTTAACCCCCTTAAACATGTTTGATAAAAACGAACAGAGCAACGAAAAACAGACTGACGGACCGACAAAAATATTACAATGGACCCAAAAGTCATTACATGGAAGACACCGCCATGACCTCTGCCAACCCAACGTCGATAAATTAGCGTCAAACGAATGGTTACGTCGCGGCTATCTATTCCCCGAGACAGAAGGGTTCATGACAGCTATCCAAGACCAAGTTATAGAGACACGTAATTATCAAAAGCACATCATGCGAATTCCCCAAACACACGATACCTGCAGGCGATGTAATAGTTCTTCCGAAACCATTCAACACATAACCGGTGCATGTAAATCAATAGTACAGACTGACTATAAACATAGACACGATCAAATAGCAAAGATAATTCACCAGAAATTAGCATTAAAATATAATTTAACTTCTACTCCACCAGTACCTTACTATAAATATAATCCTGAAATTGTACTCGAAAATAACAATTACAAGTTGTATTATGATCGAGCAATCCTCACCGACAGAACAACACACTACAATAGGCCAGACATTACATTAATAGATAAAATTAACAAGACAGCAAAAATCATAGACATAGCCATACCAAACACGCACAATCTACAAAGTACCATAGCAGAAAAACTCTCCAAATATACAGATTTGAAAATTGAAATTAGCCGAATGTGGCGGTTAAGTCACGTCAGTATTATTCCTGTAGTTTTATCAACTACAGGAGTAATCCCCAAGCAACTACACCAATCAATAAAAACTCTGGACCTAGCACCATATACCTATCAAAGCCTACAGAAAGCAGCAATCCTAAACACGTGCAGAATTGTTAGAAAATTCCTACAGAATGATAATGAGACAGGAGTAGCCACATCATATCCACAACCACAAACATCCACCATTGTCAACGCACACACACAATCTCACAACCAGACATTGGACTTAAGCGGCCCTCATCATCAGTTAGCATTAAGTAACATTTTAGCCTAGGTTAGCACTTGGCTTCGGCCCGTGCTAATCTAAAAAACCGGCCAACCAGAGCCGAGATATAAAAATATATATACCCCATAATAATATAATAATAATATGTATATTTATAATAATAATAATAACTATATATTAATAATAATGTGTAAACGAATGAACTACTTTCAAAAAAAGATACCTATACAACATGTTCTCACACAATTGTATTGTGTATTTCATACAATCGTAGACTTACACGTCACAAACATTTCTAAGAAACTGTCTTCGTTTTTTATACGATTGTTGAAGATTAGTATAATAAAATAACTTTTGAAATAAACTACTTAGTTATTTTATTTCATATTTTTTTGTGATTACATCACCAAATTTGAATGAGACCACTTCAGGAGCATACACTTTCATATTAGAAGGTGTTACTCTTTTTCGTTTTAAGTGGGTTTGGTTTGTAATTTACTTAAGTAACAATAACCTGATGTCGACTGCTCATAAACTCCGACAAAATATTGCTTTTTCCAGTTCAAGGACATTCATAATTGAGGAGTTACACTGGTACTTCACCTTAAGCACTGTGACGAGTATAAATTAACATAACATACCATCATGCCTGTATTCTCCGAAGAGTTGAATGAATGAGATGTATGAATTTTACAGTCAGCTTGCGTTACCAATGATAACAACTATCAAATGTATTTAAAATCTGTTTTAAATTAAGTTTTAAATTTTGTGAAATTTTACTTTAATTAGGCTGCATTTTACCTATGAACAGAGTTTCTACAAGATATTGGTAGGTAGGTAATTTATTCGGAATTCATAAAATACGGCCCTAACATAAGTAAATTTAATGCGATATAAAATGAACAAGAATATTATTGATGAAATCACCATTTTTAATTTTTGTAATTAATATTTTTAAAGTTTAGGTAGAGGGTTAGGCATAGGTGTAGGTACTTATGGACACCCACATTTCGCCGGTATGTTTAGGTCCTATGTAATAGGGGGCGAGCCTATTGCCATTAACCGGGCACATATCCAGACTCCGAGCTGCTACTGAGAATTTCATAGAAAAACCCAATAACACTTTGCTCGACCTGGGGATCGAACCCAGGACCTCTAGCATAGCAGTCGCGCTTAGGACCACTAGACTAATGAGGTAGTCAGCGTCAGTCAGGCAGAGTATAAATAATTGCAACTACATTAAAGTAATCGAATCACAACCTCTTAAAATATGCAACTATCTACTTATATATCTGCATAACCCTTTTGAGTTTACCACTATATAAACAGGAACTGTAAATGTGAGTACATCGTAGCCATTTATGTCGTAAGTAGTTTATAGTTATCCTAGTTAATATTTTTTGATGATGTGTATTCTTACACATAGTTTACCTGTTTTAGGTTGACATTGCGTTCTCATTGCTGAGAACCTTCTTGTAATTTTAGTCCCGACTTCAGGCTAATTATGACATGAACCTCCAATGTCCTCACATCCTGTTATCGCCATAATGTACCAGCAAATTATGTAAAAACAATATATTTTAAAAGAGTGTCCATGGAGTTTCTTGCCGGATTCTTCTCCATAGGATCAACTTTTTGGAACCGTGCAACTAGAGTCAATAACGTTTCATAAACGCTTGTAAAAGCTTATTTTAAATAAAAACATTTGATTTGATTTGAACTTAATTTACAGCAGATTTTAAATACAATTGACGGTTGTTATCACTGGTAGCGCAAGCTGTCTGTAATATTTATATATATAAAGATTTGATCCACGCGAGATGAAATGCCATAGACAATAAGATGAGTACTGCTGTCGATTAAATAAATTATGATATAATCTGTATAGTAATAATGAAGAAACAGTAGTTCTACCCCTATTTAAGCACATTGCGCGCACAATTAATGTTCATTATATTATAAAGGAAAGGCGTGCAGAAAAATATTGCGGTCGAATTTCAACCAGCAGTAATTTAATGTATTGTACAATAAATTAGTTATTTAATACGACTATCATTTTAGAAGGTTTGTGTCCAATGACCGAGGCCAAGTACCTATCATTTAAACAAAAATTAAGGAAAAATAATGATTAGAAGCAAAATTATCCAAAGAATAGAATTAACTATCTAAAGAAACACGTCATCGAAGTAAAAAAAAGTTGACTATAAATACGGTATTCGCTTTATAAAGACACAATATTCCTAAGCAATTCACCTCATTCAGTTCTGAAGAGCCAGAGACGATAGTCAACATGAAGGTTTTAATTATGGTGAGTACTCCTGTTTTCTTACTACGGATTTCTTACTATTTTACTCTTTTGTTAATGTCTTAGTCAAGTCGGGCATTGAATAATGCTATAAAATCTAGGAATTGTTATTTTTATATAATTCGGCAAAACCTATGGAAGCTGACGATGATATCGGGATTGCTCAGAAATTTGTTTGTTGAGAACTAATGTTCAACCGCATCTGGTTCGTCTGGACCCCTTATCCTCTTCCTCATCATCTTAGACTTTTCTCAATTTTGTCAGGGTTGGTTTCCAGCCGAAACAAATGTAAATGTATGTCTTTATGGAATGTACTTAACAATACTATTTTGTTAAGTACATTCCATACCATCACGCCTGTATTCCCCTAAGTGTTGGACAAAGGTACACTAATGTATGTAATGTCCCATGTGATAGGTGAGCCAATTTCCATTAAACTGGCACAAATCCAGACTTAGAACTACTATATAGAATTGACTGGCTCACTCGAACTTGATTGGTTTTGGGAATCGAACCTAGAACCTCCAACGTAGCAGTCAAGCTTAGGACCACTAGACTAACGAGGCAATCAGTCAGTCAAACAGTCAAAACAATATCGTGTGATATTATTTTTCTTCTTGAGAAGTATTAATGATTAAACGTAGGATTAAACGATATCTTCCTGCTTGTGTGACTTTGGTTGGCACAAATTTAGATGTAATTAGTAATACCTAACTAAGGTCGCACCACAACATGTTACTTACGCGATCTTTTTTAAGTTGTGAGAAAGAGATGGCACTATAGAATGTGTAGAGCAGCATATATCTCTCTGAATCGCGAAATGATAGCAATAACTTGTTGTGGTAGACTCTGCTATCAAAATTTCAATGTCTTGCAAGTATTTGACTAATATTTAAAGCAATTTATTTGGATAGACGATTTAATTAAATATATGACGCTGATTCTATACTAATTCGCTTTCCGATATTGTTACAGGTTGCATTATGCCTGGTGGCATTTTCATGCATTAGTATTGACGCCGCACCAAGCGCATCACCATCACCGGTATTGTACTCAGATGATTCTGGGACCTCGGAGACTAAACCGGCCAGTATGACTGATGACAGCGTGACTCCTAAACCGTCTGTTTTATATAAGCGTTAGCTATTATAAGCATTTTTGGAAATAAATTCGCTTGTATCTTTTCATCTTTCACAAATGAATTAATGTTTTTGCTTTCTCTATAAATAAAGGATTTTAAAAACTTACTTTTTTTTTGAAATTGGATCATCATCATTATCAGGCACGGGTCTCCTCTCGGAATGAGAGAGATTAGACTATAGTCCACCACGCTAGCCCACTGCGGGTTGGCAGACTTGTTTGCAGGTTTACGCACAAAGTTTTCCTTCTCCGTTTAAGCGCGTGATGTTTAATTAAATACGCACATGACTTCGAAAAGTCAAGGTGCTTGCCTTGGATTGGAACTCGAGACCTTTGACTTGGCAATCGAATGGTCATAAATCACAAGACTATCACTGCACTTTTTAGTCAAACAGTTTGTCATTCAAACAATTTTAGAAACATGCTCGGTTTATGAACTTTCTAAAATAGTATCATATACGTGCAAGTACAACATTGTCAAACATCGCCCCAAAGATTGTTGATGATTCATTAAAATTAACTTTATAACTGGACATTAATAATTTGAAATTGTACTCAACATTATCATTGTTTATATACTTGGATTATTATTATTAATGTTTACCTGTAAACCTGTAGAAAAGGGCCATAATACCTGTAATAATAGGTTGTGCTGTTGCTGTTGCTGTTGCTTTACCTGCATGCTTTACATATAGTCATGTTTCCACAAATAAAGAATCTATTCTAGCAAATCCATCATTATATTTTAAATTATACCCATTGCAGTCATTGGTATCAAACTCCGTTATAGGTAAAGATAAAATCAACATTGCTCTGATCCTTGACAATTAAGATTTAGTAGGTAGTTATTTTTTGAACTAAGTTCCTAAAGGCATATCAGTTCGGAATACCTATAAACTAAAAAAAAGACATATTACCTATATGTGTTTTTTTTCTTTATAATAATTAGCCGGAAATGGGCAATAGGGCAAGGTGTGACTGTTATTAGAAAAATATGTAAAAACATCTAAGTCTTGAACTTTACAATTTAAAATCATTAAAAAAAAATCTTAATAACTGACACCCTGTGATGATCTTTGAAGTCCTGAGACTACAAATATTAACTTTTCGTCAGTTTTTTTTCTGGGATGTAACCATGAATAACCCTTCTGTAAATTACAGTTAAAAGTTAAAACATAGCTGCCTCAGTTTTGAATGAAATTATATATTTTTGTCCAACATTAAATTCAAAATATTAAATCACCAAATTTTAACCGACTGTACCATGTACTACACTATTTTGGCAAGTAACTTTAAAAGATGGCGCACTTAGTCTGGATTCCAAATTGGTATGACACATTATATATTGCAACTTCTTAATTGCGGAAAAAAATATTTGTTAGTTATCGGTTCATATAAAATAAAATTTTGTTGTTGGATTTCTTTAGTAACGATTTTTATTTAATCAGATTTACAAGATTTTACAACAAATGTTCGAACTCTTTGCCTTCAAGGACCCAAGAACACATAAAAACTGTTAGCAAAAGCATGCCTTTGGTAACACTACTGAAGGTCTGACAGAACTTAAGAACTGAATGAGGTGAATTACTTAGGCCCAGTTTTTTGACCCGTAGTCAAATTCAGTATAACCATTTCTTAGATTTACTATAGTCATCTCTTCAACCAATGGTTAAAGAACTATTATGTTTTTCAATGTCTATTTTTACAATAGTCAAACTTAACTATTTACCAACTTATTACCAGTGTAATTAGAAATTATTTCTTTAAAAATAGCCGTGGGTTTTGGTAGGAAATATTTTTCAATGTAAACAGTACTGGCCATAATGAATTAAGAAAACTAATTAGATGTCTTTTTTGACAGTTTAAATGTCAAACAGGTTTAACTAAAATAAAATAACACGAAATACGAGATTATACAATAATTATTTTTCTTGGATTTTCGATAAGTACGATTATGATTTAGATAATAAAAATTGCTAGGAACTTCTGAAGATTCAAAATATTTATAGTCTACAGAGGAATTGTTAAATATGTCATTTTTAGACGATACGTATAAGCTACTTTACACTGGCAAAGTAGGTACCTATAGCACAATAGGAGCCGTGTGTGTCCACGAACCATAATTATTATAATTTTTCATTAAAAGTGGCCGTTTTAGCTCACATGTACTTAGTTCACTTTTCATCATCGTCAACCCATTAATTTGTCCCACTGCTCGGCGCGTATCTCCTCTCAGTACGAGATGGATTAGGCTATATATATAGTTCACTTCTATTATTTCTTCTATATATTCTTTAATGTGGCCTTTTCAACCATATAATTGTTCCATTTTTGATGAATCATAATATGAAACACTTCAGTCAATTATGCTTATGAGCTTCTATGAATTGTAAACATAACTTGATTTCAGAAGTGTGCTTAATTTGGCTTTTTTATCCACTTAGTGGTCTGCCATTCCAGCCGTCAATGATATGGGTAGCTGGTTCAATGGGGCTGCCATTAGACCGTTTTATTTTATGATTATATTAATATTTTGATATTCAGCCGCATTTCCTTAGATTGAATGCCGATTCAAATATAGTTGGAAAAGGCTAAACAGCGATACATTAAATAATATGCAAGCAATTTTTATATCGTCAAAAAGGTCATGTGCGTAGTACTCGCAACGGGCACGTCTGTATGAAAAGATGTTGTAAATGTGAAAGAAGCGAAAGAGATATGCAAGAGTCGTAGCAAGTGGCGATCTATAGTTTCTGCCTACCTCTGTGGGAAAAAGGCGTGAGTGTATGTATGTATGTTTTTATAATGTCGAACTTAGGTACACAAACAACCAAGGTCGCAATTAATCAACCAACTGGAACAAAGATACGAAACAAATTGTCATTAATGCACATATTCATTTTCTATGTTAATGAGTGTGACTCGAATTGTACTGTTTTAATTATTTGTTAAGAGAAACATTTACCAAATACATGGTTACTGGTAAAAAAAACTGATAAACTAACAATTTTTATTTCGATTTTATTTAAAGGGGAATATAAATGCAAGGTCTCGTGAAACTAGGTGTCCGATAAACTCCTTAGGGAAAAACATACCTACTTGTCTTTAAATTTCGAAATATAAATTGTAAGTTTAGTTTATCAGTTTTTTTTTTGATTATTTTAAACATGAAAATTTACAGTCAGAGTTTAGCACTACTTTGATAAAACAAATAATAAACGCAATTAACCATCCAATACGTTCAAACAATTGATATTATAACGCCCTGATATTGCAATTAATAATTAAGCGTAGCATTATCTCATGATATAATTTAGTCGTGTGGCTACATATCATAGGTGATATTATTATTAGAAATAGTCAATTTTTAGTAGATTGTATCAAAGATCTAGACAATACTTATTAAAAAAGCAATTTATTTAATTAACTAATATATTGTAAACGATACTGTAATTCGTGGACACACACGGCTCCTATTGTGCTATAGGTACCAACTTTGCCAGTGTAAAGTAACTTATACGTATCGTCAAAAAATTAGCAATTCCTCTGTTATCTATTAATATTTAGAACCTTCAGAAGTTCCTGAGCAATTTTTATTATCTAAATCATAACATTAAAATATTGACATCAAGTACCGGTATGCATACTGTTGCGATTCGTACGTTGAGTGTGGAGCGCCAGAGTCCCAATTCCTTCCTTAGTTCCTTCTCCTTTTCTCTTTTCCCCTTACTTTTCCTTAAATAGGCTTGGTCACGTATCTGCAACCCCTTTGGTAATGCAGATTCCATGGGCGGCGACGACTACTTACTACCAGGTAGCTCATTGAATCTGATCGTGTGCCGAGTTATCCCATAAAAAAAAGACATGAAGTAGAGTGACTGCCTCATTAGTCTAGTGGTCGCGACTGCTACGCTAGAGGTCCTGGGTTCGATCCCCAGGTCGAGCTAAGTGTTATTGGGTTTTTCTATGAAATTCCCAGTAGCAGCTCGGAGTCTGGATTTGTGCCCGGTTAATGGCAATAGGCTTGCCCCCTATAACATGTGACCTAAACATACCGGCGAACTGTGGGTGTACATTAAGTACCTACACCTATGCCTAACCCTCTACCTAAACTTTAAAAATATTAATTACAAAAATTAAAAATGGTGATTTCATCAATAATATTCTTGTTCATTTTATATCGCATTAAATTTACTTATGTTAGGGCCGTATTTTATGAATTCCGAATAAATTACCTACCTACCAATATCTTGTAGAAACTCTGTTCAATGGTAAAATACAGCCTAAATAAAGTAACATTTCACAAAATTTAAAACTTAATTTAAAACAGATTTTAAATACATTTGATAGTTGTTATCATTGGTAACGCAAGCTGACTGTAAAATTCATACACTCAGTGGCACGGAAACTAGCCCACACGTGAATTTAATAATTAATTAAATTCACGTGTGGGCTAATTATTGAAAGTAATTAAAAAGTAATTAGTAAAAGGCAATAAGACGAGTACTGAGTACTGTCGATTAAATGAGTCCAATGACCGAGACTAAGTACCATTTCATATAAATTAAGGAAAAATAATGATAAGAAGCAAAATTAGCCTATCTAAAGAAACACGTCGTCGTTGAAACAAAAAGTTGACTATAAATACGGTATGAATTCGTTTTTTAAAGACACAATATTCCTGAGCAATTCACCGCATTCAGTTCTGAAGAGCCAGAGACGATAGTAAACATGAAGGTTTTAATTATGGTGAGTACTACTATTTTCTTACTTCGGATTTCTTACTATTTTCCTTTTTTTATGTCTCAGTGAACTAGTTACTATTGATGCTGAAAAGGATCCGAAACGGCGGGAATTAAATAATATCAATAATATTACGCTATAAAATCTAGGTACTGTTATTTTTTATATTATTCAGCAAAAACCTATGGAAGCTGACGATGGAGGTTTGAATCACTATTTAATGAGTAGAGCAGCATCTCTCGCTCTGAATCGCGGAATAATAGCAATAACTTGTTGTGGTAGCCTCTGCTATCAAAGTTCCAATGTCTTGCAAGTATTTGACTAATATTTTAAGCAATTTATTTGGATAGATCTAATAATTAAAGATGTGACGCTGATTCTGTACTAATTCGCTTTCTGATATTGCTACAGGTTGCATTATGCCTGGTGGCATTTTCATGCATTGATTTGATTGACGCCAAACCGAACGCATTTCCATCACCGTTTTTATTCTCCGATGAATCTCAGTCTTCGGCGTCTACTACACCGGCCGGTATGACTGATGACAGCGAGACTCTTAAACCGTCTGGAAAGCGTTAGCTACTATAAGCATTTTTGGAGATAAATTCACTTGTATTTTTTCATCTTTCACAAATGAATTAATGTTTTTGCTTTCTCTATAAATAAAGGATTTTAAAAACTTACTTTTTTATTTGAGTATTATAAATATTTGAAATTGGATCATCATCATTATCAATCCATTACAATGTTCTTCTGACGGCACGGGTCTCCTCTCTGAATTAGAGACATTAATGTTTACCTGTAAACCTGTAGAAAAGGGCCATGATACCTGTAATAATATTTGTACGCCATGAAGACCAGCCATGACTGCTCTTGCTTTACCTGCATGCTTTACATATAGTCATGTTTCCACAAATAAAGAATCTATTCTAGCAAAACAATCATTATATTTTAAATTATACCGATAGCAGTCATTGGTATCAAACGCTGTTATAGGTACCCACAACATAAAATCAACGGTGCTCTAATCCTTGACAATTAAGTAGTTATATTTGAAGTAAGTTCCTAAAGGCATATCAGTTCGGAATGCCTATGAAACTTAAAAAAAAACCATAATATATAATTTTTTCTTTATAATAATTATGTCTTCAATGGATTACGCTGAAATCACCGTAAGACTTACCAATTTGCTTAGAGTCTTAGAATTATAACTACAAGCTCTGTTGAACCATTTTTGCATGTTGAATATTGGATACAAAAAATGAGTGAAGTAGCGGTAGCGGTTGGGTTCAAAACCCACCCATTGCACTACTGACGTAAACCCACTCGTAATACAAGCATTTAGCTTAGCACGAGGAGTTAACAAGTATCACAATCATCAACAATCCGTAAGTCATGGCGGAAAAATTAATACAAGATTTCACGCAAACTACTGACTACCTAGCCTCCGAGCGGAGTGACATAAAAAGCGATCTTCACACGGCCAACAAAACCGTTCACAACCTTAAATTAGAAAAAACCAAGCTCCAAAGCGATATTATCAAATTAGAGCGACGTCTTTCCGTCATTGAAAAAGCTTCAAGAAGCCGTAATCTGGAAATACAACCTGTATTTCCAGAGGCCTGAAGCTGTTCCTGAGCACCGGAATGAAAATGTAGTTAGGATATTTAAAAATCTCTGCGAAAAAATCAATGTACCGGTCACGGACAATGATGTTAGATCTTGCCGGAGAGTTGCAAAGCTCAATCCTGGCTCTGACAGACCACGGAACATTCTTGTGACCCTGAGCTCGGAGCGCCAACGTGACTTTATAATATCGGGCCATAAAAAATACAACAAAGACCACCCGAAAGACCCTCTCAACTCGGCAAACACCGTACAATTTATGTGGGCGAACACCTGTCTCCAGAACGTATGGAACTTCATGCCGCTACCAGGCAAATGGCAAATGCGAAATCTTATAAGTTTGTTTGGGTGAAGTTCGGCCACATTTACGTAAAAAAAGATATTGACTGTCCAGCTATACATATTAAAGATAAAAACTGTTTGAACAAATTGATATAAACACGATCTAAGTCAATTATTTTTATAAATGTAATTATTCTTTATTTTTTAAACTTATATCTTGTTATTTTATGCTATTTATTGACTATTATTCATGAAAATTTTCTATCAAAACGTAAATCGAATTAGAAGCAAACTTAAGGAATTGTATCTTAACATTTTAAATGAAAATTATGATATTATTTGCTTATGTGAAACTAACCTTGACAGCTCATTTTCGAATAGGGAGTTTATAGATGACAGGTACATTGTATTTCGTAGGGACCGCGAAATCAGTAACTCCCGCAAGCGATCTGGAGGGGGTGTGTTGATGGCAGTTAGACAAAGTCTTATCGTCACGCGCCATATTGACCGTGAGAGCATGTTTGAGGATCTGTGGATCTCCATACGTTATAATAAAAACTTAGCCCTGAACATTTATCTGATATATTCACCACCGGACCTTGGTGCTGATGAATATCGTACATTCTTCGAACAGTGCCAAGATACATTAGTAAATTACTCTAGTCGCAACATAAAAACGATATTGTTGGGAGATTTTAACATTCCAAAAATATCCTGGAGTAGCGATGCTTCCATTCCTTGTCGTCAACTACCGGGGAAAGTATCTGATACAAAGTCACAACTTCTTGTCGACTTTCTGGAAATATCAGGGTTCTACCAGTATAACCACGCACATAACGTAAATCGAAGGATTCTCGACCTCTGTATTACTGACATTCACGATGTTGTTCTCTCTAACTGTTTACCGCTATCGACACCTGACCGTCACCATCCGGCTATCGAAATCAAAATCTTAATCAGACAGGATAAAATTAACCCACTTAACATTTAAAAAATTCCTAACTTTCGGAAATGTAAAATCACAAACTGCATAACACAATTAAATTCTATCAATTGGCATGATCTTTCGAATCATGATGATGTAAATGTTGTAACGGAGCGCTTCTATGAGGCTTTAAACAAGATTATTACCGAAAACGTGCCTACTAAACGAGTGGGTTGCGCTAAATACCCAGTATGGTTCTCTGAACCTTTAAAGTCATGTCTCGCTGAAAAGCTGGCTATACACAAGAAATTCAAAAAAATTAACAATCCTCGTGATTACGATGAGTTTTGTCTATTATGCTCGCAATCTAAAAAACTCATGAAACGTTGTTATAACACTTACATAGCGATTATTGAAGCGTCTCTTTCTAAAACTACTAAATTGTTTTTCTGGTTCATCAAAAACAAACAGCATAGTAATTTGACAAGTTTGGCGATAAAACTGCCAGTGGGGGTATAGCCATATCAAACCTTTTTTCTGTATTTGTCTCATCAGTTTTCGTAAAAGATGATGGCCGTTGGCATGGTGTGTGACCAGTCTTATTGCAACTACGCATTGTCTAACATTTCAGTCACCAAAGATAAAATTTATAAAAAAAATATAAATTTTGATCGTAATAAAGGAGCCGGCCCAGATGGCATTCCTCCATGTTTTATAAAGGACTGTGCTAAGGCACTGGTAATCCCGCTTCATATTTTATTTAATAAGTCCTTGACTTCAGGTATCTTTCCTACTAAGTGGAAACTGGCTCATATAGTGCCAATCCACAAGGCTGGCGACGTGGGTGACTGTAGTAACTACAGACCCATTAGTATATTATCAACATTTGCAAAGATATTGAAGTCGTTAGTGTATGATCAATTACACTCTCACGTCGAACCATATATCTGTTTAGAACAGCATGGTTTCGTTAGGGGAAAGTCAACTGTAAGTAATCTACTTGAATATACTAATTACATATGTAGAGCATTCAATGATCGAGTCCAGGTGGATAGTATCTATACAGACTTCCAGAAAGCATTTGACCGCGTTAGTCACAGAATCCTGCTTTATAAGTTGGATGCATCACTAGGCATTCATGGCAATCTCTTACGATGGGTAGAATCCTACATCACAAATAGGAGCCAAATTGTAGCGTTGAAAGGTTATAGTTCCACTCAGGTTCCCATCTCATCAAGGGTACCACAAGGATCCCATTTAGGACCCTTATTCTTCATAGTTTACATATATGACTTAATTTACAAGCTTAAGAACCTCTTCCTACTGTTCGCCGATGATCTCAAAATATTCTCTCGCATCAATAACGTTGCTGATTGTGTTCAGTTACAGTCTGTCGTTAACACTTTGGTGGAATGGTGCACGGCAAACCATATGAACCTAAGTGTTGGCAAATGTGCTGTCATAACATTTACGCGTAGTAGAAGTCCCATTAACTTTGCATACTCAGTAGGTGGTACGATCTTTCAGCGTCAAGCGGTCGTGAGGGATCTGGGTGTCATGTTTGATACTAAGCTATCTTTTACCTTTCATTGCGCCGCAATTTCGAGCAAATGCAGACAACTGCTGGGTTTTATCTGCCGGATGTCTAGGGAATTTAAGTCTCCCAAAAGTGCCCTCCTCCTTTATAGGTCACTCATTCTCAGTAGACTTGAATATGCATCTATTGTATGGAGTCCTCAGTACAAAACTCACACTGATTTTATCGAATCAAATCAGCGTCGCTTTCTCCGTATCATGACCTACAGGTGTGGCTTAAAAAGAGAACTGTACTTTTTTTGTAAATAATTCGGCAGAATGTCTTGTGTATTTTTTCTATTGCTGTTTTATACTTTGACTCTTATGGGTCCTGGACTACAATCCTTATAGGTTTGGCGTATGATAAAACCCAGAGTTTTATTAGCCGCTTTCGTCATGCCGGTTATGTTATTATGATCCAGAAGGAGGCCGCCGAGCGAGCCGAGCCCACTAGTAAGACAAGCATTCAGTTAAGCACGAGGGGTTAACAAGATTACTAGTAATGTGTGACCCACATTACTAATAAGATTTTTTTTTAAATATGACGAATTCTAAAAGAGCAAAAAACGTAAAGACAAAAAGAATTATGAAAAAAAGAATATCTAAGAAATGTTTTGTAACGTGGAAGTCTACGATTGTGACCACGCGGACCCAATGCTGGTTGGTAGATGTCACATGTCTTCGATTTTTTTGTTACAGGACATGCCGTTTTTCGTCACTGTTTTGGGACAAGTGGTGATGAAAATAATTGATACAAAGTAAAGTACTGTCTGGGTTCGAACCTACGACCACCGCCGCTCCTCGTCCCTCCATATTATTTATAAAAACAAAAAAGTTACATTCATAAACTTACATTGGTAATTTCCGGATCAGTTCAAAATTGCAAGAGTTCTCCCAATCTTTAAAAAGGGTAAAAAGACTGACCCCACTAATTATAGACCGATCTCCTTATTACCAGTTTTGTCAAAGTTGTTCGAAAAAATTATGAAAGATAGACTCATGAGCCACTTACGATCACACAGGGTATTATATACGGAGCAATGCGGATACCAAAAATCGGTAGGTACCACGGATGCCATAGACGCATTAATAGTTGAAGTCACCTGTAATTTAAACAATAAACGTAAAGTAGCAGGTATTTTTCTGGATCTCAGTACCGCGTTTGATACCGTTGATCACCATATACTTTTGGAAAAATTTTAACACTATGGTGTTAGAAATGATGTCTTAAAGTTATTTATATCCTACTTGCATAACAGGAAACAATTTATAGAAATCAGATCAGTTGTGGATGGAGAAGAAAATATTTGTAAATCCAACTTAACCACGGTATCCCGTGGAGGTAGTCAAGGATCCGTTTTGGGCCCAATTTTCTTCGTTGTGTATCTTAACGACTTGATAGGATATGTAAAAAGCCGTATGTCAGAAACTAAACTTGTAATTTTCGCTTATGATACAAACGCAATAATCTCTGCAGATAACATGGTTAATTTAGAAGCAAAGTTTAATGCAGCATTCAAAGTTTTCGAAGAATGGTTTGGTATAAACAATTTAAAACTAGACATAAACAAAACAAAACAAAATGTTTACTGTTTAAGTCTACAGTAAAGAATGATGCTAGTCTTGAAGTAGAGTAGTATCTTCCGGCAATATAGTAGAGGTGGTAGATAGTGTTAAATTCCTAGGCGTCAACATAGATGCTGTGTTGAAATGGAAGCAGGAGACACTAGCAATAATAACCAAGTCTATTAGTTCTGCATGTTATGCAATCATAAGTCTCAGGGAGGAACTAACAGTATCTCAACTTAGAATGGTGTACTTTGCTTTAGACGAAAGTAAGCTTAGATATAGCATTATATTTTGGGGAAACAGCTATAAATATATTATAAGCATGACATTTGTCATTCAAAAAAGGGTTATTAGAACAATGCTTCGTCTCAAGCAAACGGATTCATGTAGAGAACACTTCAAACGTTTGAAAATTTTAACAGTTCCGTTCGTGCCTCTATATCTCAGTTTTATTGACTAACCTTGTTCAAAATCTCAGTAGAATTGAAACTGACGAAGAAAGAATGGTTAGAGATAGCACTCGTAGAAAAGATATACCCTCTACAATACAGCCAAAACTCAATGTAGTGCAACATAGTTCAAGAGTACAGTCAGTTGCATTATATAATAAGAGGCCCACAGAGTTTAAAAGTATTTATAATCCTAACTTATTCAAAAATAAACTTAAAACATATTTATTGGGGAGAGGCTATTATAGTATTGACGAGTTTATTAACGACAAACAATAGACATGTGTAACTATTACTTATATTTATTAACCTATTGACATCCTTCCACCGATTTATTTAATTTACATTGCTAATATTGTTAATTATTATTGGAATTTATAGTGAAATTGTGATTTTTATATGGTGTCAATTTGAAGTTATTAATGTAGAAAATAATAATGAATAGTACCTGATAGTAATGTATTTGTGAATGTTATGTAGTACCCAATTAACAATTTTGTAACAATTATTTTCAACAGAATTTATATTGTTAAGAAATAAATTACTTATGACTTATCATGAAATAAACCTACTTTTTACGGATTTTATCGCGTTATATTGATATTATTTAATTCAGGACATTAGGGCGGCACCTAAGTCCACCCGAGACCATGGATGCTGTAAAGCATCCGAAACGTCGGGAATTAAATCATATCAATTTAACGCGATAAAATCCGTAGAAAGTAGTTTAATTTCAATGTCTAATATTCACGTAAGTGTTAGAAACCAGTATCATAATAATCTGTCAGTAATAGTCTGTCTCATTAGTCTAGTGGTCCTAACCGCGACTGTTACGCTAGACTTCCTGGGTTAAATCCCCAGGTCGAGGAGTGTTATTGGGTTTTATAAATTCTCAGTAGCAGCAGCTCGGAGTCTGGATTTGTGCCCGGTTAATGGCATTAACGGCATGGCATATCGACGAAGTGTGGGTGTACAAAAGTACACCTGTGCCTAACCCTTCGGAGAATACAGGCGTGATTGTATGTATGTACATAAAACATGCAGGTTGGTCAAATTACATATCATCAGCAATCATGTCTGGCCTTCATGGCATACCAATAAGACTTTAAAACATTACAATCTTGGCTTTTTCTACAGGTTCACAGGTAAACATTCATAGTAATAATGATCATCACCTTCCTGCCCTTTTCCCAACTTATGGGGTCGGCGCAGCCTGTCCCTTTCTTCCATTCATCCCCGTTAATTGTCATTTCATCATTCAATCCCTTTTCAATCATATCTGCCTTCACACAATACATCCATCTTTTTTTCGGTCTTCGTCTACCCCTTCATCCTTCCACATTCATACTCATAACTCTCATAATAATAATCGAAGTATACAGAAAATGTCAATATTGAGTACAATATCAAATTATTAATGTCCAAATAAGTTAAGTTATATAAATCATCTATTTTTTTGTATTCTTGTTAACTCCTCGAACTAAGCTAAATGCTTGTATTACGTAGGTAAGGTTCACGTCAGTAGTGCAATGGGTGGGTTTTGAACCCGCAAACACAAGATCGCAAGTCTTAGCCATTAGGCTACCGGTACTTCACTCATTTTTTGGATCCAATATTCAACATCCAAAAATGGTTCAACAGAGCTTGTAGTTATAATTCTAAGACTCTAACCAAATTGGTAAGTCTTAAGTTGACTTCAGCGAAATCCATTGAAGACATAATTATTATAAAGAAAAAAATCATATGGTATGTTTTTTTATGTGTCACAGGCATTCCGAACTGATATGCCTTTAGGAACTTACTTCTTAATATAACTATAAACTATACTACTAATCTTCATTGTCAAGTTTATGTTGTGTACCTATAACAGCGTTTGATACCAATGACTGCTATCGGTACAATTAAGCGGCGGTAGCCTAATGGCTAGGGCGTCGGACTTGTGGTTCATGTGGTTGCCGGTTCGAACCCCACCCATTACACTACCGACGTGAACCCACTCGTAACACAAGCATTTAACTTAGCACGAGGAGTTAACAAGAATACTAGTAACGTGTGACCCACATTGCTAGTCAGCTTTTTAAAAAAGAAAAAATATATATATAATGATTGTTTTGCTAGAATAGATTCTTTATTTGTGGAAACGACTATAAGTAAAGCATGCAGGTAAAGCAACAGCAGCCATGGCTGGTCTTCATGGCGTACAAATATCTATTATAACAGGTATTATGGCCTTTTTCTACAGGTTAACAGGTAAACATTATTAATAATAATCCAAGTATATAAACAATGACAATGTTGAGTACAATGTCAAATTATTAATATCCAGTTATAAAGTTATTTTTTATAAATAATCTGCAATCTTTGTGGCGATGTTTGACGATGTTGTACTTGCACGTATATGATACTATTTTAGAAAGTTCATAAAATAAGCATGTTTCTAAAATTGTTTGAATAACAAACTTTTTTTTTGAGTTATTGCCAATCAGTTCAATCTAAGATTAAAATAATAAAAGACTAATCAAATCAAATCTTTTATTTGCGAATATGGGTACAAAATTATGGTAGTAAGTATATAGTGACGTCCCAAAACATATTCGGCCGTTAGGCATGCAAAAATATTAGAAATACTGACAAACTACGGATGAGATATCAAAATAAAATAGTCTACCAAAAACGATTTGACATTGCACAACAAATTTACAATATTATTAACAATGAGATCAAGTGTAGTTATTATGATAAAATCTTGTCCTCTATAAATTCTTTAACATCGTAGTAACATTTATTTATAAGAAATTCTCACCATGGGGTCCAAGTGCGCGCCTCCTTTTTAAGGAAATCACCAAGAGACTTGTCGACTCGTCACGTGACCAGAGGGCTGGCTTATTCTTAGGACAAAGAATTCATATTGCCATTCAACGTGGCAATGCTGCCAGTCTTCTGGGCACGTTACCGGACGACAGTGATGCGGAGGAATACTTCGACGCCGGGGCGTGACAATTTGCTTTCATATATTGTGTATAGATTAGTTCTTTTTTAAGTAAATACTCTTTCACTTATACTTTCGATATTTAAAATGGTAGGTATTAGGTAATTTATTATATAATTTTCGTGCCATACAAAATACACTCTTGTTTAAAAGAGTGGTCCTACTCGGTTGTATTTTGATTTTTTAAGCGATGTGGTTAGCGTCTTAGAATAAGTAGTTATTAAATAGAAGCTATGTTGAGCCATTTTTGCATGTCGGATGTCGTGGCCAAAAAATGAGTTTCTTACTGAAAGACTTTCTTGACGGTGCGGGGTGTAAAGTCCGGCAACCCGCAGTAGGCTAGCGTGGTGGACTGTAGTCTAATCTCTCTCATACGGAGAGGAGACCCGTGCCATCAGTAGAACATTGTAATGGATTCATAATGATGATGATGATGATGATCTAATTTCAACTACTTCTACTCAAATCAAAAAGAAAGTTTTTAAAATCCTTTATTTATAGAGAAAGAAAAAACATTAATTTATTTGTGAAAGATGAAAAAATACAAGTGAATTTATTTACAAAAATGCTTATAATAGCTAACGCTTTCCAGACGGCTTAGGAGTCACGCTGTCATCAGTCATACCGGCCGGTGTAGTAGACTCCGGGGACTGGGATTCATCTGAGAAAAAAATCGGTGATGGAAATGCGCTCGGTGTGGCGTCAATACTAATGCATGAAAATGCCACCAGGCATAATGCAACCTGTAACAATATCGGAAAGCGAATTAGTATAGAATCAGCGTCACATCTTTAATTATTACGTCTATCCAAATAAATTGCTTAAATTATTAGTCAAATGCTTGACAAGACTTTGCAACTTTGATAGCAGAGTCAACCACAACAAGTTATAGCTATCATTTCGCGATTCAGAGAGAGAGATGCTGATCTTCTCATTCAATAGTGCCATCCCTTTCTAACAACTTAAATAAGATCGCATTACTAACATGTTGTGGTGCGACCTTAGTTAGGTATTACTAATTACATCTAAAATTAGTGCGCACCAAAGTCACACAAGCAGCAAGATATCGTTTAATCAATAATACTTATCAATAAGAAAAATAATATCACATATTTGTGCCCGGTTAATGGAAATTGGCTCACCTATCACATGGGACCTAAACATACCAGCGAACCGTGGCTGTACATTAGTACACCTCTGTCCAACACTTAGAGGAAAACAGGCGTGATGGTATGTTATGTTATTACGTTGATATTGTTTTGTTAAGTACATTCCATAATAACATACAATTTACATTTGGTTCGGCTGGAAACCAACCCCCACAAAGTTGGGAAAAGCCTAAGAGGATGAGGAAGATGATGAGGGGTCCAGACGAACCAGATGGGGCTGGAAATCAGTTCCCAACAAACAAATTTCTAAGCAATACCAATATCCCACAGATTCTAACCTACATCGTCAGCTTCCATAGGTTTTGCTGAATCTAATAAAAAATAACAATACCTTAATTTTATAGCGTAATATCGGTATTATTAAATTTAATTCCCGACGTTTCGGATCCTTTACAGCATCCATTGTTACTAGTTCACTGAGACATAAAAAAAGGAAAATAGTAAGAAATCCGAAGTAAGAAAATAGGAGTACTCACCATAATTAAAACCTTCATGTTGACTATCGTCTCTGGCTCTTCAGAACTGAATGCGGTGAATTGCTTAGGAATATTGTCTCTTTATAAAGCGAATACCGTATTTATAGTCAACTGTTTGTTTCTACGACGACGTGTTTCTTGAGATAGGCTTGCTAATTCTGCTTTTTATCATTATTATTCCTTAAATTATGTTTTAATGGTACTTAGTCTCGGTCATTAGACTCAAACCGTCTAAACTGATAGTCGTATTCAATATAAGTAACAATTTTTTTTATGCTTGGCCTCCTGCTGCTTGAAATTCGACCGCAATATTTTTCTGCACTCCTTTCCTATGTAAACTTTAAGAGGATAGTATCCGCTCCGCGCTCCATACAAACGTAGTTTGGTCTTATCTTGAATATTAACAAATGAAAGTCTTTGGAATTTTGCAGTAATAATCTTATCATTAAAATACGTGTTCCTGTAGTATAAAATTTCATTTCAATATACGGTTAAAAAGTTACACGAGCTCAAAGATTGGCAATTTTCGTTGAAAAACGGCCCAACTTTATGCTAGTATTTCTCGACAATGTATCAATACAGAAACATTCTGATTCGAAAGAAACCCAGATAATATAGTGAATATATTTTTACAAGATTTTTTTTGACGTATTAACAATATTATAGGAGTAATCTCCAAAATTCGGAACATAAGAAAAACGCGTGAAAATGTTGCAAATGTATTGTTGTTTCTCCTCTCGGGCACGCGTTCGCATCGCGAGGGATAGAGACAGCGACAACTGTGCAACATTGTTGCGTTCGCGAGGGACACTCCTCTTAAGTGTGCGCGCAATGTGCTTAAAAAGCAGTAGACTTAGGGTAAAGGCGGGATAGACGCCCCACTTTTTTGAAATATCCTCCTAATTTAATAAATATAAATTTAGCTGGTTTAATCCTTTATGTTTAACTGTGATTTGTATTTTTGGACCTACGAATTACTGATTTTGTAAATTATAGCTTTTTGTGGAACTCCTTTTTTGAGGATAGATGCCTACCCGTATGGATAGTTGCCCCACCATGAAAATACTAAGAAGGATAGATGCCCTTCATGCTGTATAAATGAAAAACTCACCAAAAAAATCATGAGGTTTTGAAGACAATAGGTGTTTTAGCAGTAGAAGGCTACTCCTAAAACAGAAATTGTTTCCAAGAAACCTGGCCGTATAATGAAAGGCATTTAGCAGTTTTTAAAATCTTTAAATAATGATATCAAGAATCAATATATTGACGTAATAAAAAATATAACGGAATTAATGACTACTTGTCTTTACAAGTAGTCATTAATTCTGTTGCATTTTTTTATAAAAAGTTATACAACAGCAAATACTAACCTTTGGAACTTTGACCTGTCTGTAAAGTTCGCCGCGGAGAAGAATACACACACTAGCGCAACACATCATCACCGCACGACGGCCCGTGGCTAGTTGAGGTGCGGGGTGACTGCGGCTCTTAGTTATACTATTGTCTCTTAATCGTGAGTTCGGGAAGTTAGGTTTTTGAAAATGAGACATCTATCCCACTGGGGCATCTATCCCGGCTTTACCCTACTGTTTCTTGACTGTATACTGATTATTATGACATTCTTTAACAAATTATGAATTACCATAATTTATTTAATCGACAACAATACTCATCTTATTACCTATCGCCATTGCCTATGGTATTTCATCTCGCGTGGATCAAATTGCCTATGGCATTTGGATCAACAATTATATATAAATTTTACAGACAGCTTGCGTTACCAATGATAAATACTATCAACTGTATATACAACCGTATGTAAATTAAGTTTTTAATTTTGTGAAATTGCATTTTACCATTGAACAGAATTTCTACGAGATATTGGTAGGTAATTTATTCGGAGTTCATAAAATACGGCCCTAACATACCTACGTAATTTTTATGCGATAGAAAATTAACAAGAATATTATTGTGGAAATCACCATCTTTTATTTTTGTAATTTATATTTTGAAAGTTAATTTGTGTGTGTTTTGGTTCTTGGGGATATATCTTATTGTTGTTTGTATAGTATAGAATATGCTCAAGGATCCTCTGCTGCCTGTGGAAGCGGCAGAGTATGCTCGTACCGACTAGGCTTGTCACTTGCCTTCCTTTGGCCTATAGTTACGACCATGGGGTTCATGACATTCACCACGACCATGACAGGATATATTAATTCTTATCCTAATATTGGTACTACAACTACGCAAGCAAAGCCGCGTGTCAAAGCTGGTTAGTATAATAAAATTCGCCGTACATGTCGTTCTACTGCATTAACATACATTATCTTGACGCCAATGCTGAAGCTCAAATAACATTTATTTTTAATTTTGGTGAAATAAACTGGTTTTCTATCAGTACCATACGAATATATTAATAATAATATATGTATGTTTTTATATAATTTGTAAAAATATTTAAAAATTTAAACAAATATGTTGGAAAATAAATGGAAGATAAATAATATATGTAAACGAATGAACTACTTTCAAAAAAAGATACCTATACAACATGTTCTCACACAATTGTATTGTGTATTTCATACAATCGTAGACTTACACGTCACGAAACATTTCTAAGAAACTTTCTTCGTTTTTTCAAAATTATTTTACATATTTTATAAAATTAATGAAGATTGTTCAACTGTTCATAAACTTTTACAAAATATTGCTTTTCCCAGTTCAAGGACATTCATAATTGAGGAGTTCCACTGGTACTTCACTTTATGCACTGTGACGAGTATAAATTAACATAACATACCATCACGCCTGTATTCTCCGAAGAGTTAGGCAGAGGTGGTACTTATGGACACCCACATTTCGCCGGTATGTTTAGGTCCCATGTAATAGGGGGCGAGCCTATTGCCATTAACCGGGCACATATCCAGACTCCGAGCTGCTACTGAGAATTTCATAGAAAAACCCAGTAACACTTTGCTCGACCTGGGGATCGAACCCAGGACTTCTAGCGTAGCAGTCGCGCTTAGGACCACTAGACTAATGAGGCAGTCAGCGTCAGTCAGGCAGAGTATAAATAATTGCAACTACATTAAAGTAATCGAATCACAACCTCTTAAAATATGCAACTATCTACTTATATATCTGCATAACCCTTTTGAGTTTACCACTATATAAACAGGAACTGTAAATGTGAGTACATCGTAGCCATTTATGTCGTAAGTAGTTTATAGTTATCCTAGTTAATATTTTTTGATGATGTGTATTCTTACACATAGTTTACCTGTTTTAGGTTGACATTGCGTTCTCATTGCTGAGAACCTTCTTGTAATTTTAGTCCCGACTTCAGGCTAATTATGACATGAACCTCCAATGTCCTCACATCCTGTTATCGCCATAATGTACCAGCAAATTATGTAAAAACAATATATTTTAAAAGAGTGTCCATGGAGTTTCTTGCCGGATTCTTCTCCATAGGATCAACTTTTTGGAACCGTGCAACTAGAGTCAATAACGTTTCATAAACGCTTGTAAAAGCTTATTTGAAATAAAAACATTTGATTTGATTTGAACTTAATTTACAGCAGATTTTAAATACAATTGACGGTTGTTATCACTGGTAGCGCAAGCTGTCTGTAATATTTATATATATAAAGATTTGATCCACGCGAGATGAAATGCCATAGACAATAAGATGAGTACTGCTGTCGATTAAATAAATTATGATATAATCTGTATAGTAATAATGAAGAAACAGTAGTTCTACCCCTATTTAAGCACATTGCGCGCACAATTAATGTTCATTATATTATATAGGAAAGGCGTGCAGAACAATATTGCGGTCGAATTTCGACCAGCAGTAATTTAATGTATTGTACAATAAATTAGTTGTTTAATACGACTATCATTTTAGAAGGTTTGTGTCCAATGACCGAGGCCAAGTACCTATCATTTAAACAAAAATTAAGGAAAAATAATTATTAGAAGCAAAATTATCCAAAGAATAGAATTAACTATCTAAAGAAACACGTCATCGAAGTAAAAAAAGTTGACTATAAATACGGTATTCGCTTTATAAAGACACAATATTCCTAAGCAATTCACCTCATTCAGTTCTGAAGAGCCAGAGACGATAGTCAACATGAAGGTTTTAATTATGGTGAGTACTCCTGTTTTCTTACTACGGATTTCTTACTATTTTACTCTTTTGTTAATGTCTTAGTCAAGTCGGGCATTGAATAATGCTATAAAATCTAGGAATTGTTATTTTTATATAATTCGGCAAAACCTATGGAAGCTGACGATGATATCGGGATTGCTCAGAAATTTGTTTGTTGAGAACTGATGTTCAACCGCATCTGGTTCGTCTGGACCCCTTATCCTTTTCCTCATCATCTTAGACTTTTCTCAATTTTGTCAGGGTTGGTTTCCAGCCGAAACAAATGTAAATGTATGTCTTTATGGAATGTACTTAACAATACTATTTTGTTAAGTACATTCCATACCATCACGCCTGTATTCCCCTAAGTGTTGGACAGAGGTGCACTAATGTATGTAATGTCCCATGTGATAGGTGAGCCAATTTCCATTAAACTGGCACAAATCCAGACTTAGAACTACTATATAGAATTTCATAGAAAATTCCAATAACGCTTGACTCGAACTTGATTGGTTTTGGCAATCGAACCTAGAACCTCCAACGTAGCAGTCAAGCTTAGGACCACTAGACTAACGAGGCAATCAGTCAGTCTAACAGTCAAACAGTCAAAACAATATCGTGTGATATTATTTTTCTTCTTGAGAAGTATTAATGATTAAACGTAGGATTAAACGATATCTTCCTGCTTGTGTGACTTTGGTTGGCACAAATTTAGATGTAATTAGTAATACCTAACTAAGGTCGCACCACAACATGTTACTTACGCGATCTTTTTTAAGTTGTGAGAAAGAGATGGCACTATAGAATGTGTAGAGCAGCATATATCTCTCTGAATCGCGAAATGATAGCAATAACTTGTTGTGGTAGACTCTGCTATCAAAATTTCAATGTCTTGCAAGTATTTGACTAATATTTTAAGCAATTTATTTGGATAGACGATTTAATTAAATATATGACGCTGATTCTATACTAATTCGCTTTCCGATATTGTTACAGGTTGCATTATGCCTGGTGGCATTTTCATGCATTAGTATTGACGCCGCACCAAGCGCATCACCATCACCGGTATTGTACTCAGATGATTCTCGGACCTCGGAGACTAAACCGGCCAGTATGACTGATGACAGCGTGACTCCTAAACCGTCTGTTTTATATAAGCTATTATAAGCATTTTTGGAAATAAATTCGCTTGTATTTTTTCATCTTTCACAAATGAATTAATGTTTTTGCTTTCTCTATAAATAAAGGATTTTAAAAACTTACTTTTTTTATTTGAGTAGATGAAATATTTGCAATTGGATCATCATCATTATCGGGCACGGGTCTCCTCTCGGAATGAGAGAGATTAGACTATAGTCCATCACGCTAGCCCACTGCGGGTTGGCAGACTTGTTTGCAGGTTTACGCACAAAGTTTTCCGTGATGTATAATTAATACGCACATGACTTCGAAAAGTCAAGGTGCTTGCCTTGGATTGGAACTCGAGACCTTTGACTTGGCAATCGAATGGTCATAAATCACAAGACTATCACTGCACTTTTTAGTCAAACAGTTTGTCATTCAAACAATTTTAGAAACATGCTCGGTTTATGAACTTTCTAAAATAGTATTATATACGTGCAAGTACAACATTGTCAAACATCGCCCCAAAGATTGTTGATGATTCATTAAAATTAACTTTATAACTGGACATTAATAATTTGAAATTGTACTCAACATTATCATTTTTTATATACTTGGATTAATATTGTTAATGTTTACCTGTAAACCTATAGAAAAGGGCCATGATACCTGTTATAATATTTGTACGCCATGAAGACCAGGCATGACTGCTCTTGCTTTACCTGCATGCTTTACTTATAGTCATTTCCACAAATAAAGAATTTATTCTAGCAAAACAATCATTTACGTACATTCTTATTGTTATTATTTTAAATTATACCCATTGCAGTCATTAGTATCAAACTCCGTTATCCACAAGATAAAATCAATGGTGCTCTGATCCTTGACAATTAAGATTAAGTAGGTAGTTATTTTTTGAAGTAAGTTCCTAAAGGCATATCAGTTCGGAATACCTATAAACCAAAAAAAAAGGCTTATTATATGTGTTTTTGTTCTTTATAATAATTATGTCTTCAATGGATTTCGCTGAAGTCACTTAAGACGAAGGATGTAAAAAAATATGCCTATATTAAAAAATATATATATATATTAAATAAAAAACTTTTACAATTACTTTACAGAGTAAACAATATTATGTCTATACATAGCTATTTATGGGGAAAAATTTATAAATAGTTTTAATATAGTCTAAACAAAAATGTCATTGTATATCTATATCTAACACTAAAATTTACGGTGCATGGGAAATTCACCCCACTTACATTATAATATGCGACCTGCCCGAACTAGGTTTATTCAAACCTGTGCTTCAGGCCATCACTTTACTAATAATGTCTAATTTTTAAGACAATAATTATCATTATTAACAGAGTAAAACTTATACATAAATCAACGTCAAGCCGGAAATGGGCAATAGGGCAAGGTGTGACAGTTATTAGAAAAATTTGTAAAAACATCTAGGTCTTGAACTTTACAATTTAAAATCATTTAAAAAAATCTTAATAACAGACACCCTGTGATGATCTTTGAAGTCCTGTGACTACAAATATTAACTTTTCGTCAGTTTTTTTTCTGGGATGTAACCATGAATAACCCTTCTGTAACACAGTTACAGTTAAAAGATAAAACATAGCTGCCTCAGTTTTGAATAAAATGATATATTTTTGTCCAACATTAAATTCAAAATATTAAATCACCAAATTTTAACCGACTGTACCGTAAAAAAATGTACTACACTATTTTGGAAAGTAACTTTAAAAGATGGCGCACTTAGTCTGGATTCCAAATTGGTATGACACTTAACTTATTGCAACTTCTTAATTGCGGAAAAAAAATATTTGTTAGTTATCGGTTCATATAAAATAAAATTTTGTTGTTGGATTTCTTTAGTAACGATTTTTATTTAATCAGATTTACAAGATTTTACAACAAATGTTCGAACTCTTTGCCTTCAAGAACCCAAGAACACATAAAAACTGTTAGCAAAAGCATGCCTAGTTTGGGAGTTGCTGCATAGCAGATCTTTCCTTCGCCTATCTAGAAAAACCGAGTCGAAAGGTGTTTGTGTTGGTGTAGAATTATATCCAGAATAAATAATTAATTGACGAACTGTTAGTACCTTACACTCCATGTAAAGCTGATGTGTAGGAAATCTAAAAAGGTGAAAAATTGCTACCTTTAGAATTGCTCTTTGAGCACGTTCTAGAGGGAGCATATTGATCTATGCAGGCAGTGATCTTGATACCTGAAGGCACCTGAAGATCTTAAAACCTATTAAAAATGACTATGTCATTTTGTCCAAATGTAAACTAAAACCAATTAAAAAATCATAATTCCTTCAATCAACTAATACCTAATCGTAATAAAGTTAATTCAAATCACTGGGTACTATCATAGTTCATCGATTTTTAATTGAAATAATTACAAATAACAAGAAAAAAATCAACAGAAAACAGAAGAAAACCATTAGAAAAATAAACTTCTGTAGGCTCGAATCACGTTCAAACTCGTCACTACGACTCGACTGTACCAATGGCGCTGAAGGTCTGACAGAATTGTATTGAATGCAGAATCGTCGCTATAGCCCGCCAATTTCGAAATAAGGCCACTTTGTCATTTTGTCCATATAAGTAATTTTTAGGGATTGCAATCCGGAAAAACGGATCCGGTAATCCGGCGAATCCGGCATCATTTAACGGTTACCGAATCCGGTACCGATATACCTGATCCGAAGACCGGATCCGGTGCTAGCAGTTTGTGGCAAAATAATATAGCTGTTGCATGAGCGCGTGGTGTTCATGCGTACGAGACGTTTGTCGCCGAGTTGCTATGGCTATATTTGCAGCTTTATCAGAAGTCGTTTAACTGATGACACAATTAACAATATTTGTTTTCTAAGATCTTTATTTCAAAATCAATATTAATTATCTTTTAATACTTATATTTTCTTACAATTATTTCTTAAAATAATTATTTATCGTAAGTTGATTAAACTAAAGAGTTCTAAACTCATTATTGATCTATCTGTGAAAGTGAAATCTAGAAAGACTGAGCTACTCGTTACTTCGTAAATTTATTACTAGTTACCTACACTACTAAATTTTAATTGTTTTCTGGTTTTCTATTTGTCTTAACATTGGTTAGGAAATAAAGTCGATTTTATATATTTGTGGTTTATTTTTTATAAACTACCTACATATAAGTGCAGTGACACTTGATTAACTCACTTATTTTGTACTTACGAAAAAGCGAAAACCACCCTGATTTAATCAATCCGGCCGGGTCCGGCCGGACTGAAAATGACGCCGGATTGCAATCCCTAGTCATTTTGTCCGTATTTCCCCTACCCCGATCCCCGAGGACTCCGTCCCGGAGGACCCCGATTTATTTTTACTCAATTAAAAGTCAGTTAAGCTTAAAAGTACCGTCAGCAGTAGGCTTTTATTTTACATATCATTTTTATTTTAATGAACTTTAATCTTATTTAATGGCCAGGAGAAAATTATAGAGGCTTGATTGGTTAAGGTCAATTTTATAATTGGAGAATGCAATATAGGGTCTCTTTAAGCACTTTTTTATGTCGACCGTACAATTTGAAAACTATAGAACAAATAAATTTAAGCGGCGGTAGCCAATGGTTTGGGTGTCGGACTTGCGATCATGCGGTTGTTCGAAACCCACCCATTGGACTACTGACGTGAACCTACTGGTAACACAAGCATTTTAGCTAAGCACGTGGGGTTAACGAGAATACTAGTAATGTGGGGCCCGCATTGCTAGTAAGCTTTAAAAAAAAATTAATAATATGTATCGTTTTAGGAGCCTCTGGAACGGTGCCTCGGGTATCGGAGTACTTAGGGAGTAACCCATATTTATCTGAAATATTTCTTTATGTGAAATCTCACACGCCGCCGTGCGCACAATGTGCTTAAAAATGGGGTATCTACAAAGATTTTTCTTAAACCGTACCTTAACGTTACAATTTACATTAGTTCTGCTAATAATACTATTCCTGTTATCTAGGACCTACTAGGCAACTCAGTCAAGTCGTGAGTGAAAATAAAAAAAATAACAATAAAACAAATATATATAGTTTAGACATGATAGCCGGCAGGTCGACCAGTTACCACAAGCAGCACCCGTTCACGAGTATAACGTACGGATTTAGTGGGCAGGGAGGCGACCCGACCAATGATGCCACCGCAAGCAATGACATCTAAGGGAGCATGACGACATTCCAGCCAGGTGTAAATCATGTTACAGAAATATGTTGATCTGTTGTTGTCTATAATTGTCAGAAGTATTAAAAAGAATATCCATGGAGATTCTTGCCGGCTCCACTCCTTAGGAAATGTCTGTATGTCTGTATGCATATAATCTGTATGTACATATTTTTTGTAAATTTGCTAGTTTTAAAAAACATTATCGTATCGCCAAAGCTTATAATAAAGTAAAGAAAAACTAATATCGGGAAGACTACTTTTTTATAATTTCTATAAAACGCAACCCTTTATTGATTTAATGAAATCATATATTTCATTAAATCAAATGTTTTTATTTCAAATAAGCTTTTACAAGTATTCATAAAACGTTATTGACTCTAGTTGCACGGTTTCAGAAAGTTAATCCTTTGGAGAAGAATCCGGCAAGAAACTCCATGGACAGTCTTTTAAAATATATATTGTTTTTACATTATTCGCTGGTACATTATATAGAAAACAGGATGTGAGGACATTGGTGGTTTATGTCATAATTAGCCTGAAGTCGGGACTAAAATAAAATGTTATATTCTACTGTTCTCTCTGATAGCAATTTAATCGCAAAAACTGTGAGCGTAAATTTTTGTGTCTGAATTTTTAACAATAATCATTTGTTGTTGTGATAGCCTAGCTGCTAGAGCGCTTCATTAAACCATGACATGCAATGCTGAATTGTTTGTGATAATACAATTCCACGTGCAAACGTTTTTGAATTGCAAATGAATTTAATTACTTGTACTATGTCATGATAAGTAATTTTTTCAAATGCATGCAAGACATACTTAAAGGAGTATGGAGATTATTCTTGAAACAAGAGCTTATTTACGCGAAAGTCACTAAATTATGTTTTATTTTAATTAGACCATTAAATTAACTGCCTCATTAGTCTAGTGGTCCTAAGCGCCATTGCTATGCTAGAGGTCCTGGGTTTCATTCTCAGTTCGAGCAAAGCGTTATTGATTTTTTTTTATAAACTTTCAGTAGCAGCTCTGAATTAGATTTTGTGCCTGGTTTAATGGCAATAAAATGGGACCGAAACATACCAACGAACTGTGAGTGTACATTGAGTACATCTTTGCCTAACCTTTTGGGGAATACAGTCGTGATCAAATCTGCGAAAAGTTCGAGGAGCTTGACTTGGATAAGAACTTGAGAACTATGACTTGGGAGTCCAAAGCTCATAAAAAAACCTTTTACTTTAACATTAAATCTTAACCTCTTTGACAGTTTTAAAGGTAGTATTTAGTAGTAGTAGTGTCTTACTAGCATCTCTTCATGCATGAATGGGTCGGCATGACCGGGGAAGTACTACCATCCCACAGAATATCGACATCAAGTACCGGTATGCACACTGTTGCTTTTCGTACGTTAAGTGTGGAGCGCCGGAGTCCCAATTCCTTCCTCAGTCCACTTCCTTCTCCTTTTCTCCTTTCCCCTTACTTCTTCTTCTTCCTTAAATAGACTTGGCCAAGTATCTGCAACCCCTTTAGTATTGCAGATGTCCAGTGATGACGACGACTGCTTACTATCAGGTAGCTCATCTGCTCGTTTGCCGAGTTATTCCATTAACCTTTTGAACGCCATTGTCACATATATGTGACAAACGAAATCTTACCCTGAACGCCAACGTCACAAATATATTACAAAATATACGTCGCCCATTTTATGAAATAAACAATTTAATCATTACTTTAGTGTGTTTTCACTACCTTGTGTAATTTGACAGAAAAAGTGGCCTGGCGTCAGGGGTACGGCGATACGTTTATACTCTGGCGTTCAAAAGGTTAAAAATAAGATGAAGAAGACTGTTAGACCCTACAAGAAATGAATGCCTTTTTGAAGTCTTCATGTATAAGGAAAGATGATGAACTAAAGATACTCGTTATGTTTGCATTGAAATCGAACTTACGACTCGTGGAGTTTCGGCGGTGGTGAGGTGGCCAGTAGTATATATATATATATATACATACTTACACATGTAAAATTTGGCACATCTATTCAGAAGCTCACATAGAAATATATCCCAATATTATAAAATTTCAACTAGGTACATTCATACATACGTGTCGAATTGATAGGTAACCTCCTCTATTATTTTGGAACGTGTAAGCCTAAGATTGTGTGACATACTAGTTCATACCTATGTCGCATAGGTGTGTACTATTGAAGTAGTTCATTCGTTTACATATTATTAGTACAGATAGTTAAACCAGTTTTATTTTAGCAAAGTGAAAAATAAATGTTATTTCAGCTTCTGCATTTGCTTCAAGATAAGTTATCTTGAATTCATTGTAGTAAAAAATAATGAACAGCGAATTTTATTATACTAACCAACCCTGACCCGTGACTTTGCTCACTTGGTTGTAGAAACAATATTAGAAATATATATCCTGTCATGGTCGTGGCGAATGTCATGCAGAGGATCCTTGAGCATATTCTATACTATACAAACAACAACAAGATATATCCCCAAGAACCAAAACACACACAAATTAATATAAAACTACTACTCTATAGTCTAGTGGTCCTAAGCGCGACTGCTATGCTAAAGGTCTTGGATTCGATTCCCAGGTCAAGCAAACTGTTATTGGGTTTTTCTATGAAATTCTCAGTCGAAGCTCGGAATTTGGACGTGTTCCCGGTGAATGGCAATAAGCTCGCCCCCTACTACATGGAACCTAAACATACCCGCGAACTGTGGGTGTACATTAAGTACCTACACCTCTGCCTAAACTTTAAGAATATTAATTACAAAAATTAAAGATGGTGATTTCCACAATAATTATATTCTTGTTCATTTTATATCACATAAAATTTACTTATGTTAGGGCCGTATTTTATGAACTCCGAATAAATCACCTACCAATATCTCGTAGAAATTCTGTTCAATGGTAAAATACAGCCTAAATACAGTAACATTTCACAAAATTAAAAACTTAATTTAAAACAGATTTTAAATGCAGTTGATAGTTGTTATCATTGGTAACGCAAGCTGACTGTAAAATATATAAATAAAGGTTTGATCCACGCAAGATAACCAATGACCGAGACGAAGTACCATTTCAATTTCAATTAAGGAAAAATAATGATAAGAAGCAAAATTAGCAAGCCTATCTAAAGAAACACGTCATCGAAGAAAAATTAAGTTGCCTATAAATACAGTATTCGCTTTATAAAGACACAATATTCCTAAGCAATTCACCGCATTCAGTTCTGAAGAGCCAGAGACGAAAGTTAACATGAAGGTTTTAAATATGGTGAGCAGTCCTATTTTCTTACTTCGGATTTCTTACTATTTTCCTTTTTTTATGTCTCAGTGAACTAGTTACTTTTGATGCTGCAAAGGATCCGAAACGTCGGTAATTAAATTTAATAATACCGATATTTTGCTATAAAATTTAGGTATTGTTATTTTTTATTTGATTCGGCAAAACCTATGTAAGCTGATGATGAAGGTTTGAATCTGAGGGATATCGGTATTGCTCAGAAATTTGTTTGTTGAGAACTGATATTCAGCCCCATCTGGTTTGTCTGGACCCCTTATCCTCTTCCTCATCCTCTTATCCTCTTCCTCATCCTCTTAGCCGTTTCCCAATTTTGTCGGGGTTAGTTTCCAGCCGAACCAAATGAAAATGTATGTCATTATGAAATGTGCTTAAACAAAACAATATCAACGTTACACAACATACCATCACGCCTGTATTCTATGTTATTTTTTATAGATATACTAACACCTCTAAAGCGTTGTCAGTGGCAGCGCAGAGGTCGTCTATACTGCAGGTTCTCCCCTTTATTATATTTATTTAGGTAATAGAGGCAGTGATAGCCTAGTGATAATACCACTATCACGAAGAGTCTTGTATCTACATTCACGGCTACCACTTCGAGTCCACCGAACTTGTCTGCCCATGAACAGTGTCACTTATTATCACTTTGATATTATGCGAGTTTTCTATGCGGTGCTCGATTACCGGGTCCCATGTGCGTGGCTATATACCATGCTGATGACCGTTCGAAGGTTCCGAATTCGGATTTACAGATAAATCTATTAACAGACACGCACCGCTGATTTTTCGTAGTCATGTTCGTATTAATATAATTAATTATCACGGGCTTAAACGGTGAAGGAAAACATCGTGAGGAATCCTACACGCCGGAAATATTTTCTTGACGGCGTGTGAAGTCTGGTAACCCGCAATAGAGGAGAGGAGACCCGTGCCTAGCAGTGGGACAATGTGATGGGTTGATAATCATGATGATAATGAGGTAATATATAATTATATAATTTTATAAAATAAACCTGTTTCAAATATTGTTTTTGGCTGTGCGTTAATAGATCACGCAAGCAATCATTCAAGTAATAAATAAATAATATTAAATGTTTAGATTATATACTGGGAGAATTAATAATAATTAACTTTAACAAATACTAATTTAATTTTACAAATGAAACATAAACTTAACTTAAATGAACTTATCTGAAGGTCAACGTTGAAAAGACTAGGTATGTGCAATTTTATAATAAAATTCCAAAAGGCAAACTCGAGGTTCCGTGTAAAGGTCAGTAAATCAATGAAGCGAAAAAAGTTACATTTTTAGGACTTGTGTGAGACAACCAATGTCGTTGGAATCTCCATGTTAAAAAGGCCTGCACTAGAATTAATAGGTTCGCTTACGCGCTCTGGCGGTTAACAAAAATAACTAACCAAAATGTGGGCAACATTTTGGTTAGTTATTTTTCAACCTAAATCAACTTTTAAGCGTATTATGGTTATGTTGCGTCAATTATTTGGTATGGTATATTATTATGGGGAAACTCTGTTGAAATAAATCGAGTGTTTATATCCCAGTGTATCCGAGCAATTGCTGGAGTATCGTCTCTTACATCTTGCAGAAAATTGTTCACAAAATTTAAATTATTAACTGTGCCATGTCTTTACATATTAGAATGCTGTAATTTTGTAAAAGCCCCTCTGGAATTATTTAATAAATGGAGTGATAATTGTAGTTTTAATACAAGATATCCGGACCGCTTATTGCTGCCTAATATAAGAACCGAGCTCTATCGCCGGAACTGCTATACTATGGCCATCAAGATCTATAATAAGTTACCTGAAAATTATGAAAGCCTCCCAGCAAAAATCTTCAAGTGTCACTTGCATAATTGGCTGCTTGGGAAAGGTTTCTATACTATTAATGAGTACATGAATGCAAAATTCTAATTTGTCTTCGTTTTTAATTATTATGTTATGGGTAGTATTTGCTAGTTTTGTCTAAAATTATAATACTGTTAAAGTTTTGTTTAAGTCTTATTAATTTTTATTGTAAAATTAATATTTGCATGCTATTTCATTACGGCAAAATGTGACTGATCTTTTGTAATTATGTAAATAAAAAGTTTGAAGTTTGAAGTTTTAAAATGAACCATAAAATACTAAGAGACACACATTGTGACAGTCATTGTTACTTAAAAAAAGATTGGTTTTTTGACAGAACAAAAATGAAGTGCGAAAATTTAGGGCGGAGAAGTTATAACTGTAAGGTAAAGCTACGCCTGCCGCTATCAGTATATGGATGGGTGACAATTCTTAACACGTATTGACCCTTCCATGCCTCTGAGAGCATTTAAAGCCCGATTGTCACAAACGTTGTGGAAATCAGAAGGCCACAAAACCCAGAAAGTCTCTCTCCATCTCATTTAAGACCTCAGCTCTTGTCGGTGGAGAAATCGCCACTGTTCTCTATTCTCTGCCTTCTGTTTGACCTCTGGATACGACTCCACTCCCACAAAAGAAAAAAGCCCCAGAAAGTCTATCCTTTGAATGTTGATATTGCCCAGAAATTAGCTTGCAGAGGTTTGTGTAAAATACTCATATTAACGGCATCTGGTTGCGCTAGAAGCTGATCCACGAAGTGAGGAAAAGCCTAGGAGGGTGATATAGATGAGATACTTACGCCAAGTGATATTACTGCTTATTAGGGTTCCGTAGCCAAATGGCAAAAAACGGAACCCTTATAGATTCGTCATGTCTGTCTGTCTGTCCGTCCGTATGTCACAGCCACTTTTCTCCGAAACTATAAGAACTATGCTGTTAAAACTTGGTAAGTAGATGTATTCTGCGAAATGTTCACAAATATATGAATTTTCTAATGAAAGAAAAATTCAGTCTCAGGGTTTCTCTCTGACGTCACCTAGAGACGTTAAATGTGAAAGAGAAATAGGACATCACAGGCAGTGGTCTCGGTAGCTTAGTTTATAAAGCGTCTGGTGTACTTATCCAGAGGGACGCAGGTTCAAGCCCTGCCTGAGGCCGAAATTTTCCTTTACTAGAAAATTCATATTTTTGTGACCAAGTGCTATCGTTCCAGGTGACATTATGCTTGTTGGTATTTTCATTAAATGATGTTCACGCCAAACCGTCAGCAGTGGCAGCATCTGATGATAACATCCATCCCGATGATCGAAATAGTTATTCGAGCAGTTCTTTAAGTGTACACTCAGAAAGAGGTAGAGACCCGCTAATAGACCATGTACCATGACTGATTCAAAATAGTAGAAGTTTCGGAAATAGCAGCAAAGATAAATTTTATTTTTGAAAAATAAAGTTTTATGGACACAAAATCTATTTTACATTGACATTTGTACTTACTATCTTCCTTATTAGTGGAACTAGACTAGTGGTCTCAAGTGCGACTGCTACGTTAGAGGTTCTGGGTTCAATTCCCGGGTCAAGAAAAGTGTTGTTGAGATTTTCATAAAATTATCAGTCTGCTCGGAGTCGGCACGGAGGTGGTATGTTGTGTGCTCCTAACTGCCTTATTGGTCCAGGGAGACTGCTACGCTAGAGGTTCTGGGTTGGATTCCCGGGTCGAGCATTGTCATAAAATTATACCTATCGTCCCACGGGTGAACCTAGAATGAGTTATAGTTTGATGCACAATTTGTAAAAATGTTTTTTTTTTTATTGAAATTGCCGCCTTAGGAGTAAACAATATTCTAAATAAATTCCTTCTCCATTCATTAGTCTAGTGGTCCCAAGTACGATTGCTATGCTGGAGGTACTAGGTTCGATTCCCAGGTCGAGCAAAGTGTTATTGAGTTTTTCTATGAGAAGCAGCTCGGAGTCTGGATTTGTTCCCAGTTAATGGCAATAGGCTCGCCCCCTATTACATGGGACCTAAGCATATCGGCGAAGCGTGTACTTACATATAGAACGTAGATACTATATGTACACCCCAAGGGTTAGCTCTTAGTATGTAAATAAATTCCCCAACATATAGCTAGGTAGTTCCAGGTAAGGGCTTCCTAAAGTTAACATCAATCTTGTAAATTTAAGGTTAAGCATAGGGGAGGAGGGTTAGGCAGAGGTGTACTAAGGTACACCCACATTTAGCCGATTTCAGGTCACATGTAATAAGGGCTGAGCCTATTACCATTTACCGGGCACAAATCCTGACTCCGAGCTGCTTCTGAGAATTTCATAGAAAAACCCAATAACACTCGACCTGAGGATCGAACCCAGGACCTCTAGCGGAGCAGTCGCTCTTAGGACCACTAGACCAATGAGGCAGTCAGCTGTTGTCAAATTATGTACCATACATTATCACGGTAAGATTTAAGTTATTTCGGTAAGATATTTCTTGAGCTCATACACACATACATACACACACACACACACACACACACACACACACATACACTCACGCGATGAGTGAGCAAAATGATTTCCCAAATTACAGATCACCCCATCCAATACTATATCTGAGATTTAAATGTGAAAACTCAAGCGAGAGAATGTTTATTTTAGAAAATTGGAAAAGCGGCTTAGCATGCTTGTAATAGGAAATTATTTGTGTTGATAACTCGCGGCTTCTGTTGTGGTCACTACTATTTGCTAATGGACAAAAAAACTTAAATACGAGTACTTTTAAGACCTGCTCCAGATGGCAATGGATGCTCTTATAAAATAATCGTCATCATCATTATAATCCTACACATTCCCCTATGCTGGTGTTTAGGATGATGATGGTAATAACGCCGAACAAGTTTCAATGAAGTAGTTTATTTCGTATTTTTAAATCCGTTTATTATAAAATCGTATCATGTACAAAAAAGGGTGCAACGTAATTCCTTTTGAAATTCGAATGAATATGTGTCAAGTAGCCGCTTGACACTTAACCCGTTTGACAACGCAACTGTCAACCATAGATATGCAACGGTGCTGCGTGATGCTCTCTGGATCAGTTTCCTTTTGCAACGATAGCTGGCGCTGCGCGTGAACAGCTGGGCATAGATCTTTTCTCAAAGTGAGAGGCATAACGCTATAGTATATTTCCCTAGCCTACTGCGGACCGGCAGACCACTTGAACTTCATCATCATCAGCCTTTATTATTAGTCCACTATTGGACGTAGACCTCTAATTGTGTGCGCCATTTCACTTACGATATTAAATTATTATTTTTTTGAATAAGCTTACTAGTAATGTGTGACCCACATTGCTAGTAAGCTTTTTAAAAAATAAAAAATATCTTGCTAACCCCTCGTGCTAAGCTAAATGCTTGTGTTACGAGTGGGTTCAAGTCGGTAGTGCAATGGGTGGGGTTCGAACCGGCAACCACAATCGTAAGTCAGACGCCCTAGCCATTAGGCTACCGCCGCTTAAATGCAAAATTGAATGTTTATGTCGGTACAGACAGAATTACCCTTCGGGGAATACAGGCGTGATGGTATGTTATGTTTAAAAAATACTTAACTTCACGGTTTATTGTTGACTAGCTTTCCGCCCACGGCATCGCCCGCGTGGTTTCTCGGCTTTTCTGCATTTAATTCTTTCCCGTTTTTACAACATTTTTTATTTATGCTCCGCTCCTATTGGTCTTAGCGTGATGATATATAGCCTATAGCCTTCCCGATAAATGGGCTATCAAAGAATTTTTCAAATCGGACCCATAGTTCCTGAGATTAGCGCGTTCAAGTAAACAAACAACCAAATAAACAAACTCTTCAGCTTTATAATATTAAGTATAAATTTAGTACCCTTAAAACTTGTAACTAAGTACTTAATATATTATTTTTATTGGCTCTATAAAATGATGATTTTATTCCGGTTGATATTCAGGTATCTGGCAAAATAAATGTTATTTAATTAAACCTTTATGCTTTAGTAGATTCTACATTTACCTATCAAAGATTACTGACTAACTCATACAATATTCATGCCACTCACTCGAGAAACCAGCTCCTAGTAGGGGCGTTAGAATTGATTCGACATAGTAATGCCCTCAACAGACTCTCCATCACGCTCGAAGCCATCTCCGCATAATTTTCTCGGATGTTTCTCGAATAAATAAAATCAAAATCAGATTTCTGCGTCAAGAAATCTTTGGCAATAAAAATTAACTTGGTAGGTAGTCGTTATGACTCGTGGATGATGGAAAATTGATCAGAAACTAATGAATAGATACAATTTTCAGTTTATATTCACTTGACATTATTTTGGTAGTCAAAAGGAAAAACCACGTTCAGAATAGAATAGGTACCGTTCCAAAACGTGCATAGTTGATGTGGGCGTCGAAATTGTGTGCTTGAAGTGGCGATGGGCTGGCCACGTCAGTCGCATGCAACCGGATAGATGGGCGAGGCTAGCTACCGAGTGGAAACCTCGTCATACTATACGCAGGCCACGTCGGCCGAGGAAACATTGGCGAGATGATCTCGAGCAGTTCTACAAACGTGGTATAAGGAAGCCCAGGATAGACAATCCTGGACAAAGTTAGGGGAGGCCTTTGCCCAGCAGTGGGTCACACAAGAGGATACATAAAAAAGTACATGATTTAATCTATATACAGGGTGATTCTACACCTTGTACTCAATTACGTTTCCTATTAAACCCATTACTTAGGTATACGTGAAAAAAAAAAGAATCCAAAGGTTTCAGCGAAAGAATCATCCTAACACCTTGAGGCCGTTGCCTTCTGTATCAAGCCCTTGATTCAGTCATTTAACGAGAGCCTCGTTGGACGTCGATCAAGGCTCTTGGCCCTTAGACCGTTGGTTGATACAAAAATGTATTATAAAATTATTGTTTTTCATTCACAAAATTTAAAAACGCTAAGCTAAAGTTAGACAAGTTTGAAATTGCCACATTGTCATATCATCATATAAGATGTATAATAATGTACGAAATCTATGGAGATTAACAGATACCATAATTATGAGTGATTAACTAAACCCAGGCTCGGTTTAATCAAGATGAAGTGAGCATGTGCGTTAAGTTCACTTTAGACAACCCCATCAGTTTCCTGTAGCCTACACGGGTAGGTATTACACAACCAAATATTAACAAGTAAATAAGTAGTATAAGTACAGTAAAAATAGTATGTAGCGGCATCTAGCGCGCTATATAACAACTAAGTCGAGCAAATCCCGAATCGCTCAAGTGGAGTTTACCGCGCGACTCACATATTATATACAACCGCCTGATATCAACCGTCGTCGGGCCGTAGCCCGCCAGACAAGAACACCTGCCTGGTTAGAGGATCTTCCCTTTGGTTGGAGGGGCAACACGTCTCGCCTCTCTACAAGTATATATAGGTATATTTATAGTGTTATGTACGTTTTTATCTATTTTTCTATGTATTCTTATACATGGAAATATGACAAATAGAAAGAATTTAATAAGGAAAGTGATGATCTCTCTTTTCTATGGGTCCGTATACAACAAAGAGGTCAAACTATATCTGATAATCTACTCAAATGATAGAAATAAGACGTACCCCAGTGTATTGATGGGCTAATTTTGGAAAGCTTTTCAACAATAATAGTTGTTCTTTGCGCCAACCTCTAAAAAGTTGACAAACTAACTTTTTCGAATCTGTGTTATTTATACATATACTTACTGTTCACGCATCACAACACTAGTCGGAGGGGTGCGTCGCGAGAGGCGCAGACACCGACGCGGACCGAACGCTCGCCCACTTCGCTCTAATCGCCAGCCGCGCGAGCACGTCTGACCGTTCTCTAGGCTATACCTACCTACCTCTTGTCGAACCAAATTCATGTACAATTTATTCTTGTTTTACACCAATTACATTTTAAAGTTTAACAAGTTGTTTGTTTGGAGAGTTCCCAACACTTACCCTTACACGCTTGTTTTTATTTTATTATTTTAAATGTGCGTATTAATAATTAATTATCACGCGCTTAAACGATGAAGGAAAACATCGTGAGGAAACCTGCATGCCTGAGAGATTTTCTTGACGGCGTGTGAAGTCTGCCAACCCGCAGTAGGCTAGCGTGGTGGACTATAGCCTAATCCCTCTCGTACTGAGAGGAGACCCGTGCCCAGCAGTGGGACAATGTAATGGGTTGATGATGAGTATGAAATGTACGGTCACCAGCAGATCAGGTTACCACAAAATGTCAATTTTTCTCAGTAGATTTTGAACTTAATTATCAAAATTTTAAGATTTAAAATCATTTGGAGAAATTTGTCAGTTTTGTATCCTTATGTGCTGGCGACTGTATCACAGATCTTCTACGGTTTCATATCTGTAAACGTAAACTTTTGCATATCGAAGGATTAATTCCAAAATTTATGACACAAACCATTATTCATTTTCAACGGAGACGTGATAAATCGAGAAAAATTCCAACAATAGAAATCTCATCTGTCAAACTGGTTTGTTACAAAAGGATTATTGGCGAGCGTTGGCAAAAGTTGTTTTGGTCCAATTACGTGTGATAGCATTCTCATACTTCAAGTATGGTTATTGAATATTTTTTTTACATCTGAGTAATTAACATCATCTGTACCTTTACTGCTTGGTATACCCAAGCTTTTCTCACTTTTTTAGGAATCCTCACTGATTTGTAAAGCTTACAATAACTTATTACAATGCAAAGATATGTTTAATTTGTGTATAAATAAAAAAACCTAATTGGTCTAGTAGTCATAAACGCGACTTCGGAGTTTCAATTTATAAGTTCGAGCAAAGTATTTTTAGGCTATAACATTCACAGTCGCAGGTTGGACTTTTGATGTATGCCGGATTAATGTCGATAGGCTCACCCTTTATTATATTTTTTTATGGGTTAACTGCAAGCGAGCAGGTGAGCCACTGTATGTTAAGTAGTCATCGCCGCCCATGGACATCTGCAATACCAAAGGAGTTCCCGATGCGTTGCCGAGCCTATTAAGAAAAAGTAAGTGGAAGGAGAAACGGAGAAGGAACTGAGTGAGGAATTGGGCCTCCGGCGCTCTAAAATCCCCTTTTAAAGAGGATCTAAAACATAAGTTAGCCAGAGGTAGGTATATTGTACATCAATATCTTATATTATATCTTATCTTCTTCTTATTCTACAACCTGCTGCCATCTAATGCTGTATGTTGTACATAGGTCTTTTCCAGCCAACGACAATCATCGTCTCATCTCAATTTTTGCCTACTGACACTTCTACGCCCGATTCGTGGTCTCCATTGTAGGAATTTGGGTCTCCACCTTTGGGTATCATCTCTCTGGCATCTATGAACTTATTAATGTCTTCCTCTGGTATAAGCAAAATCAGTCAATTAAAATTTACCCATTGCCGGGACACAGGCCTCCTCTCGGTGAGATGGACCGTGGGCCGTAATCCACCACGTTGGCCCAGTGCGGGTTAGAAGATGTCACATGTCTTCGAATTTTTATCACCGTTTTGGGAGCAGTAGTGTTTCACAAAGTAAAGCAGCTGCCTGGGTTCGAACCTACGACCAACTACTCGCAAAATCGCGGCCGTTACCACGGCTTTAAACGATAGCATCTACAAATAAATTAACGTCTATCAGTACACGTAATATGGAAAATTTCTGGCACTTAGTTTACTGCAAAACTGTCAACTGGCGACGACAAAATCCTTGGGCGGAATGTTCTCGAACTTTCTGATTCTTTTGAATTTTTTTCTACCGCAACAACATTCCGTACGCCTTTGCATAGGAAGTTCACCCGTGGAAATCCACGGTAATCTGGAGACAGAACTTTTTTCTAAACCTTTTTTGTGGAAGAGAGTTTAAAATTGTTTGTAGCTTAACCAAGATTTATTTATGTACCATACCATCACGCTTGTATCCCCTGAAGGGTTAGGCAGAAGTATATTAATGTACAGTTGTACACCCACGGTTCGCCGTTAGATGTAGGTCCGATATAATAGGGGACGAGCCATTAACCGGACACAATTCCAAACTATATTAACAACGATAATTACATATTACGTAATACCGCTTGGATTCGAACTCGAGACCTTTGACATGGCAGTCCTATGGTCATATCACAAGGCTATCAATGCGTACATTGTGTAGTTAGACCATAATTAACTGGTGAGTTCAAATAATAACTACACAAAGCTAACTCTCACTGTTTCAACTGAAACATTTAACACAGACGGGAGACCCCCAGCGAACGGATGTTCCTTCCATTTCCGTTACAAGAATACCGCCAACACAAATAGCCCGGTAATGAACTCTCTCAAGTTTTATTACATTTAACGAAGTGACAAAGCGGTGATGATGCATTTGAATGCATGGAATTCATATTACATACTTCCGTAGAAATTATATAAATGTACTAGCTTTCCGCCCACGGCTTCGCCTGCGTGGACTATACGTTTCTTTTTTTTTCGGGATAATATGTAGCCTATGTCACTCAGGAATAATGTAGCTTTCTATTGGTGAAAGAATTTTCAAATTCGGTTCAGTAGATCAGTAGAGATTACCCCCTACAGCGTCAGAAACTCACAACGTCACAAACTTTACCTCTTTATAATATTAGTATAGATACAAAGGTATAGATAGAATATATTATGAAGAGTGGAGCCATAGAGTTATTTAAACACTCACAAACAATAACTTTTGTAATAGAACAAAAGTTGTTGTTTTACAAAACATAATACATATACCTCAAGATGTAGGTTGTTCTATTCAACCCATCCAACAAATTTAAATTCCCCCGTCGTCGCGGCCTGAATGTTTTACAAATAATCCTGTATATATAATACAGGAATCTTCATCATCATAATATAGCCTATTGTTTTTATGGGATAACTCTGCAAATTACCAGGTAAGTAAGAAGTCATCACCGCCCATGGACATCAGAAAAACCAAAGGAGATGCAGATGCGTTGCCAAGCCAAGGAAGAGGGGGGGGGGGGAAGGAGCTGAAGAAAACATTGGGCCTCCAGCGCTCCACACTCAAACGAAACGAGCAGGCCAGCTACCTGATGGTAAGTAGTCATCGCCACCCATGGACATTTGCAAAACCTAAGGAGATGCAGATGCGTTACCGAGCCTATTTAAGCAAAAGGGAGGGGAAGGAGAAAAGGTGAAGGAAGTGACTGAGGGAGAAATTGGGCCTCCGGCGCTCCACACTCACCGTACGAAACGCAACAGTATGCATACTAGTACTTGACGTCGATATTCTGTGGGAGGGTAGTACTTCCCCGGTCGTGCGACCCATTCATGCTGGCATGTAGACAGCAAGCACTACTACTACTAAATAATAATATATAGAATAGTTCCTAATATATAGGAAGGCTACATCATTATTGTATCTTAAACAATCATTAGATAAATACATATTTTCCTCTAACACCAACCAGATGGAAATATAATATAATACCCTACACATCCATCAGCCCTGTACAGTCTGTGATATTGTTAGCGCGGTTGAGGCGAGGAAACGCGGCGCGCGCGCTTCCGCCGCGCCGCTTCCGTGACGTCAACCCGTCTGCCTGATTCGCTTCAATGGCTTCATTTACACCGAAACAAATAAAGATAAAACGGATGTTGTGTTTCAACTGTTATTAGAGGTACAGTCATCATCAAATATATCGGAGCAAACAGACTGCTCATAATTATCTGAGCAACTAGGGAATTTAAACTTTATCTCAACGGGCAGATGCCGTGTGTAGTGTTCATTCTAAAACATCCTTTCTGTCGGTGAGATATGGTTTAATTTCTCTACTTGCTCAGATAATTATGAACAGTCTGTTTGCTCCAATATATTTGATGGTTACTGTACCATTTAATTGAGGCTTATGGAGAAGAACTTACAAAAATCTTAGCTTAGTACACTAAGAATATACACAATAAGTATATAGGCTACTTACTACATAGCCATCATCACTGCTTTATTTATAAAAGATAAATAACAGACTTTCCACTGTTGTTGTTTGTGTTGAAAACTTTAAAATACGTACTGAATAGGTACTCAATTTTTATTTGGTACTGGGAATGCTTTATGGTATGAAGTACCACCTACTTTAAAAGCATATAAATCAACAATGAGTGACTCTGACAAATAAGTATAACATAAATCTAACAGATGTAGGTATTTTTCAAAGCATTTTGTCAGCGCCTCTGTCTGAAGCAGCCATTCTAGTTTATAAAATAGCTGATAAAATTAGATAAGTATGATTATGTTTAGGTTACGATGGGGGTGACATGGTCTGTTATGTGACTGCAAGCCCTTAAATAAAATAAGATAAAAAAAAAATACAATGAGTGACCGTTTTGTAGCAGATGAAAAAATAACCGTGAATTGAAAAGAAAGATCTTCGCCTCTCTGTACCATTACACAACGGTGTAACAGAACACCCATTCCATATCCCGCCGGTAAGCAAACAGTTAGCTTGTTGACGTCTAAAAATGTGTATGCAAACCAATTTTGACCTTACTGCCATCAATATAAGGTGGACCAGCTATTTACTTAAAACTTTTACACTGTGAATTATAAATTTGTATTTGCAAGCGTAAATTTTGATTTGTGCCAAATATAAATCCGTGTCGCCCGCTGGCTTCGAATTTCAGAGTGAAATTACTATTATACAGAATTCGAGATAGACATGAGAATGGATATCATAGTTATCAATAAAACTCTTGTGTCATTCTCATTGGGTTACATTATTTGGTTATTTGAGAATTTATTAATGAAACGACTGACAACATAATTTTGTATGATTTTTTGTGACAATTATTTTTTGTATTGTATTTTCCCCACAAAGATCAGGTATAGTTATGCTCCTTCTGATGTACACAACACACAGTTAAAAATATGTTTTAGAATCCATAATAGTGGGCAAGCCTATTACCATTTATCTAGAATAAAAACCAAATCCCAATATATTGAGGATATTATAGAAAATAACACGTTTTGATACTATCTGAGAATTAGAACCAGCACCTTACGCGACTGATAAGGCTCGATAAGGATGTGAAGCTCTTTCGAGAAAGAAAAAAAAACGGCGAATTAATGAAACGGTCAATATTATGTATGTATAGTAAAACTTCGACGAAAGCAGAACTTTCAAAAGTCATATCTTTTTGTATTGTAAAGTCACCTCAAAGACGTACATAAAAAATGTGAGGCAAATTTCGACTAAGCGGGTGGGACTCGCGGTGGCTCAGCGGTCATAGCGTCTGGTGTACTTAATAGAAGACACAGGTTCGAATCTTGCCTGCGATCGTATGTTTCCTTCACTAAAATAACTTAATTTCATAAAAGTCATATCAAAATCAAACAATTCCCAATTATAAACATTCACAGATAACGAGTAGCAACCTTAAAAGTATTAATGACAACGACAATTATTCACAAAAAAAACACACTTTTCATTTTGTTTGCCAACATGGCGAGTGAGTGTTATCACTCTTCTCAGAGCATTACACACGTGAAAAATTTGTTACAAAATCACAGTACAGTGCTATGTTTTTCTTTGCTGATGAATGATGGTCATAACAGGTGATAAATTTACATTACACCTACTGCGTCATTGGTCTAATGGTCCTACGCGACTGCTATCCACTAGAGGTCTGCGATTCGATTCCTACGTCAAGCAAAGCGATATTAGGGTGTTACCACACCAATCGATCAATCGTCGATCGATACAATCGATCGATGGTAGAATGGATTAGTCGACGTCGATCGATAGTTTCTACCATACCAATCGATCGATAGTCGATAGATGCCATCGATCGATGGTAGAATGGAATTGTGAATACATTCCGAAACAAAACTGATGGAATATAGCCGGGGTCAATCGATCTACGTCGACCGATGCTGTCGACCGATGCGATCGACCGGCAATCGATCGATTGGTTAGTCGACCGGTATCCGTCAATCAATTAAAGCTACCACACCAATCGATCAACGTCGACCGATGTCGATCGATGATATCGATCGGCGATCGATCGATTGGTGTGGTAACACCCTTACGTTTTACTATTCAGTTCTGGATTCGTGCCCGGTAAATGGTAATAGGTTATTACATGGGACCTAAACATACCGACGTATAGCTGAACTTAAAAAAAGATCATGATTATCCCAGTTTGATTTGGTGTTTCTTAGTTATGAAATATCGGCGCCATTTATTTCTAAAAGATTAAAATGTTTATTTGTAAACATGTCTTGAAAATATAGAAATTCAATATCATGCGGTTGTTACCATTAAGACAAGTACGAGTATTATAGGAATAACAATATCAAAAGCCCACAAGAAGTACAGTAATGTTAGAATTCGAAATCAAACGAAAAGAATACTGAGTAATTTCATTTCACCGAAACAGGATTGAAGGAAAATACGCTTTAAATTAAAATTCCTTTGCTGGATTACAATTCGGAACAAAAAAATGGGCGCCTACAAATATGAGGGCAAATATTTTAATCCGACTCAACTGAGGTGAGAGTAAAACCGCTTTACGTTTTTCATAATAATAGCCTTAAGTCGGGTTCAGACGTGAAGAGTACAGTTGACAATTCGCAAGCAGCGCAGTTATTTAAATGAAATGTCGTGAAAATTGCTGCTATTTGTCTTTTTCTTATCTTTTAGATTCCTTTATAAAATAAACAGGGAGTGTCATCGTGTTTTCGCAATTACTTTATATTTATTTACTTTTAAAGAACCTTTGGAATGATTACTGGCATAAAAAATAAGACAGGCATATTAAATCGTGTAGTAACATACATAATTGCTTGCGTTATAAATTAATTCGTTTACTCACGAATAATACTACGCGTACCTAAGATTTTTTTGGTAAAAGCCGACTCACATAACTTTACAAGTTTAATAAAATTAAACTTAGGCCCAAATTTACGAAGATGGAATTCGAAAATAAATAAGCAGTCAAACTCAAACCAAGACTAATCTTTTTTTACGTTGCCATAACCTATTCTAGAATTAAAATCGCTATTCGCTACTAAATCAATATCCGGCAATTTTCATTGATCTAATTCCATTTTTTCCGGAATAATAGTAGGTACAATATGGCGTCCGATTTCAGCGGATAATAATCGTAACTCTCGTGAATAGGAGACTTAGGTGAAATCGGGCCTAAGGAATAAAAATAGCTTTTACCAAAAACTTTTATTAAGTAAAAGAGTTACTTTTACTATAAATATCGGAGGAAATGACTTCTTTATGTTACTTCAATATATGCCAGTATTATTAACAAACGGTGTCACACTCATTTTCACTGACATAAACACACTATCACCCCTAAATTCCCCGAAGGGTTAGGCACAGGTGTACTAAATGTACACCCACAGTTCGCCGGTATGTTTAGGTTCCATGTAATAGGGGAGAGCCTATTTCCTTTTACCGGGCACATATCGAAACTCCGAGCTTCTACTGAGAATTGCATAGAAATAGACAGACTCTATAACACTTTTCTCGACCTGGGAACCGAACCCAAAATCTCTAGCGTACACTGGTATGCTGGGAGTTTTGCTTAGGACTTAGGACTTGGATCCAGGACGTGGACTTAGGACGTGCTTAGGACCAATGGCGTACAAGGCAGTTGGTACTCATTTCACTTATTTTTAATTATTTTTAGTAAAATCAATCTTCTCTGACATCGTGTAAGCCCACCAGAAAACGGCTCCAATTTAAATTTCGAACGTAATTCGCGAACTCGTCCCATTTACACCACAAAGAATTCACATTACAATGCTTTTTTTTAATTTTACGTTCGAAGTGATTTGATTCGCCCGCAAATTCAGGAAACAGATTAAACGAAATTAATTTTTATTTTATTGTTATTTTTATTGAGTAAAGATTGAAAAAATATTTGCTTTTATCAGGAAAAGAAAGAAAATAGCGATAGAAAGTTATTGTGGTATCGAGCGTTGAAACTGATTACGGAAAATTGGTTGCGCCAAATGTTAGTTAGAAAAAATGCAAGCTATAAAAATTCTCGGTTTCAAATTAACTTATATATTTATTGACAGCCTCATTAGTCTAGTGGTCCTAACCGCGACTGCTACGCTAGAGGTTCTGGGTTCGATCCGGTCGAGCAGTGTTATTGGGTTTTTCTATTAAATTCTCAGTAGCTGCTCGGAGTCTGGATTTGTGGCCGGTTAATGGCAATAGGCTCGACCCTTATTAGAAACCAGTAAATCATTAATATAATCAATAATTCCGCCCGCCTCCTATTACATGGAACCTTAACATACCGGTGGAGTGTGGGTGTACATTAGTACACCTCTGCGTAACCCTTTGGGGAATACAGGCGTGATGGTATGTTATATATTTATTACACACGTAAGGCTACTTACTGTAGGTATACTATGTAGTAGGTTTTTGTAATGTTAATATATTTTTGTAGTGATATCTTTAGGCAATATTTTTTATATGTTAAATTCAATATAAAATTTACACGCCGTTTAGATACAGCTTTATCATGTGTGTATAGGTTAATACCTACCTACCTACACACATAATCGTTATTTATCATTTAATGATAATTCATTACCTTTGCTTTTGCTTTTTTTGCCTGATGTCCTAGATACAAGCCCCGGCTTAGTTTAGGCATCAGTCTCCCACAAATTATTTTATTGTGTGGCTAAAAATTGATGTAAACCTCTGTAAAATAATTTGTGGAAGAGAAATAAAATATCTTTATTTATTATTTATTTATTAAATGATAAATAACAATTATTATATTCTGTGACGCGTCGTCGCTAGGACGAGTTAGGACATCTTTGGCTAGCGGGAAGTTCGTGCTGCAAAATCACTTTGTAAACTTTATAGGCACTTATATCTTGCAGTGTTACAACATTGGATTTAGTTAGTAAGGCCGCTCTGTCGCATTGGATCATAGATCTGTAATGATAGTGTAGGTAAGATTGTTATATATAAATAAATATAAATAAATAAATAAACATGTACGCACGGCTACACATCAAGATATACAAAACCAGTTTACGCTGGCCTCTAATTTTAAATGACGCTTATACAATGCGAGGTCAGCTTAAACTGGTTTTGTATAGGTTGACCTGTAGCCGTGTGTACATAACGCTTAGGGATCATAACATGAACTTTATAATAAAATTGTTTCCTAAAAAAATAAAGAAAGTAAAAAAAAAATACATGTAAAAAAAATACAAATGCTGTATTTGCTAACGTTAAAATGTTTGCAAATCAAAGTTATAAGGAAAAATTAATTAAAAGGATTCCTTTGACATCTACAATGCAATTGTACCTACATGAGTAATCCTACAAATATTTCCACGTTGGCTGTTATTTGACCCACCCTAGGTGGGACGGCGGTGTCTCGGTGGATCAGGTAACAGCTATAACCCACTGTTATTGGACTTAAATTTACCTTGTTTATTTTGCTAAATAGTAGGTACTCCGAACAACGGAAAATTCAATGGTCTTAACGCGAGCGTTCATGTGACGGCTCAATGAACAAACGTATGAAAGTGATTCGATTACTTGAATTCGTGCAGTCTGTAGCTTTAAGTTGATTGCGTTTTGTGCTTTGAAATGTATCTGATTAAGACATAGGTACTGTTTAAAAAGTTTATGAGCATTGTTTAGCGACATCTATCTCGCTGCCGAGTAAAGTAGGTATTCAGTGACATAATTAATTTATAATATATTTTTTTATTCATATTTTTTTTTTAATAAAAGCTTACTAGCAATGTGGGTCACACATTGCTAGTATTCTTGTTAACCCCTCGTGCTAAGCTAAATGCTTGTGTTACGAGTGGGTTCACGTCGGTAGTGAAATGGGTGGGGTTCGAACCGGCAACCATATGATCGCAAGTTCGACGCCCTAGCCATTAGGCTAAAGACGCTTATAATCAAACAATTGACCAATCATGAAGCGAATCCTGTACCTATTGCTCCAACAACAGTCCTTGAAATATACTATATATTAATAGAGAGAGAAGAGTGTGAGATTTGGCATAATTAAAGTTAAATAGAGAACATAAATTACATAGACAAGGCGTGCAGAAAAATTGCGGTCGAATTTCGACTATCAGGCGACCACTAGTACCCATAGTAGTTCGACACATTATTTTATTGTATATTTTGAACCCAGTGTAAATACATACTGTGAACGTGTCTACATTAAATGTGAACATGCTACGTCTGTATGATTCGAGACGTCGCACTTATCGTGTTTGGGATCAAACGTATACGTTCGTTCTGAACGTGCGAAGTGCGATACTTACATTCTCAGATTAAGTACATTTTACATTTTCTTGACTTTTTTGAAAGAAAAAAAGGTCGCGATTGTGATACAATATGGTAAACTTGTGGGTTGGCCGCAGTACTTACTATCCCGGTTATCCCGCAGTATAGATTTGTTATGGTAGGGCAACGCTGTTCGCAGTATGAATAGTCCGGCTTGACAGGGGAAGTACCACACTCTCGCAGGAGACCGACGTCCAAGTAGTAGCGTTTTGCCACTGCCTCCCACAATCCTCTTCCTTCTCCTTTTTTCCTTCCCATCCCTTTCCCTAAATAGGCTCGGCAATACATCTGAAACTCCTTTGGTTTTCCAGATGTCCATGGGCGGCGATGACTACTTATCATCAGGTAGCTGGCCTGCTCGTTTGCCAAGTTATCCCATAAAAAAAAGAATCAATGACACGCGTGCTATTCGTGGCACGTGATAAAGTAGACTTAAGAATTTAGGTAATTGCCTAATCGAAACAATTATTTTTCCGCCTGTCAGTAGCAAGTTAATTGGACGGACTGAGGAAAAATTTGGGATTGCACGACCGGAATTACGATGAAAATTGTTACTGTTTTTTTTTTCTATCATTTTTTTTATAGTAACAAATGGCACGTAGATCTAATAAAAAGGTTCGCCAAACCTGGCCGAGAGACTTGAAGGAGTGCTTACATAAGGACCCATTCTGACATCGCACAAGATGACGTATATGTAATTGTGTGTTGTACACGGCTAGGCGTAGTTTTAGCCGGCCTCACTTCTTTGTTTGCAAAGTTCCATCTTAAATGTTTAATTGATCGGAGCCTTTTACAAAAAAAAAAAAACAGTCTACGTAATAGGTAACTACCTATATTAAAAGAGTAATCTCCAAACGGAACAAGAAATACGCGCGAAAATGTTGCAAATGTATTGTTTTTTCACCTCTCGGGCACGAGTTCGCGTCGTGAGGGATAGAGACAGCGACAACAGAGTAACATTGTTGCGTTCGCGAGGGACACTCCTTCATTCGGCTGGTTGGCAGAGTTTAATTTCAAATTAACAGGGGTGGTAATCTCTTTGAGCTATTCACACTCGTTGGCTTTTTGAACGTGTGGTTTGAGGTAAAACGTAGATGTATTTAAATAGCCTTGTTTGTATACCTTCTCAGAGAAGCTGTGTCTCTATCAAAAACGAATTGTTTTTTTAGCTTCGCGCCGCTATTTGACACCAATGTGTATCGTTCTAGTTTTCCTTTGGTTGTTAGTTTTTTTTGGTTGTTTCTAACATAGGTACTATCACGACGGTATTCCCCGAAGGGTTATGCAGAGTTGTACATCCAATGTTGCTAGTATGTTTAGGCCCCGTTTAACGGGGAGTTAGCCTAGTGCCATTAACTGGGCACAAATCCAGATTGTGAGCTGCTGCTGAGGATTTCATAGAAAAATCTGGGAATCGAACCCAAGAACCTCTAGCGTAGCAGTTGCCCTTAGGAACACTAGACTCATAAGGCAGTCTTACATACAAATCGTCGTATGCGAATAAATTAGATTTAATTGATATCTAAAGTTGATCGAAAGGTGGAATCAAAACTGGACCGAAAATATATTTTGAACCTTTTTAAGTACAGCACATCTGGTGAAACTGTAAAATTTTTCCAAATGATTTGATACCTTAAAATGTTGTAGAATAAGTATAAAATCGAATGAGAAAATTTGACATTTCGTGGTAACCTGATGTGCTCGCCACCGTACCTACATAATTTCCCTCCAAATGACACATGTATATAAGTACATACATTCACACCAAAATCTAATTACTTCTGAACGTTAACTTTCCATGAAGGGTGAGATTTCCGTATCACGATTTATAACTTTGTCATTATGAATAATTTATGTCCCTAGCTTCGCAAGTAAGCATGCTTATTGAGATTTCTTGACACGTAGAGCACGCGTGTCACAACATTTTGTAGCAGGTGTGAACATTTTCAATCGTCTTAAGGCTTGAGCGTCAGGCATGGGGTAAAAAATATTTATTTTCTTGGTTTTTCGCTAATTATTCCACTACAACGCATTATAGGTACACGCCAGTAGAAATTGCGACTTCAACAATAACTGATTCACAATTAGGTGTTAAAAATTTTGCTTAAAAATCACTTTTGTAGGAGATTTAGGTGTAAATTGTCATTTTTGGCCGAATCATCTTACACCAAAATCTTCGACGATAAAGATTTTTGAGCATTAGTAAACCTTACGCTCACATTTGTATTTGTGAAGGTCTAACATAAAATGTGATGTATTTTTTATGAATGCCCGCTCAAAGCCAAGTTTTAGCAAGTAAATTGTTTAAGGCCGGACGTGAAACCGCGCGCAACGGCTTGTAAACAAATATATTTTTACTTCAACGGGGGTCAAGCCACAGGTAAAAACTAGTGTAAAATATAATTCTATTTAGTCTTAGGTAGCGCCTTAATTCGTTCGTCCCAACATCATCAATGTTTGATCAATTTTTACGTGACGCGTACCGGCGCCTATTATTTTCCCATTTGTTTACTTAATCTGTAAAACATTACTCCGAAGAATAACAAATGGTTTTTGCGAAACCGGCTGGTGTAGGCAGATAACAAAGGTTTTTATACGAATAATTTAAGATGGTGCGTTGACAATATTTTGTGTATTATACTGTTTTTTTAGGACATAAATGAAATTAAGTTTTGCGGCTTAGAAAATAGAGAAAAGAGGAAAAGTAGTATTTAATTATCACTTTCACATTTGCATGAATCGCATTTCAGATAGAACATACTTACCAATACACGGTGGAGCTGATAATCCCAATCCTCAATCGAAATCCCATGAATCAGAATGAAATAAGTAATATTAATAATATGTGTAAGTAAGAGTTACTACGAGGTCTGTTTGTTTGTTATGTTGTCTTAAGCCAATTTAGATCAAGTTTGGTACAAGGTTTAGGTTTGCAAATCCGTTGGGATGCAAGTACATCCGCCTTCAACAGCTAGTATGACAATAAGTGCATGGAAAGTAGTTTTTTTAACCTAAAAAAAACTAGTATAAGAATTAGAAAATAATAAATAAAAATTACATAGGTCCACTCCAATACCATTACATACTATAAATATAAAAAATCTAGGTAACTATCTCTCTGTCTGTTTGTTACATATTGCCGCCTAAACCGCTGAAAAAATGTTGATGAATTTTGGTGATAGAGATAGATTTTACCTTGTATAAGGATGTGGGCTACATCTTGTCTCATAAAGTAGCCAGAGCTTGTATTACATAATTGTGTAAGAGTAAAATCTCTTAATTCACAACTTCAATATTGACAATAACATCCTCTGACTAAACCGAACTATTTCCCCTAATTACTTCCCCAAACATAAACAACAATGCATCCCCGTTCAACCCCAGGGTCTTAAGTTTCATCTTATCTTGAGCGAAAGATAAACAACTCAACAGTTAGCTAAAAGCCTTGAGGCTAAATTTAGAGCCACATTTATTAGAATATATTTAGAAGCAACGTTGTACTGCGCCTATATTTTTGTGTACTTTTCGGTAACCTTTAGAAGGGGTTTAGGCGGATGTTATTTGGATGACTTTTGCCAGTATTTATAAATCAGCGTATTAAGAACATCTAACTTAGCAGTTCTGATATAATAATAATATTTATTTATTTATTGACTCAACTGTTTACAAATAGGGTTGAAGCCTTAAGCCCCTGCGTTATAGGAGCTAGGCTATTTCGTTTCATATTCCTATGAAATTCTCAGTAGCGGTTAGAAGTTTTGATTTGTGCCCGGTTAATGGCAATAGGCTCGCCCTCTATTAAATGGGGCCTAAATATACCGGCAAATTGTTAATATATAACAACTATTCGGTGATAAACGTGAAGCGGCGGTGGCGGTAGCGTAATGGCTAGGGCGTCGGATTTGCGATCACGTGGTTGCCGGTTCGAAACTCACCCATTGCACTACCGACGTGAACCTACTCGTAATACAAGCATTTAGCTTAGTACGAGGGGTATCAAGATAACTATTAATGTGCGACCGACATTGCTCGTAAGCTTTTTAAAAAAAAAGTTGTGATGATATTTTCGATAGCTTCCTACCAATGGTTCTAATCATTAACTTCTTTTTATCTTCTACATTTCAGAAAAGCGTATTTGTTTCACGAACTAATTGGCCCACCAACCGGTGGATCGGCTAGGTCCTCAAAAACATTAGTGGTTTTAAGATACTTACAGTAACTACCCCAATGACATTGAGTACTTAGAGCCAATGAGGCGTTAAAAGATTCATTTATCAGAACAGAGTTGAATGGAGACAGATGTGGTTTGAATTTTATTAAGGTAATTTGTACAAAAATAGCTTTTGTTAGTTTCTTCATATAAATCCAAATATTTTTTTAAATAAAAGATTTATTTCAAAAGGTAGCCTACTGCGTCCTTTAATGTATCCGTGTCCGTCCTATAATTTATCCCTATAACAAAATAACTAAAATTGTTTCAGCGGTTTAGACGTGAAAACGTAACAAACAATCATAAAGACAAATAGTCGAGAGTCACTTTTTCATTTTAATAGTAGTAAAATTATTGGTTCAGAAACGAAACGTAATCGCAGTACAGTTTATCCAGACGCAGCATGTGTGTGCGTTACATAAAAATTAACTAAATACAACATAAATATTACTATTTCTTCCAACAACAAAGGCAAAAGCTCTTTGAAGTGCCTTAATTATGTGCAGTTGAACGAAACTAACTCTTGTACCAACCCCCGCATTAGCGTGTGTAAATAGAGGGTGCATAGTTTCATACACGTGTATGTATTGCTATGTAAACTGTGTTTAGTCTTTGATCCTTTTAATAGTTGGTCTTGAAAAGTTGTAAAATTCACTTGGAGACCACAATTTAGTTAATAAGTTGTTGTTATTATTATCTTTTCTGTATTCAGGTTTTCTCTTCAATTAGGGCTAATTTCTTTCTTTCTTTCCTTTTAAAAATGACATTTCTTTCGAAGTACATATATATACGTATACATATACGTATATATATATATATATACGGTATACGTATACGTATAATAAGTTTCCGTGGCTGTAATTGCAAAATGTTTGGGGATAAAAGTGGAAGGGAGACTCGAGCTAATAATTTTTTGAATTACTGTTTGTCTATATGTCCGCTTATAGCTCAAGATCTACTAGACAAACTTCATATAAAATTTTGCGTACACGTAGATGACCCTGGTTAACATTAAGGTAACTTTATTGTTATTAGGAACTAAGCGATTTTTATCGTCTGTAATTTATAACATAAACAGTTTAAAAACTAGTAAGATTAAACAAATACAAAATGCACTTACGTCTGTAAACGGCATCAGCGTGGACCTGCAAGCAAAGAAAAATTGCAATAAGTATATAGTGCTATAAGTAGATAGTCAAAATAATTATTTTTTATATTAAAGGAAAAATATTCAATATGATTAAAATTCTTGCAAATGTATTAATTAACTTTTGTAAGGAATGTAATGTAAATATACCTATAAAAAGTTTTTCGAAAAGCTCAAAACACAAATGTTTCTGTCAACACTAAGTATCGAAAATATTTTTTGTAAAATAGTGTGATAATGATAATTGTATAAGGACTTGTGCATAAATGCTACCAGAAAAGCTATTGCAGTTATATTAAACCAATTTTATTTGTTATTTAGGTAAAATAAACATTTCTTTCCGTATATAATTATGTACCTATATTGAAAATCATTAATTCCCTAATAGTGTCAAGTTTCATAGCTTTGCGCTAATATCCACTTGTATCTCTTCCACGTGACTTGCTGACCATTGATTTTATTGAATTTCTTACTTCATTTGACTTTGCCTTGAAATAATTCATTATTATCTTGTAATTCCACACGAATGACACTGTTATTCGATTCCCATACGGAACAAATATTTGTATACCCTATGGGTTTTCAACGTTGGTTCTTGTGTATGTGAGAATTTATGTTTATGAACATATTTACAAAACAGAAGAATATCCTAGTGTGAAATAAATAATTCAAAGCATCAAAACCAACTAGTAGCAATTAACAAAACGTAGCCAAACAAAGCAATTAAACCGTAAAAGTTGTTCAGTTGCTTCCGAAAACGATATTGCTGCGGAAAAGAAGTTTTCTCAAGTGGAAAAATACCCCGGGACTGTTCGTAATTGTTAGTTGTTCGACCATTTGTGGGTGTCGGAACATTTTGGCAAAGGTTTGTGAATACGGAACCAAAAGTTTTATTCGACTGATCTGATAAGCGATATTTGTAATATTTGGTAAATCATTTTTATATTACAATTAACAATATTTCAAAATTAACAAAAATACCGTGTCTTTATTTTCCTAGTCCCAAAATATGTTTTTTATTGTTTAATTTGTGAAAAAAAAAAACAAAAATGTGTGCTGATTTCACATATTATACGGTTTAACGGTGATAATGTCTTTGATTTCTTGAAAAATATACACTTACGTCTGTCGAATTTCAAAGTCGAAAATAAATATGAAAATGATTGAATATGGGTATCCTAATTTTCGATCTAGTTTCAATTAAAATTGTAATGGGTGTTGAAAAAAATGAAATACTTATGCAGGGAGTGATCTTGATACCTGAAGGGCTGAAGCGACTGATGTATTTAAATGGAGGGACGGACGGTTCGAAAACATCCACGTCGTTGCTTAACATCAGGCAAGTTGTGTTCAAGCGCAAACGTATACTGTGATAAAAAAAAGTCTAAGAGCCGGCCTATCGAGACCACTGCCTGTCATATCTTATTTCTGTTTCAAAGAACCAAGAACAACAACAAAAATGTGTTTATTGGAAATGTTTCTTCAGATCAACTTGCAAATTTTGCAATTTATCATATATTTTTTCCAAATCTATGTTTAAATGATACGTCATCTCGATTATTGGACTCAGACCTTCTAAAATGAATTACTCGCCCGTTTATTGGTCGCCCGGTTGTTCAAATGCGACCATAATATTTCTGGGTTACTCTCTCAGTGCCCCGATCCCCGAGGCACCCGTACCGGGGGACCCCGATTTATTATCTCTAGTAAAGTTTAAAAAAGCTCTCACATTATTACTAATTGACAAATGTTATTATAAAATTGAAGACTTTTTAAATGATAATTTGATATGAGGGAGAATTTAAAGTATTTTAATTTAATGTAAACTACAAATTAATTATATTAATATTTCTTTTCCATAATTGATAAGTTCATAACTACGCATGCATGTATGTTTCCTGTATAAATATTTGTATGTCAAAATTGTCAAGACATAGCGCACTATTTAGTTCTTAAGATCCATCTATCATATAACCTATGTTTCACAAATCAATTGATTTGATTTGATTATATTTTGGTAAACTCAATTAAAAGTCAGTTTAGCTTAAAAATACCATCAGCAGTACCTAAGTTTTTATTTTACATAATTATCATTTTTATTTTGGTGTCTCTTTAAGCACTATTTATGTCGACCGTAAATTTTGAAAAATAAATAAATTTAAGCCTAAGAGTAACCCAGAAATGTATGTAATGTCTTCAATAGATGGTGCTGACGTCGCCTGAAGACGTAAAATGTGGAAGAGAAATTCGACATCACAGGCCGTGGTCTCGGTAGCTCAGTTGGCAAAGCTTCTGGTGTACTTAACCAGAGAGACGCAGGTTCCGACCCTGTCTGAGATTGATTTTTTCTTTCACTTGAAATTTACTTTAATTAGAAAATTCATATCTTTGTGAACATTTCGCAATATTTAGAGCTAAAAAATAAGTATTATGACACGATTTAATAAATTATGAATTACCATAATTTATTATAATGAAAGATTGAAGATCCGGATCTGTGGCGTTCCTAAGGAAAGACCTACGAGTATGTTCAGCAGAATACGAGTATAGGCAGATGGTGATGATTAACTATTTCATGGACAACTCATCATATTGCCTACGGCATTTCATCTTGTCTGTATCAAAATTTTGTGTCGAAGTATTTCAGACAGCTTGCGGTACCGGTATTTAAAATGTTTTAAATTAAGTTTTTAATTTTGTGATATTAAATTTAATTTAGGCTGCATTTTACCATGTCAGAATAGCTACAGTTACTACTCTTCAGATATAACATCAAAACATAAAACGGAATTTCTATGAAATTTTGGTAGGTATTTTATCATCATCATCATCATCAGCCTATACTCGTCCACTACTGGACGTAGGCCTCCCCTGGTGAACGACACAGAGTCTGATCTTCGGCTTTCCTCATCCAGTCACTGCCAGCTGCCTTCCGCAAGTCGTCACTCCATCTGGCCGGCGGGCGCCCTACACTACGTTTGCCTAGCCGCGATCTCCACTCGAGAACTCGCTTGCGCCAGCGGTATTTTATGCGGATTTGGTAAAATAGGCCTTAACATGCGTAAAGTTACGTGAAATAAAATGCAAAAATATTAGGTAGGTACTGTGGAAGTTACCTATCTAGACTTGGATTTTTAAAAAGAAATTCGTAGTAATACAGTGAATCTGTGTGCTTTTCGGTTCTTAGGGATTTATTTTTAATCTTATATTGCTGCTACAGCCACGTGAGCAAAGCAACGTGTCAGAGTACCTATGATAAAATTCAACATTCGTAATTTTCTACTACATTTGCTTATAGACGACTTATCAGAAGTTGGAACAACATTTATTTTTGACCAAGTTAAGTTAGAACTGGTTTTCTATCGGTGCCACACCAATACATTAATTATATGTAAACGAAATAAAAACTTTTAAAATGAGTTACCTTAGGTAGGTTATAGGTATCTCGTTGTAAAAGTAGAACATACCTACGTACCGGTATGTTTCAAAGTTGAAGTCTTCAAACTTTCTTATTTTTGCATAATAATTTTATTTTAGTCTTAAGGTTTTCTTGTCCTTTTGTAATCGTATCAGCCTATATGGTGACACAATTTGAGTTATTGGATCTATAAGTCACGGACATATAGCTAATTCAAGTTTTCCAGTATAAAATAACCTATTAGTATTCGAAAAGTCTATACAATGCGAGTTTAGTTTATATTGGAACTTTTGGCTAGTTGTGTACTTAGCCGTATTATGTCGATAATTCATAATTTATCTTATCAAAAGTCGCTGTTTTAAACCCCTAGGACTCTGCATGCAAACTAGATTTCCTTGTGGAGAGGATTAAAGGAGGCCTACACCAAATATTTGGTCGATTAAAGTTAAAAAGAAGACACCAACGTATTTCGTTAGTAATGTCCCTTACTGACCAATAATGAGTGATTAAACGAACTTACCTGTAAGTGAAGTTCAATCATCATTATATGAAGACACTGTCCTTTAATGATTGACCATTATGTAGTATCCTCTATTTTCATCCACTGACGCACGATTTCAAAGCAATGCAGAAAAAACGCTTGGTTTTGTATGTATTATCTGTGTGAATCTGCTGTCACTGTCACGTCACGGACTGTCACCTGGAAGTCATTCTATTGAAAGCTACACAGTTTTTACAATTTTATATCGGGAACACAAGAATAGGTTCTTTCGAATGGGCATGGGTGGGTTGCTCCAATCATTAAAGGACAGTGTCTTCATATAATGATGATTGAACTTCACTTACAGGTAAGTTCGTTTAATCACTCATTATACATCAGACAGTCCTTTAATGATTGACCATTATGTAGATGTTTAAAGCTTCACTAAAATTGTAATAAAATGTGTAAAAATAAATACATTATTATGTTAATGGAAATTCAGTTTCATTACTTTAAATTATAAGATTATTAACTATATTTCACTGTGTATTTGAATACTACAGGTTCTTTTATTTTTAGTATAATTATAACTTATTCAGTCTTATTTCGGTTTTAATTTATTAATTTATATATATATATATATATTTTTTTTTTTTTTTTTTTTTTTTTTTTTTTAATCACATTACTATGTTATAATATATTTTTATAGTAATGTAGAGCCAAAGGACTAATCATTTCCTATTCCAACCTTTTACTCTGTGTCTGACTTAGCAATATGGAGTTGAGCAAGGAATTTTTTACAAAATCTTGAGTGAGCCTTCATTGAGTAGGTGCTTACTGCTCTTGTAAAATTAAATTTATTTAATACAGCATAATTATTTCTGCGCAGTTAAAGTTGAAGTCAGTTAAGGTTGCAGATCTTTGAATTTATCGTTCTGATTAACTTTCGGCATCTGTGATTGCAGGACTAGTAGGTACTGTAAGTATTGAATAAGAAGGCTTTTTAAGTTCTGTAAATAGTTTTAATGCTATCTCTATGCTCCCTTGTTCTATGCCTATTCGATGCCTGCAGATAAACTACGACCTTCTTAGATAAATCTTAGGCTTATCTTGATGGAAAGAGATAGTTTAATTTGGAATTTTATAAATTTGATTTATGATTGGTTAAGATAAACTAGATATACTAGGTATTGAGGATTGAGTAATGAGCTAGTACGTAAGTAAGAATATTTAGTAAGATTTATTAAACAGATATTTTATTATAGTTACTATTTTCTTTGTCCTAGGTTCAAATTATTATTAGAAAAGGCTATTCCTAGCTTTAAGGAGCCACATAAACATACCATCAAAGTCACATTCAGTTATTGTTGGTCTAGTAATTTAATCTAATATGGGTATTAAACTAACACCTCTCTCATGTCTCAAAGAATCTTTAACTTATGAATATCAGAATTTGTATGGAGATACTTATAAGTACATATTTAAGGAATCAGTGTGAGCACACCTTTAGCTTAATAAGCTTTTTGTTTTTTTTTTTTTTTTTTTTGAAACAAAGGGCAAGAATATATAATTTTAAGAATAGGATCAATCTTGCTTGAATTATAGGACTCACACTAAACCGTAACGGGTGATTAGGATTGTTTTAGTTATGAAATTCATTATAATAGCTGTTAAGGTCATGATTCCTCTCATGAATACTAGCATTCGGAGCGCTAACGCATCCGGTTGCGAACTCTTTGAACACGAGATGTTATTTTACTGAGAAACAATCATAGCTTGTGAGACAAGCATCGACATAAATGAGTATTGGATACTAGGATTGAACAATCCAATATGGCACTCATACAATTAATTTCAGGTACATTAAGGGAAATTGCTGAGAAGGCCTAAAAAGAAAAATGGCCCGTAGTTTGTAAAAGTATCTATTGTATGAGCTTCTTCCATGTCACCTTATATTTTAAGCATTTAAATTTCAAATAATTTTGGTTGTAATCATTATTATTATAAAATCTATTATTATTTCTGATTCTTTTTATTTATATTTAATTTTTATATTAGGCATAAGTAATCTTTACAAGTTATTCCTAATTAAGTTAAACTTTGCAGCTAATGTGTTAAGTAAATATTTAATTATTTATATTTTCACATTTCCATACCATATACAATTCTATTGCCATTGGTACTTATTAAGGAATTGATTGGAGAATATAGAAATGGTCACCAGTGATTCTACATAAATCAGAACTATACATTGTGTAAAATGTAATGTTATCATTAATAATATTATTATCATAATTCATATTTATGATTTTAATTTTAATATTTAATTTCCCAATATTACCTATATCTCTTGAGTTCCTATACCTATTAAATTACCTTATTTACTTTTCTAGCATAATATGCTAGAAAAATAATTATAATTCATTAATATTATTAATTATATTTAAATATTATAAAATTAATTAATTCTAATTAATTAGTAAGATTGTAATGTTAGCATTCCAATCCAAAGGTTACATTCTATAATAGGTATCATTGATATAATAAAGGGAAATGGTGTTTTTAACATTTGCTACAGATTCATAAATCTAAGTATATTGATTTTCTGTTATATTAAGTACTATGGTTCAATTTCATATTATATGGGACCTAAACATGCCAGTGAACCGACACTGGCACACCTCTGCCAACCCTTCAGGGAATACAGGCATATATATTATGTATGTATGTAGGCGGGTATGTTGTTTTAAGCTCTGAATATAGAGACTTTTTATAATCACTGTGACATGTAATGTAGGAACAGTTCCTCAAAGACTTAGAACCTCTAATCAATTACAATGATTAGGTATATAAGAGGTTAGGAAACTTAAATCCTTACCGAGTTGTTTGTCAGTGTAAGAACTGTTTTTGTAAATGTCAATTAAATAATTTAAATTATGATTTCTCTTTTGTGCAGAAATTAGTACATATTGTTTTGAATTAAATATAAACCTGTAAATTAGTCATTTCATGGTGTATAAGGCAATTTTCTGGTTACTTTACAGCACTGGCACAATTGCACTGGTAAGTTGAATTAACTATGTATCTAGATAAGGTGTTAATTTTTAGCCTTAGGATCTCAGAATAGTACAATTTGTTTTAGAATTAAGTGAAGATGTAGTTGTACAATAGATTAGCAGAAGCTAAACTATTAAATTTATTTTAGTTCTAAATATAATGCATCTGTATATCCTGTGATAGGTACTTCCTATTATCTTTGATTATTACCATAATGCAGACATACTTTTCATGCAAGTTATAAGATAAGTTTCTGCAGTGGTATTTAAAACATAAGCATATTATTTAAAATATTCTTATATAATACGCTGGGTAAGTAATTGACTCAACATAATCAGTACTCTAATGTTAAGAGTATTCTGGTTGCTTACTACAATGCCCTGAGATCCTCATCCTTATGGATTCAGATATAATAACCCGCTGTAACAAATTTTGATTTCCTTTGCTTTTTCTTCTTCCTGAGGAGCTAGGTAGGTACCAGATGCTTGTTGTAGCCAAACTGGTTTTTAACAAAATGATAGATATATCATTTTCCTTGTCCCAATACAATGGTAGAAGGTCTTCAGTGATTTTCTGTTGGTTATAATAAAATATTTATGTTATACCTGCCAGTATGTCTGTGATGACACTGATCACTGATTGTTGAAGTAGTTATGCTCTCCGGCAACCACCTGGATCTGCTACTGGTACTGCTGCTACAGACTACCTTCTCTCATTGTTGCAGCTTGCTTCAGAGATGTCATTTGATGTGCCTGCTGCAATTCTAGTTAGTATAGCATTCGGTAGACTTAAGTTTATGGTATTACCTTCTGACTTATGTGTCCTACAGATTTAGCCATTATAGAGAATTTTTCAGAGAGGTTATCTCCCAATATATATTAGTAACAAAATTACCAACAATATTTTCCAGTGTTGTACAATACTACTAGAAGTGTCTAAGATTAATTATGTTGCCTCTTCTGTTAACACTCTTTCAGTTGTATGCAATAGTATGCATGTCCAGCATAGGTTAGGTAAATCAATGGTAAAATCAATCCTCATAGTTGATGCACATTCCATGACCAAACAAGATACAAAATAGTTTATGGAGATAAGTAGTTAATTGGGCGATTAACATTGTTACCGTATAATGACTGATAGAAGAATGTGTTGTCCTTCTTGTCAATACACCTCTGTGAGATATTTTCCTGCCTCGTGACCATCTCACTATTTAGAGTAGGTTGCCCTTATGGCACCACACTGTTGACCTATTTCCTGGTCATTTGTTCAGGTTTGTAACATTATTGTATGTACCAGGCACTTTTAGAACATTCTTATGCAATATTTTTTCCACATCTGAAAAATAAAACTATTTCCTACTTACATACCTTATTATCCCTGGCCTGGTGTACTCCCCCCCCCCTTTTTTCTCCTTCTTTACATTGTAATGGCACGAAATTAGAACACTTCTTGAGTAGTGTGCACCTTGTTGCATCAAAATATTGCCATCGAATGGTCCCCCAGTACCAGTCCTAGGCAGTGAACAACGCCGTGAATGACCCCAAAGTGTCAATCCTTGGCGTGTTAATGTCTTCGAACAACCCCACAGTGTTGATCCTAGACATGGTAACGACCATTAAACGAACCCACAGTTTCGATCTTAGGTCTGATTGTTTATTTCGTGCATTTTGAATCAATAGCAACTGTGTTGCATGTTCCATGTAGGAGGTTATCATCTACCTCAATAAGTATCTTGGATCCTGCAAAAAACCTCTTCTTTGGTGATACTAGGTAAGTATCTGTATAATAAATCACCACTGAAGTAAGGAACAGTCTTCTTTGGAGGGCGAGTGTAACGATATTTTATTAATTTACGTTGTCGTATCTTCAATCCTTGAAAACTTCTTCAAAATATACACATCACTATTACTTTGCATTTAGGCATTAATGTTAATGCCTTTTATTGCTTATTTTAGTCGTAAAAACATTTTAAATCCTGTAAGAAAAGTTTTTACGGTGTGCGTCGTTGCACGAAAAAAAGGAATGACTTCCAGGTGACAGTCCGTGACGTGACAGTGACAGCAGATTCACACAGATAATACATACAAAACCAAGCGTTTTTTCTGCATTGCTTTGAAATCGTGCGTCAGTGGATGAAAATAGAGGATACTACATAATGGTCAATCATTAAAGGACTGTCTGATGTATAATGATCAAGTATTTTGTAGTCCCGTCCCTTACCTACATCAATCCAATCCAATATATTGATGAAAAATAGTGAAATACTTGTTGCAACAATGTATGAATAAAAATACAGTGTAAGGGTATTGTTGACAGAAAATGAAGCCCATACTTTTGACGTAGGTATGTAAATATGTAGGTATGAAAGTATACCTATACTTTGGATTCAAAGAGTAGCTGCAAATATTCATGATCCTAAAAGGCATTGTAAATCGAATTAAATGTCAATTTTACTTCTTAATCTTACTCAGTCTTCAATTTGAGATAAATTTTAATCAATACCTAAACGTTTCAGAATTAGAGGTTGTTTTCATCAACAGAAAATGTTGATAAAGTTTATGACTACTCTCGAGTCGGTCCCATTGTCGTAAGGTTGAGACTTGATGACGTGAATTGGTGACGTGAAACTGATGATGAAGAGCATCTATGCACCGGAACTCCTCAATAAAAAGTATTTAAGTATAATAAGTATTAAATAACTCAATAACAAGTATTGCAATTCGATTACTTTAGTACAGTTGCAAGTTATGTTTGTCAAAATGCATATGAAGTACTAGGGAACTCCTTAATAAATGACATCCCTACACTGGGATAACCAATATTTTATAAAAGGTGATGGAGCCGCTGACATTAGGATATTGTAACTTAGATAAATTACAAACCAACCCAGCGAAAACCGAGAAAAAAATTACTTACGCATTTTATTAATTTGAAAGAGTATGCTCTTGAGTTGGTCTTGTTCAAATTTGGTGAACACTAAAAAAGTGATCACTAAAAACTTTGAAAAAAAAGTTTAACATTGTTTTTATTATTTTTTGAAGGCTGGTTTTTGCATTTTTTGTGATCTTTTTCTGATAGCTACTTTTTTGTGCCCGCACGTAGCTTTCGCGTTGGTATCATCCTCTCTTTTGCAAACAGAAAGGCGTTGTTGGATAGAAAAGGATAGTAATAGTTTCGTGACCTGTAAGTCTACGATTGTGCGAAATACACAATACAATTGTGTGAATACATTTTTGAAAGTAATTCATTCCTTTACATATATTATTATTAATGTATTCGTATGGTACTGATAGAAAACCAGTTTATTTTACCAAAGTGAAAAATAAATGTTATTTCAGTGTCTGCATTGGCCTCAAGATAATTTATGTAAATGCAGTAGAATGTAATGAACGACGAATTTTATAATACTAACCAGCTTTGACCCGCGGCTTTGCTTGCGTAGTTGTAGTAGCAATATTAGGATTAGAATTAATAGATCCTGTCATGGTCGTAGTGAATGTCATGAAGCCCATGGTCGTAACTATAGGCCAAGGGAAGGCAAGTGACAAGTCTAGTCGGTACGAGTATACCCTGCCGCTTCCACAGGCAGCAGAGGATCCTTGAGCATATCCTATACTATACAAACAACAATAAGATATATCCCCAAGAACCAAAACACATACAAATTAACTTTAAAAATATTAATTACAAAAAATAAAAGATGGTGATATCCACAATAATATTCTTGTTCATTTAATATCGCATAAAATTTACGTATGTAAAGTGTAAGTAGAAGTGTATTGTAAGAACTCCGAATAAACTACCCATCAATATCTCGTAGAAATTCTGTTCAATTGTAAAATGCAGCCTAAATACCGTAAACTTTCACAAAATTAAAAACTTAATTTTAAAGAGATTTTAAATACTCATTGGTAACGCAAGCTGTCTGTAATATTCATATATAAAGATTTGATCCACGCGAGATGAAATGCTATAGGCAATTCTATAGGCAATAAGATGAGTACTGTTGTCGATTAAATAAATTATGATTTATAATCTGTATAGTAATGAGTGAAGAAACAGTAGTTCTACCCCTATTTAATCACATTGCGCGCACAATTAATGTTCATATAGGTATATAGGAAAGGAGTGCGGAAAAATATTGCGGTCGAATTTCGACCAGCAGTAATTAATTGTATTGTACAATAAATTTACGACTATCATTTTAGAAGGTTTGAGTCCAATGACCGAAACTAAGTGCCTACTATTTAAACATAAATTAAGGAAAAATAATGATAAAAAGCAAAATTAGCAAGACTATCTAAAGAAACACGTCATCGAAGAAAAAATTTTGCCTATAAATACGGTATTCGCGTTATAAAGACACAATATTCCTAAGCAATTCACCGCATTCAGTTCTGAAGAGCCAGAGACGACAGTTAAAATGAAGGTTGTAATTATGGTGAGTACTCCTATTTTCTTTCTACGGATTTCTTACTATTTTACTCTTTTTTTAATGTCTTAGTCAAGTCGGGAATTAAATATTACGCTATAAAATCTAGGAATTGTTATTTTTATATAATTCGGCAAAACCTATGGAAGCTGACGATGATATCGGGATTGCTCAGAAATTTGTTTGTTGAGAACTGATGTTCAACCGCATCTGGTTCGTCTGGACCCCTTATCGTCTTCCTCATCATCTTAGACTTTTCTCAATTTTGTCAGGGTTGGTTTCCAGCCGAACCAAATGTAAATGTATGTCTTTATGGAATGTACTTAACAATACTATTTTGTTAAGTACATTCCATACCATCACGCCTGTATTCCCCTAAGCGTTGGACAAAGGTACACTAATGTATGTAATGTCCCATGTGATAGGTGAGCCAATTTCCATTAAACTGGCACAAATCCAGACTTAGAACTACTATATAGAATTGACTGGCTTACTCGAACTTGATTGGTTTTGGGAATCGAACCTAGAACCTCCAACGTAGCAGTCAAGCTTAGGACCACTAGACTAACGAGGCAATCAGTCAGTCTAACAGTCAAACAGTCAAAACAATATCGTGTGATATTATTTTTCTTCTTGAGAAGTATTAATGATTAAACGTAGGATTAAACGATATCTTCCTGCTTGTGTGACTTTGGTTGGCACAAATTTAGATGTAATTAGTAATACCTAACTAAGGTCGCACCACAACATGTTACTTACGCGATCTTTTTTAAGTTGTGAGAAAGAGATGGCACTATAGAATGTGTAGAGCAGCATATATCTCTCTGAATCGCGAAATGATAGCAATAACTTGTTGTGGTAGACTCTGCTATCAAAATTTCAATGTCTTGCAAGTATTTGACTAATATTTTAAGCAATTTATTTGGATAGACGATTTAATAAAATATATGACGCTGATTCTATACTAATTCGCTTTCCGATATTTTTACAGGTTGCATTATGCCTGGTGGCATTTTCATGCATTAGTATTGACGCCGCACCAAGCGCATCACCATCACCGGTATTGTACTCAGATGATTCTGGGACCTCGGAGACTAAACCGGCCAGTATGACTGATGACAGCGTGACTCCTAAACCGTCTGTTTTATATAAGCGTTAGCTATTATAAGCATTTTTGGAAATCAATTCGCTTGTATTTTTTCATCTTTCACAAATGAATTAATGTTTTTGCTTTCTCTATAAATAAAGGATTTTAAAAACTTACTTTTTTTATTTGAGTAGATGAAATATTTGAAATTGGATCATCATCATTATCAGGCACGGGTCTCCTCTCGGAATGAGAGAGATTAGACTATAGTCCCACTGCGGGTTGGCAGACTTGTTTGCAGGTTTACGCACAAAGTTTTAGGTGCTTGCCTTGGATTGGAACTCGAGACCTTTGACTTGGCAATCGAATGGTCATAAATCACAAGACTATCACTGCACTTTTTAGTCAAACAGTTTGTCATTCAAACAATTTTAGAAACATGCTCGGTTTATGAACTTTCTAAAATAGTATCATATACGTGCAAGTACAACATTGTCAAACATCGCCCCAAAGATTGTTGATGATTCATTAAAATTAACTTTATAACTGGACATTGATAATTTGACATTGTACTCAACATTGTCATTGTTTATATACTTGGATTATTATTATTAATGTTTACCTGTAAACCTGTAGAAAAGGGCCATAATACCTGTAATAATAGGTATTTGTACGCCATGAAGACCAGCCATGGCTGCTGTTGCTTTACCTGCATGCTTTACATATAGTCATGTTTCCACAAATAAAGAATCTATTCTAGCAAATCCATCATTATATTTTAAATTATACCCATTGCAGTCATTGGTATCAAACTCCGTTATAGGTAAAGATAAAATCAACATTGCTCTGATCCTTGACAATTAAGATTAAGTAGGTAGTTATTTTTTGAACTAAGTTCCTAAAGGCATATCAGTTCGGAATACCTATAAACTAAAAAAAAGACATATTATATGTGTTTTTGTTCTTTATAATAATTATGTCTTCAATGGATTTCGCTGAGGTCAACTTAAGACGAAGGATGTAAAAAAATATGCCTATATTTAAAACAAATTAATAATAAATTTATTAAATAAAAAACTTTTACAATTACTTTACAGAGTACACAATATTATGTTTATACATCGTTATTTATGGGGAAAATTTTATAAATAGTTTTAATATAGTCTAAACAAAAATGTCATTGTATACCTATATCTAACACTAAAATATGCGACCTGCCTGCCCGAACTAGGTTTATTCAAACCTGTGCTTCAGGCCATCACTTTACTAATAATGTTTAATATTTAAGACAATAATTATCATTATTAATAGAGTAAAACTTATACATAAATCAATGTCAAGCCGGAAATGGGCAATAGGGCAAGGTGTGACTGTTATTAGAAAAATATGTAAAAACATCTAAGTCTTGAACTTTACAATTTAAAATCATTAAAAAAAAATCTTAATAACTGACACCCTGTGATGATCTTTGAAGTCCTGTGACTACAAATATTAACTTTTCGTCAGTTTTTTTTCTGGGATGTAACCGTGAATAACCCTTCTGTAAATTACAGTTAAAAGTTAAAACATAGCTGCCTCAGTTTTGAATGAAATGATATATTTTTGTCCAACATTAAATTCAAAATATTAAATTACCAAATTTTAACCGACTATACCGTAAAAAAATGTACTACACTATTTTGGAAAGTAACTTTAAAAGATGGCGCACTTAGTCTGGATTCCAAATTGGTATGACACTTAACTTATTGCAACTTCTTAATTGCGGAAAAAAAATATTTGTTAGTTATCGGTTCATATAAAATAAAATTTTGTTGTTGGATTTCTTTAGTAACGATTTTTATTTAATCAGATTTACAAGATTTTACAACAAATGTTCGAACTCTTTGCCTTCAAGAACCCAAGAACACATAAAAATTGTTAGCAAAAGCATGCCTAGTTTGGGAGTTGCTGCATAGCAGATCTTTCCTTCGCCTATCTAGAAAAACCGAGTCGAAAGGTGTTTGTGTTGGTGTAGAATTATATCCAGAATAAATAATTAATTGACGAACTGTTAGTACCTTACACTCCATGTAAAGCTGATGTGTAGGAAATCTAAAAAGGTGAAAAATTGCTACCTTTATTCTAAAGGTGCTCTTTGAGCACGTTCTAGAGGGAGCATATTGATCTATGCAGGCAGTGATCTTGATACCTGAAGGCACCTGAAGATCTTAAAACCTATTAAAAATGACTATGTCATTTTGTCCAAATGTAAACTAAAACCAATTAAAAAATCATAATTCCTTCAATCAACTAATACCTAATCGTAATAAAGTTAATTCAAATCACTGGGTACTATCATAGTTCATCGATTTTTAATTGAAATAATTACAAATAACAAGAAAATAATCAACAGAAAACAGAAGAAAACCATTAGAAAAATAAACTTTTGTAGGCTCGAATCACGTTCAAACTCGTCACTACGACTCGACTGTACCAATGGCGCTGAAGGTCTGACAGAATTGTAATTAATGCAGAATCGTCGCTATAGCCCGCCAATTTCGAAATAAGGCCACTTTGTCATTTTGTCCATATAAGTAATTTTTAGGGATTGCAATCCGGAAAAACGGATCCGGTAATCCGGCGAATCCGGCATCATTTAACGGTTACCGAATCCGGTACCGATATACCTGATCCGAAGACCGGATCCGGTGCTAGCAGTTTGTGGCAAAATAATATAGCTGTTGCATGAGCGCGTGGTGTTCATGCGTACGAGTCGTTTGTCGCCGAGTTGCTATGGCTATATTTGCAGCTCTATCAGAAGTCGTTTAACTGATGACACAATTAACAATATTTGTTTTCTACGATCTTTATTTCAAAATCAATATTAAATATCTTTTAATATTTATATTTTCTTACAATTATTACTTAAAATAATTATGTATCGTAAGTTGATTAAACTAAAGAGTTCCAAACTCATTATTGATCTATCTGTGAAAGTGAAATCTAGAAAGACTGAGCTACTCGTTACGTCGTAAAATTATTACTAGTTACCTACACTACTAAATTTTAATTGTTTTCTGGTTTGTGCGTGTGCGTGTGCGTGCGTGTGCGTGCGTGCGTGCGTGCGTGTGTGTGTGTGTGTGTGTGTGTATGTGTGTGTGTGTGTGTGTGTGTGTGTGTGTGTGTGTGTGTGTGTGTGTGTGTGTGTGTGTGTGTGTGTGTGTGTGTGTGTGCGTTTTACACTAAGGTAGCAAGAAGATTTAATTCTTGTAGAAAGGAAGTTATTTTCTTATTACACATGGTCTTAGTAAGATTGACTAGAGGTAGCGTCCTGTTAATTTTGTTGTAAAGAAAACTACCTAGATGGCAGAAGAAACGCTTTGAGAATTGGGTTGAATGGCGAGTGTCTCGGCGATCTACGGGGTTGTATCGTCTCTTACCTTGTGTCGGAGGGTGGTATTGTAGCATAGAATGTTGTTTTAAAATTATGCTTTTAATAAATAGTTGACGAACGGTTAAAACTTTCACGTCTTTATATAAGAGCTCTGTGGGATAGCGGATATTTATTTATTACTACTGGTGGCACGGTAATTAAAATTCGACCATAATATTTTCCTGCAATCTTTCTTAATTGAACTTTAATGATTTTTCTTTACTTAAACTTTAATTATGTGAAATAGGTATCACGCGCCTCCGTGTACGCAATGTGCTTAAAAATAGGGTATCTACAGAGATCTTTTTAACGTATGTAAAATAAAGACCAAAGCAATGTGGGTCGCACATTACTAGTATCCTTAAGCACGAGGTTTAAGACAGTATTGATAAGCACGACGGGAGTACTAAGCTAAATGCTTGTTACGAGTGGGATTACGTCGTTGGTGTAATCGGTGGGTTTCAAACTGGCAACCACAACATGATTGCAAGTCCGACGTCCTTAGGCATCAGGCCACCGCCGCTTGTCCTTTGTTCCCTTTTTTGTCATGGATGGATCCTCTGCTGCCTTTGGAAGCGGCAGGGTATACTCGTATCGACTACTATTGTCACTTGTCTTCCCTTGCCCTATAGTTATGGCCATGGGGTTCATGACATTCACCACGACCATGACAGGACATATTTATAATATTGTAAGTACAACCAGGTGAGCAAAGCCGCGGGTCAAGGTTGGTTAGTATAATAAAATTCGCTGTTCATTATTTTTTATTACAATTTGCTTCAAGATAAGTTATCTTGAAGCCAATGCAGAAGCTGAAATAACATTTATTTTTCACTTTGGTAAAATAAAACTGGTTTGCTATCTGGACCACATGAATATATTAATAATATGTAAACGAATGAACTACTTGAATATAACACACCTATGCAACATAGGTACGAACTCGTATGTCACACAATCTTAGACTTACACGTTCCAAAATTATTCTAAGACCGACTACCTACTATTAACCAGCTTTGATAAAAAAGTAGGTTATCCATTCGACCCGTATATGTATGTAATATTGTTGAAATTGTATAATATTAGGATATATCAGTCTTTGTGAGGTTCTGAATAGATATGCCAAATTTTATATGTGGAAGTATATATATACCTACTAGTCACCTCGCCACCGCCGAAACTTCACGATTCGTGAGTTCGACTTCAATCCAAACATAACGAGTACCTTTGCAACCAAGGGGTTGCAGATACGTGGCCAAGCCTATTTAAGGAAAAGTAAGGAGAATAGGAGAAGGAAGGGGAAAGGAGAAAAGGAGAACGAAGGGGACTGAGGAAGGAATTGGGACTCTGCCGCTCCGAAACGGAACGCAACAGTATGCATACCGGTACTTGATGTCTATATTTTAATGTTATGATTTAGATAATAAAAATTGCTAGGAACTTCTGAAGATTCAAAATATTTATAGTCTACAGAGGAATTGTTAAATATGTCATTTTTAGACGATACGTATAAGCTACTTTACACTGGCAAAGTAGGTACCTATAGCACAATAGGAGCCGTGTGTGTCCACGAACCATAATTATTATAATTTTTCATTAAAAGTGGCCGTTTTAGCTCACATGTACTTAGTTCACTTTTCATCATCGTCAACCCATTAATTTGTCCCACTGCTCGGCACGTATCTCCTCTCAGTACGAGATGGATTAGACTATATATATAGTTCACTTCTATTATTTCTTCTATATATTCTTTAATGTGGCCTTTTCAACCATATAATTGTTCCATTTTTGATGAATCATAATATGAAACACTTCAGTCAATTATGCTTATGAGCTTCTATGAATTGTAAACATAACTTGATTTCAGAAGTGTGCTTAATTTGGCTTTTTATCCACTTAGTGGTCTGCCATTCCAGCCGTCAAAGATATGGGTAGCTGGTCTGATGGGGCTGCCATTAGACCGTTTTATTTTATTATTATAATAATATTTTGATATTCAGCCGCATTTCCTTAGATTGAATGCCGATTCAAATATAGTTGGAAAAGGCTAAACAGCGATACATTAAATAATATGCAAGCAATTTTTATATCGTCAAAAAGGTCAGGTGCGTAGTACTCGCAACGGGCACGTCTGTATGAAAAGATGTTGTAAATGTGAAAGAAGCGAAAGAGATATGCAAGAGTCGTAGCAAGTGGCGATCTATAGTTTCTGCCTACCTCTGTGGGAAAAAGGCGTGAGTGTATGTATGTATGTTTTTATAATGTCGAACTTAGGTACACAAACAACCAAGGTCGCAATTAATCAACCAACTGGAACAAAGATATGAAACAAATTGTCATTAATGCACATATTCATTTTCTATGTTAATGAGTGTGACTCGAATTGTACTGTTTTAATTATTTGTTAAGAGAAACATTTACCAAATACATGGTTACTGGTAAAAAAAACTGATAAACTAACAATTTTTATTTCGATTTTATTTAAAGGGGAATATAAATGCAAGGTCTCGTGAAACTAGGTGTCCGATAAACTCCTTAGGGAAAAACATACCTACTTGTCTTTAAATTTCGAAATATAAATTGTAAGTTTAGTTTATCAGTTTTTTTTTTTGATTATTTTAAACATGAAAATTTACAGTCAGAGTTTAGCACTACTTTGATAAAACAAATAATAAACGCAATTAACCATCCAATACGTTCAAACAATTGATATTATAACGCCCTGATATTGCAATTAATAATTAAGCGTAGCATTATCTCATGATATAATTTAGTCGTGTGGCTACATATCATAGGTGATATTATTATTAGAAATAGTCAATTTTTAGTAGATTGTATCAAAGATCTAGACAATACTTATTAAAAAAGCAATTTATTTAATTAACTAATATATTGTAAACGATACTGTAATTCGTGGACACACACGGCTCCTATTGTGCTATAGGTACCAACTTTGCCAGTGTAAAGTAGCTTATACGTATCGTCAAAAAATTAGCAATTCCTCTGTTATCTATTAATATTTAGGACCTTCAGAAGTTCCTTAGCAATTTTTATTATCTAAATCATAACATTAAAATATTGACATCAAGTACCGGTATGCATACTGTTGAGATTCGTACGTTGAGTGTGGAGCGCCAGAGTCCCAATTCCTTCCTTAGTTCCTTCTCCTTTTCTCCTTTCCCCTTACTTTTCCTTAAATAGGCTTGGTCACGTATCTGCAACCCCTTTGGTAATGCAGATTCCATGGGCGGCGACGACTACTTACTATCAGGTAGCTCATTGAATCTGATCGTGTGCCGAGTTATCCCATAAAAAAAAACATGAAGTAGAGTGACTGCCTCATTAGTCTAGTGGTCGCGACTGCTACGCTAGAGGTCCTGGGTTCGATCCCCAGGTCGAGCTAAGTGTTATTGGGTTTTTCTATGAAATTCCCAGTAGCAGCTCGGAGTCTGGATTTGTGCCCGGTTAATGGCAATAGGCTTGCCCCCTATAACATGTGACCTAAACATACCGGCGAACTGTGGGTGTACATTAAGTACCTACACCTATGCCTAACCCTCTACCTAAACTTTAAAAATATTAATTACAAAAATTAAAAATGGTGATTTCATCAATAATATTCTTGTTCATTTTATATCGCATTAAATTTACTTATGTTAGGGCCGTATTTTATGAATTCCGAATAAATTACCTACCTACCAATATCTTGTAGAAACTCTGTTCATAGGTAAAATGCAGCCTAAATAAAGTAAAATTTCACAAAATTTAAAACTTAATTTAAAACAGATTTTAAATACATTTGATAGTTGTTATCATTGGTAACGCAAGCTGACTGTAAAATTCATACACTCAGTGGCACAGAAACTAGCCCACACGTGAATTTAATAATTAATTAAATTCACGTGTGGCCTAATTATTGAAAGTAATTAAAAAGTAATTATTAAAAGGCAATAAGACGAGTACTGAGTACTGTCGATTAAATGAGTCCAATGACCGAGACTAAGTACCATTTCATATAAATTAAGGAAAAATAATGATAAGAAGCAAAATTAGCCTATCTAAAGAAACACGTCGTCGTTGAAACAAAAAGTTGACTATAAATACGGTATGAATTCGTTTTTTAAAGACACAATATTCCTGAGCAATTCACCGCATTCAGTTCTGAAGAGCCAGAGACGATAGTAAACATGAAGGTTTTAATTATGGTGAGTACTACTATTTTCTTACTTCGGATTTCTTACTATTTTCCTTTTTTTTATGTCTCAGTGAACTAGTTACTATTGATGCTGAAAAGGATCCGAAACGGCGGGAATTAAATAATATCAATAATATTACGCTATAAAATCTAGGTACTGTTATTTTTTATATTATTCAGCAAAAACCTATGGAAGCTGACGATGGAGGTTTGAATCACTATTTAATGAGTAGAGCAGCATCTCTCGCTCTGAATCGCGGAATAATAGCAATAACTTGTTGTGGTAGCCTCTGCTATCAAAGTTCCAATGTCTTGCAAGTATTTGACTAATATTTTAAGCAATTTATTTGGATAGATCTAATAATTAAAGATGTGACGCTGATTCTGTACTAATTCGCTTTCTGATATTGCTACAGGTTGCATTATGCCTGGTGGCATTTTCATGCATTGATTTGATTGACGCCAAACCGAACGCATTTCCATCACCGTTTTTATTCTCCGATGAATCTCAGTCTTCGGCGTCTACTACACCGGCCGGTATGACTGATGACAGCGAGACTCTTAAACCGTCTGGAAAGCGTTAGCTACTATAAGCATTTTTGGAGATAAATTCACTTGTATTTTTTCATCTTTCACAAATGAATTAATGTTTTTGCTTTCTCTATAAATAAAGGATTTTAAAAACTTACTTTTTTATTTGAGTATTATAAATATTTGAAATTGGATCATCATCATTATCAATCCGTTACAATGTTCTTCTGACGGCACGGGTCTCCTCTCTGAATTAGAGACATTAATGTTTACCTGTAAACCTGTAGAAAAGGGCCATGATACCTGTAATAATATTTGTACGCCATGAAGACCAGCCATGACTGCTCTTGCTTTACCTGCATGCTTTACATATAGTCATGTTTCCACAAATAAAGAATCTATTCTAGCAAAACAATCATTATATTTTAAATTATACCGATAGCAGTCATTGGTATCAAACGCTGTTATAGGTACCCACAACATAAAATCAACGGTGCTCTAATCCTTGACAATTAAGTAGTTATATTTGAAGTAAGTTCCTAAAGGCATATCAGTTCGGAATGCCTATGAAACTTAAAAAAAAAAACTAAAAAAAAGACATAAAAAGCGATCTTCACACGGCCAACAAAACCGTTCACAACCTTAAATTAGAAAAAACCAAGCTCCAAAGCGATATTATCAAATTAGAGCGACGTCTTTCCGTCATTGAAAAAGCTTCAAGAAGCCGTAATCTGGAAATACAACCTGTATTTCCAGAGGCCTGAAGCTGTTCCTGAGCACCGGAATGAAAATGTAGTTAGGATATTTAAAAATCTCTGCGAAAAAATCAATGTACCGGTCACAGACAATGATGTTAGATCTTGCCGGAGAGTTGCAAAGCTCAATCCTGGCTCTGACAGACCACGGAACATTCTTGTGACCCTGAGCTCGGAGCGCCAACGTGACTTTATAATATCGGGCCATAAAAAATACAATAAAGACCACCCGAAAGACCCTCTCAACTCGGCAAACACCGTACAATTTATGTGGGCGAACACCTGTCTCCAGAACGTATGGAACTTCATGCCGCTACCAGGCAAATGGCAAATGCGAAATCTTATAAGTTTGTTTGGGTGAAGTTCGGCCGCATTTACGTAAAAAAAAAAATTGACTGTCCAGCTATACATATTAAAGATAAAAACTGTTTGAACAAATTGATATAAACACGATCTAAGTCAATTATTTTTATAAATGTAATTATTCTTTATTTTTTAAACTTATATCTTGTTATTTTATGCTATTTATTGACTATTATTCATGAAAATTTTCTATCAAAACGTAAATCGAATTAGAAGCAAACTTAAGGAATTGTATCTTAACATTTTAAATGAAAATTATGATATTATTTGCTTATGTGAAACTAACCTTGACAGCTCATTTTCGAATAGGGAGTTTATAGATGACAGGTACATTGTATTTCGTAGGGACCGCGAAATCAGTAACTCCCGCAAGCGATCTGGAGGGGGTGTGTTGATGGCAGTTAGACAAAGTCTTATCGTCACGCGCCATATTGACCGTGAGAGCATGTTTGAGGATCTGTGGATCTCCATACGTTATAATAAAAACTTAGCCCTGAACATTTATCTGATATATTCACCACCGGACCTTGGTGCTGATGAATATCGTACATTCTTCGAACAGTGCCAAGATACATTAGTAAATTACTCTAGTCGCAACATAAAAACGATATTGTTGGGAGATTTTAACATTCCAAAAATATCCTGGAGTAGCGATGCTTCCATTCCTTGTCGTCAACTACCGGGGAAAGTATCTGATACAAAGTCACAACTTCTTGTCGACTTTCTGGAAATATCAGGGTTCTACCAGTATAACCACGCACATAACGTAAATCGAAGGATTCTCGACCTCTGTATTACTGACATTCACGATGTTGTTCTCTCTAACTGTTTACCGCTATCGACACCTGACCGTCACTATCCGGCTATCGAAATCAAAATCTTAATCAGACAGGATAAAATTAACCCACTTAACATTTAAAAAATTCCTAACTTTCGGAAATGTAAAATCACAAACGGCATAACACAATTAAATTCTATCAATTGGCATGATCTTTCGAATCATGATGATGTAAATGTTGTAACGGAGCGCTTCTATGAGGCTTTAAACAAGATTATTACCGAAAACGTGCCTACTAAACGAGTGGGTTGCGCTAAATACCCAGTATGGTTCTCTGAACCTTTAAAGTCATGTCTCGCTGAAAAGCTGGCTATACACAAGAAATTCAAAAAAATTAACAATCCTCGTGATTACGATGAGTTTTGTCTATTATGCTCGCAATCTAAAAAACTCATGAAACGTTGTTATAACACTTACATAGCGATTATTGAAGCGTCTCTTTCTAAAACTACTAAATTGTTTTTCTGGTTCATCAAAAACAAACAGCATAGTAATTTGACAAGTTTGGCGATAAAACTGCCAGTGGGGGTATAGCCATATCAAACCTTTTTTCTGTATTTGTCTCATCAGTTTTCGTAAAAGATGATGGCCGTTGGCATGGTGTGTGACCAGTCTTATTGCAACTACGCATTGTCTAACATTTCAGTCACCAAAGATAAAATTTATAAAAAAAATATAAATTTTGATCGTAATAAAGGAGCCGGCCCAGATGGCATTCCTCCATGTTTTATAAAGGACTGTGCTAAGGCACTGGTAATCCCGCTTCATATTTTATTTAATAAGTCCTTGACTTCAGGTATCTTTCCTACTAAGTGGAAACTGGCTCATATAGTGCCAATCCACAAGGCTGGCGACGTGGGTGACTGTAGTAACTACAGACCCATTAGTATATTATCAACATTTGCAAAGATATTGAAGTCGTTAGTGTATGATCAATTACACTCTCACGTCGAACCATATATCTGTTTAGAACAGCATGGTTTCGTTAGGGGAAAGTCAACTGTAAGTAATCTACTTGAATATACTAATTACATATGTAGAGCATTCAATGATCGAGTCCAGGTGGATAGTATCTATACAGACTTCCAGAAAGCATTTGACCGCGTTAGTCACAGAATCCTGCTTTATAAGTTGGATGCATCACTAGGCATTCATGGCAATCTCTTACGATGGGTAGAATCCTACATCACAAATAGGAGCCAAATTGTAGCGTTGAAAGGTTATAGTTCCACTCAGGTTCCCATCTCATCAAGGGTACCACAAGGATCCCATTTAGGACCCTTATTCTTCATAGTTTACATATATGACTTAATTTACAAGCTTAAGAACCTCTTCCTACTGTTCGCCGATGATCTCAAAATATTCTCTCGCATCAATAACGTTGCTGATTGTGTTCAGTTACAGTCTGTCGTTAACACTTTGGTGGAATGGTGCACGGCAAACCATATGAACCTAAGTGTTGGCAAATGTGCTGTCATAACATTTACGCGTAGTAGAAGTCCCATTAACTTTGCATACTCAGTAGGTGGTACGATCTTTCAGCGTCAAGCGGTCGTGAGGGATCTGGGTGTCATGTTTGATACTAAGCTATCTTTTACCTTTCATTGCGCCGCAATTTCGAGCAAATGCAGACAACTGCTGGGTTTTATCTGCCGGATGTCTAGGGAATTTAAGTCTCCCAAAAGTGCCCTCCTCCTTTATAGGTCACTCATTCTCAGTAGACTTGAATATGCATCTATTGTATGGAGTCCTCAGTACAAAACTCACACTGATTTTATCGAATCAAATCAGCGTCGCTTTCTCCGTATCATGACCTACAGGTGTGGCTTAAAAAGAGAACTGTACTTTTTTTGTAAATAATTCGGCAGAATGTCTTGTGTATTTTTTCTATTGCTGTTTTATACTTTGACTCTTATGGGTCCTGGACTACAATCCTTATAGGTTTGGCGTATGATAAAACCCAGAGTTTTATTAGCCGCTTTCGTCATGCCGGTTATGTTATTATGATCCAGAAGGAGGCCGCCGAGCGAGCCGAGCCCACTAGTAAGACAAGCATTCAGTTAAGCACGAGGGGTTAACAAGATTACTAGTAATGTGTGACCCACATTACTAATAAGATTTTTTTTTAAATATGACGAATTCTAAAAGAGCAAAAAACGTAAAGACAAAAAGAATTATGAAAAAAAGAATATCCAAGAAATGTTTTGTAACGTGGAAGTCTACGATTGTGACCACGCGGACCCAATGCTGGTTGGTAGATGTCACATGTCTTCGATTTTTTTGTTACAGGACATGCCGTTTTCCGTCACTGTTTTGGGACAAGTGGTGATGAAAATAATTGATACAAAGTAAAGTACTGTCTGGGTTCGAACCTACGACCACCGCCGCTCCTCGTCCCTCCATATTATTTATAAAAACAAAAAAGTTACATTCATAAACTTACATTGGTAATTTCCGGATCAGTTCAAAATTGCAAGAGTTCTCCCAATCTTTAAAAAGGGTAAAAAGACTGACCCCACTAATTATAGACCGATCTCCTTATTACCAGTTTTGTCAAAGTTGTTCGAAAAAATTATGAAAGATAGACTCATGAGCCACTTACGATCACACAGGGTATTATATACGGAGCAATGCGGATACCAAAAATCGGTAGGTACCACGGATGCCATAGACGCATTAATAGTTGAAGTCACCTGTAATTTAAACAATAAACGTAAAGTAGCAGGTATTTTTCTGGATCTCAGTACCGCGTTTGATACCGTTGATCACCATATACTTTTGGAAAAATTTTAACACTATGGTGTTAGAAATGATGTCTTAAAGTTATTTATATCCTACTTGCATAACAGGAAACAATTTATAGAAATCAGATCAGTTGTGGATGGAGAAGAAAATATTTGTAAATCCAACTTAACCACGGTATCCCGTGGAGGTAGTCAAGGATCCGTTTTGGGCCCAATTTTCTTCGTTGTGTATCTTAACGACTTGATAGGATATGTAAAAAGCCGTATGTCAGAAACTAAACTTGTAATTTTCGCTTATGATACAAACGCAATAATCTCTGCAGATAACATGGTTAATTTAGAAGCAAAGTTTAATGCAGCATTCAAAGTTTTCGAAGAATGGTTTGGTATAAACAATTTAAAACTAGACATAAACAAAACAAAACAAAATGTTTACTGTTTAAGTCTACAGTAAAGAATGATGCTAGTCTTGAAGTAGAGTAGTATCTTCCGGCAATATAGTAGAGGTGGTAGATAGTGTTAAATTCCTAGGCGTCAACATAGATGCTGTGTTGAAATGGAAGCAGGAGACACTAGCAATAATAACCAAGTCTATTAGTTCTGCATGTTATGCAATCATAAGTCTCAGGGAGGAACTAACAGTATCTCAACTTAGAATGGTGTACTTTGCTTTAGACGAAAGTAAGCTTAGATATAGCATTATATTTTGGGGAAACAGCTATAAATATATTATAAGCATGACATTTGTCATTCAAAAAAGGGTTATTAGAACAATGCTTCGTCTCAAGCAAACGGATTCATGTAGAGAACACTTCAAACGTTTGAAAATTTTAACAGTTCCGTTCGTGCCTCTATATCTCAGTTTTATTGACTAACCTTGTTCAAAATCTCAGTAGAATTGAAACTGACGAAGAAAGAATGGTTAGAGATAGCACTCGTAGAAAAGATATACCCTCTACAATACAGCCAAAACTCAATGTAGTGCAACATAGTTCAAGAGTACAGTCAGTTGCATTATATAATAAGAGGCCCACAGAGTTTAAAAGTATTTATAATCCTAACTTATTCAAAAATAAACTTAAAACATATTTATTGGGGAGAGGCTATTATAGTATTGACGAGTTTATTAACGACAAACAATAGACATGTGTAACTATTACTTATATTTATTAACCTATTGACATCCTTCCACCGATTTATTTAATTTACATTGCTAATATTGTTAATTATTATTGGAATTTATAGTGAAATTGTGATTTTTATATGGTGTCAATTTGAAGTTATTAATGTAGAAAATAATAATGAATAGTACCTGATAGTAATGTATTTGTGAATGTTATGTAGTACCCAATTAACAATTTTGTAACAATTATTTTCAACAGAATTTATATTGTTAAGAAATAAATTACTTATGACTTATCATGAAATAAACCTACTTTTTACGGATTTTATCGCGTTATATTGATATTATTTAATTCAGGACATTAGGGCGGCACCTAAGTCCACCCGAGACCATGGATGCTGTAAAGCATCCGAAACGTCGGGAATTAAATCATATCAATTTAACGCGATAAAATCCGTAGAAAGTAGTTTAATTTCAATGTCTAATATTCACGTAAGTGTTAGAAACCAGTATCATAATAATCTGTCAGTAATAGTCTGTCTCATTAGTCTAGTGGTCCTAACCGCGACTGTTACGCTAGACTTCCTGGGTTAAATCCCCAGGTCGAGGAGTGTTATTGGGTTTTATAAATTCTCAGTAGCAGCAGCTCGGAGTCTGGATTTATGCCCGGTTAATGGCATTAACGGCATGGCATATCGACGAAGTGTGGGTATACAAAAGTACACCTGTGCCTAACCCTTCGGGGAATACAGGCATGATTGTATGTATGTACATAAAACATGCAGGTTGGTCAAATTAAAAATCATCAGCAATCATGTCTGGCCTTCATAGCATACAAATAAGACTTTAAAACATTACAATCTTGGCTTTTTCTACAGGTTCACAGGTAAACATTAATAGTAATAATGATCATCATCCTCCTGCCCTTTTCCAATTTATGGGGGGTCGGCGCAGCCTGTCCCTTTCTTCCATTCATCCCCGTTAATTGTCATTTCATCATTCAATCCCTTTTCAATCATATCTGCCTTCACACAATCCATCCATCTTTTTTTCGGTCTTCGTCTACCCCTTCATCCTTCCACATTCATACTCATAACTCTCATAATAATAATCGAAGTATACAGAAAATGTCAATATTGAGTACAATATCAAATGATTAATGTCCAAATAAGTTAAGTTATATAAATCATCTATTTTTTTGTATTCTTGTTAACTCCTCGAACTAAGCTAAATGCTTGTATTACGTAGGTAAGGTTCACGTCAGTAGTGCAATGGGTGGGTTTTGAACCCGCAAACACAAGATCGCAAGTCTTAGCCATTAGGCTACCGGTACTTCACTCATTTTTTGGATCCAATATTCAAAATGCAAAAATGGTTCAAAAGAGCTTGTAGTTAATAATTGTAAGACTTTAACCAAATTGGTAAGTCTTAAGGTGACTTCAGCGAAATCCATTGAAGACATAATTATTATAAAGAAAAAATCATATGTTATGTTTTTTTATGTGTCATAGGCATTCCGAACTGATATGCCTTTAGGAACTTACTTCTAAATATAACTATAAACTATACTACTAATCTTCATTGTCAAGTTTATGTTGTGTACCTATAACAGCGTTTGATACCAATGACTGCTATCGGTACAATTAAGCGGCGGTAGCCTAATGGCTAGGGCGTCGGACTTGTGGTTCATGTGGTTGCCGGTTCGAACCCCACCCATTACACTACCGACGTGAACCCACTCGTAACACAAGCATTTAACTTAGCACGAGGAGTTAACAAGAATACTAGTAACGTGTGACCCACATTGCTAGTCAGCTTTTTAAAAAAGAAAAAAAATAAATATAATGATTGTTTTGCTAGAATAGATTCTTTATTTGTGGAAACGACTATAAGTAAAGCATGCAGGTAAAGCAGCAGCAGTCATGTCTGGTCTTCATGGCGTACAAATATTATTACAGGTATTATGGCCCTTTTCTACAGGTTTACAGGTAAACATTAATAATAATAATCCCAGTATATAAACAATGACCATGTTGAGTACAATGTCAAATGATTAATATCCAGTTATAAAGTTAATTTTAATAAATAATCTGCAATCTTTGGGGCGATGTTTGACGATGTTGTACTTGCACGTATATGATACTATTTTAGAAAGTTCATAAAATAAGCATGTTTCTAAAATTGTTTGAATAACAAACTTTTTTTTTGAGTTATTGCCAATCAGTTCAATCTAAGATTAAAATAATAAAAGACTAATCAAATCAAATCAAATCTTTTATTTGCGAATATGGGTACAAAAATTATGGTAGTAAGTATATAGTGACGTCCCAAAACATATTCGGCCGTTAGGCATGCAAAAACATAAGAAATACTGACAAACTACGGATGAGATATCAAAATAAAATAGTCCATCGAAAACAATTTGAAATTGCACAACAAATTTACAATATTAATAACAATGAGATCAAGTGTAGTTATTATGATCAAATCTTGTCCTCTATAAATTCTTTAACATCGTAGTAACATTAATTTATAAGAAATTCTCTTACTTCTTATACTTTGGATATTTAAAATGGCATTAGGTAATTTATTATATAATTTTGGTGCCATACAAAATACACTCTTGTTTAAAAGAGTGGTCCTACTCGGTTGTATTTTGATTTTTTAAGCGATGTGGTTAGCGTTTCAGAATAAGTAGTTATTAAATAGAAGCTATGTTGAGCCATTTTTGCATGTCGGATGTTGTGTCCAAAAAACGAGTTTCTTACTGAAAGACTTTCTTGACGGTGCGGAGTGTAAAGTCCGGCAACCCACAGTAGGCTAGCGTGGTGGACTGTAGTCTAATCTCTCTCATTCCGAGAGAAGACCCGTGCCATCAGTAGAACATTGTAATGGATTGATGATGATGATGATGATGATCTAATTTCAACTACTTCTACTCAAATCAAAAAGAAAGTTTTTAAAATCCTTTATTTATAGAGAAAGAAAAAACATTAATTTATTTGTGAAATATGAAAAAATACAAGCGAATTTATTTTCAAAAATGCTTATAATAGCTAACGCTTTCCAGACGGCTTAGGAGTCACGCTGTCATCAGTCATACCGGCCGGTGTAGTAGACTCCGGGGACTGGGATTCATCTGAGAAAAAAATCGGCGATGGAAATGCGCTCGGTGTGGCGTCAATACTAATGCATGAAAATGCCACCAGGCATAATGCAACCTGTAACAATATCGGAAAGCGAATTAGTATAGAATCAGCGTCACATCTTTAATTATTACGTCTATCCAAATAAATTGCTTAAATTATTAGTCAAATGCTTGACAAGACTTTGCAACTTTGATAGCAGAGTCAACCACAACAAGTTATTGCTATCATTTCGCGATTCAGAGAGAGAGATGCTGATCTTCTCATTCAATAGTGCCATCCCTTTCTAACAACTTAAATAAGATCGCGTTACTAACATGTTGTGGTGTGACCTTAGTTAGGTATTACTAATTACATCTAAAATTTGTGCCCACTAAAGTCACACAAGCAGCAAGATATCGTTTAATCAATAATACTTATCAATAAGAAAAATAATATCACATATTTGTGCCCGGTTAATGGAAATTGGCTCACCTATCACATAGGACCTAAACATACCAGCGAACCGTGGCTGTACATTAGTGCACCTCTGTCCAACACTTAGAGGAATACAGGCGTGATGATATGTTATGTTATTACGTTGATATTGTTTTGTTAAGTACATTCCATAATGACATACATTTACATTTGGTTCGGCTGGAAACAAAACCCCACAAAGTTGGGAAAAGCCTAGGAGGATAAGGAAGATGATGAGGGGTCCAGACGAACCAGATGGGGCTGGAAATCAGTTCTCAACAAACAAATTTCTGAGCAATACCGATATCCCACAGATTCAAACCTTCATCGTCAGCTTCCATAGGTTTTGCTGATTCAAATAAAAAATAAAATACCTTAATTTTATAGCGTAATATCGGTATTATTAAATTTAATTCCCGACGTTTCGGATCCTTTACAGCATCCATTGTTACTAGTTCACTGAGACATTAAAAAAGGAAAATAGTAAGAAATCCCAAGTAAGAAAATAAGAGTACTCACCATAATTAAAACCTTCATGTTGACTATCGTCTCTGGCTCTTCAGAACTGAATGCGGTGAATTGTTTAGGAATATTGTGTCTTTATAAAGCGAATACCGTATTTATAGTCAACTTTTTTGTTTCAATGACGACGTGTTTCTCGAGATAGGCTTGCTAATTCTGCTTTTTATCATTATTAGGGGAAGGGGGGGCATGATGGGGTATCTAAGGAAAATACCAAAAATACAGTATAATCATTGCGTTTAATATGCTTATTTATTTATGGCACAATGCCTTATTAATCTAACTACAATTTGGCATAGTCTTTGGAAGATGAACTTATAGCATTTTTTTAAAATAAATGATTTGATAGGAACTTTCGAAAAACCATCTTGCCCCTTACCATGGGGTAAGATGGGGTAATGAAAATGGGGCAAGATGGGGTAAGCTAATTATTATTATCACAATAAATACAAATATGAATTTCTTCGGTGTTTTCATCATCCACACCAGCATAACCATTGTGAGCCCAACGTCCACAAAGCTGGCAGCCTACCCAACCATACTCATACCCAATACCCCGTCTTACCCCAAAGGCTGATATAGAAAAAAATAATTTCTCAAAAAATAAATATTAACTGAACTTTTGTCTAACCATACCACAACAAAGTAAACAACACTAACAACCATATACGAGAAAAGACATAAATTGGGTACTCATAATTACTTTACAGTAAAGACGTTTTTAACTGCGTAAAATTAGATCGACGAGACAGTCAACGTGATTTTCGTTTGTAAACAAAAAACGCGTGCACTCCCACTCACTGTTTCTGTCGCGCTGATGGTTGATCTAGTATGGCTTCCTATTGGCTTATTGCTTTCTGTTCGCAAGAGTCTAGTTTCTTGTATGTGTGCGTGACCCCGTCTTACCTCGCGTCCCCATCATGCCCCCCCTTCCCCTATTCCTTAAATTATGTTTTAATGGTACTTAGTCTCGGTCATTAGACTCAAACCTTCTAAACTGATAGTCGTATTCAATATAAGTAACTAATATTTTTTTATGCTTGGCCTCCTGCTGCTTGAAATTCGACCGCAATATTTTTCTGCACTCCCTTCCTATGTAAACTTTAATTGTGCGCGCAATGTGCTTAAAAAGCAGTAGACTTAGGGTAAAGGCGGGATAGATGCCCCACTTTTTTTGAAATATCCTCCTAATTTAATAAATATCAATTTTATATAAATAATGTCTATGAATTTAGCTAGTTTAATCCTTTATGTTTAACTGTGATTTGTATTTTTGGACCTACGAATTACTGATTTTGTAAATTATAGCTTTTTGTGGAACTCCTTTTTTGAGGATAGATGCCTACCCGTATGGATAGTTGCCCCACCATGAAAATACTAAGAAGGATAGATGCCCTTCATGCTGTATAAATGAAAAACTCAACAAAAATATCATGAGGTTTCGAAGACAATAGGTGTTTTAGCAGTAGAAGGCTACTCCTAAAACAGAAATTGTTTCCAAGAAACATGGCCTTATAATGAAAGGCATTTTGCAGTTTTTAAAATCTTTAAATAATGATATCAAGAATCAGTATATTGACGTAATAAAAAATATAACGGAATTAATGACTACTTGTCTTTACAAGTAGTCATTAATTCTGTTGCATTTTTTATAAAAAGTTATACAACAGCAAATACTAACCTTTGGAACTTTGACCTGTCTGTAAAGTTTGCCGCGGAGAAGAATACACACACTAGCGCAACACATCATCCCCGCACGACGGCCCGTGGCTAGTTGAGGTGTACTATTGTTGTACTCTTAGTTATACTATTGTCTCTTAATCGTGAGTTCGGGAAGTTAGGTTTTTGAAAATGAGACATCTATCCCACTGGGGCATCTATCCCGGCTTTACCCTACTGTTTCTTGACTGTATACTGATTATTATGACATTCTTTAACAAATTATGAATTACCATAATTTATTTAATCGACAACAATACTCATCTTATTACCTATCATCATTGCCTATGGTATTTCATCTCGCGTGGATCAAATTGCCTATGGCATTTGGATCAACAATTATATATAAATTTTACAGACAGCTTGCGTTACCAATGATAAATACTATCAACTGTATATACAACCGTATTTAAATTAAGTTTTTAATTTTGTGAAATTGCATTTTACCATTGAACAGAATTTCTACGAGATATTGGTAGGTAATTTATTCGGCGTTCATAAAATACGGCCCTAACATACGTAATTTTTATGCGATAGAAAATGAACAAAAATATTATTGTGGAAATCACCATCTATTATTTTTGTAATAAATATTTGTATCGACTAGAATTGTCACTTGTCTTCCCTTGCCCTATAGTTACGTCCATGGGGTTCATGACATTCACCACGACCATGACAGGATAGATTAATTCTTATCCTAATATTGCTACTACAACTACGCAAGCAAAGCCGCGGGTAAAGCTGGTTAGTATAATAAAATTCGCCGTTCATTACATTCTACTGCATTAACATACATTATCTTGACGCCAATGCTAAAGCTCAAATAACATAAATTTTTAACTTTCCTGAAATAAACTGGTTTTCTATCAGTACCATACGAATATATTAATAATAATATATGTAAACGAATGAACTACTTTCAAAAAAAGATACCTATACAACATGTTCTCACACAATTGTATTGTGTATTTCATACAATCGTAGACTTACACGTCACAAACATTTCTAAGAAACTGTCTTCGTTTTTTATACGATTGTTGAAGATTAGTATAATAAAATAACTTTTGAAATAAACTACTTAGTAGTTATTTTATTTCATATTTTTTTGTGATTACATCACCAAATTTGAATGAGACCACTTCAGGAGCATACACTTTCATATTAGAAGGTGTTACTCTTTTTCGTTTTAAGTGGGTTTGGTTTGTAATTTACTTAAGTAACAATAACCTGATGTCGACTGCTCATAAACTCCGACAAAATATTGCTTTTTCCAGTTCAAGGACATTCATAATTGAGGAGTTCCACTGGTACTTCACCTTAAGCACTGTGACGAGTATAAATTAACATAACATACCATCATGCCTGTATTCTCCGAAGAGTTAGGCAGAGGTGGTACTTATGGACACCCACATATCGCCGGTATGTTTAGGTCCTATGTAATAGGGGGCGAGCCTATTGCCATTAACCGGGCACATATCCAGACTCCGAGCTGCTACTGAGAATTTCATAGAAAAACCCAATAACACTTTGCTCGACCTGGGGATCGAACCCAGGACCTCTAGCGTAGCAGTCGCGCTTAGGACCACTGGACTAATGAGGTAGTCAGCGTCAGTCAGGCAGAGTATAAATAATTGCAACTACATTAAAGTAATCGAATCACAACCTCTTAAAATATGCAACTATCTACTTATATATCTGCATAACCCTTTTGAGTTTACCACTATATAAACAGGAACTGTAAATGTGAGTACATCGTAGCCATTTATGTCGTAAGTAGTTTATAGTTATCCTAGTTAATATTTTTTGATGATGTGTATTCTTACACATAGTTTACCTGTTTTAGGTTGACATTGCGTTCTCATTGCTGAGAACCTTCTTGTAATTTTAGTCCCGACTTCAGGCTAATTATGACATGAACCTCCAATGTCCTCACATCCTGTTATCGCCATAATGTACCAGCAAATTATGTAAAAACAATATATTTTAAAAGAGTGTCCATGGAGTTTCTTGCCGGATTCTTCTCCATAGGATCAACTTTTTGGAACCGTGCAACTAGAGTCAATAACGTTTCATAAACGCTTGTAAAAGCTTATTTGAAATAAAAACATTTGATTTGATTTGAACTTAATTTACAGCAGATTTTAAATACAATTGACGGTTGTTATCACTGGTAGCGCAAGCTGTCTGTAATATTTATATATATAAAGATTTGATCCACGCGAGATGAAATGCCATAGACAATAAGATGAGTACTGCTGTCGATTAAATAAATTATGATATAATCTGTATAGTAATAATGAAGAAACAGTAGTTCTACCCCTATTTAAGCACATTGCGCGCACAATTAATGTTCAATATATTATAAAGGAAAGGCGTGCAGAAAAATATTGCGGTCGAATTTCGACCAGCAGTAATTTAATGTATTGTACAATAAATTAGTTGTTTAATACGACTATCATTTTAGAAGGTTTGTGTCCAATGACCGAGGCCAAGTACCTATCATTTAAACAAAAATTAAGGAAAAATAATGATTAGAAGCAAAATTATCCAAAGAATAGAATTAACTATCTAAAGAAACACGTCATCGAAGTAAAAAAAGTTGACTATAAATACGGTATTCGCTTTATAAAGACACAATATTCCTAAGCAATTCACCTCATTCAGTTCTGAAGAGCCAGAGACGATAGTCAACATGAAGGTTTTAATTATGGTGAGTACTCCTGTTTTCTTACTACGGATTTCTTACTATTTTACTCTTTTGTTAATGTCTTAGTCAAGTCGGGCATTGAATAATGCTATAAAATCTAGGAATTGTTATTTTTATATAATTCGGCAAAACCTATGGAAGCTGACGATGATATCGGGATTGCTCAGAAATTTGTTTGTTGAGAACTGATGTTCAACCGCATCTGGTTCGTCTGGACCCCTTATCCTCTGGGTGAGGTGAGCCAATTTCCATTAAACTGGCACAAATCCAGACTTAGAACTACTATATAGAATTTCATAGAAAATTCCAATAACGCTTGACTCGAACTTGATTGGTTTTGGCAATCGAACCTAGAACCTCCAACGTAGCAGTCAAGCTTAGGACCACTAGACTAACGAGGCAATGAGTCAGTCTAACAGTCAAACAGTCAAAACAATATCGTGTGATATTATTTTTCTTCTTGAGAAATATTAATGATTAAACGTAGGATTAAACGATATCTTGCTGCTTGTGTGACTTTGGTTGGCACAAATTTGATGTAATTAGTAATACCTAACTAAGGTCGCACCACAACATGTTACTTACGCGATCTTTTTTAAGTTGTGAGAAAGAGATGGCACTATAGAATGTGTAGAGCAGCATATATCCCTCTGAATCGTGAAATGATAGCAATAACTTGTTGTGGTAGACTCTGCTATCAAAATTTCAATGTCTTGCAAGTATTTGACTAATATTTTAAGCAATTTATTTGGATAGACGATTTCATTAAATATATGACGCTGATTCTATACTAATTCGCTTTCCGATATCGTTACAGGTTGCATTATGCCTGGTGGCATTTTCATGCATTAGTATTGACGCCGCACCAAGCGCATCACCATCACCGGTATTATACTCAGATGATTCTCGGACCTCGGAGACTAAACCGGCCAGTATGACTGATGACAGCGTGACTCCTAAACCGTCTGTTTTATATAAGCTATTATAAGCATTTTTGGAAATAAATTCGCTTGTATTTTTTCATCTTTCACAAATGAATTAATGTTTTTGCTTTCTCTATAAATAAAGGATTTTAAAAACTTACTTTTTTTATTTGAGTAGATGAAATATTTGCAATTGGATCATCATCATTATCGGGCACGGGTCTCCTCTCGGAATGAGAGAGATTAGACTATAGTCCATCACGCTAGCCCACTGCGGGTTGGCAGACTTGTTTGCAGGTTTACGCACAAAGTTTTCCGTGATGTATAATTAATACGCACATGACTTCGAAAAGTCAAGGTGCTTGCCTTGGATTGGAACTCGAGACCTTTGACTTGGCAATCGAATGGTCATAAATCACAAGACTATCACTGCACTTTTTAGTCAAACAGTTTGTCATTCAAACAATTTTAAAAACATGCTCGGTTTATGAACTTTCTAAAATAGTATCATATACGTGCAAGTACAACATTGTCAAACATCGCCCCAAAGATTGTTGATGATTCATTAAAATTAACTTTATAACTGGACATTAATAATTTGAAATTGTACTCAACATTATCATTTTTTATATACTTGGATTATTATTATTAATGTTTACCTGCAAACCTGTAGAAAAGGCCCATAATACCTGTAATAATATTTGTACGCCATGCAGACCAGACATGACTGCTGCTGCTTTACCTGCATGCTTTACTTATAGTCATTTCCACAAATAAAGAATTTATTCTAGCATAACAATCATTTACGTACATTCTTATTGTTATTATTTTAAATTATACCCATTGCAGTCATTGGTATCAAACTCCGTTATCCACAAGATAAAATCAACGGTGCTCTGATCCTTGACAATTTAAGATTTAGTAGGTAGTTATTTTTTTAAGTAAGTTCCTAAAGGCATATCAGTTCGGAATACCTATAAACTAAAAAAAAGACATATTATATGTGTTTTTTTTCTTTATAATAATTAGCCGGAAATGGGCAATAGGGCAAGGTGTGACTGTTATTAGAAAAATATGTAAAAACATCTAAGTCTTGAACTTTACAATTTAAAATCATTAAAAAAAAATCTTAATAACAGACACCCTGTGATGATCTTTGAAGTCCTGTGACTACAAATCTTAACTTTTCGTCAGTTTTTTTTCTGGGATGTAACCATGAATAACCCTTCTGTAAATTACAGTTAAAAGTTAAAACATAGCTGCCTCAGTTTTGAATGAAATGATATATTTTTGTCCAACATTAAATTCAAAATATTAAATTACCAAATTTTAACCGACTGTACCGTAAAAAAATGTACTACACTATTTTGGCAAGTAACTTTAAAAGATGGCGCACTTAGTCTGGATTCCAAATTGGTATGATATTTAACTAATTACAATTTCTTAATTGCGGAAAAAAAAAATTGTTAGTTATCGGTTCATTTAAAATAAAATTTTGTTGTTGGATTTCTTTAGTGACGATTTTTATTTAATCAGATTTACAAGGTTTTACAACAAATGTTCGAACTCTTTGCCTTCAAGGGCAATGCAAGCTCTATATCTATTTAAAAATGATCGCGTAATAAGATGGGCGTATCTTCTCGAGTTGATTTATGAGACACCTTGTATAAAAATACATTTAATTTTCTACAACTAGGAGAGAAAGCAAACATTATGACTGAATAAGCAAACCAAGTCAATATATAATTAATATTACAAGTACTAAAATTAACTTAAAAAAAAGAGTAATTTTATATCATTTTAAAACTTCAATGAGGTTTTCTGTGTCAGTGTAATTCAGTTTCGCAAGATAATCAAATAACAATACACTACATTTTTTATTATTTGCACTGTACATATTCTGCGATTTGATGAGCTTTTTACATATAAAAGGACCCAAGAACACATAAAATCTGTTAGCAAAAACATGCCTAGTTTGGGAGTTGCTGCATAGCAGATCTTTCCTTCGCCTATCTAGAAAAACCGAGTCGAAAGGTGTTTGTGTTGGTGTAGAATTTTATCCAGAATAAATAATTGACGAACTGTTAGTACCTTACACTCCATGTAAAGCTGATGTGTGGGAAATCTAAAAAGGTGAAAAATTGCTACCTTTAGAATTGCTCTTTGAGCACGTTCTAGAGGGAGCATATTGATCTATGCAGGCAGCGATCTTGATACCTGAAGGCACCTGAAGATCTTAAAACCTATTAAAAATGACTATGTCATTTTGTCCAAATGTAAACTAAAACCAATTAAAAAATCATAATTCCTTCAATCAACTAATACCTAATCGTAATAAAGTTAATTCAAATCACTGGGTACTATCATAGTTCATCGATTTTTAATTGAAATAATTACAAATAACAAGAAAAAAATCAACAGAAAACAGAAGAAAACCATTAGAAAAATAAACTTCTGTAGGCTCGAATCACGTTCAAACTCGTCACTACGACTCGACTGTACCAATGGCGCTGAAGGTCTGACAGAATTGTATTGAATGCAGAATCGTCGCTATAGCCCGCCAATTTCGAAATAAGGCCACTTTGTCATTTTGTCCATATAAGTAATTTTTAGGGATTGCAATCCGGAAAAACGGATCCGGTAATCCGGCGAATCCGGCATCATTTAACGGTTACCGAATCCGGTACCGATATACCTGATCCGAAGACCGGATCCGGTGCTAGCAGTTTGTGGCAAAATAATATAGCTGTTGCATGAGCGCGTGGTGTTCATGCGTACGAGACGTTTGTCGCCGAGTTGCTATGGCTATATTTGCAGCTTTATCAGAAGTCGTTTAACTGATGACACAATTAACAATATTTGTTTTCTACGATCTTTATTTCAAAATCAATATTAATTATCTTTTAATACTTATATTTTCTTAAAATTATTACTTAAAATAATTATTTATCGTAAGTTGATTAAACTAAAGAGTTCTAAACTAATTATTGATCTATCTGTGAAAGGGAAATCTAGAAAAAATGAGCTACTCGTTACGTCGTAAACCTACACCACTAAATTTTAATTGTTTTCTGGTTTTCTATTTGTCTTAACATTGGTTAGGAAATAAAGTTGATTTTATATATTTGTGATTTATTTTTTATAAACTACCTACATATAAGTGCAGTGACACTTGATTAACTCACTTATTTTGTACTTACGAAAAAGCGAAAACCACCCTGATTTAATCAATCCGGCCGGATCCGGCCGGACTGAAAATGACGCCGGATTGCAATCCCTAGTCATTTTGTCCGTATTTCCCCTACCCCGATCCCCGAGGACCCCGTCCCGGAGGACCCCGATTTATTTTTACTTTGATAAACTCAATTAAAAGTCAAAGTAAGCTTAAACTTAAAAGTACCGTCAGCAGTAGGCTTTTATTTTACACTAGCTTTCCGCCCGCAGCTTCGCTCGCGTGGGCAACACGATTTGAATGTTTATTTTTTTCTATTTCTGGCGGGATATTACAAATTATCTAAAATTGAGACCAAATAATTTGTTCCACTATATTATTTTATTGAAATATAATAATAACATGTAAATTTCTTATTATTTCATGTCCTTTTAGCTATTGCGATGGTCTATCATCCTGGAGGCCTCGTAGGGTCGATTTTTATGAAGTGGTATAAATAGTGGAAGGCCACTTTGCTCTCAAGACTTAAAATTGCACTTCTTTCTATACCACATTTATGGCTTTTCTGTGTGGTATCAAAATGACCAGACTGCTATCAATACTGATTCAGTAACAGGCAAGGTAGAATTTCTTCTCTTTCTTTCTTCTTAAATCTATGCCTGCCACCCTTAATGACTCACCCTGAAATTTATTTATTGTAATTGCAAAGCTAAGATCTTAAGGGGGAAACGTAATTGTTCTTAAAAACATAGTTGGAGGGTAGCAAAGGTATTCAAGGTATGAAAACTGAATCCCCTCAAGCACATCCAGTAATTACAGTGACCTTTTTAATATTTTTGTGCACTGCTGATCAATACTCTCAGTCTAGTTCCGTTACATAGCTTAAATGGTATAAGGAGACGCAGCAGAATTACAGGTGTCCCAAGGAGGTTTAACACTGTTAAGGAACTCTACAGGATAGTAAAATGTTTCGTCCGCTTGTAGCACTGAATTCAATTTCTGAGCCCTCCAACGGTTTAAGAAGTATGTAATTAATAGCAGCTGAACTGTTGTTTTTCCGAGTCAGTATTGCACGTTTGCACATCCAATCTATAGACTTCTTATGTATATTAGAAAAATCAGGATACACTCTAAGATCTATTCATCTATCATAGTCACCTGTCACTACTGTATTCAGGAGAGATTCAGGTATACATATTCAAATTTTATAATCTCCATTTCCTATTTTAAGTAATAGCTCAGAAAACTCTCCAGCAGACGCATCTCTCTCGTATTTCTTTTTAAAGATAATCATTACGATGACGATGGATGATGATTTGGTCTGCTAGGGTTTCTCTAGGTACAACAGAATCTGACGGTATTCCCCTGCCAGCAACACAGTTACTCCACCCATCGCTCAATTGCTGCCTCTAAGAAAGGTTCTATGGTGTGCCTCTCAATTCCACTTTTGTGTGCCATAGAAAGCATTTTATATGTTTACCAACCAACGTTTCTTGAGTAAAATCAGATTGAGTTTTCAAACATGACATGTGTCAAAATAAAAAGTAATATCAATCAAAAACACTAAGGAGTATTGATATCAAATTCGAAGCAAACCACGCCCAAAATAACTTTCCCCCTTTTTTTAAGTCCGTTAGGGGATGAATTTCAATAAAATATGAAACACATCTTCCATCAATTCTGTTAAGGAACGTTTATGCAAAATTTGAAGCAGATTGGACCAAGGAATCACGTTGTCCCATACAAACTTTGCCCCCCTTTTTCACCCCCTTAGGGGTAGAATTTCGGAAAATCGTTTCTTATCGGATGCCTACGTCATACAAAGAACACACCCTCCAAGTTTCAGGACTATACGATAAGCGGTTTGGGCTGTGCGTTGTTCCGTCAGTCAGTCAGTCAGTCATTCAGGACAAAGGATTTTATATGTATAGATAGATATCATTTTTATTTTAATGACCTTTAATTTTATTTAATGGCCAGGAGAAAATTATAAAGTCTTGCTTGGTTAAGGTTAATTTTTTAATTGGAGAATGCAATATAGGAACTCTTTAAGCACTTTTTTATGTCGACCGTACAATTTGAAAACTATAGAATAAATAAATTTAAGCGGTGGTAGCCTAACGGCTTGGGTGTTGGACTTGCGATCATGCGGTATGCTGCATGTTACCCACTGGTAACACAAGCATTTTAGCTAAGCAAGAGGGGTTAAAGAGAATACTAGTAATGTGCGGCCCGCATTGCTAGTAAGCTTTAAAAAAAATTAATAATATGTAATAATACTATTCCGGTTATCTAGGACCTAATAGGCAACTCAGTCAAGTCGTGAGTGAAAATAAAAAAAATAACAATAAAACAAATATATAGTTTAGACATGATAGCCGGCAGGTCGACCAGTTACCACAAGCAGCACCCGTTCACGAGTATAACGCACGGATCAGCAATCATCCTCTCGCCACTTTAGTGGGCAGGGAGGCGACCCGACCAATGATGCCACCGCAAGCAATTACATCTAAGCGAGCATGACGACATTCCAGCCAGGTGTAAATCATGTTACAGAAATATGTTGATCTGTTGTTGTCTATAATTGTCAGAAGTATTAAAAAGAATATCCATGGAGATTCTTGCCGGCTCCACTCCTTAGGAAATGTCTGTATGTCTGTATGCATATAATCTGTATGTACATATTTTTTGTAAATTTGCTAGTTTTAAAAAACATTATCGTATCGCCAAAGCTTATAATAAAGTAAAGAAAAACTAATATCGGGTAGACTACTTTTTTATAATTTCTATAAAACGCAACCCTATATGATTTCATTAAATCAAATGTTTTTATTTCAAATAAGCTTTTACAAGTATTCATAAAACGTTATTGACTCTAGTTGCACGGTTTCAGAAAGTTGATCCTTTGGAGAAGAATCCGGCAAGAAACTCCATGGACAGTCTTTTAAAATATATGTATATTGTTTTTACATTATTCGCTGGTACATTATGTACAAACAGGATGTGAGGACATTGGTGGTTTATGTCATAATTAGCCTGAAGTCGGGACTAAAATAAAATGTTATATTCTACTGTTCTCTCTGATAGCAATTTAATCGCAAAAACTGTGAGCGTAAATTTTTGTGTCTGAATTTTTAACAATAATCATTTGTTGTTGTGATAGCCTAGCTGCTAGAGCGCTTCATTAAACCATGACATGCAATGCTGAATTGTTTGTGATAATACAATTCCACGTGCAAACGTTTTTGAATTGCAAATGAATTTAATTACTTGTACTATGTCATGATAAGTAATTTTTTCAAATGCATGCAAGACATACTTAAAGGAGTATGGAGATTATTCTTGAAACAAGAGCTTATTTACGCGAAAGTCACTAAATTATGTTTTATTTTAATTAGACCATTAAATTAACTGCCTCATTAGTCTAGTGGTCCTAAGCGCCATTGCTATGCTAGAGGTCCTGGGTTTCATTCTCAGTTCGAGCAAAGCGTTATTGATTTTTTTTTATAAACTTTCAGTAGCAGCTCTGAATTAGATTTTGTGCCTGGTTTAATGGCAATAAAATGGGACCGAAACATACCAACGAACTGTGAGTGTACATTGAGTACATCTTTGCCTAACCTTTTGGGGAATACAGTCGTGATCAAATCTGCGAAAAGTTCGAGGAGCTTGACTTGGATAAGAACTTGAGAACTATGACTTGGGAGTCCAAAGCTCATAAAAAAACCTTTTACTTTAACATTAAATCTTAACCTCTTTGACAGTTTTAAAGGTAGTATTTAGTAGTAGTAGTGTCTTACTAGCATCTCTTCATGCATGAATGGGTCGGCATGACCGGGGAAGTACTACCATCCCACAGAATATCGACATCAAGTACCGGTATGCACACTGTTGCTTTTCGTACGTTAAGTGTGGAGCGCCGGAGTCCCAATTCCTTCCTCAGTCCACTTCCTTCTCCTTTTCTCCTTTCCCCTTACTTCTTCTTCTTCCTTAAATAGACTTGGCCAAGTATCTGCAACCCCTTTAGTATTGCAGATGTCCAGTGATGACGACGACTGCTTACTATCAGGTAGCTCATCTGCTCGTTTGCCGAGTTATTCCATTAACCTTTTGAACGCCATTGTCACATATATGTGACAAACGAAATCTTACCCTGAACGCCAACGTCACAAATATATTACAAAATATACGTCGCCCATTTTATGAAATAAACAATTTAATCATTACTTTAGTGTGTTTTCACTACCTTGTGTAATTTGACAGAAAAAGTGGCCTGGCGTCAGGGGTACGGCGATACGTTTATACTCTGGCGTTCAAAAGGTTAAAAATAAGATGAAGAAGACTGTTAGACCCTACAAGAAATGAATGCCTTTTTGAAGTCTTCATGTATAAGGAAAGATGATGAACTAAAGATACTCGTTATGTTTGCATTGAAATCGAACTTACGACTCGTGGAGTTTCGGCGGTGGTGAGGTGGCCAGTAGTATATATATATATATATACATACTTACACATGTAAAATTTGGCACATCTATTCAGAAGCTCACATAGAAATATATCCCAATATTATAAAATTTCAACTAGGTACATTCATACATACGTGTCGAATTGATAGGTAACCTCCTCTATTATTTTGGAACGTGTAAGCCTAAGATTGTGTGACATACTAGTTCATACCTATGTCGCATAGGTGTGTACTATTGAAGTAGTTCATTCGTTTACATATTATTAGTACAGATAGTTAAACCAGTTTTATTTTAGCAAAGTGAAAAATAAATGTTATTTCAGCTTCTGCATTTGCTTCAAGATAAGTTATCTTGAATTCATTGTAGTAAAAAATAATGAACAGCGAATTTTATTATACTAACCAACCCTGACCCGTGACTTTGCTCACTTGGTTGTAGAAACAATATTAGAAATATATATCCTGTCATGGTCGTGGCGAATGTCATGCAGAGGATCCTTGAGCATATTCTATACTATACAAACAACAACAAGATATATCCCCAAGAACCAAAACACACACAAATTAATATAAAACTACTACTCTATAGTCTAGTGGTCCTAAGCGCGACTGCTATGCTAAAGGTCTTGGATTCGATTCCCAGGTCAAGCAAACTGTTATTGGGTTTTTCTATGAAATTCTCAGTCGAAGCTCGGAATTTGGACGTGTTCCCGGTGAATGGCAATAAGCTCGCCCCCTACTACATGGAACCTAAACATACCCGCGAACTGTGGGTGTACATTAAGTACCTACACCTCTGCCTAAACTTTAAGAATATTAATTACAAAAATTAAAGATGGTGATTTCCACAATAATTATATTCTTGTTCATTTTATATCACATAAAATTTACTTATGTTAGGGCCGTATTTTATGAACTCCGAATAAATCACCTACCAATATCTCGTAGAAATTCTGTTCAATGGTAAAATACAGCCTAAATACAGTAACATTTCACAAAATTAAAAACTTAATTTAAAACAGATTTTAAATGCAGTTGATAGTTGTTATCATTGGTAACGCAAGCTGACTGTAAAATATATAAATAAAGGTTTGATCCACGCAAGATAACCAATGACCGAGACGAAGTACCATTTCAATTTCAATTAAGGAAAAATAATGATAAGAAGCAAAATTAGCAAGCCTATCTAAAGAAACACGTCATCGAAGAAAAATTAAGTTGCCTATAAATACAGTATTCGCTTTATAAAGACACAATATTCCTAAGCAATTCACCGCATTCAGTTCTGAAGAGCCAGAGACGAAAGTTAACATGAAGGTTTTAAATATGGTGAGCAGTCCTATTTTCTTACTTCGGATTTCTTACTATTTTCCTTTTTTTATGTCTCAGTGAACTAGTTACTTTTGATGCTGCAAAGGATCCGAAACGTCGGTAATTAAATTTAATAATACCGATATTTTGCTATAAAATTTAGGTATTGTTATTTTTTATTTGATTCGGCAAAACCTATGTAAGCTGATGATGAAGGTTTGAATCTGAGGGATATCGGTATTGCTCAGAAATTTGTTTGTTGAGAACTGATATTCAGCCCCATCTGGTTTGTCTGGACCCCTTATCCTCTTCCTCATCCTCTTATCCTCTTCCTCATCCTCTTAGCCGTTTCCCAATTTTGTCGGGGTTAGTTTCCAGCCGAACCAAATGAAAATGTATGTCATTATGAAATGTGCTTAAACAAAACAATATCAACGTTACACAACATACCATCACGCCTGTATTCTATGTTATTTTTTATAGATATACTAACACCTCTAAAGCGTTGTCAGTGGCAGCGCAGAGGTCGTCTATACTGCAGGTTCTCCCCTTTATTATATTTATTTAGGTAATAGAGGCAGTGATAGCCTAGTGATAATACCACTATCACGAAGAGTCTTGTATCTACATTCACGGCTACCACTTCGAGTCCACCGAACTTGTCCGCCCATGAACAGTGTCACTTATTATCACTTTGATATTATGCGAGTTTTCTATGCGGTGCTCGATTACCGGGTCCCATGTGCGTGGCTATATACCATGCTGATGACCGTTCGAAGGTCCCGAATTCGGATTTACAGATAAATCTATTAACAGACACGCACCGCTGATTTTTCGTAGTCATGTTCGTATTAATATAATTAATTATCACGGGCTTAAACGGTGAAGGAAAACATCGTGAGGAATCCTACACGCCGGAAATATTTTCTTGACGGCGTGTGAAGTCTGGTAACCCGCAATAGAGGAGAGGAGACCCGTGCCTAGCAGTGGGACAATGTGATGGTTTGATTATCATGATGATAATGAGGTAATATATAATTATATAATTTTATAAAATAAACCTGTTTCAAATATTGTTTTTGGCTGTACGTTAATAGATCACACAGTCAGTTATTCAAGTAATAAATAAATAATATTAAATGTTTAGATTATATACTGGGAGAATTAATAATAATTAAATTTTACAAATATGTACTAATTTAATTTTACAAATGAAACATAAACTTAATTTAAATGAACTTATCTGAAGGTCAACGTTGAAAAGACTAGGTATATGCAATTTTATAATAAACCCGAGGTTACGTGTAAAGGTCAGTAAATCAATGAAGCGAAAAAAGTAACATTTTTAGGAATTGTGTCAGACAACCAATGTCGTTGGAATCTCCATGTTAAAAAGGCCTACACTAGAATTAATAGGTTCGCTTACGCGCTCTGGCGGTTAACAAAAATAACTAACCAAAATGTTGCCCTTTAAGCGTATTATGGTTATGTTGCGTCAATTATTTGGTATGGTATATTATTATGGGGAAACTCTGTTGAAATAAATCGAGTGTTTATATCCCAAAAGCAGTGTATCCGAGCAATTGCTGGAGTATCGCCTCTTACATCTTGCAGAAAATTGTTCCCAAAATTTAAATTATTGACTGTGCCATGTCTTTACATATTAGAATGCTGTAATTTTGTAAAAGCCCCTCTGGAATTATTTAATAAATGGAGTGATAATTGTAGTTTTAATACAAGATATCCGGACCGCTTATTGCTGCCTAATATAAGAACCGAGCTCTATCGCCGGAACTGCTATACTATGGCCATCAAGATCTATAATAAGTTACCTGAAAATTATGAAAACCTCCCAGCAAAAATTTTCAAGTGTCACTTGCATAATTGGCTGATTGGGAAAGGTTTCTATACTATTAATGAGTACATGAATGCAAAATTCTAATTTGTCTTCGTTTTTAATTATTATGTTATGGGTAGTATTTGCTAGTTTTGTCTAAAATTATAATACTGTTAAAGTTTTGTTTAAGTCTTATTAATTTTTATTGTAAAATTAATATTTGCATGCTATTTCATTACGGCAAAATGTGACTGATCTTTTGTAATTATGTACCATTCTTAATAACCACATTTTATGCAAATAAAAAGTTTGAAGTTTGAAGTTTTAAAATGAACCATAAAATACTAAGAGACACACATTGTGACAGTCATTGTTACTTAAAAAAAGATTGATTTTTTGACAGAACAAAAAGGAAGTGCGAAAATTTTGGGCGGAGAAGTTATAACTGTAAGGTAAAGCTACGCCTGCCGCTATCAGAATATGGATGGGTGACAATTCTTAACACGTATTGACCCTTCCATGCCTCTGAGAGCATTTAAAGCCCGATTGTCACAAACGTTGTGGAAATCAGAAGGCCACAAAACCCAGAAAGTCTCTCTCCATCTCATTTAAGACCTCAGCTCTTGTCGGTGGAGAAATCGCCACTGTTCTCTATTCTCTGCCTTCTGTTTGACCTCCGGATACGACTCCACTCTCACAAAAGAAAAAAGCCCCAGAAAGTCTATCCTTTGAATATTGATATTGCCCAGAAATTAGCTTGCAGAGGTTTGTGTAAAATACTCATATTAACGGCATCTGGTTGCGCTAGAAGCTGATCCACGAATTGAGGAAAAGCCTAGGAGGGTGATATAGATGAGATACTTACGACAAGTGATATTACTGCTTATTAGGGTTCCGTAGCCAAATGGCAAAAAACGGAACCCTTATAGATTCGTCATGTCTGTCTGTCTGTCCGTCCGTATGTCACAGCCACTTTTCTCCGAAACTATAAGAACTATGCTGTTAAAACTTGGTAAGTAGATGTATTCTGTGAACCGCATTAAGATTTTCACACAAAAATAGAAAAAAAACAAAAAAAAGGGGGTTTGGGGGGGTTTTATGTTTTAGCATTAAATAATGCGAAATGTTCACAAAGATATGAATTTTCTAATGAAAGAAAAATTCAGTCTCAGGGTTTCTCTCTGACGTCACCTGGAGACGTTAAATGTGGAAGAGAAATTGGACATCACAGGCAGTGGTCTCGGTAGCTTAGTTGATAAAGCGTCTGGTGTACTTATCCAGAGGGACGCAGGTTCAAGCCCTGCCTGAGGCCGAAATTTTCTTTCACTAGAAAATTCATATTTTTGTGACCAAGTGCTATTGTTCCAGGTGACATTATGCTTGTTGGTATTTTCATTAAATGATGTTCACGCCAAACCGTCAGCAGTGGCAGCATCTGATGATAACATCCATCCCGATGATCGAAATAGTTATTCGAGCAGTTCTTTAAGTGTACACTCAGAAAGAGGTAGAGACCCGCTAATAGACCATGTACCATGACTGATTCCAAATAGTAGAAGTTTCGGAAATAGCAGCAAAGATAAATTTTATTTTTGAAAAATAAAGTTTTATGGACACAAAATCTATTTTACAGTGACATTTGTACTTACTATCTTCCTTATTAGTGGAACTAGACTAGTGGTCTCAAGTGCGACTGCTACGTTAGAGGTCCTGGGTTCAATTCCCGGGTCAAGAAAAGTGTTGTTGAGATTTTCATAAAATTATCAGTCTGCTCGGAGTCGGTACGGAGGTGGTATGTTGTGTGCTCCTAACTGCCTTATTAGTCCAGCGAGACTGCTACGCTTGAGGTTCTGGGTTGGATTCCCGGGTCGAGCATTGTCATAAAATTATACCTATCGTCCCACGGGTGAACCTAGAATGAGTTATAAATATAGATTGATGTACAATTTGTAAAAATGTTTTTTTTTTTTTTATTGAAATTGCCGCCTAAGGAGTAAACAATATTTTACCCTAAATAAATTCCTTCTCCATTCATTAGTCTAGTGGTCCCAAGTACGATTGCTATGCTAGGGTACTAGGTTTGATTCCCAGGTCGAGCAAAGTGTTATTGAGTTTTTCTATGAGAAGCAGCTCGGAGTCTGGATTTGTTCCCAGTTAATGGCAATAGGCTCGCCCCCTATTACATGGGACCTAAGCATATCGGCGAAGCGTGTACTTACATATAGAACGTAGATACTATATGTACACCCCAAGGGTTAGTATGTAAATAAATTCCCCAACATATAGCTAGGTAGTTCCAGGTAAGGGCTTCCTAAAGTTAACATCAATCTTGTAAATTTAAGGTTAAGCATAGGGGAGGAGGGTTAGGCAGAGGTGTACTAAGGTACACCCACATTTAGCCGGTTTCAGGTCACATGTAATAAGGGCTGAGCCTATTACCATTTACCGGGCACAAATCCTGACTCCGAGCTGCTTCTGAGAATTTCATAGAAAAACCCAATAGCACTCGACCTGAGGATCGAACCCAGGACCTCTAGCGGAGCAGTCGCGCTTAGGACCACTAGACTAATGAGGCAGTCAGCTGTTGTCAAATTATGTACCACACATTATCACGGTAAGATTTAAGTTATTTCGGTAAGATATTTCTTGAGCTCATACACACATACATACACACACACACACACACACACACACACACACACACACACACACACACACATACACTTACGCGATGAGTGAGCAAAATGATTTCCCAAATTACAGATCACCCCATCCAATACTATATCTGAGATTTAAATGTGAAAACTCAAGCGAGAGAATGTTTATTTTAGAAAATTGGAAAAGCGGCTTAGCATGCTTGTAATAGGAAATTATTTGTGTTGATAACTCGCGGCTTCTGTTGTGGTCGCTACTATTTGCTAATGGACAAAAAAACTTAAATACGAGTTCTTTTAAGACCTGCTCCAGATGGCAATGGATGCTCTTATAAAATAATCGTCATCATCATTATAATCCTACACATTCCCCTATGCTGGTGTTTAGGAAGATGATGGTAATAACGCCGAACAAGTTTCAATGAAGTAGTTTATTTCGTATTTTTAAATCCGTTTATTATAAAATCGTATCATGTACAAAAAAGGGTGCAACGTAATTCCTTTTGAAATTCGAATGAATATGTGTCAAGTAGCCGCTTGACACTTAACCCGTTTGACAACGCAACTGTCAACCATAGATATGCAACGGTGCTGCGTGATGCTCTCTGGATCAGTTTCCTTTTGCAACGATAGCTGGCGCTGCGCGTGAACAGCTGGGCATAGATCTTTTCTCAAAGTGAGAGGCATAACGCTATAGTATATTTCCCTAGCCTACTGCGGACCGGCAGACCACTTGAACTTCATCATCATCAGCCTTTATTATTAGTCCACTATTGGACGTAGACCTCTAATTGTGTGCGCCATTTCACTTACGATATTAAATTATTATTTTTTTGAATAAGCTTACTAGTAATGTGTGACCCACATTGCTAGTAAGCTTTTTAAAAAATAAAAAATATCTTGCTAACCCCTCGTGCTAAGCTAAATGCTTGTGTTACGAGTGGGTTCAAGTCGGTAGTGCAATGGGTGGGGTTCGAACCGGCAACCACAATCGTAAGTCAGACGCCCTAGCCATTAGGCTACCGCCGCTTAAATGCAAAATTGAATGTTTATGTCGGTACAGACAGAATTACCCTTCGGGGAATACAGGCGTGATGGTATGTTATGTTTAAAAAATACTTAACTTCACGGTTTATTGTTGACTAGCTTTCCGCCCACGGCATCGCCCGCGTGGTTTCTCGGCTTTTCTGCATTTAATTCTTTCCCGTTTTTACAACATTTTTTATTTATGCTCCGCTCCTATTGGTCTTAGCGTGATGATATATAGCCTATAGCCTTCCCGATAAATGGGCTATCAAAGAATTTTTCAAATCGGACCCATAGTTCCTGAGATTAGCGCGTTCAAGTAAACAAACAACCAAATAAACAAACTCTTCAGCTTTATAATATTAAGTATAAATTTAGTACCCTTAAAACTTGTAACTAAGTACTTAATATATTATTTTTATTGGCTCTATAAAATGATGATTTTATTCCGGTTGATATTCAGGTATCTGGCAAAATAAATGTTATTTAATTAAACCTTTATGCTTTAGTAGATTCTACATTTACCTATCAAAGATTACTGACTAACTCATACAATATTCATGCCACTCACTCGAGAAACCAGCTCCTAGTAGGGGCGTTAGAATTGATTCGACATAGTAATGCCCTCAACAGACTCTCCATCACGCTCGAAGCCATCTCCGCATAATTTTCTCGGATGTTTCTCGAATAAATAAAATCAAAATCAGATTTCTGCGTCAAGAAATCTTTGGCAATAAAAATTAACTTGGTAGGTAGTCGTTATGACTCGTGGATGATGGAAAATTGATCAGAAACTAATGAATAGATACAATTTTCAGTTTATATTCACTTGACATTATTTTGGTAGTCAAAAGGAAAAACCACGTTCAGAATAGAATAGGTACCGTTCCAAAACGTGCATAGTTGATGTGGGCGTCGAAATTGTGTGCTTGAAGTGGCGATGGGCTGGCCACGTCAGTCGCATGCAACCGGATAGATGGGCGAGGCTAGCTACCGAGTGGAAACCTCGTCATACTATACGCAGGCCACGTCGGCCGAGGAAACATTGGCGAGATGATCTCGAGCAGTTCTACAAACGTGGTATAAGGAAGCCCAGGATAGACAATCCTGGACAAAGTTAGGGGAGGCCTTTGCCCAGCAGTGGGTCACACAAGAGGATACATAAAAAAGTACATGATTTAATCTATATACAGGGTGATTCTACACCTTGTACTCAATTACGTTTCCTATTAAACCCATTACTTAGGTATACGTGAAAAAAAAAAGAATCCAAAGGTTTCAGCGAAAGAATCATCCTAACACCTTGAGGCCGTTGCCTTCTGTATCAAGCCCTTGATTCAGTCATTTAACGAGAGCCTCGTTGGACGTCGATCAAGGCTCTTGGCCCTTAGACCGTTGGTTGATACAAAAATGTATTATAAAATTATTGTTTTTCATTCACAAAATTTAAAAACGCTAAGCTAAAGTTAGACAAGTTTGAAATTGCCACATTGTCATATCATCATATAAGATGTATAATAATGTACGAAATCTATGGAGATTAACAGATACCATAATTATGAGTGATTAACTAAACCCAGGCTCGGTTTAATCAAGATGAAGTGAGCATGTGCGTTAAGTTCACTTTAGACACCCCCATCAGTTTCCTGTAGCCTACACGGGTAGGTATTACACAACTAAATATTAACAAGTAAATAAGTAGTATAAGTACAGTAAAAATAGTATGTAGCGGCATCTAGCGCGCTATATAACAACTAAGTCGAGCAAATCCCGAATCGCTCAAGTGGAGTTTACCGCGCGACTCACATATTATATACAACCGCCTGATATCAACCGTCGTCGGGCCGTAGCCCGCCAGACAAGAACACCTGCCTGGTTAGAGGATCTTCCCTTTGGTTGGAGGGGCAACACGTCTCGCCTCTCTACAAGTATATATAGGTATATTTATAGTGTTATGTACGTTTTTATCTATTTTTCTATGTATTCTTATACATGGAAATATGACAAATAGAAAGAATTTAATAAGGAAAGTGATGATCTCTCTTTTCTATGGGTCCGTATACAACAAAGAGGTCAAACTATATCTGATAATCTACTCAAATGATAGAAATAAGACGTACCCCAGTGTATTGATGGGCTAATTTTGGAAAGCTTTTCAACAATAATAGTTGTTCTTTGCGCCAACCTCTAAAAAGTTGACAAACTAACTTTTTCGAATCTGTGTTATTTATACATATACTTACTGTTCACGCATCACAACACTAGTCGGAGGGGTGCGTCGCGAGAGGCGCAGACACCGACGCGGACCGAACGCTCGCCCACTTCGCTCTAATCGCCAGCCGCGCGAGCACGTCTGACCGTTCTCTAGGCTATACCTACCTACCTCTTGTCGAACCAAATTCATGTACAATTTATTCTTGTTTTACACCAATTACATTTTAAAGTTTAACAAGTTGTTTGTTTGGAGAGTTCCCAACACTTACCCTTACACGCTTGTTTTTATTTTATTATTTTAAATGTGCGTATTAATAATTAATTATCACGCGCTTAAACGATGAAGGAAAACATCGTGAGGAAACCTGCATGCCTGAGAGATTTTCTTGACGGCGTGTGAAGTCTGCCAACCCGCAGTAGGCTAGCGTGGTGGACTATAGCCTAATCCCTCTCGTACTGAGAGGAGACCCGTGCCCAGCAGTGGGACAATGTAATGGGTTGATGATGAGTATGAAATGTACGGTCGCCAGCAGATCAGGTTACCACAAAATGTCAATTTTTCTCAGTAGATTTTGAACTTAATTAACAAAACTTTAAGGTTTAAAATCATTTGGAGAAATTTGACAGTTTTGTATCCTTATGTGCTGGCGACTGTATATACACAGATCTTCTACGGTTTCATATCTATAAACGTATACTTTTGGATATTGAAGGATTAATTCCAAAATTTATGTCACACAAACCATTATTCATTTTCAACGGAGACGTGATAAATCGAGAAAAATTCCAACAATAGAAATCTCATCTGTCAAACTGGTTTGTTACAAAAGGATTATTGGCGAGCGTTGGCAAAAGTTGTTTTGGTCCAATTACGTGTGATAGCATTCTCATACTTCAAGTATGGTTATTAAATAAAAAAAATATATCTGAGTAATTAACATCCTTTACTGCTTGGTATACCCAAACTTTTCTCACCTTTCTATGAATCTTCACTGATTTGCAAAGCTTACAATAAATTATTACAATACAAAGATATGCTTAATTTGTGTTTAAATAAAAAAAAATCTAATTGGTCTAGTAGTCATAAACGCGACTGCGGAGTTTCAATTTTTTAGTTCGAGCAAAGTATTTTTAGGCTATAACATTCACAGTCGCAGGTTGGACTTTTGTTGTATTGATTAATGTCGATAGGCTCACCCTTTATTATATTTTTTTATGGGTTAACTGCAAGCGAGCAGGTGAGCCACTGTATGTTAAGTAGTCATCTCCGCCCATGGACATCTGCAATACCAAAGGAGTTCCCGATGCGTTGCCGAGCCTATTAAGGAAAAGGAAGTGGAAGGAGAAACGGAGAAGGAACTGAGTGAGGAATTCTGTCCCGGCGCTCCAAATTCCCCCTTTAAATAGGATCTAAAACATAAGTTAGCCAGAGGTAGGTATATTGATGTATCTTCTTCTTATTCTACAACCTGCTGCCATCCAATGTTGTATGTTGTATATAATATGTCTTTTCCAGCCAACCACAATCATCGTCATTTTTTGCCTACCGACGTTTCTACGCCCGATTCGTGGTCTCCATTGTAGGACTTTGGGTATCATCTCTCTGGCATCTATGAACTTATTTAACTTACTCTATAGCAAAATCAGTCAATTATAATTTACCCATTGTTGGGACACAGGCCTCCTCTCGGTGAGATGGACCGTGGGCCGTAATCCACCACGCTGGCCCAGTGCGGGTTAGAAGATGTCACATGTCTTCGAATTTTTATCACCGTTTTGGGAGCGGTAGTGTTACACAAAGTAAAGCAGCTGCCTGGGTTCGAACCTACGACCAACTACTCGAAAATCGCGGCCGTTACCACGGCTTTAAACGATAGCATCTACAATTACATTAACGTCTATCAGTACACGTAATATGGAAAATTTCTGGCACTTAGTTTACTGCAAAACTGTCAACTGGCGACGACAAAATCCTTGGCCGGAATATTCTCGAACTTCCTGATTCTTTTGAATTTTTTTCTACCGCAACAACATTCCGTACGCCTTTTCATAGGAAAAGATTTTCACCTGTGGAAATCCACGGTAATCTCGAGACGGAACTTTTGTCTAAACCTTTTTTGTGGAAGAGAGTTTTAAAGTTGTTTGTAGCTTAACCAAGATTTTAGTGTGCAAAGACAGCAAAGTCAGTATAAAAAAAATATTACTAATTATTTTGGGTCTCTGATTTTATTTATGTACCATACCATCACGCTTGTATCCCCCGAAGGGTTAGGCAGAAGTATATTAATGTACAGTTGTACACACACGGTTCGCCGATAGGTCTGGTGTAGGTCCAGTATAATAGGGGACGAGCCATTAACAGGACACAATTCCAAACTATATTAACAACGATAATTACGTATTAATACGCACATGACTGACTGATATCACATAGCTATCACTAACTACACAATGGTGTAGTTAGACCATAAATAACTGGTGAGTTCAAATAATAACTACACAAAGCTAACTTTCACTGTTTCAACTGAAACATTAACAAACACAAGTTTGTTGTGGTAGGGCCACGCTGTTCGCAGCATGAATGGGCCGGCTTGACCGGGGAAGTACCACACTCTCGCAGAATACCGACGTCCGAGTAGTAGCGTTTCGTTACTGCGCTTCGTTCGGTGAGCGAGAGGGCTGGAGGCCCAATTCCTCCCCCAGTCCCCTTCCTTCTCCTTTTCTAAATAGGCTCGGCAACGCATCTGTCCTGCAGATGTCCATGGGCGGCGATGACTACTTAACATCAGGTAGCTCGCCTGCTCGTTTACCGAGTTAACCCATAAAAAAAAATAACTGGTGAGTTCAAATAATAACTACACAAAGCTAACTCTCACTGTTTCAACTGAAACATTTAACACAGACGGGAGACCCCCAGCGAACGGATGTTCCTTCCATTTCCGTTACAAGAATACCGCCAACACAAATAGCCCGGTAATGAACTCTCTTAAGTTTTATTACACTTAACGAAGTGACAAAGCGGTGATGATGCATTTGAATGCATGGAATTCATATTACATACTTCCGTAGAAATTATATAAATGTACTAGCTTTCCGCCCACGGCTTCGCCTGCGTGGACTATACGTTTCTTTTTTTTTCGGGATAATATGTAGCCTATGTCACTCAGGAATAATGTAGCTTTCTATTGGTGAAAGAATTTTCAAATTCGGTTCAGTAGATCAGTAGAGATTACCCCCTACAGCGTCAGAAACTCACAACGTCACAAACTTTACCTCTTTATAATATTAGTATAGATACAAAGGTATAGATAGAATATATTATGAAGAGTGGAGCCATAGAGTTATTTAAACACTCACAAACAATAACTTTTGTAATAGAACAAAAGTTGTTGTTTTACAAAACATAATACATATACCTCAAGATGTAGGTTGTTCTATTCAACCCTTCCAACAAATTTAAATTCCCCCGTCGTCGCTGCCTGAATGTTTTACAAATAATCCTGTATATATAATACAGGAATCTTCATCATCATAATATAGCCTATTTATTTTTTATGGGATAACTCAGCAAATTACCAGGTAAGTAAGTAGTCATCACCGCCCATGAACATCAGAAAAACCAAAGGAGATGCAGATGCGTTGCCAAGCCAAGGAAGAGGGGGAGGGGGAGGAAGGAGCTGAAGAAAACATTGGGCCTCCAGCGCTCCACACTCAAACGAAACGAGCAGGCGAGCTACCTGATGTTAAGTAGTCATCAGCGCCCACGGACATTTGCAAAAGCAAAGGAGATGCAGATGCGTTACCGAGCCTATTTAAGGAAAAGGGTGGGGAAGGAGAAAAGGAGAAGGAAGGGGACTGAGGGAGAAATTGGGCCTCCGGCGCTCCACACTCACCGTACGAAACGCAACAGTATGCATACTGGTACTTGACGTCCATATTCTCTGGGAGGGTAGTACTTCCCCGGTCGTGCGGCCCATTAATGCTGGCATGTAGACATGCCAGCACTACTACTACTAAATAATTATATATAGAATGGTTCCTAATATATAGGAATGCTACATCATTAGATATTGTATCTTAAACAATCATTAGATAAATACATATTTTCCTCTAACACCAAACAGATGGAAATATAATCTAATACCCTACACATCCATCAGCCCTGTACAGTCTGTGATATTGTTAGCGCGGTTGAGGCGAGGAAACGCGGCGCGCGCGCTTCCGCCGCGCCGCTTCCGTGACGTCAACCCGTCTGCCTGATTCGCTTCAATGGCTTCATTTACACCGAACCATATCTGAGCAACTAGGGAATTTAAACTTTATCTCAACGGGCAGCTGCCGTGTGTAGTGTTAATTTTAAAACATCCTTTGTGTCGGTGAGATATGGTTTAATTCCTCTACTTGCTCAGATAATTATGAACAGTCTGTTTGCTCCAATATATTTGATGGTTACTGTACCATTGAATTGAACCTTACGGAGAAGAACTTACAAGTATATACATCGTAAGTATATAGGCTACTTACTACATAGCCAGCATGACTGCTGTTGACAATTCAAGCCTCACCCACACTTATACAAACAAGGCACAAGCGGGGAGCGGGCGCGTGGGGCGCACCATTGCTAAGCCGGCGCAGCGACCACTCCGTCATCACATACCGCCTCGTGCGATACATACATTTATAACAAGCATTGTGCATTTCATTTCTCATTGTCAATCCATTATCCAAAATAAAAGTAAGTTACAGTCCTCTCAAGCATCATTATTTTCAATACATAAATTGGTCCATCGTCGCCGCATAAGAAAATCCAGTGACCCAAAGGATATATACAGGAAATATACAATATTTAAACTGAAGCAAAATAGCAGCGCAAATCAGCCATATTGATTGAAATATCCTAAGGACATACAAGGAGTTCAGAGTGAGTCCATTCCAATTCTTATCCATCAAAAAATCCTTACCCATATCCATTCTAAATTAAATAATATCGCTAACTAGTCAGTATTTATCTAAAATAATTATATCATCCTATCTACAACTACGTAAATCAGTATAAATACATATATGTATAGCAACAATTGAAATATTTCAATTATTACAGTGATATTATTAGCATAGTCGAACAATTCATATTCATAAAACAGTGCAAAATTAAGTTATAACAAATGGTCATCTAATGTTTACGACATAATTAGTGTCACCAGAAACCGGTTAAGCCGTGGCGAGTAGTAAGTTCTATTGTTTCGCGGGCCGGCCGGCTGCATTGGAATGCACTTTTTTTGTATAGACTTTTACGTGAGTTTTAAGTAAATAAGTAGTCTTTATGTTGTAAGCGTAGGGTTCAATTTGCTTAATTGATTTGTTATTATGCAAGTAACGTCAGTAAAGTACCTGTGGTATTAAAATACGGTTACCTTCTTTATATTTAACATTATAATTAAGTTGATCTTTATCAAGTTATTATTTCAGAAGGAGTAAGCAGAAGTAGGAAATTCATATTGTAGCTTTATTGAGTTAATTCATTCCAAGTTAATTTTAATTTGATTTTACTTCTCTGATCATAGGTACGGCTACAGAAATGGGTGATATTAAAGAATACATAAAAAAACGTGGCTCAATCAAGGGTCGGCTTACAGCATTTGTCAATCATGTAAACAGTTTGGATAGCTTGACATCGTCACAGGTTGTTGAATTGCAGCTTCGTATTAATAAAATGGATTTATTATTTTCACAGTATGATGAAATACAAAGTTGTATTGAGTGTGCCGTTGACGATAAAGAAACTCTGATTCAGTATACAGAGAGACATGAATTTGAAAATCAGTACTACGCCATTGTAGCTCAAGCTCAACAATTAATCGATAAACATAAAATACATAACGATGATGATTCATCGAGTGATTCGTGTGTTGCAGGTCAGTCCTCCGTGGTGAAACAAACAAGGAGTAATAAACGCGCTAGCGGAATAAAACTGCCTACTATCCAGGTTCCCAAATTTACTGGACAGTACGAGGATTGGCTAGAGTTTCGCGACACCTTTGTATCCATGATTCACGGTAATGAATATATTAATGACATACAGAAGTTTCATTATTTAAGAGCGAGTTTAGAAGGTGGCGCTGCCCAGGTTATTCGATCGTTGGAGTTCTCATCGAAAAATTATAGTATTGCCTGGGACTTATTGTGTGACAGGTACAACAATAATAGATTGTTAACACAAAATCATGTGCGGTCTCTTTTTTCTTTAGAACCCTTAAAACGAGAATCATCTCAATCGCTTCGTAAATTAATAGATATTGTTTCTAAGAATTTGCGCTCGTTGCAAATATTAGGGGAACCCACGACGTCTTGGGATACACTAATAATTTACTTAGTCAATTCCAAATTAGATTTCAAGACGTCCAGAGAGTGGGAGGAAAGGAAATCGTTAATTGAACACATTACATTACAGGAATTCATGTCATTTTTGAAAAACAGAGCTGATATATTGGATACAATTAATATTAATAATAAACCTGATAAACATATACACAGTTCAGAACGTATTAAAACATTTACAACGTCAAGTTGGTCACCCACTTGTCCAATATGTAAGAAAGGTCATCGTATATTTAATTGTGATACTTTTTTGGGTCAATCAATCAAGGAAAGGATTGACTGTGTTCGTAATCTTAAGCTATGCCTTAATTGTTTAAGGGCAGGTCACCAAGTACAAACTTGTAAATTAGGCACTTGCACGAAATGTTCACAAAAACACAACACACTCTTACACGATGACGCATACACACAAGGATCCATGAGGCACCAACCAGTCGACACAGCCACGGTGTGTTCAATCGAGGCGACGGAGCAAGTCCTGCTGTCGACTGCAGTTGTATACATTAGGGATAAAGACAATCAACGTTGTGAAGTCAGGGCTGTTCTCGATTCAGGGAGCCAAGCCTCTTTTATAACAGAGTCTTTAAACCAAAGGTTGAAACTTAAATGTAATAGTACTCAAGTGTCAGTGGTAGGCATTAATAATTCAGTGTCACTTATCACAAAGCGTTGCAATACATGCATTGAATCCAGAGTTTCAACATACAAAACAGAGGCGTCGTTCTTAGTGTTACCAAATATATTATCCAGTTTATGTAAAGGGGGTATACGTATACAGAAGTTAGATTTACCCACACATATTCAGCTAGCAGACCCCAAATATTACAGTCCGTCGAGTATCGACATGCTACTAGGCGCAGACATTTTTTGGGACCTGCTAGAACAAGATCAAATACGTCTAGGTAGAAACAAACCAGTGTTACAAAAAACAAAATTAGGCTACATAGTGTCAGGGCCCACCAGTGGTCTCATTCATTCATCCACATCCACTCAAGATACACTCACATGCAATTACATACAAAACACGCAATCAGATATTCAAGAATCACTCTCAAAGTTTTGGGCTCTTGAAGAGCCACCAAACAATTCAAACTATACATATTCATCAGAAGAAAATCAATGTGAAACACATTTTATTCAAAACTATACACGTACGTTAGATGGTAGATTCTCGGTAGCTATACCCTTGAAGACACCTGAATCATGTTTAGGTGATTCATACGAAAGGGCCAAACAATGTTTTTTATCATTAGAACGTAGATTACAACGACAACCAAAGTTACAGCAAATGTATCGAGAATTCATTGCCGAATACAAAGAATTGGGACACATGTCACTCGTTTCTCATTCAAAACCCATTCATTCAAGTCAACAATCAGAGTCACTACATACATACTACTTACCGCATCATGGCGTATTGCGTGAAAACAGTACAACCACCAAACTAAGGGTTGTGTTCAACGCCAGTGCTCCTACAACCACTGGAGTCTCATCCAATGACTTGCAGATGGTTGGACCCACAATCCAAAGTGACCTAATATCTATCTTATTCAGGTTCAGACATTACCGGTATGTGTTAACCGGAGACATCGAGAAAATGTACAGACAGGTATTAGTACACAATAATCAAAGACATTTACAACAAATAATATGGCGTGATGATATCACTCAAGAACTACAAACATATCAATTAAACACCGTAACCTACGGTACTGCATCAGCGCCATTTTTAGCTGTTAGATGTTTAAAACAACTAGCCACCGAATGCAATGACCGTTTCATTTCACAAATAATCAACGAAGACTTCTATGTAGACGACTTGGTCACAGGGAGTCAGTGTGAATCGCAGCTATTAAAAATGCGTCAAGATATTTGTCAAGTTTTATCCAAAGGTCAGTTCAAATTGCGTAAAATTAAAACAAATGTAGATTTTATAGTTCCTCATTCTGATACTTACACAACACTTAATTTAGGTAACGAAACCACAACAACTTTAGGCCTTGGTTGGTCATCATTCAGCGACGACTTGTGCTTTTCTCAGCAGCAATCGTCTACTAGTGATATTCATACAAAGCGGTCTATTTTGTCCACAGTTGGACAAATATTTGATCCGCTTGGGTTACTTAGTGTTTTCATTATCCAAGCTAAAATCATATTACAAAAGCTCTGGCTTCAGAAACTTTCCTGGGATGAACCCTTACCAAATCATATACTTCAAACATGGTTAAAATTTTTGTCCGGTTTGACACATTTACACAGTTTGCGTATACCTCGCTGCGTTATCTGTGATGATCCAAGTGTGATCGAAATTCATACCTTTTGTGATTCTTCACAGGACGCATTTGGAGCGTGTGTCTATATTAGATCCACATCAGACAATCATAGCCAATTGGTACGTTTATTATGTGCAAAGAGTAAGGTGGCACCGCTAAAGGCTTTAACTATACCTCGATTGGAACTGTGCGGGGCATTAGTGGCGGCGCGTCTCACTAATAAGGTAATTCAAGCATTTCGGTTGCATATAAACAGATGTGTATTTTGGACTGACTCGTCCATTGTTTTAGGATGGTTAAAATCTACGCCCAATAAGTTAAAACAGTTTGTTAGAAACCGTGTAATTGAGATTCAGGAGCTCACACAAAACCATGAATGGCGTCATGTACCCACTAATCTCAATCCAGCAGATTTAATCACTCGTGGAGTCAACATGTCAGACATGAACGGTTTGGACTTCTGGTGGTCTGGTCCACCATTTTTGTATGAACCGGAGAGCAGTTGGCCCAATCAACAGTTCAGTCAGGTTGATAACTTACCAGAGCTTAATACACATATTGCCATGTCAAACTCGGACACAAGTGAATTAATCAATATGAGTAGATTTTCCAAATTGTTAAAGTTACAACGGTCATTTGCATTCGTATTAAGGTTTATACATAATTGTAAAAGGGAAAACAAAATCCACAAATTCACAGGAGCTTTAAGTGTTGTAGAATTAAACAACTCACTTAACTTTCTATTAATTCTATCACAGCGTCAAACATTTAGTGAGTATCAAATATTACAGAAAAAACAAGGTCTGCCTAATAAAAATTCATTGCTACGCTTATCACCATTCATGGACAGTAAAGGATTAATTAGGGTGGGTGGTAGATTGGCTATGGCACCACTTAGCTATGACACAAGACATCCAATTCTATTATCGTGCAAACATCCACTCGCAAAACTTATATTCATACATGAACACATTCGTTTATATCATGCTGCACCACAACTACTTTTATCATCGGTAAGGCAACAATTTTGGCCTTTAGGAGGCCGCAATCTTGCTAGGCTTGTCACACACAAATGTATTAGGTGTGTCAGGATGAGAGCTCAAACGATCAGTCCAACCATGGGACAATTGCCTAGTTCACGCGTAAATCCTGGGTATCCATTTCAAACGACAGGTGTTGACTACGCTGGTCCTCTGCTTGCTGCCGATAGAAGGGGACGTGGATGTAAGCTTGTCAAGGTCTACATTTCAGTTTTTGTATGTTTCACCACAAAGGCAATCCATTTAGAGTTGGTGAGCGATTTAACGAAAGATGCTTACATGGCCGCTTTATTCAGGTTCATAGCACGACGTTCAAAGCCATGTGTCATGTATTCTGATAATGGCACTCAATTTGTAGGTGCAAAAAACGAAATTGGTAGATTTTTGAAGGATCATTCATCTGAGTTAATTGAAAACATGTCTAATGATAGCATAGAATTCAAATTCATTCCTGCATACGCTCCTCATTTTGGAGGGCTGTGGGAGGCAGGAGTGAAGTCGGTTAAATTTCACTTGGAACGCATCTTAGGTAATTCACATCTCAATTTTGAGGAATTATATACCACTTTAAGTCAAATAGAAGCGATACTCAACTCTCGTCCCTTATCCCCTATATCTCCAGATCCAAATGACCTTAACCCCTTGACTCCCGGTCATTTCTTAGTTGGACGACCTCTGACTGCTTTACCAAGACCTAACCTAGAAGGATTGAATAGGCTGCAACGATGGGAACGAGTGGAACAACTTCGCCAGCATTTCTGGGTCCGTTGGCAAAAGGAATACATTTCGGAATTACAACAGAAGACCAAATGGAGATCGTCGAAGGGAGTCCTCAAAAAGGGAACCATGGTTATTATAAGGGAAGACGCTTTACCTCCGATGAAGTGGAGAATCGGGCGTATAGAAGAGATTCATTTCGGACCTGACGGCGTGGGACGAGTAGCAGATATTCGAATCAGCAAAGGCATAATAAGACGTGCATTCAATAAAATATGCCCACTACCAATTGAAGATTAAACCACAAAGGAGTCAGATATCCAGTTGAAAGGAACCTTTCAACGCCGGGGGGCATGTTGACAATTCAAGCCTCACCCACACTTATACAAACAAGGCACAAGCGGGGAGCGGGCGCGTGGGGCGCACCATTGCTAAGCCGGCGCAGCGACCACTCCGTCATCACATACCGCCTCGTGCGATACATACATTTATAACAAGCATTGTGCATTTCATTTCTCATTGTCAATCCATTATCCAAAATAAAAGTAAGTTACAGTCCTCTCAAGCATCATTATTTTCAATACAACTGCTTTATTTATAAAAGATAAATAACAGATAAAAAAGTTAAGATGGAACTATGCGAACAAAGAATTGAGGCCGGCTAAAACTACGCCTACCGGTGTAGAAAACACACGCGGCCTCACTTCTTTGTTCGCAAAGTTCCACCTAAACTTTTTATTTGATCTGAGATTTGTGTTGAAATCTTTAAAATACGTACTGAATACTCAATTTTTATTTGCTTCTGGAAATGTTTCATGTAGTACCTTAAAAAAGCATATAAATCAACAATGAATGACCATTTTGTAACAGATGAAAAAAATAAATGATGAATTAAATGAATAATAATAGATGAATCGAATAGAAAGATCTTCGCCTCTCTGTACCATTACACAACGGTGTAACAGAACACCCATTCCATATCCCGCCGGTAAGCAAACAGTTAGCTTGTTGACGTCTAAAAATGTGTATGCAAACCAATTTTGACCTTACTGCCATCAATATAAGGTGGACCAGCTATTTACTTAAAACTTTTACACTGTGAATTATAAATTTGTATTTGCAAGCGTAAATTTTGATTTGTGCCAAACATAAATCCGTGTCGCCCGCTGGCTTCGAATTTCAGAGTGAAATTACTATTGTACAGAATTCGAGATAGACATGAGAATGGATATCATAGTTATCAATAAAACTCTTGTGTCATTCTCATTGGGTTATATTGTTTGGTTATTTGAGAATTTATTAATGAAATGACTGACAACATAATTTTGTATGATTTTTTGTGACAATTATTTTTTATATTGTAATTTCCACACAAAGATCAGGTATAGTTATTCTCCTTCTGATGTACACAACACACAGTTAAAAATATGTTTTAGAATCCATAATAGTGGGCAAACCTATTGCCATTTATCTAGAATAAAAACCAAATCCCAATATATTGAGGATATTATAGAAAATAACACGTTTTGATACTATCTGAGAATTATAACCAGCACCTTACTCGACTGATAAGGCAGTCCTTCAAACACAAATAAGTAAATAAAAACAATAAGTATTATTTCTTTTTCTATTTATAAATACCTATTCATCTAGTGGCTGACTGCCGGAACAAACATTAGTTATGATACAACTACAAAAACTCGATTTATTGGGTTTTTTTTTACACAACTTAAATAGGATGTAAAGCTCTTTCGAACAGATCATATTTGAAGACTTGACAACTTGAATTAAATCGAAGAAAAAAAAAACTTTAAATTTATCTTCTGTAAAGTACGTGATTTGCAGATTTGATAGTGCTTGTAGCGGCAGGCGATCTCTGGATAGAAATTGACATTACTTTCACCGGTAGGTATCTGATGTTATAAATAATTATTTAACATAACGCAACGGCCCTTAGACGTGCAGAAAGAAAAAAAAACGGCGAATTAATGAAACGGTCAATATTATGTACCTATGTATAGCAGTGGCGTGCACAGAGATTTCAGACAGGGTATGCTGCTCAGTTTTTTATTGCATACCGTATGCAATAAAAAACTGACCAGTTTCAGCTTTTTGTAGGTATCTTCCTCACCTACCTGTCTCTTACCGCAAATATTCTTACTATCGCGATAAGTAAACAAAATACAATGGAAACAATACAATTTGTTTGTGTGTACACACCCAGTTAACCAGTAATGATTATCATAAAACTTTTTATTAAAATGTCAAGTAATATTACCCTTTCTTTGAGTTAAATCCAAACTGAGTACTGACCTTAACTTTGAAATCAATTTAGCTTTTTCCTCAGAAAAATAATGTCGAAAACGCGCCAGATTTTAATTTATTTAAACACACTTCACCTACACAGATCTCACAGGTATATTTTTCAATTTTTACGAGTTTAATATTACTTTTTTACAATAATAAACTTACTAAAAATTACTCGACAAACAATCACTTGCGCCAAGAAAAACAATATGGCGAAAAAAATTTGGAATGAATAAAAATATAGTCGATCAATTGGTCAATCCGACTAAAAATGTTGACCCTCTACAATAAACAATATGCGCTGCTTTTGCGGGTTCTTAATTTGGGCGGAAAGCAAATAAGCAGTGCTTCTAAATCTGTCACACACGCTCATATTTACACGCACACAGTCACACTTTTGCCGTGTACTACACGAGAATGCGTCCAAATGCATTGTATGAAGAATAAGCAGCGAGGTGCACTGCTTATATCAGCAGAGCGCGCCACCAGCGCGGAGCTCAATGACGCGGCGCGCGCAATTTATCGACGCTTCAACGAATCAGTTCTAAAAAAAAGTAATAGATGGCGCGCAAGCTAAATTACCATTTTTTAATTACATTCATTTATCATTAGAGGGGAATAAATTTATTATTAATTAAATACATTTAGGGACTACAGGGTATGCAGAGCTTATTTGCTTGTATGGAGTGCACGCCACTGATGTATAGTAAAACTTCGACGAAAGCAGAACTTTCAAAAGTCATATCTTTTTGTATTGTAAAGTCACCTCAAAGACGTACATAAAAAATGTGAGGCAAATTTCGACTAAGCGGGTGGGACTCGCGGTGGCTCAGAAGTCATAGCGTCTGATGTACTTAACAGAAGACACAGGTTCGAACCCTGCCCGCGATCGTATGTTTCCTTCACTAAAATAACTTAATTTCAAAAGTCATATCATAATCAAACAATTCCCAATTATAAACATTCACAGATTAGCAACCTTAAAAGTATCAATGACAACGACAATTATTACCAAAAAAAAAAATACTTTGCACTTTTCATTTTGTTTTCCAACATGGCGGTTGAGTGTTATCACTCTTCTCAGAGCATTACACACGTTAACAATTTGTTACAAAATCACAGTACAGTGCTATGTTTTTCTTTGCTGATGAATGATGGTCATAACAGGTGATAAATTTACATTACACCTACTGCGTCATTGCTCTAATGGTCCTGCGCGACTGCTATTCACTAGAGGTCTTTGATTCGATTCCTACGTCAAGCAAAGCGATATTACATTTTACTATTCAGTTCTGGATTCGTGCCCGGTTAATGGCAATAGGTTATTACATGGGACCTAAACATACCAACGTATAACTGAACTTAAAAAAAGCTCATGATTATCCCAGTTTGATTTGGTGTTTCTTAGTTATGAAATATCGGCGCCATTTATTTCTTAAAGATTAAAAACGTTTATTTGTAAACATGTCTTGAAAATATAGAAATTCAAAATCATGCGGTTGTTACCATTAAGACAAGTATTATAGGAATAACAATATCAAAAGCCCACAAGAAGTTCAGTAATGTTAGAATTTGGAATCAAACGAAAATAATACTGAGTAATTTCATTTCACCGAAACTGGATTGAAGGAAAAATACGCTTTAAATTAAAATTCCTTTGCTGGATTACAATTCGGAACAAAAAAATGGGCGCCTACAAATATGAGGGCAAATATTTTAATCCAACTCAACTGAGGTGAGAGTAAAACCGCTTTACGTTTTTCATAATAATAGCCTTAAGTCGGGTTCAGACGTGAAGAGTACAGTTGACAGTTCACAATTCGAAAGCAGCGCAGTTATTTAAATGAAATGTCGTGAAAATTGCTGCTATTTGTCTTTTTCTTATCTTTTAGATTCCTTTATAAAATAAACAGGGAGTGTCATCGTGTTTTCGCAATTACTTTATATTTATTTACTTTTAAAGAACCTTTGGAATGATTACTGGCATAAAAAATAAGACAGGCATATTAAATCGTGTAGTAACATACATAATTGCTTGCGTTATAAATTAATTCGTTTACTCACGATTAATACTACGCGTACCTAAGATTTTTTTGGTAAAAGCTGACTCACATAACTTTACAAGTATAATAAAATTACACTTAGGCCCAAATCTACGAAGATGGAATTCGAAAATAAATAAGCAGTCAAACTCAAACCAAGACTAATATTTTTTTACGTTGCCATAACCTATTCTAGAATTAAAATCGCTATTCGCTACTAAATCAATATCTAATTTTCATTGATCTAATTCCATTTTTCCGGAATAATAGTAGGTACAATATGGCGTCCGATTTCAGCGGATAATAATCGTAACTCTCGTGAATAGGTGAAATCGGGCCTAAGGAATAAAAATAGCTTTTACCAAAAACTTTTATTAAGTAAAAGAGTTACTTTTACTATAAATATCGGAGGAAATGACTTCTTTATGTTACTTCAATATATGCCAGTATTATTAACAAACGGTGTCACACTCATTTTCACTGACATAAACATACTATCACGCCTAAATTCCCCGAAGGGTTAGGCACAGGTGTACTAAATGTACACCCACAGTTCGCCGGTATGTTTAGGTTCCATGTAATAGGGGAGAGCCTATTTCCTTTTACCGGGCACATATCGAAACTCCGAGCTTCTACTGAGAATTGCATAGAAATAGACAGACTCTATAACACTTTTCTCGACCTGGGAACCGAACCCAAAATCTCTAGCGCACACTGGTATGCTGGGAGTTTTGCTTAGGACTTAGGACTTGGATCCAGGACGTGGACTTAGGACGTGCTTAGGACCAATGGCGTACAAGGCAGTTGGTACTCATTTCACTTATTTTTAATTATTTTTAGTAAAATCAATCTTCTCTGACATCGTGTAAGCCCACCAGAAAACGGCTCCAATTTAAATTTCGAACGTAATTCGCGAACTCGTCCCATTTACACCACAAAGAATTCACATTACAATGCTTTTTTTTAATTTTACGTTCGAAGAGATTTGATTCGCCCGCAAATTCAGGAAACAGATTAAACGAAATTAATTTTTACTTTATTGTTATTTTTATTGAGTAAAGATTGAAAAAATATTTGCTTTTATTAGGAAAAGAAAGAAAATTTTGATAGAAGGTTATTGTGGTATCGAGCGTTGAAACTGATTACGGAAAATTGGTTGCGCCAAATGTTAGTAAGAAATTATGCAAGCTATAAAAATTCTCGGTTTCAAATTAACTTATATATTTATTGACAGCCTCATTAGTCTAGTGGTCCTAACCGCGACTGCTACGCTAGAGGTTCTGGGTTCGATTCGGTCGAGCAGTGTTATTGGGTTTTTCTATTAAATTCTCAGTAGCTGCTCGGAGTCTGGATTTGTGGCCGGTTAATGGCAATAGGCTCAACCCTTATTAGAAACCAGTAAATCATTAATATAATCAATAATTCCGCCCGCCTCCTATTACATGGAACCTTAACATACCGGTGGAGTGTGGGTGTACATTAGTACACCTCTGCCTAACCCTTTGGGGAATACAGGCGTGATGGTATGTTATATATTAATTACACACGTAAGGCAATACTGTAGGTATACAATGTAGTAGGTTTTTGTAATGTTAATATATTTTTGTAGTGATATCTTTAGGCAATATTTTTTAAATAACGCTTATACAATGCGAGATCAGTTTAAACTGGTTTTGTATAGGTTGACCTGTAGCCGTGTGTACATAAAGCTTAGGGATCATAACATGAACTTTATAATAAAATTGTTTCCTTAAAAAAATAAAGAAAGTAAAAAAAAATACAAATGCTGTATTTGCTAACGTTAAAATGTTTGCAAATCAAAGTTATAAGGAAAAAATAATTAAAAGGATTCCTTTGACATCTACAATGCAATTGTACCTACATGAGTAATCCTACAAATATTTCCACGTTGGCTGTTATTTGACCCACCCTAGGTGGGACGGCGGGGTCTCGGTGGGTCAGGTAACAGCTATAACCCACTGTTATTGGACTTAAAGGGAAATGCCCATTTGATAAAGAGGTTTTGGCCAAATGCCGCCCATGAATGAAACAAATTATAGGCATTAGGATTGACATTATAGATAAAGAAACAACCACTATTTTTTACACAGAACTCGGTTGGAGTTAAAAAAATCATATTAAAAAATTCACGGTTAACAAAAAAACATACTTGTAGTTTTATGATTTTTGGCCGTGGGAAGCGGGTACAGAATCCAATGTAAAGCCAAGGTCGTCATCAGGAGCGGTAACAGGGTCCATAATCGTAATCAAAGTCGTCGAAAAATAAACCAGAAAACGCAATTCAAAAAATCACTAGTCGCAATTTCGCATTTTGTCAACAAACTAAATGTGAAATGTCAATGTCAATCAGTCAGTTGTCAATTATGATTTACGATTATTATTTATGGAGGGATGACGATAAGATATCTATTTATCGAAAAATCTGTATAAAAAAAAACAAAAACACGGAATCGGTTCAATAGTTTGTATTTGAAGCCCAAAAATGGACAAACACTTCTTTTTTTTCACTTTTTTTTCTGTAAAAAGACAATAAAAAAAGCAGAAAAAATCGCACAAACAAAAAGATTTCCCAAAAATCAGTTTTTACCGATTTTAGTGTATCGATTTTTTTAGTAAAAGTCACTATCCCTCCCTACTTTGACGGATTGACCAAAGCCCGGAAGTTGTAAAATAAAGCAATCCGATTGAGTGTCTTAATTAAATCGGCTTTTAATTCCGGAGTTTTGCTACAAATAAGTTTATAGCAATATTCTAGTTACTAAATGCGTATTTTTTTGTATTTACCACATTGATGGGCAAAGCATGGCCAAAAATGGGCGTTTCCCTTTACCTTGTTTATTTTGCTAAATAATACTCCGAACAACGGGAAATTCAATGGTCTTAACTAGAGATGGGCGTCTACCCGGTAAAAACCCGATGTTTGGGTATTTTATTCGTAGGGGTAAACAATATTTTTAATAAATAAATAATTTAATATATTATTATCTCTACATGTACAGTGGGTTATAGCTGTAACCTGACCCGCCCTAGGTGGGACGGCGGGGTCTCGGTGGGTCAGGTAACAGCTATAACCCACTGTACATTTAATTATTATTTTTATATGTAGGTACAGTATATTTTTGATAAAACTGTATTGGAAAACTAATATTGGAACATTAGAATTGCATAATTATTTTACTTTAATTAATGTATTGCCGTGTACCATTTTAAGATAGTACAGAATAGCCGTACAACAAATGGCAACACTGAAACTGCTGGCAAACATGTGAAAATTATAATGTTATTTGGTGTTTTTTTTTTAATTTCTACCCGGTATAAATTATAATTGGGAAGGTAAAAATTGGTATTAATTATTATTTACCCAAAGTTCGTATTCTTACCGGGTAGACGCCCATCTCTAGTCTTAACGCGAGCGTTCACGTGACGGCTCAATGAACAAACGTATGAAAGTGATTCGATTACTTGAATTCGTGCAGTCTGTAGCTTTAAGTTGATTTCGTTTTGTGCTTTGAAATGTATCTGATTAAGACAAAGGTACAGTTTAAAAAGTTGATGAGCATTGTCTAGCGACATCTATCCCGCTGCCGAGTAAAGTATTCAATGACGTAATCAAACAATTGACCAATCATGAAGCAAATCCTGTATTGCGCAAACAACAGTCCTTGAAATATATCTATATATTAACACGAGAGAGAAGAGTGTGAGATTTGGTATAATTTAAGTTAAACACATACATACATACCTATTGTCACGCCTGTCTCCCATGGGGGTAGGCAGTGACTATGGATTTCCACTTGCCACGATCCTGGCACACTAGTTTCGCTTCATCTACATTAATTAATCTCGTCATGCATGATCGTCGGTCTAGGGTGCTCGGAACCTGGCCTTTTTTAAGAACATCCGCAATTTGGTTCTTCTTCTTCTTCTTCGAAGTGCCTCTCCAATTACTGGAGGTTGGCCGTCAGTTCGGAAAACTTCAGTCTGTCCTTCGCAAGGCGGAACAGTTCTGCGGCACTGCTAATGCCGGTCCACTCGCGAATATTGCGCAGCCACGACTTTCTTCTTCGGCCTACTGATCTTTTTCCAGCCACTTTGCCCATCATTATAAGTTGCAGCAGTTGGTATCTATCATGTCGCATAATGTGACCCAGATAACCAACTTTTCTCTGTTTGACGGTCTGCATAATTTGGCGTTTCTGACCGGCTCGGCGGAGAACTTCTTCATTGGTCACTTTATGTGTCCAGCTAATAGCCAGCATACGCCTGTAGGCCCACATTTCGAAGGCTTCTATCCTTTTCTTGAGGTCAATTTTAATTGTCCAAGCCTCGCATCCATATAGAAGTATGGGCCATATATAGCACTGCAGAAGCCGAACGCGTAGGGATATCTTTAAGCGGCGACTGCAGAGTACTTTTCTCAAAGAGTTAAATGCACTGCGGGCTATCTCTATGCGAGTCTTTATCTCGAGATCACTCTCCCAAACTTCATTTAGCCATGTGCCTAGGTACCTATACTTATTTACCTGTTCCAATTTTACCCCTGCTAAAGAGATACTAAGGTTGGTGCGTGGGTTCTTAGAGATGGCCATGACTTTGGTTTTGCTGGTATTCATTTTAAGACCAGCTGTTAGACTACCTGCGTTGACTCGATCAACAATCTGCTGCAATTCAGCCGCGGTGGAAGCTATTAGTACTGTGTCGTCAGCATATCGGAGGTTGTTGATATACCGTCCGTTTACCTGTACACCATATTGTTGTCCTTCCAAAGCTTCTGCTATAGTCGCTTCCGAGTAAAGATTGAAGAGTATTGGTGACAGTATGCAGCCCTGCCGAACGCCTCTCTTTATCTCCACTTCACTGGTTTCTTCGCCATCGACACGAATAGTAGCTTTTTGACTCCAGTATAGGTTTCGAATGATCCTGATGTCTTTGTCATCCAACCCGATGTTACTTAAAAGTAGTATTAAGCGGTCATGAAGCACACGATCGAACGCCTTTTCGTAGTCGATGAAACAAAGAAACACCTCCTGTTGCATATCTTTGCATTTCTGTATTAAAACCTGAACCGCGAAGAGAGCTTCTCTCGTGCCTACTCCAGATCGGAATCCAAATTGGCTGTCTCCCAATTGCTCGTCACATTTAACTCTAATGCGATTGTGTATAATGCAATTTGGTTGCGGAACGTAAGTTAAAGTTAAATAGAGAATATAAATTCGCAAATTCTTCGTTCGCAAAGTTCCAACTTAAATGTTTACTTGATCGGAGCCTTTTACAAAAATAAACAGTCTACGTAATAGGTAACTACCTATATTAAAAGAGTAATCTCCAAACGGAACAAGAAATACGCGCTAAAATGTTGCAAATGTATTGTTTTTCACCTCTCGGGCACGAGTTCACGTCGTGAGGGATAGAGACAGCGACAACAGAGTAAAATTGTTGCGTTCGCGAGGGACACTCCTTCATTCGGCTGGTTGGCAGAGTTTAATTTCAAATTAACAGGGGTGGTAATCTCTTTGAGCTATTCACACTCGTTGGCTTTTTGAACGTGTGGTTTGAGGTAAAACGTAGATGTATTTAAATAGCCTTGTTTGTATACCTTCTCAGAGAAGCTGTGTCTCTATCAAAAACCAAATGTTTTATTAGCTTCGCGCTGCTATTTGATGCCAATGTGTATCGTTCTAGTTTTCCTTTGGTTGTTAGTTTTTTGTTGTTGTTAATAATAACATAGGTACTATCACGACGGTATTCCCCGAAAGGTTATGCAGAGTTGTACATCCAATGTTGCTAGTATGTTTAGGCCCCGTTTAACAGGGAGTTAGCCTAGTGCCATTAACTGGGCATAAAACTAGATTCAGAGTTGCTGCTGAGAATCTCATAGAAAAATCTGGGAATCGAACATGAGAACCTCTAGCGTAGCAGTCACGCTTAGGAACACTAGACTCATAAGGCAGTCTTACAAACAAATCGTCCTATGTGAATAAATTAGATTTAGTTGATCCAAAGGTGGAATCAAAACTGGACCGAAAATATATTTTGAACCTTTTTTAAGTACAGTCGCGAGCACATCGGATTATATACGAAACTGTCGAATTTCGCAAATGATTTGAAACCTTAAAATGTTGTAGAATAAGTTCAAAATCGACTGAGAAAATTTGACATTTCGTGGTAACCTGATGTGCTCGCCACCGTACCTACATAATTTGCCTCCAAATGACACATGTATATAAGTACATACATTCACACCAAAATCTAATTACTTCTGAACGTTAACTTTCCACTAAGGGTGAGATTTCCGTATCACGATTTATAACTTTGTCATTATGAATAATTTATGTCCCTAGCTTTGCAAGTAAGCATGCTTATTGGGTTTTCTTGACACGTAGAGCACGCGTGTCACAACATTTTGTAGCAGGTATGAACATTTTCAATCGTCTTAAGGCTTGAGCGTCAGGCATGGGGTAAAAAATATTTATTTTCTTGGTTTTTCGCTAATTATTCCACTACAACGCATTATAGGTACACGCCAGTAGAAATTGCGACTTCAACAATAACTGATTCACAATTAGGTGTTAAAAATGTTGCTTAAAAATCACTTTTGTAGGAGATTTAGGTGTAAATTGACATTTTTGGCCGAATCATCTTACACCAAAATCTTCGACGATAACGATTTTTGAGCATTAGTAAACCTTACGCTCACATTTGTATTTGTGAAGGTCTAACATAAAATGTGATGTATTTTTTATGCATGCCCGCTCAAAGCCAAGTTTTAGCAAGTAAATTGTTTAAGGCCGGACGTGAAACCGCGCGCAACGGCTTGTAAACAAATATATTTTTACTTCAACGGGGGTCAAGCCACAGGTAAAAACTAGTGTAAAATATAATTCTATTTAGTCTTAGGTAGCGCCTTAATTCGTTCGTCCCAACATCATCAATGTTAGATCAATTTTTACGTGACGCGTACCGGCGCCTATTATTTTCCCGTTTGTTTACTTAATCTGTAAAACATTACTCCGAAGAATAACAAATGGTTTTTGCGAAACCGGCTGGTGTAGGCAGATAACAAAGGTTTTTATACGAATAATTTAAGATGGTGCGTTGACAATATTTTGTGCATAATGCTGTTTTTTTAGGACATAAATGAAATAAAGTTTTGCTGCTTAGAATGTTGAGAAAAGAGGAAAAGTAGTATTTAATTATTACTTTCATATTTGCATGAATCGCATTTCAGTTAGAACATACTTACCAATACACGGTGGAGCTGATAATCCCAATCCTCAATCGAAATCCCATGAATCAGAATCAAATATATAAATAAAATAAATGTGTAAGTAAGAGTTACTACGAGGTCTGTTTCTTTGTTATGTTGTCATAAGCCAATTAAGATCAGTTTTTGTACAAGGTTTAGGTGTGAAAATCAGTTGGGATGCAAGTACATACATCCGCCTTCAACAGCTAGTATGACAATAAGTGCATGGAAAGTAGTTTTTTTAACCTAAAAAAAACTAGTATAAGAATTAGAAAATAATAAATAAAAATTACATAGGTCCACTCCAATACCATTACATACTATAAATATAAAAAATCTAAGGTAACTATCTCTCTTTCTGTTTGTTACATATTGCCGCCTAAACCGCTGAAAAAATGTTGATGCATTTGGGTATCGAGATAAATTTTAGCTTGGATAAGGGTATAGGCTACATCTTGTCTCATAAAGTAGCCAGAGCTTGTATTACATAATTGTGTAAGAGTAAAATCTCTTAATTCACAACTTCAATATTGACAATAACATCCTCTGACTAAACCGAACTATTTCCCCTAATTACTTCCCCAAACATAAACAACAATGCATCCCCGTTCAACCCCAGCGTCTTAAGTTTCATCTTATCTTGAGCGAAAGATAAACAACTCAACAGTTAGCTAAAAGCCTTGAGGCTAAATTTAGAGCCACATTTATTGGAATATATTTAGAAGCAACGTTGTACTACGCCTTTATTTTTGTGTACTTTTCGGTAATCTTTAGAAGGGGTTTAGGCGGATGTTATTTGGATGACTTTTGCCAGTATTTATATATCAGCGTATTAAGAACATCTAACTTAGCAGTTCTGATATAATAATAATATTTATTTATTCATTGACTCAACTGTTTACAAATAGGGTTGAAGCCTTAAGCCCCTGCGTTATGGGAGCTAGGCTATTTCGTTCCATATTCCTATGAAATTCTCAGTAGCGGTTAGAAGTTTTAATTTGTGCCCGGTTAATGGCAATAGGCTCGCCCTCTATTAAATGGGGCCTAAATATACCGGCAAATTGTGAGTATATAATAACTATTCGGTGATAAACGTGAAGCGGCGGCGGCGGTAGCGTAATGGCTAGGGCGTCGGATTTGCGATCACGTGGTTGCCGGTTCGAAACTCACCCATTGCACTACCGACGTGAACCCACTCGTAATACAAGCATTTAGATTAGTACGAGGGGTATCAAGATAACTATTAATGTGCGACCGACATTGCTCGTAAGCTTTTTAAAAAGAAAGTTGTGATGATATTTTCGATAGCTTCCTACAAATGGTTCTAATCATTAACTTCTTTTTATCTTCTACATTTCAGAAAAGCGTATTTGTTTCACGAACTAATTGCCCCGCCAACCTGTGGATCGGCTAGGTCCTCAAAAACATTAGTGGTTTTAAGATACTTACAGTAACTACCCCAATGACATTGAGTACTTAGAGCCAATGATGCGTTAAAAGATTCATTTATCAGAACAGAGTTGAATGGAGACAGATGTGGTTTGGATTTTATTAAGGTAATTTGTACAAAAATAGCTTTTGTTAGTTTCTTCATATAAATCCAAATATTTTTTTAAACAAAAGAAACAAACGCATTTATTTCAAAAGGTAGCCTACTGCGTCCTTTAATGTATCCGTGTCCATCCTATAATTTATCCCTATAACAAAATAACTAAAATTGTTTCAGCGGTTTAGACGTGAAAACGTAACAAACAATCATAAAGACAAATAGTCGAGAGTTACTTTTTCATTTTAAGAGTAGTAAAATTATTGGTTAAGAAACGAAAAGTAATCGCAGTACAGTTTATCCAAACGCAGCATGTGTGTGCGTTACATAAAAATTAACTAAATACAACATAATATTACTATTTCTTCTAACAACAAAGGCAAAAGCTCTTTGAAGTGCCTTAATTATGTGCAGTTGAACGAAACTAACTCTCGTACCAACCCCCGCATTAGCGTGTGTAAATAGAGGGTGCATAGTTTCATACATGTGTATGTATTGCTGTGTAAACCGTAGTTAGTCTTTGATCCTTTTAATAGTTGGTCTTGAAAAGTTGTAAAATTTACTTGGAGACTACAATTTAATTAATAAGTTGTTATTATTATCTTTTCTGTATTCAGATTTTCTCTTCAATTAGGGCTAATTTCTTACTTTCTTTCTCTTTTAGAAATGATGTTTCTTTTAAAGTATCTTATATACGTATAATAAGTTTCCGTGGCTGTAATTGCAAAATGTTTGGGAAAAAAAGCAGAAGGGAGACTCGAGCGATACTCAAGCTAATGATTTTTGAATTACTGTTTGTTTTTATGTTATGTCCGCTTATAGCTCAAGATCTAATAGACAAATTTTATATAAAATTTTGCGTACAGGTAGATAATAGCACTTAACATAAAGGGTACTTTATTTTTATCGGAGAAATATTTTTTTTTGCCAACTGTAATTTATAACATTAGGTATGTGACATTGCGTCATTTTCCACGACTGAACGCTTTTTCCCAAAACACAAGCTAAGGCTTAGTTTGGGAATCAGCATAAGTACCTACTGTACTTTACATTTAAACTGTGTCTATAAATTGTAATATTAACTGTAATTACTCTGTGTCAATAAATACTATTTTGTTTATTTTTATTATTGTATAACATAAACAGTTTAAAAACTAGTCCAAGATAAAACAAATACAAAATACACTTACGTCTGTAAACGGCATCAGCGTGGACCTGCAAGCAAAGAAAATTGCAATAAGTATTGATAGTCAAAATAATTATTTTTTATATTAAAGGAAAAATATTCAATATGATTAACATTTCTTACAAAAGTATTAATTAACATTTGTAAGGAATGTAATGTAAATATACCTATCAAAAGTTTTTCGAAAAGCTCAAAACACAAGTGTTGCCGTCAACACTAACTATCGAAAATATTTTTTGGAAAATAGTGTCCCAGATAATGATAATTGTATAAGGTCTTGTGCATAAATGCTACCAGAAAAGCTATTGCAGTTATATTAAACCAATTTTTTTTTTATTTAGGTAAAATAAACATTTCTTTCCGAATATAATTATGTACCTATATCGAAAATCATTAATTCCCTAATAGTGTCAAGTTTCATAGCTTTGCGCTAATATCCACTTGTATCTCTTCCACGTGACTTGCTGACCATTGATTTTGTTGGATTTCTTACTTCATTTGACTTTGCCTTGAAATAATTCATTATTATCTTGTTTCCTTCCACACGAATGACACTGTTATTCGATTCCCGTACGGAACTAATATTTGTATACCCTATGGGTTTTCAACGTTGGTTCTTGTGTATGTGAAAATTTATGTTTATGAACATATTTACAAAACAGAAGAATATCCTAGTGTGAAATATGTATACATGTATAAATATGTGCATGTCGGCAGACCATGTTTGTGTTTTCTGTACGTATTTTTTGTTGGATGATCTCAGGTACTGCTTAGGTTAATAGAAGGCTTTAGGAAGAAACAAGAAAATGGAACGGTTGGAGAATTCCTAAGATCATCTACAATCAATATAATACAGGAATTTATTACTGTTATGTCTGAGAAGGCAAAAGATATTATTGTTTATTTTATATTCAAGATGCTCAAAAAAATCACGTAAATAAAGTTATCATTTTGATAACATACTTCGTTATTGAGTTCTGGCTAGAAATGAATTTAAAAACGACAATGCACTACATTATTTGTAATTTCCTGGTAAAAATCCCAGTATTTATCCCCGCATGGCGCATCACTAACCGCATAAAACATCGCTATCGGCTTATCACTGTTTCTATCCATTGGACACCAACTGCCGGACACAAGGAGTTTCCAAACGATTTGATGTAAATTGCCCCTAACACCGATAGTATTATCATATTGAAATCCATGAAGCCTAAAATTGACTGATGATAAAATAAGGCGCGACTCTATAGAGAAATTTAAAAGTTAACTATTTTACTAGAGATATCACATCAATAAAAATTAAAATAACAAACAGAGCGAGAGCGGCAGAAGGGTGGAGCTATTATCCTTTTTTTTTGTATTTTAGCCGTTCTCGATGGTCGAGGCATGAATATAGAAGACATTCACTCACAGAAGACTTCCAGTGGAACCAAAAGTGGCTGATTAACATAACATAACATAAGACGGCTGCCATAAGAGGGCCGTTAGATAATCAAACACAGCCATAAATGTTTTTTTATTGTAATGATAAGCTGATTTTCAGGGTTTTTGGGCTTCTGTCTATCCCTATCTCATGAGAATGATATTAGTTTGACAACAGGGATCATTGGTTACTTCGAGGTGAGTGATGGGCTATAGAACTTTGTCATTCGTTTAAGCAATCTTAGTGTAATCATGCTACTTTATCATATTTTGTTAATTGGAGTGTATGCTGCCGTTTCTTTCGCGTTAGTTGTTGAGAATGTTGTCACGTGGCGAGGCGCTAGCCCTTACTGACAATCTAAAAATTATCGAGTTAACACGTTATGTTATACATCATTCATATCATTCCAAATTCAATTAAAACGGTTTGCAAATTTAATATTGTACCCATTTACACTTACAACCACTTCGCATGCACTCAATCTTGCTACACGCCGCTCTATTTGAGTATCTGAATATGTCCGAACTAGTTTCATGTCTCTGTTTGAAACTTATTAATTATTGATGTACACGACACGGTGAACTTTAGTCTGCAGACTAGTAGTACAAATTAAAGGCGTCTTTAGTGTGGAGACTGGACTAAGAAGTAGGATAAATGGATAGGCCTTACAAGAAAACAACATAATTACTGTATTTCTTTAAAAAGTTATGCAGACATCAATCTTACATTAATTTCTCATCTGCATATGATCTATAAAAGTCAGAAATAGGTTTGAATTCGATCTACCTGCCATGGGAGCCCGCTTCAATAACTAAACTAGCATTAGCTATTCGTCCTATATCGCAATTTCTCACAAATAATAGCTTCCATTATTAATACCCCTAATTTGCGCCTATAGATATTACAATATATTATTATATTGTCCAATATTTTATCTTGATTAATTACAGAGTGCTGTAATGTTATTGTGGCGTCATCTTTTGGTGCGTAAAAATATATATCAGAACAATAAATCTGCGCTATGTTTGTTCCAATTGGATAAAGGAGATAACGTTAAAGTAATATAATAATAAGCGCTATTATCTTCTTTTTCTTATAATAATGAAAGGTTAGCTCTACTGTATTGCCAAATATTCTTTAACTAATACTGTATTGTGTTCAAATCTGAAAGGCAGTAAAATTACTAGGCTTAGTAAAAAGTTCAAGAGAATTAATACGTAGGCATTACTGCTTGTCATGAAAGATTGGTGTTTAGAATAGGAAGCAAGCTTATCGTTGCCGCCGTAAGCATTAACCAACAAATCCAAACTCCTGGGACCTGGACCTGGGAACTTGCACTCGTGACTATGCGACTGATGATCTGATAAAAGCTATAAATTTAAAATAAGACCATATAGTGATAAAACGCACATGTTGTGTTTTATTCTTCTTGAAACTATCCAGTGTTCTTAATTCAACGCGCACACACTCAAATTAAAGGGAAAATTATTAATACAGAGGGCAGTGCTATACACTTCATATTTAATTTGCAACCCACACCTGTGGCTTTGTTTATTTCGAGAATTTAGCTCCACTTAATGTTCCAGACGATTTGTTCCCTCGAAAATTATGCATCTCGCCTTTTGTTCTGAATTAGGAGCGTAAATAAGTGGAGTATATTTATGTAAATCTTCTAGAGACGAGGTGAACAAGCCAGTTTTTTCTTTTTTGTGAGAGTTTAATTGGGAAGGTGGATCAATACAACACGCAAAGTGGATATGATTGTTTTAGGCTCAGGTAGATAATATTATAATGATATTGTTTGTATACGCATTTTCTGTTTATCCTCAATGCACATTGAAGTATAAATGAACTCCTTATTTCAACTATAGTCTTTTTTTATTTAATGTTTATAATTAAATCAAAGCAAGTTCATGATATATATATTATGACTACCTATTTATATTATATAGCCTTCCACCCGCGACTCGCCCGCGTGACCTATACGATTCTTTTAATTTTACGGGATACTGTATAGCCTATGCCTATGTCACTCAGGAATAATGAAGCTTTCTATTGAAGAATTTCCAAAATCGGTTCAGTAGATCCCCGCTACCCGACCTACCAGAGATTATCCTCTAAAACATCTCCTTTTTATAATTTAAGTATAGATGATCGTTTTGTATGTTAAAATACAAAGAATATAAATTATTTAGCCTTTATGATTCAAGATATGAATCTCCATAATATTACAGGTGTCTGCATGCACGTGTTACTATGACGGATAAAATATGTTTTCTTTTCCATGAGACCATTTAATATTTTAAGCTTAGTCTACATAGTAAACATGTTTGAATTCATCACGCACGCCGTGAAAGCCTATCTTTGTACGTGTTTCATGCTGGCTTCATTGTGTGCCGGCCTTTGTTCACGTTTTAATTCAACACGCCACCTGGTTCTGATAGCAATATGTAGTAGTGTAAGGTATACGACAAAAGGTTCAGTTGAATATTACCTTAAAAATATACTACTTGTAAAATAGTTTGTTCAGAATCGACTACTGAATCGAATACAGTAGTTCATTTTACTCAATAAATTTTCCTATGAAACTCATAGCTACTATCTTTTTTTTTTAATATTCAATAGGCTAAATTTTGACCACTATCTTAACTGGTGTGAGGCGATGATGCAATCGACCAATGCTTGCATAGAAGAAATCTATTGAGTTGTGATTTGTGGGGACTCCCAGGTTGTCTTGTTTTTTCTCGTATAAGTCGTAGGTTTCAAAAAGAAAATTGGTCAGTATTACGGGCAGAATCACCCCTTCAAGTTATTTATGATTTATTTAGTACCCCGTTTGTATAAATGCAATATTATATAAACAAGAATAAACATAACTAATTCTCTTTAGCCAACAGGATGAATTAGATTTCATTCAAAAGAAATACTTAAAAAAAACCTTTTATGACACTTCAATGCTTTCGATTTTTAATACCAGATGGCGCAATTTAAATAAAGAATTGAACTTTGATCTTTCTTCTGCCTCACAACACGTGCGTGTAATCTCATCGTGTAAGATAGGTACGTCTGCGACTCCAAGACGTGAATTATACGGAATTAACACGTTTAAAAGTTTCTTATTGAAACATGGCGTTGTAACGGCTAATTAAAATTTGGTGCCACTTCGGGAAGTTACAAGGAAATTAAAATATAAAGAAATAAGAGCGAGAAGCTTTAATTAGACTTGAAGTTGTATTAAAATATGTAGGTGACTATTTCAATGTCTATTTCTACAGTAGGTATGTTTACGTGTCATAATTATGATTAGGACTGCCTCATTAGTCTAGTGGTCCTAAGCGCGACTGTTACGCTAGAGGTCCTGGGTTCGATCCCCAGGTAGAGCAGTGTTATTGGGTTTTTCTATGAAATTCTCAGTAGCAGCTCGGAGTCTGGATTTGTGCCCGGTTAATGGCAATAGGCTCGCCCCCTATTACATGGGACCTAAACATACCGGCGAAATGTGGGTGTACATTAGTACACTTCTGCCTAACCCTTCGGGGAATACAGGCGTGATGGTATGTTATTAAAATATGTAGGTGACTATTTCAATGTCTATTTCTACAGTAAGTATGTTTACGTGTCATACAAATAGGAGCCTGCAATTAACCGGTCACGTATCCAAACTCCGAGCTGCTATTGAGAACATCATCGACAAACCTGGGAATTGCACCAAAGCCCTCTAGCGTAGCAGTCGTGCTTAGGACCACTAGACTAACGAGGAAGTTACTACACAAAGTAAAATGTACAAATACTTACCTAAATGTACATTAATTTACACACATGAAAGTCAAAGCAAGCAGGCTGAAGGGGATTCAGGCCTTTGCAGTCACTTCATTAGAACATGCTTTTACGTCACGCAACGCTGTTATACTCGGGTTTAATGATGTCACACGTAATGATCGTATTTTTTGTAAAAAGATCTCGTATTTCATAATGATTGTAGAAAAAAATATATTAAGAAGAAATTTGACGGCACCTGAAGACGTAAATGGTGAAGAGAAATTCGACATCACAGGCTGTGGTCTCGGTAGCTTAGTTATTAAAGCGTCTGGTGTACTTAACCAGAGGGGCGCAGGTTCAAAGCCTGCCTGAGGCCAAATTTTTTCTCACTAGAAAATTCATATCTTTATGAATATTATGAAGAATACAAGAAAGATAAAGTGAAACAAGATTTTCAACTTAGTCATATCAATATGATAGTAAAATATATTTGATTTATGTATATTATATAAAAAGCTCATCATCATCATCAACCCATTAGATTGTCCCACTGCTGGGCACGGGTCTCCTCTCAATACGAGAGGGATTAGGCTATAGTCCGCCACGCTAGCCTACTGCGGGTTGGCAGACTTCACACGCCGTCAAGAAAATCTCTCAGGCATGCAGGTTTCCTCACGATGTTTTCCTTCACCGTTTAAGCGCGTGATAATTAATTATTAATACACACATAACTTCGAAAAGTTAGAGGTGCGTGCCTTGGATTCGAACTCGAGACCTTTGACTTGGCAGTCCAATGGTCATATCACTAGGCTATCACTGCACATAATATAAAAAGCTAGTTAAGAATCATAAGCACGGTGAATAATTTAATTGAACTAAATATACATACATACATACATACATATTGTCACGCCTGTCTCACATGGGGGTAGGCAGAGACTATAGATTTCCACTTGCTACGATCCTGGCACACTACTTTCGCTTCATCTACATTCATTAATCTCTTCATGCATGACCATCGGTTTAGGGTGCTCGGAACCTGGCCTTTTTTAAGAACATCCGCAATTTGGTTGCGGTACGTTCGCCGAGGTCTTCCCCTTCCAACTCGTCCATCCATACTCACCATATATACTTGTTTCGTCAATCTCCGTTCATCCATTCTCTCTACATGACCAAACCATCTTAACATACCTTTCTCAATCCTTGTTACTACATCTTCTTTCACTCCACAACGCTCCCTTATCACACTGTTTCTCACTCTATCTTTTAGCGTAACACCACACATACTTCTCAAAGCTCTCATCTCTACAGCATTTATTCTGCTTTCATGTTTCTTCTGCCATACCCAACTTTCACTACCATACATTAGTGTTGGCGCCAACAACGTTTATTGAAGAAATAATTTTATTTTAATCTACTGGGTAGTAGATAAAGTTCTGAGATGTGAGCATTTAAGATTTTGGTAAAATAATATAATTGCATTGGAATATAATTAAGACGGTATACAGTACCTTAGGCCAATACCCAATAAACAGGTAATTTTAAGCTAACCGTTAATCGAACCTAAAATTATATGGCGTCACTTATCACGGTGCGTTCACGCTAAAAAGGTTCAATGTAAACTGTTAATTTGGCCCATTTCCCCGTGCACGTAGGCAGGTTGAGGACGAGGCCTGAATATTAACGCATATCCACGCCGAGAAGGAAAGTGACCTAATTCAAAATGTACGGTTTTTGAACATAATAATATAATGCTTGCTTTCTACTATTGGTTAAACAGGGGTAGGGACTGATGTGCGCCGAATGTTCGCTTTCCCTTATTTTTTTGGGACTTGTGTAATAATACAGGCACAAGTCCAAACTCCAAGCTAATATTGAGAATGGTAAATACCGCAAGATTTTTTTAATAGGTTAACTACATATTAAATATATATTTATATTGCAGTAGACTGGAAATTTCTAGACTATTCAGTCAAATGCTCAATTTTTTAAATTGTTGCTTTATGCCACTTTCATTCTCAGCGTGCGTATAACCAACGCCATCTGTCGGTGTAAACAATGCGCTCGCATGATTTATAGTCAGTTACGCTTACAGCAGGAATAACTTGCACGGAACGTGCCATGTTTCAGGATGTATTAAATTGCGTAGGATTTATCTTCAGTAATGATAAAAATGATCAAATTGTAATATTACAATTTGTTGTAGTAACGTGCGAAGTTGAGGCAAGTCGCTGGTACATATAAGACTCGCCTCAACTTCGCACGTGTGTACAGAATTTTCGTCATATTTCAACCAATTTACATAAAAAAGTTATTAGTACAAGCTAAATCTTCCTCGTGAAATCCGTTCAATCATTTTTGAGTTTATCACGAACAGAGAGACAGAAATACGCGGCGGAAGACTTTTTTTTATAACATCGTTTCCTAGACACGTCAACGAAAACATGCCCTCGGATAAAAATGTCATTCCTTTAACCAATTATACATTATAGTCCGTTTCAAAATCTCGGCGACTGAATTGACACATGCTAAATGTCAAATTTACAAATACTACTAACATGATATGTAAATTTGACATTTAGCATGTGTCAATTCAGTCTCAGAGATTTTGAAACGGACTATAGATACTCAAAAAACAATACTTATTGCAAACCTAATCTCCAATCATAGACTGCGTAAGTGTCATTGTGACATCAATTTTATAGCTGTCAAATTGGCACAACAACTTATTCGTTGCCTTAAAAATAACTCATGAAATAATTCATCAAACAGGCTATATTCAGAACTTCAAACGAACTTTTCACACTTTTACTGAACCGTACGAAAGTCTATAAATTCACACCAACATTTTTGGGCGTAAAAATCAAAGTTTTCGCTTCGCAGTTCACAAGCGGGGACCGAGCGAAATACGTAAGCAACAAATATACAATTCTTTAAGTTTACATTGAGATAAGATGAAGTCGAGGAAATACGTCAAACATTATTTTCGTCGGCTTGAATCTACATGTTATGGGACAGAAGGTCTAATTACTGACCCTAACTATAATAAAGAGTGTCTATTGTTTATTATGGCAAGTATCCCGCGCTGTGACAATTTTTTTCATTTGTATGTATATCAAATGAAAAAAATTGTGTGTGAGTGCAGTGATAGCCTTGTGATATGACCATTGGACTGCCAAGTCAAAGATGTCGAGTTCGAATCTAAGGCACGCACCTCTGTCTTTTCGAAGTGTTCATGTGCGTATTAATAATTAATTATCACGCGCTTAAACGGTGAAGGAAAACATCGTGAGGAAACCTGCATGCCTAAGAGATTTTATTGTCGGCATGTGAAGTCTGCCAACCCGCAGTAGGCTAGCGTGGTGGACTACAGCCTAATCCCTCTCATTCTGAGAGGAGACCCGTGCCCAGCAGTGGGACAGTAGTGGGTTGATGATGATGTATGTATATCATTAAAAAAATACTTATACTATTAGAAGTTGTCAACTTGGTATTTCTTTCTATTTTCATATCCATTATTCCCATTTCATATCCATTATTCCTATTCTACAAGTGCGTACCTAATTTCAAACACAATTTCGTGATACTGAATGATTTGTAGTTCAACTTCAACGCATTGATTAATAGCTTCGAAGAAACCTTTCTAGTTCACATTACCTCAATGCAACTTTAACATAATTTTAGCTTAAAAGATTTACGGGTAAAAATAAGTCGCAGCTAGAGTAGGACTTGCCAACAAGTTTAAACGCCAAACTTTCGAATCCATTTTGGAATTCGACGTTAGAATGTATGGATTCGTTTTCACTTACCAAGGTGCAGGTTCAAAATGGATTAAAAGTTTCCGGTAAAGTTACACCGCTGCTGAATGGATATCTGGAAATCTTTTGGCAGATTTTATATTTAAGTAGTTTTTTTTTCGCAACGTCCGTTATGGAAAAACGTTGCTTGACCTATGGACATACTAATGGGCGATCGTGATGTGAAAACAAACTAAAGCAATGTGGACAAACACTGTATTTTCTTTACTAGACACCATCACATACTTTTTTTAATAATATAAAAATACACCGGCTCAGTCTTCCGTCTAATCCTGTCGTCCTTCAATTCAATCTGTCATTCGTTCACCCCTTTCTTTCACTCACTCCTTTCATTCGGTTTCGACCACACGTTTCATTTCATTCATAATTCAAACATTCCACACTAATTATATAGTTTTATGTGTATATTACACAAATAGGCGTATGCTATCAGGACGTAACTTAATTTCAGGGCTATATTAACTCATATTCGAAGGATAGACTGGCTGTCAGATTTTTCTGGCTTCCGACTAACACCTACGATTATCGTAGGCGTACAGAATAGACTTCTTCACGTGCTCTTAGAGCCTCAATGTGTTTAACAGTGGCCACCCATCCACACACTGACCGCGGTAAGCGCAGTTTATCGGCGTAATAATTATTTAATCACGAGTTTCTCCATATTACTCTAGAGCCTCATCTGCCTCATTAGTCTAGTGGTTCTAAGCGCGACTGCTATGCTATAGAAGTCTTTGTTTCAATTCTTAGTTCGAGCAAAGTGTTATTGGATTTTTCTATATTTTCGGTAGAAGTTCGGAGTTTAAATGTGCCCGGGTCCGGCTTGCCCCCTGTTACAAGGTACCTAAACATTTTTTTAAAAGCTTACTAGCAATGTGTGTCGTACATTTTACTAGTAGGTTATCTTGTTAACCCCTCGTACTAAGCTAAATAGTTGGGTTACGAGTGAGTTCACGTCGGTAGTGCAATGGGTGGGTTTCGAACCGGCAACCACATGATCGCAAGTAGCCGACGCCCTAGCCATTAGACTACCGCCACTTCTTAAACTTACCGAACTGTGGGTGAACATAAAGTACACCTCTGCCTAACCCTTCGAGGAATACAGGCGTGATGGTATGTTTCCTTATTATCCTCCCTTTTTCCTATAACGCTCACGGTACAATCCTTTGAGAATAATATTACGGATATGAATCAGACGGATGTTAACTATGGAATATATTATATACATTATCCTTTCATTAGACAGATCGTATCGCTAATGGCCTATTCCATTAGGTGCTAACTATTTACTGGTTCGCTTCACAGTTGATAACACAGTAATGATCTGGAATCTACATATTACAGAGTAGATTTAGTCCTGTACTGTAACTACCTATATAATCTTTGTTGTAGAAAGGGATCTTTGTTGTAGGGAAGTACCGACGTCCGAGTAGTAGCGTTTCATTACTGCGCTTCGTTCGGTGAGCGAGAGGGCCGGAGGCCCAATTCCTACCCCAATCCTTCCTCCCCCTTCCTTCTCCTTTTCTCCTTCCCCTCCCTTTCCCTAAATAGGCTCGGCAACGCATCTGCAACTCCTTTGGTTTTGCAGATGTCCATGGGCGGCGATGACTACTTACCATCAGGTAGCTCGCCTGCTCGTTTGCCGAGTTATCCCATAAAAAAAAAAAAATATATATCGTGTGTGAAGCGTCGGTAGCCTAATGGCTAGGGCGTCGGACTTGCGATCATGTGGTTGCCGGTTCGAACCCCACCCATTGCACTACCGACGTGAACCCACTCGTAACACAAGCATTTAGCTTAGCACGAGGGGTTAACAAGAATACTAGTAATGTGAGACCCACATTGCTAGTGAGATTTGTTTTAAAAAAAAAAATATAAATATTAAAGAGTAGATTTAGACCAGGGGCCGTATTATCACGTATTAATGCCATCATTTTTAGGTTGTGAGAGAGGGATGCCGCTCTACAGGTTAAATAGTGGCGTCCCTCTTTCATAACGTAAAATGATGGCATTAATACGTGGTAATACGGCCTCTGTACTGTAACTATAATTAATCACTGAAACGCACTAAATACTTTTTAAACCCCGAAGCAAAAACGACAGGGTGTTATATGTTTGACGTGTCTGTGTGTATGTCGTAGCTCCTGAACGGTTGAACCGATTACGATTTTGTTTTTTTTTTTGTCGGGAGTGTTCTTAGCTAAGTATGTTTGTTGAAAATCGTTCGACATAAAAAGCAAGTGTCGGGGGTTTTTTTGAATGATTAATTTAGTAGTGACTGCCTCATTAGTCTAGTGGTCCTAAGCGCGACTGCTACGCTAGAAGTCCTGGGTTCGATCCCCAGGTCGAGCAAAGTGTTATTGGGTTTTTCTATGAAATTCCCAGTAGCATCTCGGAGTCTGGATTTGTGCCCGGTTAATGGCAATAGGCTCGCCCCCTATTACATGGGACCTAAACATACCGGCGAAATGTGGGTGTACATTGGTACACCTCTGCCTAACCCTTCGGGGAATACAGGCGTGATGGTATGTATGTAATTTAGTAGTTAGACCTCAGCAAATGACCCATCTGATGGTCAGTGGTCATCATCCCCAACTGTCTTACTATCCCACTACTGGGCTCGGATCTCCTCGTAGAGTGAGAGGGATAAGGCTATAGTGTTACAAACTCAAGGATCTGTCAACCAAGAGGCAACTTCGTATCGGAAGCAATAACTACATAACTCCCCATTAGAATATATATTTATTTCTAATTTAAATAATCTGCTTATTTTTTATTATTTTTTAGCATTAAATATTGCGAAATTTTCACAAAGAAATGAATTTTCTAATTAAAGAAATTTTTTTCTAGTGAAAGAAAAATTCGATCTCAGGCAGGGTTTGAACCTGCGTCCCTCTGGTTAAGTACACCAGACGCTTTACCAATTAAGCTACCGAGACCACTGCCTGTGATGTCGAATTTCTCTTCCACCTTCTACGTCTTGAGGCGACGTCGGCACCATCTATTGAAGACATTACTATGTCTTTCAACCAACACGACTGCCTTTACAGGTAGTTCAATGTCGAACGATGTTGCCTTACCGTATTATGCTTATTTTTTATTATTTTTTAGCATTAAATATTGCGAAATTTTCACAAAGAAATGAATTTTCTAATTAAAGAAAATTTTTTTCCACCTTCTACGTCTTGAGGCGACGTCGACGGTGCCGACGTCGCCTCAAGACTCCTCGCCTCAAGACGTAGAAGGTGGAAGAGAAATTCGACATCACAGGCAGTGGTCTCGGTAGCTTAATTGGTAAAGCGTCTGGTGTACTTAACCAGAGGGACGCAGGTTCAAACCCTGCCTGAGATCGAATTTTTCTTTCACTAGAAAAAAATTTCTTTAATTAGAAAATTCATTTCTTTGTTAAATAATCTGATTTAATTACATAATTGAATTATTTAATTAATCTTAAGTGTAATGATTCTATGTATACCACATCCAAAATTATCAAGTATTGTATTATTTGAGCAGTAGGAAATATTTGTCTTTATACTGGCAACACTGATATTTGATTGTCTCCTATAAAATAACATGTCACGGTTATTTATGGGTCTTTTGCTCTGAAACGCTGAATAAAGAACACCTCTTGACACTCCGTTATATTTCATCAGTTATACCTGCCCTGGCTCCAGTAGTAAAACTCCAAAGTTTACGTGACGATCTTCTGAAACACACGCACGCCGCCATAATAGTCCACCACGCTAGGGTACTGCGGTATGGTAGACTTCACACACCGCCGTCGAGAAAACCTCTCAGGCATGTACGTTTCCTCACGATGTTTTCCTTCACCGTTTGAGGCGGGACGTGCTAATTAATTTAATAGGCACATGATTACGAGAAGTTAGAGGTGGGTGCCATGAATCGAACTTGAGACCTACGAATTGGCAAAGCAATGGTCATATTGTTAAGCTATTAGGTATTGCTTTAGTAGTCAACGAAAATCGTGACGGCTAGAATATTTAAAAAAGAATAAGCAAGTAGGCTTATATCCGTCTGTAGAGAGGCGAGGTGTATTGCCCCTTCAACCAAAGGGAGGATCCTCCAACCAGGCAGGTGTTTTGCTTGGCGGGCTACGGCCCGACAGTGGTCAGGCAGTTGTATATATTCGAGTCGCGCGGTAAACTCCACTGGCGCGATTCAGGATTTTTCCATGTAGCGCGCTAGATGTCGCTACACGTCTTATTTCATAAAAATACAAAACATCAAATAGGTACGCATCTTAGAATTATAATGTTCTTTGTCTTGTTTCAGCACGTGATATTTTGTGACAAAATAAACATACAGTAGGAAATTTAATAGGAAATTTATGGAAAATTCTTTCACTGATGGAAAATTCGACTGTGGGCAGGAGTCGAACCTGCGTCTTCTGGTTAGGTACAGCAGACACTATGCCCACTAGGATACCGCGAGTCCCACCCGCCAGGTCGAAATTTGCCTTCACATATTGAATTTTATGTATTATCTTAACTTAAAAATTACAGGAAGAAATTGATTAGTTTCATCTTTTTATAAAATAAGACGGTATAAGTTTAATCAATCAACAAAATAACCTTTTGCAGTTACAATCCACTGTGACGTAAACTTATTTTTTAAAAAGAAATAGCTACAAAATAGCCATTTGGATTCAAGACATTTCCCAGAAAAGAAAAATTCTTAAGAAATATTTATGAGATTTCGTGAAAAACGTCCACAGGAAAGGTATCTTTCATTTCCTATTAGTCACAACTGAACGATCAAAACGAGGGTACACGAAGATTTTTCAATATGATTCTTATTTATAGGCGATAGAATGAATATTGAGATCAGGAAAGCGATTCTGGTAACTAAAATATAAAGTTCTGATGTTTTAAAAGACGATATAGTGACACGAATTGAAAAGAATTGTAATGAAATGGTTTAAGCATGTCGAGAGAATGGATGGAAAGCGACTAATCGAAGGGATTTATAAAGCGAATATCAGTGGAGCCGGAGGGGACGCATAGAAAGACATTCACCAACATCATTGGTGAGGTCCTTAAGAAAGGTCAGATACGTAGTACTCGCAACCGAAAGAGAATCGAAAGAGGTATGCTAGAGTCGTAGCAAGTGGCGGTCCATAGTTTTTGCATATCCCTGAGTTTTTTGTATTTGATAAAAAAAATATGATGTTGTTTCTATATCTATTTTTCTTCGTTTTTGACACTCACACTGATATTTCTTTCCATACCAGAACGTATAAAAAAATAATGTATCTGATACATTTACTTTGATACATTAGAAAAAGAGACAGCAAAAACTTCTAATTAATTTACACAAACTATTAATACAATGTATTCTCGTTAATCTCAATATGAAAATTCGTGTCTTTTAAATGTTTATTTTGCGTGAACGCTCTCACCGTGCCCTAATGAGCTAATGAGCGTTTAGTTATTCTTGTTCGGTACAAAGTTCAGCTACCACTGTGTGACTTCCGCAATTTCTTGCTGATAATACCATCAAAACTGTGCTAGATCTAAAAAATCAATGTATCAAATCTATTTCGGGTATGAATAATTTAAAAAAAGCCACTTTAAATAAAAAAACCGAAGCGTTGCAACAAAATACCGACGCAGAAAAAACAGTAACACTCATTTCAAGGGAGTTACATCGTCGAGGGCCCAAATCCAGCAGTTTGTATTCAAGGAAGATTCTGATGGACCCTATTTGTACCCTGGATGTAGTTTCGGTGGAAATCGATTTCCTTATCTGATACTGTCTGTATAAGATTTTGTGACAAGACACAGAATTGACGAAGTTAGCAAAATGAAACAATTTTGGGTTATAATCGATCGATGTGTGTATATTTTTTTTTTTAACTTATAGTTCATAAAAGTGGAATTATTTGTTTTGTTATATTTCAAAGGGGTTAGGCAGCGTGTTCTATGAAAGCAACTATCGTCATATTTCAACCAATTTACACAAAAGCTGAACAAATTATACGCTTAAACGTTCTTCATGAATCACTGTGTTTATTCGTGAAAACTGCATGAAAATCCGTTCAGTATTTTTTGAGTTTGAGACACGGGGCGAGGAACTTTATAATTATGTAGTAATATTAAAAGACAAGACTGCCTCATTAGTCTTTTGTCTCAAGCGCGACTGCTATACGAGTGGGTCTGGGTTCGATTCCTTGGTTGAGCAAAGTGCTATTGAGTTTTTCTGTAAAACTGTTAGTTGCACCTTGGAGTTTGAATTTGTGCCCGGTTAATGGCAATAGGCTCCGCCTTGCCCTTAACCTTACACCGGCTTTTTGATTACTGCAAAATCACTTGCGAAAAAACTGTAAGATTGTAGACATAATAATAAATTATTGGCTTGTAGAGCACGTGTCAAAACAAATCATGACTAAGACGTGAATGATACATGCGTGATTCAGACAGTATGACCCGAAACACCGGTCCAATACTAACAAAAAGATCGGTAAATCTTCTCAATCTCCTAATCCAAGCTTCTCTAGAAAAAAAAAATACATCCAACAGACCAACATCAAATGAAATGCAGTACAAAGGAAGATTTACACGAAATTACTGCGTCATTCATACTCAATACTTATTATAAATACGAAAGTTACTCTAATTCTTTAAAGAAAAGAAGAATGGAATTGTTTGTTTGTTTGCTATATGTTCATACATATTTGGGTCAACCTCAGATCAAATAAAAAGTTAAGATATACTGTCAAATAAAAAATTTAGTTACAGGCTAGCGTAAACTGGTTTTGTATAGCTTGATGTGTAGCCGTGCGTACACGGCAAGGCGTAGTTTTAGCAGGCCTCACTCCTTTGTTCGCAAAGTTCCATCTTAACTTTTTATTTGATCTGAGGGGTCAACCTAATTCCTGGGCAAAATATTCAAAGGATGGAACGGTTGTCAAGTTTTTAGGCCTCTGACTTCCACTAACGATTGTACCGACAACCGGGACCGACGGATTTAAGTTCTTTCCGAGGCATAGACTTATCGCGGCAGGCTTAGTGCTTAACGTTGCGGATCTATAGGCCAGCGTAGTTTAAACTTAGCCCTTAGTCCAATAAAATAAATATATATATACTCACTCACTGGATTTGTGCCCGGTTAATGGCAATAGGCTCGCCCCCTATTACATGGGACCTAAACATACCGGCGAAATGTGAGTGCACATTTAGTACCTACACCTCTGCCTAACCCTTCGGGGATTCAGGCGTGATGGTATGTTATGTTATGTTATACGCACTCACGCCTTTTTTCTATAAGGGAAGCCAGAATCTATAAACCGCCACGTGCTACGACTCTTGCATACATCTTTCGCTTCTTCCACATTCATACATCTTTTCATACACATATGTCAGTTGCGAGTAATACGCGCCTGACCTTTTTGGAGGACTCTTAGGGCAACATTTGCCTTATGCGTTCCATTCATTAATCATCTTTCATTAAAATGCAAACTTTAGAACAAAACAACATGCCACCTAACTGCCTCGTTAGTCTAGTGGTCCCACGCGCCACTGCTACGCTAGAGGTCTACGATTCGATTTCTAGGTCGAACAGCAGCTCGGAGTTTGAATTTGTGCCTGGTTAATGGCGTTACATTCCCTATTACAGAGCTAAACATTCGGGCAAAGTGTTGGTGTACATACATTAGGGAATACAGGCGTGATGATATGTTAAAACAAATACAAACTTAAAAAAATCCTCAATAGCTGTTTCCATGTCAGTCTATCGTAATAGATAAAAATTGTATTTATATCTCCCGTGTTGTGGTGGCTCGCCCACGCTTGGCCGCGAATCCCATTTTCTCGAATCGTGTCAATTGCCCCGCAAAAAAAAAACTCCGTCCGGTTGCCAAGTCAGCGTTTAATTTTTTTCATCATATTTCCCGGTACAATGTTGTGTGTTTTGTATGTTTTTGTTGTGTTTGTTGCAACGTTATGTATTATGCAAAATGTCTGGGCATTCCATGAATTTGGGGCACTGTTTGATTAAATGTGTTGCTAAAATTTTATGACTGTGTGTTCCATTTAGTGGATCTAGATTATTTTTTTTACAAAACTTTGCGTTTTTTCATGTTACAAAGAATATTCAGTAATGCATTCTTTTTATATTTGTAATCTTTCCTATCAAGTGTTTTTCATCATCATTTCTGTTACTTCATTATCATTTTCTTTTGTTTCTTTTGTAACTTGTCTAAGGTCAAGATCGAGCGTAAGATTTTCAATTCATGATACAGATGATAAAGATGTTACTTTATAAAAATATGGTATCCGTCGATTTTAAAGACACACTGACTTCATTCTATTAAACCTTCCCGGACAAAAAACGTGTGTGTATTCATGGGATTCACATTTCCATACAAGCACGAAATCTTCGCGGAAACTTAGAAACTTGAAGCTGTAGTATTTAAGTACGATATCCTCTATGAGCACCTCATTATAATACCCACGGGACCATAACAGTCCGCTCTGTCTATTCGGATTTCAGCGATTTTACGATGGTTGCGCGTGACCATGTGTTACACCGACGTGTAATATACATAATTATTTAGAATTTAAGTATATTTTCATTTAATGTTTGTACGATAATTGGGCAAGAAGTTGAACAGGATTGGGTTCACCATGTGGCCTTAGTGTGGGTCGACAGATTTCATTATATATATCTTCGCTTTTTGGATCTTAAATAATCATACAGATTTTTTCGTTCATCGTAAAATCATGAGGCCATTTACTGATTCTTACATAAATTTAATAAGAAATTTTCACTGCACTAAGAAATAAATCAATGACCGATATCTTACTAAGCTCAAGGATAAAATAGAAAAATTTTACTTAACTTTAACTTCAATAAATCCATTTCAAATCCGAAGACATTTTCTAGGTATGCTTTAGAATCTATGCTAAAATATATCATTCATTTTCTTCTAAAGCTACGATGGCTACCCAAAATGAGTTGGAGGATGATGTATATCTCCTGCAAGACGTGAAAAAAGAAATCGTTCAATCCTGAAGAATCAAAGGTGGAAAATAATGGCTTTGCTCTGCAGCGTGGCGTATATTCTTACTCTCATATTAATATTATAAATGCGAAAGTTTCCCTTTTTGTGTGTTTTTTATTTAACAATGTTTCACGTCTCAGCCCTGATCAGATTTCGATAAAATTTGGTAAGAATATAGATAGCAACTTAGGGAAGAACATAGGCAGATTTGATTTATAAAAAACTCGAAACCTCGGAAAATTGTTCGTAATAAACAAAGCTACTGTTCGGTGTGATAGGCGCCGTTTGTTATGAAGCTCAAGTGCCCGTAAATGAGATACATGCTCGTCTTTTACGAGATACCTTGAGAATTTTACGAGATCTCTTGCTCCATGCAGATGTAAATCAATGGATGTAAATTCGGTTTGACTTACTGTTGGTTCTGATTCTGGCTGTGTATTATGTTTCAGCTGGTAAGCAGAAATGATGTCACGATTTAAAAAAGCAAAATAAGTGAACAAACTGAAAAAAAAAAATTGTAGAAAAAATAATTAGTTATTTTTTTCGATTTTAATAAATATTTAGAAAATTCGTTTATTATTTTAGTTTTAACCAGGTTAGTAACGATAATTAGGTAATAACCATTTTTAATGACTTAGAGTTAGATTAAAATAAGACATTAACCTAGATGGTTATATCATATATTTTATATACCAGTATCAACTGCTTTTTAATTTTAAAGAAGAGTATTTTTTATGTATTTGTTGCCGAATTCTATTCAATTAGAACAACTTTTCTAGAATCATAAACTAACATAAAATTTTGATCTTGAACTAAACTTAGCATTAATGATCTTCCCACAGATTTTCAGGTTTCAAGAGACTGAACTGTCCCATTAGTCTACTGATCATACGAGACTGCTACGCTAGATGTAATAGGTTTGATGCCTAGGTCAAGCAGTTTTATGAGGCTTTTCTGTGAAACTTTCAGCAGCAGCTCGGACTATTGCAATTGGCTCGCCCCCTATTACATGGAACCTAAACATAAGAACACCACTGCCTAACCCTTCGAGAATACAGGCGTGATGGTTTATTCAGACCGAAATAAAAAAACCTAGCATCACGATTACTTACATCATTACGCTAACCCATTAAGAGGACGGACAAAAAACAGCTTCAAATGCGTGTACAGGTCGTTCGAAGAGCATGTGCGCATCTGAAGTTAGCCGTGCAGATAAAATTACATAATAAAGTAGCTGTTGTTCGCGTTTTACACGTATCAAGATGAAACAGCACGTAGCAAGATGCACCAGATTTTAAGGCAAGCCTCTAGGAATACATCGGTGAAAATTTCTTTCAATTCCATGCAGTAGTTTTTCCGTAATTCGTGTTCAAACATACGGACTAAAATTCAAAAAAAGTTGTTTAGGCTTCTGTTGCCCCTATAAAGCCCCCATATTAGCTTTTCTTTAATATCTATAATGTACAGACATTGCCCTATTACAATTTTATTATATATATGTGTAATTAGAACATGCACGATGATTTTAAATTTTATTTTAAGCCTCTAACAATATATCCGTGAAAACTGCTTTCAATTCCATAGTTTTGATGATGCGTGCTCAGATCAAATAAAAAGTTAAGATGGAACTTTGCGAACAAAGAAATGAGGCCGGCTAAAACTACTCCTTGCCGTGTACAAGACACAATTACACGCACATATGTAAATAGTTAACTACGCCTTATCATGTTAGTCGAGCTTTCGATAGCTCGATAGCTCGACTAACAAGATAAGGCATAGTTAAGGTATACGTATGTACGTGTAATTGTGTGTTGTACACGGCAAAACGTAGTTTTAGCCGGCATCACTTCTTTGTTCGCAAAATTCCATCTTAACTTTTTATTTGATCTGAGGATGCGTGTACAAACATACAGACCGACTAAAATTATAAAAATTGATGCTTAGGCTTCCATTGCTCTAATAAGAAGAACTAACGTTTTTCTTTAATATCTTTTATGTACAGCCATTGGCCTGTTATATTTTTATTCTCTAATATTCTTGTGTCACAATGTTAGTTACCATACTCCTCCGAAACGGCTTGACCGATTTTTATGAAATTTTATATGCATATACGTAGGTCTGGGAATCGGCTACTAATTATTTTTTTATTTTTAAGGGCTTTTTTTTATTTTTATTATGTGGCATTAAATAAGAACCGTATACTCCATGTGGGCGAAGCCCGCGAAGCCGCAAGCGGACGTCTAATATGTATAGATATAATTTATAAGCCCAATCGTCTTTTTCTTAAAATTACCGCTGTTAAACCACTTTCGAACAACTTCAAACTCGCATAGTTATTTCGAACGAACTGTACATCATACTCCTTATCCACAGTGGTAACAGGATATTAATTATAAAAGATTAATGGGTTGTAAGGGATTCCATGGGTATTATTAGCTTTGTTAAGCGCTGGCTATTTTCAGTAAGATTAATATGCAGATTGTTTATGTTTTATAGTAAAGTTATAATTGTGTATAGGTAGCATGCGTTTTAAAAATCAAAATCAAAAGTGTTAATAGATCATTATTACGGGTACTTTGAACTGTCAAAAACTAGTAACCCGGTTCCAAATAGTGGGTCTTATTGAGAGGAGTCAGCAAGAAACTATCTTAAATTATATATTATGTAAACAAAGTGCGTGACACTTTATGTAGTTTTTAGAGGTTGCGTAAAAACTTTTTAACTGTGAACTTGTTTGATTCTATGGAGCGGTCTGTCATTTGAATGAGGGATACAGATTTAATTATAACATTAAATGAAACCTTATATCATAAGCTTCAATATTTATGGGCAAAACACTGTAAACTACCGGAGAAAAAAGATATCACCCCAGACATCATAGGAATTAAACCACTTCGGTGTAAGCCGCGCAAGTTGCTAATGCGCTGGAACCTTGTTTAATACACACATGACGTCATCGGCGAGTGGCTGGCCAGCATTGCTAACTGTAGAGAATTTACTCTTTCTTTCTGAGACCCTGGCTGAGAATTTCATAGAAAAACCCAATAACACTTTGCTCGACCTGGGGTTCGAACCCAAGACCTCTAGCGTAGCAGTCACGCTTAGGACCACTAAACTATTGAGGCAGTCAGTTGTGCGCGTATTGTTACCATAATAAATGTCTATTTAAAAAAAAGTTTTTTTTTTTTTTTTTATGGGATAACTCGGCAAACGAGCAGGCGAGCTACCTGATGGTAAGTAGTCATCGCCGCCCATGGACATCTGCAAAACTAAAGGAGTTGCAGATGCGTTGCCGAGCCTATTTAGGGAAAGGTAGGGGAAGGAGAAAAGGAGAAGGAAGGGGATTGGGGGAGGAATTGGGCCTTTTATTTAAGGAAAGGGAATTTGGGAATTTTCTTTTATGGTATCACCCTAAGGTTAATTACCCAAGTCATAACCTGGCCAAAATACACCATAGCATGAACTTTTCCATTGTAGAAATGATTCTTACTAATCAAAACTAGGTGCAGAAAATATAACTTTTTATGTGCTCGACTGAACATTTCCGGTCGATTCATAACATGAATTGTTTCGTTTCAGTAACTGTTGGTTATAAGCAATAAGGTAACAGACATTAGAACTCTATTGTTTTTGTTTATTATTTATTGTTTTTCTGACACATCGGCTTTTGGTCCAAATGTCGTGCGTCAATTTGTGCGAAAATAAAAACTTTTCTTTCTTTCTTTCTATTGGCCAGGGTCCATACAAAAGTGCCCATCATTCTTTGAATATTTTATATAATAGTAGGTAATTATTAATAACTGGTGAAACAATAGCTTTAAATGCTGTGTCTCTTTTCAGGTAAAATTAGTGTTTAATTAATGTTAAAGAATAAAAAATAATAAAATAAAATATCGTTTCTTAGCAACCAAATATGTTACAATACAAAGGAGCTCTGTCTCCTAAACTAGGTAACAACCTGTATCCCAGGACACAGTGACTTCCCTAATACATAGATAAGTTTTATATTTGGTCGGTACATTATCATTGATTACAATTGGTGCAAGGTATAAAACGTTACTAGGTAAAGACGTAGGTTACTATTGTTAAGTGGTATGTTCTTATATGTGTATGTGTGAGTGTGTGAGTGTGTCAGTGTGTCAGTGTGTGCGTGTGTGTATATATGTATGTGTGTTTTCGCTTGAGTGCTCACTCGTATAATTATGTGTTCCTCTTGGTTAATACCTATTATTTCAAGATTATAAAAAGATTTTCAGTTTGCTCATAGTCTAGATTTAATAGCCATTTTAGTAAATAATTTTTAAATTTATATATGCTTAAAGTAGTGAGTTTATGTGTGTTTTCAGTGGGGATTTTGTTATAGAATTGGGACGCTATGAAATTGAAGTGTCATTGTGCAAATGTGGTTTTGGCATAGGGCATAGGGCACCGGAACCGCCTTTTTTTAGTACTCAGCAGTGTATGTGCAGTAACGCGGTGGTATCTAAGGAGTGCCTGTAATATAAAGAGCTTGCGAACAGAGAGTTCATGAGTCTCATTGTATACTGCAGTAGTAGGATGCCGATAAGGTAAGAACATCATGACCGCTCTTTGCGCACGTTCAAGTTCAAGCATTCTTGTTTTCGGTGCGACTCCCCATGATGTGACGCAATAGTGGATAACACTTTGACAGAGCGCTTTGTACGTTTCCAGTAGAATTTTTTTATTAGCAACTGTTTGTAGTTGCTTAAAAATATATATGAGCTTTCTTACTCGAGCACAAACATTCCTGATCTGCTCTCTCCAGCTTAAAGTCTCATCCACTTGAACACCTAGGTATCGTATAGATATTACTCTTGTGAGAGTCTCACAGCTGCAATGGCTCCGACGCTGTCTGTTGCATGGGTAAGTATGCAGTGTTAGAGATAAGTCTTGGGCTGGACAAGAAGCTACAGAATGAAGAAGATACAGAATGTGTTGTAAAAGTTTATATATATGTGATTTCAAGCTAATTAACATGATTTGCGACCAAAAGCGACATGTCGATTACGACAGTAATAATTTGAAATAAAGATTCCAAAAAAAAACAAAATGGCAGCGGGTTGTTATGCCGCCATACACAAAGGTTCGAACCCCTTTGACAGTTTTTGCTGGCGACTTTACGTCAAATGATTATTTTGCTAGAATAGATTCTTAATTTGAGGAAACATGACTATAAGTAAAGCATGCAGGTAAAGCAAGAGCAGTCATGTCTGGTCTTCATGGCGTACAAATATTATTACATGTATTATGGCCCTTTTCTACAGGTTTTAATTAATAAATCGAAGTATGTATATAAAAAATTACAATGTTGAGTACAATGTCAAATTATTATGTCCAGTTATAAAGTTAATTTTAATAGGTAAATCATCTACAATCTTCGGGGCGATGTTTGACGATGTTGTACTTGCACGTATATGATACTATTTTAGAAAGTTCATAAACTAAGCATGTTTCTGTAATTTTTTGAATAACTAACTGTTTGTGGGAGTCATTGACAATCAGTTTAATCTGTACTATCGTAATGGATAGAGAATTTATAGATTAGAATAATAAAAGACTCTAAGCAATGTGGTTAGCGTCTTACATATATATAGGTACATACACTCACGCTTTTTTCCCACAGGGGTGAAACTATGGACTGCCACTTGCTACGACTCTAGCATATCTCTTTCCCTTCTTCCATATTCATACATCTTTTCTTTTCTTTTAGCATTTCGTGAAATACTTTCTCGACGGTGCGGTGTGTAAAGTGCGGCAACCCACAGTAGGCTAGCGTGGTGGACTGTAGTCTAATCTCTCTCATTCGGAGAGGAGACCCGCGCCATCAGTAGAACATTGTAATGGATTGATAACGATGATGATCTAATTTCAACTATTTCTTATACTCAAATAAAAAAGTAAGTTTGTAAAATCCTTTATTTATAGAGAATGCAAAAACATTAATTCATTTGTGAAAGATGAAAAAATATAAGTGAATTTATCTCCAAATATGCTAATAATAGCTAACGCTTTAGTAGAAGCGGTTCAGGAGAAACGTCGGAGGTGGCCGGTGTAAGTGTACTCTCCGAAGACTCTGAGTCAGAATCTGAGCCAGAATCTGAGAATGGTTGCCAGATGATAGGTGATGGAGATGCACTCGGTTTGGCATCAATACTAATACATGAAAATGCCACCAGGCATAATGCAACCTGTAACGATATCGGAAAGGAAATTAGTATAGGATCAGCGTCATATATTTAATTATTTCGTCTATTCAAATAAATTGCTTAAAAGATTAGTCAAATACTTGCAAGACATTGGAACTTTGATAGCAGAGGCTACCACAACAAGTTATTGCTATCATTTCGCGATTCAGAGAGTGAGAGATGCTGTTCTATACGTTGAATAGTGCCATCTCTTTCTCACAACTTAAAAAAGATCGCGTAGGTAAGTAACATGTTGTGGTGCGACCTTAGTTAGGTATTACTAATTACATCTAAATTTGTGCCAACCAAAGTCACACAAGCAGCAAGATATCGTTTAATCCTACTAAGAAAAATAATATCACACGATATTGTTTTGACTGTTTAACTGACTGATTGCCTCGTTAGTCTAGTGGTCCTAAGCGTGACTGCTACGTTAGAGGTTCTAGGTTCAATTCCTACAAACCAACCAAGTTCGAGTCAAGCGTTATAGGAATTTTCTATGAAATTCTATATAGTAGTTCTCAAGTCTGGATTTGTGCCCGGTTAATGGAAATTGGCTCACCTATCACATGGAACCTAAACATACCAGCGAACCGTGGCTGTAAATTAGTACACCTCTGTCCAACACTTAGGGGAATACAGGCGTGATGGTATGTTATATTACGTTGATATTATTTTGATAAGTACATTCCATAAAGACATACATTTACATTTGGTTCGGCTGGAAACCAACCCCGACAAAATTGGGAAATGGCTAAGAGGATGAGGAAGATGATAAGGGGTCCAGACGAACCAGACGCAGCTGAATATCAGTTCTCCACAAACTAATTTCTGAGCAATACCGATCATCGTCAGGTTCCACAGACTTTGCCGAATTATATAAAAATAACAATTCCTAGCGTATTATTTAATTCCCGACTTGACTAAGACATTAAAAAAAAGAGTAAAATATTAAGAAATCCGTAGAAAGAAAATAGGAGTACTCACCATAATTAAAACCTTCATGTTAACTGTCGTCTCTGGCTCTTCAGAACTGAATTCGGTGAATTGCTTAGAAATATTGTGTCTTTATAAAGCGAATACTGTATTTATAGGCAACAATTTTTTCTTCGATGACGTGTTTCTTTAGATAGGCTTGCTAATTTTGCTTCTTATCATTATTTTTCCTTAATTTATGTTTAAATGGTAGGTACTTGGATTGGACATAAACCTTCTAAAATGATAGTCGCATTAAATAAAAGTAACTAATTTACGGTACAATACAATTAATTACTGCTGGTCAAAATTCGACCGCAATATTTTTCCGCAAACCTTTCCTATATACCTATATGAACATTAATTGTGCGCGCAATGTGATTAAATAGGGGTAGAACTACTGTTTCTTCACTCATTACTATACAGATTATAAATCATAATTTATTTAATCGACAACATTACAGTACTCATCTTATTGCCTATAGAATTGCCTATAGCATTTCATCTCGCGTGGATCAAATCTTTATATATGAATATTACAGACAGCTTGCGTTACCAATGATTACAATTGTCAACTGTATTTAAAATCTCTTTAAAATTAAGTTTTTAATTTTGTGAAAGTTTACGGTATTTAGGCTGCATTTTACAATTGAACAGAATTTCTACGAGATATTGATGGGTAGTTTATTCGGAGTTCTTACAATAGGCCCTTACATACGTAAATTTTATGCGATATAAAATAAACAAGAATATTATTGTGGATATCACCATCTTTTATTTTTTGTAATTAATATTTTTAAAGGTAATTTGTATGTGTTTTGGTTCTTGGGGATATATCTTATTGTTGTTTGTATAGTATAGGATATGCTCAAGGATCCTCTGCTGCCAGTGGAAGCGGCAGGGTATACTCGTACCGACTAGACTTGTCACTTGTCTTCCCTTGACCTATAGTTACGTCCATGGGCTTCATGACATTCACTACGACCATGACAGGATCTATTAATTCTAATCCTAATATTGCTACTACAACTACGCAAGCAAAGCCGCGGGTCAAAGCTGGTTAGTATTATAAAATTCGTCGTTCATTACATTCTACTGCATTTACATAAATTATCTTGAGGCCAATGCAGAAGCTGAAATAACATTTATTTTTCACTTTGGTAAAATAAACTGGTTTTCTATCAGTACCATACGAATACATTAATAATAATATATGTAAACGAATGAACTACTTTCAAAAATGTACTCACACAATTGTATTGTGTATTTCGCACAATCGTAGACTTACACGTCACGAAACTATTATTATCCTTTTCTATCCAACAACGTCTTTCTGTTTGCAAAAGAGAGGATGATGCCAACGCGAAAGCTACGTGCGGGCACAAAAAAAGGAGCTATCAGAAAAAGATCACAAAAATTACAAAAACCGCCTTTATAAAATAGTAAAAACAATGTTATGGTGTTTTTACTTTTTCGATAAAAAATCTTTTATTTCAAAGTTTTTAGTGATCACTTTTTTAGTGTTCACTAAATTTCAACGATACCAACTCAGGAGCATACTCTTTTAAATAAATAAAATGCGTAAGTATTTTTTTTCTCGTTTTTCGCTGGGTTGGTTTGTAATTTACCTAAGTTACAATATCTTAATGTCAGCGGCTCCATCACCTTTTACAAAATATTGGTTATGCCAATGTAGGGATGTTATTTATTAAGGAGTTCCCTAGTTCTTCATATGCATTTTGACAAGCATAAGTTGCAACTATACTAAAGTAATCGAATTGCAATACTTGTTATTGAGTTATTTAATACTTATTATACTTAAATACTTTTTATTGAGGAGTCACCAATTCACGTCATCAAGTCTCAACCTTATGACACTGGGACCAACTCGAGAGTAGGCATAAACTTTATCAACATTTTCTGTTGATGAAAACAACCTCTAATTCTGAAACGTTTAGGTATTGATTAAAATTGATCTCAAATTGAAGACTGATTAAGATTAAGAAGTAAAATTGTCATTTAATTCGATTTACAATGCCTTTTAGGATCATGAATATTTGTAGCTACTCTTTGAATTCAAAGTATAGGTATACTTTCATACCTACATATTATATACCTACGTCAAAAGTATGGGCTTCATTTTCTGTCAACAATACCCTTACACTGTATTTTTATTCATACATTGTTGCAACAAGTCTTTCACTATTTTTCATCAATATATTGGATTGGATTGATGTAGGTAAGGGACGGGACTACAAAATACTTGGTCATTATTGGTCAGTAAGGGACATTACTAACGAAATACGTTGGTGTCTTCTTTTTAACTTTAATCGACCAAATATTTGGTGTAGGCCTCCTTTAATCCTCTCCACAAGGAAATCTAGTTTGCATGCAGAGTCCTAGGTGTTCAAAACAGCGACTTTTGATGAGATAAAATATGATTTATCGACATAATACGGCTAAGTACACAACTAGCAAAAAGTTCCAATATAAACTAAACTCGCATTGTATAGACTTTTCGAATACTAATAGGTTATTTTATACTGGAAAACTTGAATTAGCTGTATGTCCGTGACTTATAGATCCAATAACTCAAATTTTATCACCATATAAGATGATACGATTACAAAAGGACAAGAAAACCTTAAGACTAAAATAAAATTATTATGCAAAAATAAGAAAGTTTGAAGACTTCGACTTTGAAACATACCGGTACGTAGGTATGTTGTACTTTTAAAACGAGATACCTATAACCTACCTAAGGTAACTCATTTTAAAAGTTTTTATTTCGTATAAATATAATTAATGTATTGGTGTGGCACCGATAGAAAACCAGTTCTAACTTAACTTAGTCAAAAATAAATGTTGTTCCAACTTCTGATAAGTCGTCTATAAGCAAATGTAGTAGAAAATTACGAATGTTGAATTTTATCATAGGTACTCACGTTGCTTTGCTCACGTGGCTGTAGCAGCAATATAAGATTAAAAATAAATCCCTAAGAACCGAAAAGCACACAGATTCACTGTATTACTACGAATTTCTTTTTAAAAATCCAAGTCTAGATAGGTAACTTCCACAGTTCCTACCTAATATTTTTGCATTTTATTTCACGTAACTTTACGCATGTTAAGGCCTATTTTACCAAATCCGCATAAAATACCGCTGGCGCAAGCGAGTTCTCGAGTGGAGACCGCGGCTAGGCAAACGTAGTGTAGGGCGCCTGCCGGCCAGATGGAGTGACGACTTGCGGAAGGCAGCTGGCAGTGACTGGATGAGGAAAGCCGAAGATCGGGCTCTGTAGCGTTCACCAGGGGAGGCCTACGTCCAGCAGTGGACGAGTATGGGCTGATAATGATGATGATGATAAAATACCTACCAATATTTCATAGAAATTCCGTTTCATGTTTTGATGTTATATCTGAAGAGTAGTAACTGTAGCTATTCTGACATGGTAAAATGCAGCCTAAATTAAATTTAATATCACAAAATTAAAAACTTAATTTAAAACATTTTAAATACAGTTATAAGTTGTTATTGTCGGTACCGCAAGCTGTCTGAAATACTTTGATATAAAATTTGGATACAGACAAGATGAAATGCCGTATGCAATATGATGAATTGTCCATGAAATAGTTAATCATCATCATCAGCCTATACTCGTATTCTGCTGAACCTACTCGTAGGCCTTTCCTTATGAACGCCATAGAGCCGGATCTTCGATGTTTCATTATAATAAATTATGGTAATTCATAATTTATTAAATAGTGTCATAATACAATTTTTTTATTAGTTTTTAGCATTAAATATTGCGAAATGTTCACAAAGATATGAATTTTCTAATTAAAGTAAATTTCAAGTGAAAGAAAAAATCGATCTCAGGCAGGGTCGGAACCTGCGTCTCTCTGGTTAAGTACCTACACCAGAAGCTTTGCCAGCTCTTGGACTTTTTTTTATCACAGATAGGCTTGCGCTTGAACACAACTTGCCTGATGTTAAGCAACGAAGTGGCTGTTTTCGAACCGTCCGTCCCTCCATTTAAATACATCAGTCGCTTCAGCCCTTCAGGTATCAAGATCACTCCCTGCATAAGTATTTTTTTTTTTTAACACCTGTTAAAATTTTAATTGAAACTAGATCGAAAAATAGGATACCCATATTTTTTCTTCTCCAGATATTCAATAATTTTATATTTATTTTCGACTTTGAAGTTTTGCAGACGTAAGTGTATATTTTTCAAGGAATCAAAGACATTATAACCGTTAAACCGTATAATATGTGAAATCAGCACACATTTTTGATTTTTTTTTTCGCAAATTAAACAATAAAAAACCATATTTTGGGACTAGGAAAATAAAGAAACGGTATTTATGTTAATTTTGAAATGTTGTTAATTGTAATATAAAAATGATTTACCAAATATTACAAATATCGCTTATCAGATCAGTCGAATAAAACTTTTGGTTCCGTATTCACAAACCTTTGCCAAAATGTTCCGACACCCACAAATGGTCGAACAACTAACAATTACGAACAGTCCCGGGGTATTTTTCCACTTGAGAAAACTTCTTTTCCGCAGCAATATCGTTTTCGGAAGCAACTGAACAACTTTTACGGTTTAATTGCTTTGTTTGGCTACGTTTTGTTAATTGCTACTAGTTGGTTTTGATGCTTTGATATTGAATTTGAAAACGTCTTTGATCTTGATCATTTTGACGATGTTTGTTTATTCGATAGAAATTTTTTACAATGATATATTGAAGAACGGCACTTGCGACGACGCCCTGCGACACAATGAACCAACAATTTAAAGAAGGTGGCTGGCAGTGGATGGATGCGAGCTGCCCAAGACCGGGATGGTTGGCGCTCTTTGGGGAAGGCCTATGTTCAGCAGTGGACGGCAATAGGTAATAGTAGGTTAATAGTGGTGGTGCGGTCGAGGCTCCGTGACTTACGATTGTAGGTCGTAGTGTCGAACCCAGGTAAGCAATTCATTTAATGTAAATTACTTCATCACAACGTCGCCCCAGGCTGAACGATTTTCCTGCTTTTATCTCAGAACTTTATTAGCAGAGTTATTTTTTTTACGGCACTATATTTATTTTTATGTTTTGCTCTAAGCCTGGTATGTCACATACAAGCAATCTTATAGTATACCTAGCGATGTTTATATCAAAAATCAGTACCCATTTCTCTTGCAACAAAACCTTTTCCACACTACGTTTATGCCCAAAATCAATATATAGTTATTAAAATTGTGTAGTTCTCGTTCCTTTCGAACATGTTTGGAACATGTTTGGAACATGTTAGTTAGTCCTTATTATATTCGTAAGGGACTACACGGCTGTACCCTGGGGGCGAACCTGTAATCTGAAATAAATATCTGTAATGTAACATATTTGCTTGATCATTATTTTGCTTTTTTTAGTCAAAATATTTGTATACATTATTGCTGATAATAATATTATATGCGCCGATGTTTAATCTTATTTTCGTAAGCTCGACTGCTACTCTAGAAGTTTGATTCTGTTTTTGAGTTTTTCTATGACATTCTCAGTAGCAGCTGGAAGTCTGGATTTTGCCCGGTTAAAGGCAATAGGCTCGCCCCCTATTAAATGGGGTCAATACATATCGGGGATGTGTCGGTACATTACAACACATTACATACATAGTACACTATTTCCTAACCTTTTGCGGAATACAGGCGGGATTTACTTATATATTTGGATCTTCAACACTGAGGACACTTAAACTTTAAATAAAATATATTTTCTTTCTTTATCTCTTACTTAAATAGTACTCTATCAAAAGAGATGCATTGGCACTTAGATATTTAGTGACAATGTACTTAAAGAAGATGATTTAATAGTTTAATTTTGTAGTTTTAATTTTTTTTTAGGATGATGTTAAGTCTCGGATGCTACAAGCCAACTGTGACATACCATCACGCCTGTATTCCCCGAAGGGTTAGGCAGAGGTGTACTTAATGTACACCCACAGTTTGCCGGTATGTTTAGGTCCCATACAATAAGGGGCGAGCCCATTGCTATTCACCGGGCACAAATCCAGACTCGGAGCTGCTACTGAGAATTTCATAGAATAACCCAATAACACTTTGCTCGACCTGGGGATCGAACCCAAGACCTCTAGCGTAGCAGTCGCGATTGGGACCACTAGAGTAACGAGGCAGCCAACTGTGACAATGAGCTGTAATGTCCTCACATCCTGTTAACGCAATGATGTAACAGTGAGTAATGTTATATCTTTTTAAATAGTGTCCATGGAGTTTCTTGCCGGATTTGCTCCATAGTATCAACTCTTTTGGAACCGTACAACTAGATTCATTTAATTTTATAAACGCTTTTTGAAGCTTATTCGAAATACATAAAAACATTTGAACTTTGATTCTACCGAGACTTCGAGTAAAATATAATAAATAAATATAAAAAATAAGGTGCAGTCAAAATGTTAAGCGGATCTTCCAAAGAAACTTGACTGAACCAATTTAAGTAAAAAAGCCGATACATCCAAAGTTTTTCATTCCCATCGCAGAAGAAAAAGAGAAATTCGTATATAAATAAAAGTCATAAGGAAAATTGAAAACATCTTTTTATATAAATATGTAAATGCTAACATATCTCACGGTTTTTAGCCATCGTTCCCTTTTTTGTCGACGATGAGATAAATATGTAAATAGTAGGATGGCGGATACAAATGTATGGCGATGGGAAGTTTTAGTATTATTGATTATGGCTACCGGGAAAATATGTGAAGCTTTGAAATGACGGAGACGAAATGTTGTTATAAATTAGTTTTGCAGCATTATTTGAATGCTGCATATAGGTATCATATATTATCATTTTTTTACAAAATATATTTATTATTAAGTAGGTAAAGTGTGCAGTGCAGTGATAGCGTAAGGTCTCGAGTTCGAATCCAAGGCACGCAACTCGGACTTTTCGAAGTCATGTGCGTATTACTAATTAACTATCACGCGCTTAAACGGTGAAGGAAAACATCGTGAGGAAACCTGCATGCCTGAGAGATTTTCTTGACGGCATGTGAAGTCTGCCGACCCGCAGCAGGCTAGCGTGGCGGACTATAGCCTAATCCCTCTTGTACTGAGAGAAGACTAATGGATTGATGATGATGATGATGAAGTAGGTACTATTAATGCTGAAATAACATCGTATACATCCTCGCCTAGGCTGAAGTTAAACATATCAGTTCACCGATATGTTTAAGTCCCTATGTAATAGGGTTGAACCTTATGCCATTAACCAGGCAAAAATTCAAACTCCAAGCTGCTACTGAGTATTAAATAAAAATCCAATAACACTTTGCTCTACCTGGAAATCGAACCCAGGATGCAGTCACGTTTACGAGCACTAGACTACCGAAGCAGTTGCTAAAATAAACGAACGTATTAAAATATCTGACATCAAATTTAATTTTAACAATGTCACAAGATATCTAAGCATTTATTACGAAGATCACTCACTATAATTAAAACGTAGCTGTCAGTATGCATCGGCGGCAAGTCCCAGAGGAATGTTGACAAACTAGCTACTCAATAAATTAATACCGACGGCAGAGGATGCATTTACATAGTAGCGTAATATGAATCGTCGATTTTCAACAGAGTTCAAAAAGGAGGGGGTTCTCAATACAACTGTATTTTTTTTACGATAAAATCTCTTTTTAGCAGTTTTATCTTCATATAACAAAGTGCCCAGACAATAAAGTCAATTAGCTATTTGACTAATATTTGTTTCTAACACTTACGCGAATATCAGACATTGAAATAAAACTACTTTTTACGGATTTTATCGCGTTATATTGATATTTTTAAATTCCCGACGTTTCGGATCCTTTACAGCATCCATGGTCACGGGTGGACTGAGGTGTTGGTCGTCCTAATGTCAAAATTATCAACAGCTACCCTACATTTTGTTGATTATTATTTATGCCGGTCACGCAGAATGAGCTCACCGTATCCTTAGGTCTCGCAGTCTTGTGCTTGGATTTAATGGAATCTATGATGGGGTTCCAAGCAGATGGTAAGACCCAGCCATCTTCTCTATTGAAATTTGGATGTTTTTTAATTTCAATAGCCTCGCGAATCATCCTAGGTAGGAATCGGTTTTCTTTTGCAAGGACTTGTGGTTTATCAAATCTGATGTAGTGCCGGGTCTTGTCAAGTGTATGTTCACAAACTGCTGACTTCCCGGAACGGCGGTGTTTGACATCGGCGATGTGTTCTTTTACGCGGGTCCCTATGCTTCTTTTAGTTTGGCCTATGTATGAGAGACCGCAATCACAATCAAGCTTGTATACTCCTGCATCTTGTAGAGGTATGTGGCACTTGACAGGTGGTAGGAACTGACTAATCTTCTTCAGCGGCTTGAAGTAAGTTTTGATTGAAGCCCGCTTCAAGATATAGCCAATCTTGTCTGTGACTCCTCTTACATATGGTAACACAACAGGTAGTCGCTCAACTGTGGTACGTTTCACGCGGTTTCTGTGATGAGGTTTCGGTATTTGGAGCTTGTTGTCGTGCAGTACTTGCTTGACATGTTGAAGCTCTGCATCCAGGTGTTGCTCATCACAGATCCCACGCGCTCTCTGAAACAATGATTTACCGACGGTAGATAACTGTGTTGGGTGGTGGTGTGATTCACCATTTAAGTATTTGTCTGTATGGGTTTTCTTTCGATACACAGTGTGACTCAAGGTGTTATTTAGGTTACGAATTATTAAAACATCTAAGAAAGGTAAAGAGTTATTAGCCTCTGACTCTATAGTAAATTGAATTTTAGAGTTTAAGGAGTTAAGGTGGTCTAGAAATGCTGTTACTTTATTAGATGGTAATATTGTGAAAGTATCATCTACGTACCGCTTGTAGAATTTCGGTGTCACAGGAGCAGATTTTTTTCAAAGGCAATGCCACGGTGGTTATGGATACGTCGGATTATAATAATAAAATACAAGACCTTTTATCGGATGTAAACAACTATAAACAAGTCAAAACGGATCCCACAACAAAAACATTAAAGTTTACTAGTGATCTGATAAAAAAGCACTCCGATACATTGAATCTAGACGTTAAATATCTAATTCCTAGTTGTGCAAAACCACCAAAACTGTATGGGCTGCCCAAGATACACAAACCCAATGCGCCGCTTCGACCAATTGTTAGCCAAATCGACTCACCAACCTACAGATTGGCTCAACACCTGGCGAAAGTACTCTCACCACTCAGAGGAAACACGGCTGCACATGTTAAGGACTCATACCATTTTGTCAGTGAGATAAAACACCTACAGCTTGCTGATGATGAAACTATGGTCAGTTTTGATGTCCAGTCATTATTTACATGCCTACCAGTTGAAGACTGCATCAGAATTGTATCTAGGAAACTATTAGAGAATAACATGCCTATTGAATATGCTGAACTATTACAACATTGCTTAACATCTGGCTATCTATTGTGGAGTAATAAATTCTACACGCAAGTGGATGGTGTAGCAATGGGCTCTCCAGTATCTCCCATTGTTGCTGACATCTTCATGGAAGATTTCGAGGAGACTGCTCTAAAATCTGCTCCTGTGACACCGAAATTCTACAAGCGGTACGTAGATGATACTTTCACAATATTACCATCTAATAAAGTAACAGCATTTCTAGACCACCTTAACTCCTTAAACTCTAAAATTCAATTTACTATAGAGTCAGAGGCTAATAACTCTTTACCTTTCTTAGATGTTTTAATAATTCGTAACCTAAATAACACCTTGAGTCACACTGTGTATCGAAAGAAAACCCATACAGACAAATACTTAAATGGTGAATCACACCACCACCCAACACAGTTATCTACCGTCGGTAAATCATTGTTTCAGAGAGCGCGTGGGATCTGTGATGAGCAACACCTGGATGCAGAGCTTCAACATGTCAAGCAAGTACTGCACGACAACAAGCTCCAAATACCGAAACCTCATCACAGAAACCGCGTGAAACGTACCACAGTTGAGCGACTACCTGTTGTGTTACCATATGTAAGAGGAGTCACAGACAAGATTGGCTATATCTTGAAGCGGGCTTCAATCAAAACTTACTTCAAGCCGCTGAAGAAGATTAGTCAGTTCCTACCACCTGTCAAGTGCCACATACCTCTACAAGATGCAGGAGTATACAAGCTTGATTGTGATTGCGGTCTCTCATACATAGGCCAAACTAAAAGAAGCATAGGGACCCGCGTAAAAGAACACATCGCCGATGTCAAACACCGCCGTTCCGGGAAGTCAGCAGTTTGTGAACATACACTTGACAAGACCCGGCACTACATCAGATTTGATAAACCACAAGTCCTTGCAAAAGAAAACCGATTCCTACCTAGGATGATTCGCGAGGCTATTGAAATTAAAAAACATCCAAATTTCAATAGAGAAGATGGCTGGGTCTTACCATCTGCTTGGAACCCCATCATAGATTCCATTAAATCCAAGCACAAGACTGCGAGACCTAAGGATACGGTGAGCTCATTCTGCGTGACCGGCATAAATAATAATCAACAAAATGTAGGGTAGCTGTTGATAATTTTGACATTAGGACGACCAACACCTCAGTCCACCCGTGACCATGGATGCTGTAAAGGATCCGAAACGTCGGGAATTTAAAAATATCAATATAACGCGATAAAATCCGTAAAAAGTAGTTTTATTTCAATGACTAATATTTTTCAGCGATCATATAAAAATTTTGAATATGATTTTGTTTATTTTTTTCAGTATTATCTATAGGTACTATACTCGTATATCTTATATTATAAAGAGGTAAAGTTTGTGAGTTTTTTTTTTAATCTTTATTAATAGAATAGAAAAGGCTTTGATCACATAGTGAACATGCCACCCCCATTAATTATTTTACTTTAATTGAATTATTTTACTAATAGAAAGCCGCGTTATTTGTGAGTGTCATAGGCTATATCGTTCAACCAATTAGGCACGGATAACCTAATCTTTAATAAACCTAACAGGAGTCAACTACCCTATTATAATTACGGGAGACTCATTTATCAAACTAATGATTCATGGTTAATAATATAAACTAATTTGTTTGATACTGCCTCAAGTCGTTACTCAATGAATATTTTTTTTATAGGATAGTTCGGCAAATGAGCAGGTGAGCTACCTGATGGTAAGTAGTCGTCGCCGTCCATGAACATCTGCAAAACCAAAGGAGTGGCAAATAAGAACTGCTTCGATATCCTGTGGGAGAGTAGTACTTCCCTGGTCGTGCGACCCATTCATGATGGCATGTAGACATGCCAGCAAGGCACTACTACTACGATGTATTAATATAACTGCATATTTGAAAATAATAAATATTTCATGTTTGCATCAATTATTATTTATTCTGAACAAACTATTATCAACAACGAATATTTGTAAAACCTATTTTAATTGTGACAATGAACTAATATTCGTACTTATATATTTATTTGTGAGAGTGGAAATTGCTGGCCTTACGCAATCACATTAACAGGCGAAAAAATATGTCTAATAAATATATACACTATTAATAATACACACAAACAGCCTTCGATAATAGATATAATTATGTATTATATGACATTATCACGTAAGCTGCGGCACCAATTTTTGCATACTTTCCGTTCCTGCGGCACGAGGTATAATCGGCCCGTACCGTGACCAGACGTTAGGGCGACACGCGGTCTATTAGACCCCACCTCCTTTTACAGACTAAAATCCATTTTCTGGCGCGAAATCAAAGATAAATGAGAATTTTGGTCCTTATTGATATAGACAGTGAACTGATGAACCCTAATCCACCGTCGCCCCGGGATCTGATGGCTAGTTTAGGAATTATTAGCAAAACAAAATATGGGATCTTATACACCTCGTAACGCACTGAAATAGGGCAAATTTTCGCTGCGATTAGTGATGGGAAAAATAATATCGACGTTTTTAAACTGTCTTAACTACGCAACGACTTGACCGATTTTGATCAATTATATCTCATTAGATCGTTTTAAGGGCAAAACCTGGCAAAACAACACAAAGCTATCAAAGGATACATTTTTTTTAAATAATCTAAATTGTGCTTGAAGGCGCCATAAAGAAAAAAAAACCGGCCAAGTGCGAGTCGGACTCGCGCACGAAGCGTTCCATTCTATACCATTAAGAGGCACCTATTCTTCCGACATCGTTTAGACATGTTCGGCGCTGTAAAAGGACGTGCTCTCCAATCGACGTGATGCACAACACTGGTCGCGGGAAGCTCGCGTTGAGTGCGGTACGAGGTCAGGGGGGATATGGGACGTTTTAGCCTCGTTCCGCACTGCATTAAAATTATATTAATTCAGTGCGGCACGAGGCCTAAGACATCCGGTACCAAGGTAGGTACACCACCGAGTCCGGAACCATTAGTGATCTCAAATATATATTTATCTCTTTCCTACACTGGACCAAACCAAAGCTATGCCATTCGCACGACAGAGAAATTCACTTTTTTGCTTGCCGCACCACAGGGAAGTTGCATCAGGGGTGATTTAGGCCTCGCTTCGCACTTAACGTGTTAAACACACAAAAATGTCAAATGATAGACATCCATTGAAAAGAAAACAATAATTTGCTATTCAATATCTTTTTTTTTCAACACTCTTAGATAACGGTGTGATAGACGGCTCGTTGTATTAAAACGTTATTCATAATACGGGATCGTTTTACAATTTGTTTATAAAGAGCAATTATTAAAAGTCACTTTGTCTTGACCTAAGAATATCATTAGTAAAATCTTCTTTAAATATAAGAATAAAATTTACTTGGCAAGCAGTAATTGAATATGAATTATATAATAAATGTAGATTGGTATTTATGAGATTGAACAGATATTTTTTTTTTTTTGATCCAATCTCGCGAAACCTAATTAATCTTTGTAAAAACATTCTGGTGCCTCGTACAAAAAACAAAGATTTTTCTAAATCACTTTTAAATCACAGTATAAAAAACAACGTCGCTTCCCGATCACTGTCTGTCCTATATGTATGCATAGAAATTTAGAACTACGATTTTGATGCGGTTTTTTTTAATAGATAGAGTGATTCAAGAGGAATAATTATAAAACATACATATTATATAGTGAAGCCGTGGGGAAAAGCTAGTACGATGTATTCCTTTCCCACAGTCCTATTTCAGTTTTTGCTAACATTATCGCAGTGTAGGTTGGCTCAAAAAAAACTTTACATATCGCACACCTGGATCTAAAGAGAGTTAAGTCAAAAATCTGTGTGATTGAGATATGCTCACCATTTCATTGCCTATACGGATACCTATCTGACCAATTATCTGTTAAATTATCCATAGATTATTAGATAATTATACGGTATATTTTTAACTACATAGTATTACTTGATTTCAAATTTTCTGAATGTTGGTTCTTTTTTTTTAACTTCTTTATTAATTGAAATAATGTTTTTTTATGGGATAACTCGGAAAACGAGCAGGCAAGCTACCTGATAGTAAGCAGTCATCGCCGCCCATGAACATCTGCAAATCCAAAGGATTCTTTAAAAGGAAGGGAAAAGGAGAAGGAAGGGGACTGAGGGAGGAATTGGGCCTCTGGCGCTCCATAGTCACCGTGCGAAACGCAACGGTATGACTACGACTTGACGTCGATATTCTGTGGGAGGGTTGTTATACTTCCACGATCGTGCGACCCATTCATGCTGGCATGTAGACTTGCCATCGAGGCACTACTACTACGAAATTTCACATGATGATTTCAATTAAATTTTCACGATTGATGATTTCATGAGATCGAAATAATGAATCTATAATCTCAGATCAAATAAAAAGTAAAGATGGAACTTTGGATAGCTCGATAGCTCGACTGACAAGATAAGGCGCAGTTTCGGTATACGTGTGTGCGTGTAATTGTGTGTTGTAGACGGCATGGCGTAGTTTTAGCCGGCCTCACTTCTTTGTTCGCAAAGTTCCATCTTTACTTTTTATTTGATCTGAGTCTATAATATGGTGCTAAATATGAGTAGAATATCATTTTTTTTTGTTTTAAAAAAATCATCATCTTTTGAAGTCCGTTATAAATACAATCCGGATTGTACTCCTTAGAAGTACACGTTTATGAACGAATTTTGTACAGCTTATTTTGTTTGAAGACTCCATTCGACGATATATTTTGGTTACACCATACTCATAAATTTACGTTCGCTCACTTGGCACTTTACGGACCACTCGGCTACACAGTGAGTTTTAAAACAACAAACAAACTTAACACACTAACACTAGAATTTTATCGTTTTCTTGCAACTTGTTTACACTTGTCTGGCACTAATAGTGGCGTGCTTCGTAAACACCCAATGTTGATTTATAAGCGTGAGGTTTACTTTCAAACAAAGGTTTTTACTTGAACTTCGGATGTTGTTAAAACAAAAGGATGTCCGAAGAAAATACTGTTATTAGACAGGTAATTTTTAAAACATCATAAACTAAACAATGTCATTTATGTATAAAAAAACTGAAGACGAACCAAATTTTGTCATTAATAATTAAATACTGTATCACTCGTATGCTTAAGGACTTCTTCAGACAAAATATAGTCCATATCCTTCTTATAGGTCCAATCTATATCTATAGTAAAATCCATTAAATTTGGTTTGGCAATTTAGATGTGCAAACGTAACGGACAGACAGAGGCTTCGAATGCAATTAAATTGAATTTGATTCAGATTTCATCAGTTCTTAATAAATTTAATACTATCTGCACCCAATATGTATACAGTCGTCAGCACATCAGGTTATACAAAACTGACAACTTTCTCCAAATGATATTAAACCTTAAAATGTTGACCATTCAGTTCAAAATCAACTGAGAAAATTTGAGATTTTGTCGTAACTTGATGGCCACCATACTTTTAACCCATCAAACAGTGATGAATGTGTTTTCAAATACTTGTTTCCATTGCGAATAACCCATGGTGTGGTTATTTCCAAACATCATTTGGCTGAAAGTTTTCAAACATTCCTTCAGTAGTCCATTGACCAGTTCCGAGTTGAAACGATAAATCCCCATTAGAATAGAGTTTAAAGACGTTATAAATCAGGTTCGGGTGTTTACTCACTGTTGTGTCGAAGAGCCGTAAATAATGTCGGTGTTGCCATACTTTCACTATTGAACTACACCACAAATGTTGTAGTAGAAATTGTTGTTAGTTTTGGTAGGTAGTTTTTGAGTTTGTGTTAAATTTAACACAAGGGGGATCCAAAATGTAATAAAATATACTCATTTTTTATTATTTGTAGTCATTAAATATTGCGAAATGTTAACGTCGTCCTTTGTGTCTGATTTTTTCATCTTTTTTCATTTTACGTCTTGACGTAAAATGTGGTTGAGAAATTCGACATCATAGGAGTGGTCTCGGTAGCTTAGTTTGCAAAGCGTCTGGTGTACTTAACCAGAGAGACGCAGGTTCAAACCCTGACTAAAATCGAATATTTCTTTCACTAGAAATTTTCTTTAATTAGAAACTTCATATTTTTGTGAAAATATACTCAAATTTAAAAAATGAGGTGTTTTAAGAGTTTCGTACGATACCACGTTGTTACAGAAAACCTATTAAGGCAAACAGGGAAGTGCTGCGACTTTCTGACTACTAGCGCCATCTCTTTATGTGACGATGTACAATTTATGTTTTTATAAACATACCATCACGCCTGTATTCCCTGAAGGGTTAGGCAGAAGTGTACTAATGTACACCACACCTCTCGCAGGAATGTTTAGGTCCCATGTTATAGGGGGCGAGCCTATTGCCATTAAACGGGCACAAATCTAGACTCCGAGCTGCTATTGAGAATTTCAAAGAAAAACCCAATAACATTTTGCTCGACCTGGGGATCGATTCCAGGACCTCTAGCGTAACAGTCACGTTTAGGACCGCTAGACTAATGAGTTCTATGTTTTTATAACTGTTTTAAATTGACTACATCCTCATGAAGTGGGTGCGAGCCACCAAAAAGTGTTACAAAAATCGAGTAAAAGTTAATAAAAAAAATGGAAGGAAGAAAGAACAACTGAAGAGCGTGAAATAAGCAAATATTCCTATGTCAAAAATTCAACTGGGTAATAGATAATTTCCTAAATTTATATAAACACATAATATAGGAACAGTGCTGTTTAATTTATAGCCATGAATGCAAGTTACCATAACCCGGGATGCGAACTTAAGTATATTTACTTTTTTATGTGCCATAACTCTGCAAACGAGCAGGCGTTTTACCTGATAGTAAGTAGTCATCGCCGCCCATGGACATCTGCAGAACCACAGGAGTTGCAGATGCATTGCCAAGCCTATTTAAGGAACAGGAAAGGAGAAAAGGAGATGGAACTTGACTGAGAGGAAGAAGAGGGGAATTCGGCCTCCAGCACTCCACAACATAATTTGCTGGTACATTATGCCGATAACAGGATGTGAGTGCATTGGAGGTTTATGTCATAATTAGCCTGAAGTCGGGACTAAAATTACAAGAAGGTTCTCAGCAAATGAGAACGCAATGTCAAACTAAAACAGATACACTATGTGTAAGAATACACATCATCAGAAATTATGTAGAAATATATCGTGCACACAATAAATTACTTACCAACCCCTTCTGCGTTTCAGGTTAATAAATCTAAATGAACTTCAACCTACAAATCTAGAAATTTCAATTCCAAAGTGTAATTACGAACTAGAACAATTGGTGTAATTAGTCACGCGGTTAATTAATACACGTCACGTTTATGAACTGCCAAGGTTGTGCTATATTTGTGATATTAATTGTATAAAACTTGACCCAGACATGTTTTTATGCTTGAACTTTGATTGTGTTCTGAGAGTAATAATAAGCTCAACATAAACATAACATGACATACCATCACGCCTGTATTCCCCGAAGGGTTAGGCAGAGGTGTAGTTAATGTACACCCACAGTTCGCCGGTATGTTTGGGTCCCATGTAATAGGGGGCGAGCCTATTGCCATTCACCAGGCACAAATCCAGCCTCATTAGTCTAGTGGTCCTAAGTGCGACTGCTACGCTAGAGGTCTTGGGTTCGATCCCCAGGTCGAGCAAAGTGTTATTGGGTTTTTCTATGAAATTCTCAGTAGCAACTCGGAGTTTGGATTTGTGCCCGGTTAATGGCAATAGGCTCGCCCCCTATTACATGTGACTTAAGTATACCAGCGAACTGTGTGTGTACATTAAGTACACCTCTGCCTAACCCTTCGGCGAATACAGGCATAATGGTGTATTTTTGCCTTTAGAAATTAACATCATCTTTCTAGCCTTTTCTTATTATATTGGGATGGGCTTCCATTCTAAACAGATGCGGCTAAATATGAGTATTTTACAAGTGACTGCCATCAGACCTCTGAATCCCATGTTTTAGAAGAATAGACTGGTTGTCTTTTTATGGGAGAACTCGACAAACGAGTAGGTCAGCCACCTGATTGTAAGTAGTCATTGCCGCCCAACGACATCTGCAAAACCAAAGGAGTTGCAGATGCGTTGCCGAGACAAGGAAAGGGTGGAGAAGGAAGGGACTGATGGTAGAATTGGCGTCCGGCGCTCCACACTAGCCGAACGAAATGACACAGTATGCATACTGCTACTTGACGTCGCTTTTCTTTGGGAGGTAACTTATCAGGGGTGTTACAATGTTACATTTCCATATCGAAAACGTTAAACTTAGATAAATCTAAAATGTATGGAATTGGCATAATCTTTAGATATGTCACGTGATGAAATGATGTCAAATCCATACATTTCGGATATCTAACTTCGTCATCGATAATGAAGATGTGACATTGTCTAGACCCCTAGGCTTTTTGGGGTTGACTACCACTAACGATTGTTATAGGTTTATATGGCAACCGGGACCGACGGGTATCGATGTGTTATGAATGGTCACCCATCCACAGATTGACCGCGGCAGGCGCAGCTTAACCTGGCAGGTATGTTGATTAGCGCAGCTATAACTTAGCCACGAGCCCCTCCCTGTGTTTAGAAATGATATCCTTCGTAATTTTCCATAGAAGGTAGTAACTGTGCATATTTATGTTATTGGTTTCCGCTTCAGAGGTCCCAAATGTGACGCGGGAGGCACATTCAGTACCGCACCACGAATTAATGTTGTTCTTATTTATTTGAACGGGTTGTTTCAAATGTCCCAAGTGAATTGTGAGCGGGTTGTTTGTTAGTTTTCTTGTAACGGTTCAATTATGAGCCTTTAGTGGTGTAGCAATATTTAAACACGAATCTATTGGGAATTTTGCATTGCAGCAATCAGTTATGTAGAAAACTGTGTCACAAAAGTTGAGCATCTACAGATTTTTTACGGTTGAAAAATAGACTGTGGATGACGCGTAACATGAGCAGCAAAGACGAAGGCTATATGTAAGAGAATGTTGTCAAAAATGACCTTTTCTATCCATTGGCTTAACCCTTCAAGTAATAAATTACAGACACTGCAAATCCATTGTTATTACGCGTTTGGCTGGATTTGGTTTGGCCAATTCCAAATAGTTTCGAAAACTCCAACATGTTTTTTTATATTTATTATACCATGTATTTCTATGGTACCAGTCTTATTGTAAAAATTGTCTTATATTATTAACTATGTGATAACTATTGAAATAAAACTACTTTTTACGGATTTTATCGCGTTTCCGCCTATTCGCGGATATTATATCCTTATTCGCGTTTAAGGATCCGAAACGTCGGGAATTTAAAAATATCAATATAACGCGATAAAATCCGTAAAAAGTAGTTTTATTTCAATGTCTAATATTCGCGTAAGTGTTAGAAACCAGTATGCGATAACTAGATTATGATTTTTAAAGTCCCATAAGTAACCAATGACTGCTTAGTAGTAGCTACACATAAGCTATACAAATCCATTATAGGTTCGCCTTGAATGGTACGGAATACCTATACAATTGGAGGTCAGTCTAAACTGGATTTGTACATCTTGATGTGTAGCCGTGTATACACCATTATTAATATTTAAGCAAAACCCCATACAAATGTTTCCGACGCAACTAAATATCGTTTATATATATCTACGAACCTTATGTGTCCAACAAATTCAAAACCCACAGTTGATTCAAATATAATTAACAAAGTTGATGAAAACAAAATAATTCCCTTCACATTTCCACGTAAACAAAAACATTCATATGCAAATGATAGCAATCGATTTTGAAGCAATAAAGGCTTAATTAAAGCCTCCATTTTACGAATGGGCACATTTCAAAGTAGGAATGTACCAAATGTAGCTGATGACGCCGATAAGCTGGGTTTCGCGTTAATTCGAGTGACGGCCCCGAAAATAAATATTTTCCTTTCAGGAAACTGGAGGTTACGACTGGTTTCAAAGCAAATGGCAGTATTGTGACAAATGCTGAGTTTGATTATGTTAATGATTTGTATTTAGTAGAATCAATAATTTAATTGAAAGCAACTCAGAAAAATAAACTAATCAACTTTTACATGACAATTGAATAACATGAATTGTTATAAATCAAATTAAATATTGGTTTTGAAGTTATCATTGATCATGACAAGTTTGTGAGAAGCACGGATTTTGGCATGAATTGAACTGTTGGTTTTAATAACTATTTCTAATAAAAATAAACAACTAACTAACATTTCATTAAATGGAATTTTCTGTGAATAAAAAATCCAAAATAAAATGTAGAAATTTATAAGAAGTTTTTTTCCGCATAGGTACTGCTTTATGAAGTTTGTGTTCGGAACAATTTATTATTTTACCGCTGCTGTGACCCAGTAAAACTTAGAAAGAAAGAAAGAAGAAAGGAAAGAAAATTTATTTGTAGTACTTACGCCTTACGATCGTTTGTCATGACCCGGTTTTTCGAGGTAGCTCACAAAAGAATAGTTCGACGAGTGCAAGGAAGTAGGTATTCATAATGAAAAAGCTAATAATTACGCCATTGGTATATTAGAACTAGAGTTCCTATTTATAATAATCGGGATTGTGACATAAACAAAATTTCAGTGAGTGATAGATGCTACGGTCTACTAGGTATGCTAGGTCTCCGGTTGTGTATGGTGAGTTTAGTTCTTCAAGTAGTGACGGTTGGTTGGTTGTTGGTCAAGCTATTGAGGCTGAATTGGATTTTTTGTAAAAAAGCTTATTAGTAACCAATACTAAATTATCACCAAAACTTATATAACATAGGTACGCGAATTAAGTTTTTGACCGTCTGTGCTCCCAATTAGAATTGCTGGGCATTTTATTTCTCGATTCCAAAAATCGGGCTGCAATCCGGCTGCAGTTTTAGAACACAGATGATTGATAGCTACACCACAACCGTTAACAGAGCCAGACTGCAAAAATCACCGAAAAAAAAATACATCGTATTTCCCTGGTACACAAATCTACTGAAAACCAAACGGATATAGGTTAAAGTTCGCCACTGAAATTGGACCAGTTGCCACTCTATTAAATCACCCTGCTATTAACAAAATGCACGAAAGATGCAAAGATATTTGCCCACAAAAACCAACGGTGGACCGGTGAGTTTTCCACAGTATCTCCCGTTGTATTATTTCGTTTATCGTTCCAGCCGTCGGCTCACTGTGAAATTTAATTTATCAACAACGGCATGGCGAGTGCGAATTGACTCGATATGGACGTATCATTTTGTAGTGGCCCTGTAAAAAATTTAAAAAAGACTACACGTATGTAAAATTCAAGTGGAATCAGCGTGTTGGGTCGAGTTGGACTCATTATTTTTATGCGGTGTTATAATTATATAGGTACAGTTTGTAGTCGATTCTGTTTTGACACAGTTTTGACTTAGGTCTGTATTATATTTAGGCGTTTTTGCTATAGATACTCTAGATTGTTTGCAGTTTGTTGTAGAAAATTTATTAATCTGTAAATCTTACAGTGAGTAACACAATTGTCACGTGTTTGATCGGTCGTGTATTGTAAGAAAATCTCGTGAGTAACTAAGCCATCCCGAGATTCCTAGGATATGTTTTAACAGTATGTGGTCAAGTCTAATTCGAGAAATTTCCAGATAACTATCAAAATTCATCGTCATCATCATCATCATCATCATAATCACCATATCGTGCACCTATGTGTGCCTAGTTTTATGAAACTGTCCAGTTTCATAAAACTAGGCACAAGACTAGACCCTACGACACAGGGAATTCTAGTGCCCCACACTAGGATTCCCTGTGTCGTATGGTCTAGTCTACGACACAGGGAATTCTAGTGCCCCACACTAGGATTCCCTGTGTCGTATGGTCTAGTCTACGACACAGGGAATTCTAGTGCCCCACACTAGGATTCCCTGTGTCGAATGGTCTAGTCTACGACACAGGGATTTCTAGTGCCCCACACTAGGATTCCCTGTGTCGTATGGTCTAGTCTAAGGCTTTATCTGCTTATGCTATCTGTGTTATAACGATAAATAAATTTTTGTCTTTATTTTTTTATAATAATATCAGCCAAATGCCTGCTTGCTGAGCCAAAATTGCAATAAGTGAAAAGAGTGAATATGAGAAATGTAGTCTACCGATGTGAACTGGACAAAGCCCGATATGTTCTTTTTTTTTCAGCCATTATCGTCCCACTGCAGGGCAAAATCCTTCAATAAAATTACTCATCAATAAGAAAAAACTACTTCAAAACGTGTCCGTCCATAAAAATATACTAACACTTTATTAACATAATTCAATTTTCATGCTTGTCAAACACGCCTTGACCCGTTTCGAACTATTGGTTTGCAACCAGAAGTTTTTATATCTTTCTCGAGGGACTATAATAAAAGCTAATACGGTGGTTGATGAGGAAATTTCCCTTCGTTCCAAGTTCAAGGGCAGGCAGGCATTATGTAAGAAAAGTACACATACTATTTCTTTACAAAATACTTTTTTTATTAACCTATACTGGCCCACTATTGGGTAAAGGTGGGAGACAATGCCTAGCAATAGGATTAGCATTCCAGCCATAACATTCCTAATAATATACATTCTTTTTTTTGTTGCTGCTAGTTTCGGAATTAAAACAATATTAATACAATACTAATTCTGAAATCTCCCTCATTATTCTAGTGGTGTCAAACGCGACTGCTACGCTAGAGATCCTGGGTTTCTACTGGTAAAGATAATCTCAAATTCAAAGTCAAAGTCATTCTCTTTCCAGTTTCTCGTTATCTCACAATAAACCAGTATTTTCCAGAAACCGATTTATTCCATCGAGAAAAGTCGGCTGGTCCAGATGAGTAATCAAAAATAGGTCCAAAAACTCCACCGACAAAACCTGTGCCGTAAATCAAAAAAGAAGAAAAAAATATATCAGCTCTATTTCACCGAGGGTCGTTAAAATGCGGTTTATTTTAGTAGTTTTACGTGAAGCGTGCGCAATTGGGAAAAAGGTAAGTTAAAAAAGGTTTGGTTTTTGTTTTTTTTTCAGGCACTGGCCCCAGGAGACTAGTATTCGGCCTCGGCGGTTAATCTGCGGATACCGAGTGGCGTGGGCCCGAATACTTTCGGACATGCTGTGACAGCCGTGAAATATTAAAATAGGAACGTGTTTTTTTTTCGAAATAATATGGTTTCGGCAAAATTGGATGTTTGCTACCTGTAAAAAATATTTTCGGCAAAATTTGTGAAACATGCAGTACCATTTATGCCGATTTTTATTGTTTTCTTAGTACCATTATTATATGATTATGATTAATTACAAATATATTCAGATTATTCCGTCTTCAATATAATTAATACCCACCATAAAAAACACACGCCTCTTATTTTGATTAAAATATACACTTTTATTTTGGCAAATATCATTTCGATATTATAATCATCATCATCAACCCATTACATTGTCCCACAGCTGGGCACGGGTCTCCTGTTCGAATTTCGAGAGGGATTAGGCTAATGTCCACCACGCTAGCCTACTGCGGGTTGGCAGACTTCACATGCCGTCAAGAAAATCTCTTAGGCATGCAGGTTTCCTCACGATGTTTTCCTTCACCGTGTAAGCGCGTGATAATTAATTATTAATACGCACATGACTTCGAAAAGACAGAGGTGCGTGCCTTGGATTCGAACTCGAGACCTTTGACTTGGCAGTCTAATGGTCATATCACAAGGCTATCACTGCAATTATAATATTTATTAATGATATATTATGAATATGAAATAAATACAACAAACCCGGTAGATAAGGGTGAATTTCATTTTGGCACGCACTGAACTCGGTTCACATTGGGGTTGTACGATTGAGGTTAGAGAGATGCTGATATTTTCAGTTTCGGCTTAATATTTCGTTTTGGGTTAACTTGTCTCCCTACTGTTAGGTTAAGTTAGCTGATTAAGTGTAATACTTTTAAGAAATCACGATAATTACTGTTGTAAATGTCTTTATCGTGACTGCCTCATTAGTCTAGTGGTCCTTAGCGCGACTGCTACGCTTGAGGTCCTGGGTTCGATCCCCAGGTCGAGCAAAGTGTTATTGGGGTTTTCTATGAAATTCCCAGTAGCAGCTCGGAGTCTGGATTTGGGCCCGGTTAATGGCAATAGGCTCGCCCCCTATTACATGGGACCTAAACATACCGGCGAAATGTGGGTGTACATTAGTACACCTCTGCCTAACCCTTCGGGGAATACAGGCGTGATGATGGTATGTAAATGTCTTTGACCCGTGTCCAGTGGGACACTGTAATGGGTTAATGATGGTGATGATATCTTGGGGATAAAAGCAAAATTTATATACGGTAGTAAATATGTCTGCTCTTAATATTGAAGAACTATTTGTAACTGCTTTAATGGTTTAGAGTTCGCAAGCCTGGCTGTTGAGCTTGAGTTACTGGTCCAACAAATTATTATTATAAAATGTTCAGTAGCAGTTCGAAGTTTAAATTCATGCCAGATTAATGGCGATAGGCTGTTCCCCTATTACGAAATAGAATCTATAAGTAATATCTAATATGTAACTAATATGTATCTAATATGTGGATTTGTGCCCGGTTAATGGCAATAGGCTCGCCCCCTATTACATGGGACCCAAACATACCGGCGAACTGTGGGTGTACATTAAGTGCACCTCTGCCTAACCCTTCGGGGAATACAGGCGTGATGGTATGTTATGTATGTTAATCTAATATGTAAGTTATAAGACGGCACTTAGTGTGTTATCTAGACGAAGACATTTTATTATACCTACCGACGTTTTAAGGATGTACAACTGTACATTTTAAAACCTTATATAAACCTTCATATATGTTTTATGTAGTTTATTTTTGGACTACGGATTTGTTAGATTTGTAGATGCAGGTGGAAATATTAAAAACTATAAAATATTTATTTTCAACTTTGATGATATCACACAGAATTATTAATTCCACAATAAAATATTGAAAATTCTAACAGGAATAGCAAAGTGCAGATTTGGATGGATTATTTTTTTTGGTATTTACAAAGGAAATTAAAAATAACATTAAATCCTGAATAGTGCCAGCGAATGTAAAGATTAGTTAATGGAAGTTCTTTTTAGTGTTTAATGAGGTTTATCTATGGTCCATCCTCTTTGTTGATTTAATACTAATTTATCCAGGCTTATGATTTCTTTAGTTCTCATTGAAAGTAGTCTTGTTAAGCATTATTTATAACGAACTATATAATACACTATTTAATATATCTTATAGCAAAATTTAATTACAAAAATATACGTACTTCGTGCACTTAATCAACTATTTTATGGAACGTAAAAGATTGTAATTCATCAGTGTGTTAAGACTCTTAATAGGTAATAGTCTCTTGAACGATACCTCATTAGTCTCGTGGTCCTAAGCGCGACTGCTACGCTAGAGGTCCTGGGTTCGATCCCCAGGTCGAGCAAAGTGTTATTGGGTTTTTCTATGAAATTCTCAGTAGCAGCTCGGAGTCTGGATTTATGCCCGGTGAATGGCAATAGGCTCGCCCCCTATTACATGGGACCTTAACATACCGGCAAAATGTGGGTGTACATTAGTACACCTCTGCCTAACCCTTCGGGGAATACAGGCGTGATGATATGATCGATAAAGTAACAAATAAAAAATTATCGGCTTCAATTTTGGTATCTACTCTGTAAACTGATAGGTATCGGCCGAAAACCGAATAGCACATGCCTATCAAAGAGGTTTAATAGTATGGAAATGAGTACGCATTGAATACTACTGAGAATTCGAACGGAACCGACCGTCTTTTGTTCTAATCGAGTTGAAAACATGATAAGAAAACGCGTGCGGCGGTTGTGAGTAAATATTCAATATAATTTATTAATTCTGGTGTGAATCGTCATCTCATTTCCTTTTAACTAATTTAAATTGGTTGGCTTTAAGACATTCTAGGTACACACGGCTACACATCAAGCTATAAAATCCAGTTTAGATTGACCTACCATTGTTAAGATTTTCTGCATAATTCAAGGCATTGTTCATACTGGTTTTGTATAGCTTGATGCGTAGCCGTCCGTACATGGCAGTAGAAATTGCAGCATTAACAATAACTTACTAACAATTAAGTATTTTGCTTAAAATTTGTTATCGTGAAAGGTTTTGGTGTAAACAGAGGATACGACCAAAATTGACAGTTTACACCAAAATCTTATGCGATAACGATTTTTAAGCAAAAGTTTTAATACTAAATTGTGAATAATTTATTGTCACAATTTCTACTGGTATAGTGGAAAAAAATGCGCAAAAAAAATTAAATCCGCGCCAAGGCCAAGGCTGAAGGTTTTGCCTTCAAAATAAGGCCACTGAAATAACCTGCACTGATAGGTACAGGCGTAATGGTTTTTATCTAAATTCTATAACACGGAAGTCAAATCAGTTTCCCTAAGAAGTTATTTAACAGGTTACCCTGTAGCTTAGCTAGGAGAACAGTACTTCACCCTATAACTAGATTAAGAAACAATTAAAATTATTTGAGGACTGCCTCATTAGTCTAGTGGTCCTAAGCACGACTGCTACGCTAGAGGTCCTGGGTCCGATCCCAAGGCCGAGCAAAGGGTTTTTCTATGAAATTCCCAGTAGCAGCTCGGAGTCTGGATTTGTGCCCGGTTAATGGCAATAGGCTCGCCCCCTATTACCTACATGGGACCTAAACATACCGGCGAAATGTGGGTGTACATTAGTACACCTCTGCCTAACCCTTCGGGGAATACAGGCGTCATCACGCCTGTATTTTAACATAACACATACCATCGTATGTGTTATGTTAAAATTATTTCAACATGTAATCTGGTCCTACTTTACTAATAAAATATAAAGATAATTTCAAAAGACAAACTAGACTAAATCTATCCCTTAGGTTAATCTGATTGATATGAAATTTCCTTGATATTCTGACTACAAAGATTGATGTCTCAAACTCGGGTGCGCCCCCAATCAAAACTTGAAAAACAATTAAAATGGTAATCATTTATCTGTCTTCCCAATTAGTGTCGGAATAAACTTATTCGTGGGCTGGGTATTCTCGAATTGCAATTGTTTGGTGTACACTAAAAGCGGATCAGAGCTTCTCGAGTTCGAATTTCAATTGGAAATGATTAGTTTCTGATGCTCGTTGAAAAGCATTTTATATAATTTTTATACTACGGAGTATAACCTCCGTTACAATTGATCAAATGTCCATTATAATGGTGCCTCCAAATGAGTTTTTCTTATAGTCAACTCTTGATAATGTGCGAGTGATTTTGATCTGAAAAACCTAAAAAGGCATTTGAAACGCGAACGCAACCGAAGTCTGTCATAGTCTTGGCGAATGTGCCAAATAGCGTACCTATAGAGCCAGGCGGTTTTAAGACGGTAAAAGTCGTTTAGACATTTTCGAATTACGCTTCCCAAAAGGATGTACTTACTCATAAACGACGCATCATGTTTTTAAATTAGACTTACATCATACAACTGTGAAGACCTCAATCGTTTTCTTGCAGTAATTCTTGCGTGGTGTTCGTACAACTTTATACAGACGGATAGCCAAAAAATAATTCTGAAGATAGTTGCTTTGGCTTCATTTATTTCTGTTATAAAATCCCCCAATATTTTTCCTAAATATAAATATGTTGGATTTGTCACCGAAAAAAAAAGATGATTAGTTTGTCTTCAAAATTTATTCGTGTTTTTGCACCACAGGATAGAGTTGTAATGAACGAAAATCCAACGAAAAACAATTTTTATCGGTAGTATTTTCGATATGTCGAAGTTGTCGAACGTTTTTAATGCGAACGCGACGGTATTGTGTTGAAAAATTGAGTATTCCGGTCCACCTGTTAAGTTTATGAGTGTCCCGTTTTTAATAAATTCTTCAGGTATAATATCATTAATGAAAAGCGGATACATTTTTAATTTGATTCTCTTTGTGATATTATTTGTGATTCGAATATTTATATGACAGAGGAGGTGGACGGGTTAAAACAGTTTGACGTGGGTAATGAAGGGTTGTGTTTTTGTGAAGTGGTGTCACAATTTTTCTAACATATAAGGACTTACCCGTTTAATTAAATTTGTTTTATTTTTGTATGACTAACATAGTTTTTGAGCATATTGTTTTACTGACACGTAAGCCTGTGTTGGCTAATAAATAAATACATTATTATTATTTATTAAAGTCAGTTTTGTTATGGCATTACTCGGCAAACGAGCAGGCGAGGTACTAAGCAGTCGCCCATGGAAATCTGCACTACCGAAGGAATCGCAGATCCGTTGTCAAGCCATGGAAGACGGAGACGAAGGAAAAAGGAGTAGGAAGGGGACTGAGAGAGGAATTGGGCCTCCAGCGCTCCACACTAACCGAATGAAACGCAACAATATACATACTGCAACTTGACTTCGATATTCTGTGAAAGGGTGGTACTCCCCGGTCGTGCCGACCCATTCATGCTAGCATGTTGACATGCCAGCAACAGGCACTACTACTAAAATAACAAAACTAACTAAATTTGATGAAATATTTCATTATCATCAATAATTTGCAATATTTATTGCACCAGTATTTTTTTTCTACTGGACACTTTCCTGTGACACGTGTTGCACCTTCCATAGTTAGTTCTCTCGAGCTCCTACATATCTGCGCGATTTCATCAAATTTTTTCACAAATTTTCCCCCATACTTCACTTCACAAAAGACAACTTCAACTGCACAAAAATGACTCAAAAATCCCGTAAAACGCACTCCATTACACGAAAACATCACAAAGGATGGCCGAGCGGATGCACGGCGGAATTGCTCCCTCAATATGACATGTTACTAAACGGCGGTATATGCGGATGTCGGTACAGTCGCAAGCACAACAGGTTATATAAAACTGTCAAATTTCTCCAAATGATTTTATACCTTAAAGTGTTGAAGATTAAGATCAAAATCGACTGAGAAAAAAATATATTTTGTGGTAATTTAATGTGCTCGCGACCGTACATCCGCACCTTTTGTCCGCTATTGTTACACAAATAATTGGTGGGAAGGATGAGACACTCGTAAATATAAGTCAAAAAGGAAATTTTGGAATTAATTTCTGAGGGTATGTGGGACTCTTGGTCGTCTTAGTAATATAGGATTGTTACACCCGAAACCTTATCACTACATAACTATAAAACAAAGTCACCCGCCGCAACTGTCTGTCCACCCGCGAAAAACTCAAAAACTACTGAACGGATTTGCATGCGGTTTTCACTAATATGCAGAGTGATTTATGAGGGAGATCATGAGCTCTCTACCTTTTGGTTTAGGTGTAAAATTTGTGAAGGTTTTGTGTAAATTAGTTGAAATATACGAAAGGACTGTTCTATTAGTCACGCTGATTAGTTACGCTTGCCACTAGCTAGTGGCAAGCGTAACTAATCAGCTTGAGGTCTCGAGTTCGATTCTCTGGTCAAGCAAAGTGTAATTGAAAATTTAATTATAATGAAAAGTTCTCAGTGGCATGGCTGCTCGATGGATAGAAATATTAACAATACTAGAAAACTGAATCCATTTCACTTGATTATATTTGCACAAGAGTACACTTATAGTCATTGAATCATTGGTGAAATGAATCTTACTCTAAGGATTCTAGTATTAAAACAACTACTAAAAACTTTGTAGTGTTGCATGACTGGGTCGGCACGACCGGGGAAGTACTACCCTCCCACAGAATATTGACATCCAATTATCCCATTAAAAAAACTATAAGACCAATAAAACTTCTACTAAGAAAAATGGAACGCATTTTTCAAAATACTCGTATTTGCGGCTGTTCCGACATGGTGAAAGGCGGCCTTAAAGTGAAGTTATTTAGGATTAAGCCCTTTATCATTAAATAGCTTCATTAAAACGGGACCAAGGGTTAGTAAGTTAGTTGTTATAATTACACAATTATAGTGTTACCAGTTGGATAATTGTTTGCGTTAAGTTAAATTTGGCTAATTATGTTCTTTGGTAATTCGTTTTTAGTATTTATGATCATGTATTTGTTTAATTCATATAATCACGCTTGTATTCTTCGAAGGACCATCGAGCTTAGAACCAATAGGCTAACGAGGCAATCTCTTGTTCAATTCTTGTAATTTTATTGTCATTTTAATGTATTTATGATACTCCTATTATGTTATATCCTCTTAGACTTTTTACAAATTATGTTGGGGTCGACTTCCAATCCAATCAGATTCAGTTAATTATCAGCTTATCGTTTGCAACCCAATTTTTGGACAACAGTGGTATTTGAACGATTGTCATAGGTGTTCGTACAGCCGGGATCGACGACTTCACGTGTTTTTCGATGCATGGAGTCATGTGCTCTTCATGTAAGTATATATAATTATGAATATTATTTTTTTAAAGTATGTTACTGAACTTATGGAATCTCTCCTGTATCATGGGTTCATACAAACACATATTCTGACAACACGTGTAACCCGGGACTGTCAATAAAAAATAGACAAAATATAGGTCATAAAAATATTCGTTTTTTATGGAAATCAAAACTACAACCCGTGGCGCAGAAGCCACCCACTACGCAGGACAAAAAAATACAAAAAAACTAATGTAGCTATTTTCTTCACGATTTCTCCGACGTTCAACAAGTCGGAACACGTTCAGACAGACCGCCCCACATTCACGTCTACACATTCCCGTCCTGTTAAACATGTTACAAGAAACAGAATCCGCTTTATAAGCGCTTTGTCTTTGAGAATTTGCGCTTATCAAAATTACTGAGACATAATAAATTCCAGTTTAAGCAAAGGGCATGAAACAAAGATGGCGGATGGCTGGCGTGGATGAAATTTATGTGGAGCAGCGATGCGAGGCTTTCAGAAAAGCATACTTACATTAAGTTATTAAACGACTCTGTTAAACGAGCCGTTGATCCATGAGTTGTGGAGTAAGCACTACAACTCTGTGGCTTACCATAGACCTTCATTCACAAAATGTAGTGTAGGTAATAGGTAAATAGTGTAGGTAAATGTAATTTGCGAATTAAATTGATTTTAGTTTGCGAAAAACAATCCTGATATAAGTATTATTAACATACCTAATTATCTCAGAACAAAAACTCATAAAAACTCAAAAAGCATAAACATAACTATTTTATCTTAAACCTCTATGACGTGTTTAGTGCTTCTCAGTAGTGCTTACAATGACAAGTATATAATATTATATAAAAACGTATCTATTCATGCTGTACAATATTTAAGCATTTGGTTTGCATCCGTGATTCTCACTTAGTAGTGAGAATCACTGGACCTGGTGGTCCAGTTGAAAACCAGCGCCAGGCAGCTTACCAGTTGTCTGGCTTTAAGCTGAACTGGGCCATTTGGCACAACCGTGGGGTACACAATAAGTTTGTTTATTGTCAAGTTTTTTAAATTTTATTTTCTTTATAGGTACTCTTTAATTATTGTTTTCTTTTAAGTTATTGTGTGCATTATCCGTGACTGTGGTAATAAATATTTTTTTCTTTCTTTCTTTAATTTTTTTACATGTGTGCACATTCTCATGGATATCCTATAGTTTTTTTTTTAATTTTCCACCGAAACCACACGGTGTCAATTTTTACATTCCCAAGGAGTTCTAGACTTCCAGGACCTCCTTCTCCTCGTTACATGTTCAAGATTAGAATCAGAAAAAAATATTCAAAACTTTCTCGAGAATCCGCCACGAAAAATCTAAACGTAACTAAATCAAATATGACGTCGCCTACATAACACACATTCTCATTTGTTATCATAGTACATAGGGCAAGTATATTAATGCTAGACAAAATCTTTTAGAAGCTTTTCATTTGAAATGAAAATTTATTTATAGAATTTTCTATGAAACTTATTTCATAATATTTATTTATAAAATAAGTTAATTGAATGAAGTGTACGTATTCGGGTACTTAAATATAGATGTTATTACATCAAGAGTACATTAATGATTATGTTTATAACATTTATTTATTTATTAATTGATTCCACACACTATCTTTACATGATAACCCCAATACAATAGTGGTTTGCAAACCTACACTTTATAATAATACAAACTAATACAAAGCAATAACATAAAGAATAATAATAATAAATATACATAAATCATTACATACCATCACGCCTGTATTTCCCGAAGGGTTAGGCAGAGGAGTTCGCTGGTATGTTTAGGTCCCATGTACCTAATAGAGGGCGAGCCTATTGCCACTAACCGGGCACAATTCCACAGGACGAGCAATTATTGAGAATTTCAAATCAAATCATCAAATGTATTTATTTCAAATAAGCTTTTACAAGCGTTTATGAAACGTTATTGACTCTAGTTGCACGGTTCCAAAAGGTTGATCCTATGGAGAAGAATCCGGCAAGAAACTTCATGGACACTCTTTTAAAATAAAAGATTTTACATTATTCACTTTACACTATGGCGATAACAGGATGTGAAGGAAGGAATTTCATAGAAAAACCCAATAACACTAATTCGCTCGGCCTGGAAACCGAACCTAGAAAATCTAGCGTAGCAGTCGCACTAATGAAGTACTAGACCTATACTAACTTTTTTCAGACGAATTAGTACACCACTGTCTAACCCTTTGGGGAAAACAGGCGTGATGGTATGTTATGTTTTATTTGTAGAGACTTATTTCTTATAATAATAAAGCCGAAATGGAATAGCAACAACCCAAAAATAAAATACCACAGTCTAAAAATATGTGCAGTATGCTATAATAACATTATGAGATCGTTAACCCATTTTTTACTCTATAACAAGGTACAATAAACAGCTGATTATTTATTTAACTTCCGTTCTAAGGAAATCCCTGAACTAATCTTTGAAATCCCAATACAAATCAATCGCTCAATTAAGCCGGCTGAAACAATTTAAATAACTAGATGAACAACGTTGAATGTTGGAGAATATTTTTGTTAATGTTATCGACCGTGTTGGATCGTCTGTTGCCCCCTTTACTCGTCCGTCAACGAGCGAATTATTAACGTTTACAATAGTGTTGTTCTGTGTTGATTTCGGATATTATGTGAAATTTTCCCTCTATCAGATATTATTTATGTAGTCACTAACAATCATATCGGAGCAATCAGACTGTTCATAATTATCTGAGCAACTAGAGAAATTAAACTTTATCTTAATGGGATAAAATATATGTCAGAATGACAGCTGCTGTGTGTAGTGTTCATTCCAAAACATTCATTGTGTCACTGAGATATGGTTTAATTTCTTTAGTTGCTCAGATAATTATGAAGTCTACAGTCTACAGTCAGTACGATGTCGATTTTGTTTATCTTAAGAAAAAATATGTGAATCTAGCCGTTTCCCGCGATTTCACTCTCGTTACAGTCTGTACTGCAGCACGCGGATTAAATAACGACTCTTTTACCTGACCTTGACTTCAGTTAAATTAACACATTGACCCAAATTATTCTGGCACATCTTGTTATGACTATATTGCACCATTGAAGTTGAAAAGTAACCTCGGAGTTCCTTGACGGATTTTTATACGAACGACGAGTGGAACTGTGCAGCCAGATTCATAATATAATAAAAAAGAACTTTGCCTATTTGGTTTTAATTCTTTATAGCGGTTGCTAAGGTCGATCATAGGCATAACAACATCTTATTAGATTTAAAAACAAAAGTTTGATTTGAGTAGGTTATTAAAGTTGTTATAAATGTCCTAAATAAGGTACAGAGTAAACTAACAAACACTCTGTTTTAATAGAAAATATGTAACAAGCTTATCCGAATGGAAACCACAGATCTCGAGGCGCGGTAGTGCCCCCGCCAAGACGATTCGAAAAAAGTAGGGTACTACTCACCTTTTCACGAAGCGTATTGTCGTATTTTCGAAGCTTCGGTCTAGATTAATACTTTCATAGATATCCGCAAATATGAGGAGGTACATCACTAGCAATTTATATAAATGAGGTCGGTACTCTCTATTAATTTGTTAAGCGCCGGTTTTAATAAGTTTGCGTTACGTTCCAAATTTAAGGTAGATAGTTCAACGTTTATGTAATATTGTGATAGGTAAAATTTTGTTACTTGGTAACATTTTATAAGTACAGTCGCCAGCAGGTCAAGGTATACAAAACTGTCAAATTTCTCCAAATGATTTTAAACCTTAAATTGTTGAAGATAAAGTTAAAAATAATCTGAGATTTTTTTACAAATTGTGGTTGCTTGATGTGCTGCCCACCGTACAAGCCTATGGCTAGTAACAGATTCCTTCGTGAGTTCAATTCCTAGGTCAAGTTATTCGGGTTCTTTCACCGACCGTAGGTATGTTTAAGTTAATGTAATAGGGGGTGACCCTATTACCATTAACCGAGCATAAATGCAAACTCCGAGCTGCTTCTGAGAATTTCATAGAAAAACCCAATAACATTTTACTTCTCCCGGGAATCGAACTCAGGACCTTAGCGTAGCAGTTGCGCTTAGGTACGACTAGGTACTACACTAATCAGGTAGTTAGAATTCAGAATTAAATTGAATTGGTCAACCTTTAAGAGTTCCACGATTTGTAAAGCTTATTGTGGGTAGTTTTAAATAACATAGAGTGAAAAATATTTTTCACTCGTGTTATTAAGTGCTGTGATAGCCTAGTGATATGACCATTGGACTGCCAAGTCAAAGGTCTCGAGTCTCGACCTCTGACTATTTGAAGTCATGTGCGTATTAATATAAGGAAAACATCTTGAGGAAACCTGCATGCCTGAGAGATTTTCTTGATGGCGTGTGAAGTCTGCCGACCCGCAGTAGGCTAGCGTGGCGGACTATAGCCTAATCCCTCTCGCACTGAGAGGAGACCCGTGCCCAGCAGTGGGACAATGTAATGGGTTGATGATGATGACGTTACTAACTGTAACCCTGCAATCTCACCTGCTTTGCCATGCTCCTAAGGATCATAGCGTGATGTTAAATATATGCCTATAACCTTCCTTGAGAATTGGGCTATTAAGTGCAAAAATATTTTTTCAAATCTAGTAGTAGGTAGTTCTTGAATCTAGAGATTGGCGCGTTCAAACAAACAAACTCTTCAACTTTATTATATTAGTATAATCATCATCATCATTGCATCTGACAAACGAGGTCAACTGCTGAACAAAGGCCTCCCCTATAGACTTCCATAACGACCGGTTATATGCCGCCTGGATCCAGACTCCCAGCGACCTTTACCAGGTCGTCTGTCAATCTCGTTGGATACAGCAAATATACACAGATGTAAAATTTATATATAATAGTTGGTGGGTAGATGACGTATTTTTACGATATTTACAATAATGAGGTCGCTGTACTATTTAAATCTTTCGTAGAACAGACAACAAACGTGGAAAAGTAGTTTTAAAACGATAGTAAGTACCGAAATCTTTCCATTATTTTGAGGGTAGAATTGGTTTCTTAGAAATATTTTGGTGTTAAAACTTTTGTTAGTCTGTTATTTGGTTAGTTCATCATGTTTGGATCTCATCATTATAATTGTAGACTTATTACGTATCTCCTCGCAATCCGAGAGGAATCCGTGCCCACTAGTGGGATAATAAATGGGTTGATGATAATGTAAAAATGGAAAAATATTTTAGGATCTATGACCGTGTCAGTCGAAAATTATAAATAATATTATTAATATTGCAATATTCATCTTTGAAGGAAAGCTGTGAATATTTTAGCGTCCTTGTTATAGATTAGATAAGATTTAGGTCAAATACGTACAATATACAAAGAAAGTTACAATGGGTTTCACCACGTGGTGTAACAGTTAGTAATTCTTAAAATTATTACATAGGTACTTACTAAATAAATGCTGCAAATTCCAAACAACAGGTAAGTATTAATAAACACAATATTCACAACACACATCCGCATTGAATCCAGCATCACAGCCACTCAACACCACATAAAAAGACAAAATATGTAATTCGGAATTTAAATAATCCAATTTCCGCGGCGGAAACTGCGCACGTGCGGTCGCGCCGTCCGACACTGACTCACGCACATCCCGAAACACCCTTCGATTCTATTTTTCGAATTTCAAAATAGGAACAAAAGAAGAGGGGAGCGAGCGCCCTCCGTCGGTTTATTTTGGACCGACACAAGCGCTTGCGTGTTCGGGTGTACTCGGGTTCGTTCACTCGGCAGCGACTGAAAGGTATGTCTATGTCATTCGCTTTTAACTGAAGTTCAGATGTAACTGATGGAAACATTAAGGAGGGAAGAGTGCCCTATAGTTTATGTAACTATATATATGTGTTAACTATTCATTAGAAACGTAAGTTCAAAATGAGATGCTTTAAATAGATTTTCACGGTTTTCATCATTAGTTGAGAATATAAGGTAGTTTCGAAATAAATACGCTAATAATTACTTGGCTAAATACAAGATTTATTTTAATTTAATATTGTTCCGGTACTAGGTAAGGTCTTTCAGTATGAGAAACAAACAAATTCGATCATGTTTTGATTTATTCCCATTCGATAAGATAAAAATATTTTTATCGCAAGGAGTTTATTACGTTACAATAGAAATAGATGGTATATCGGAATAGATTTCCCAACATATCCGGCACTGCAGAATACACACTACAGTATACACATACCTATTATGTAATGTATTTGATAATTATTAAATCTATATTCTTATCATCAAATCTTTACTTCGTATAGAAGTATTACACCATGACATAATACCACAATATTTAGCTACCCACATTGTTCTTGTATCGACACTCGCAAGTAATGCGAATACAATTACATTCGTAAAAATGCGATTGTATCGATTCGGTAATGTATTGGGCCTACCGCTGCAACGAGGGCAATTAAAAATTTTCATTATTTTTTTCAATAAATTCTTCATACCCACGTAATTCCCATTTTGTGCTGTATTTTCCGAAAATGCTCGCAGATGTTATATCTGAGTGATCTTTGTTAAATTAATTAATCATAGCATTCGAGGGATACAGTTTGTTCGAATTAAGTAAGCCGATCGGAAGTTAGCCGTTCCGAACTACCGCGGTGATAAAATCGTTTAATTCAGTGTAAAATAATTAGAAATGTGAAACATTTATACGACTCTAATTATCTTTACACAGACTCTTTCTATTAAAATTTACCACTTCTAAACCACTTGCAGACAACTTCCGATCGGCTTACTGATTTCAAACAAACTGTACGAATGTATTCAGTTGACAAAGCACAGGACAGAACATTGTTATGCCGAGGATTTCCAAGAGGCTTTTTCATTTAAATTATATTTTGTCTACTCTTTATTGTATTACTGCTACTAAACTATCAAGTTTGTATATTAACTTATTTAAGTTAACAACTAATTATCTAACGTGTAACAACTTAACCAACTGACGGATCAGGTGTCATCATTTCAGGTATTATAATTGTTGCTTTAACAAAAATAAACACTTACAAACTTTATTATACATTTTCATTAATAATTGAGCCAACTTTAGCCCGCGGCGTTGAAGTCAGAATGTAGCAGGATCTGTAATTAAACTTTACTATCCTTGAAGTTGGCATATCCTACCAAAGTTTTGAATAAATAATCACTTATTTATAATCTGTTTATTTCCAATTCGTTAATAATCAGTATTCTATCTATAACATATTTTTGGTCTTAGGTAATAATATTTTTCATGTTTTGTCGTCATAAAATATTTTTTTAACAAAAATTATTTGATTTCTAAAACAGTTACGGAAGTCGTTCACTTTAATTAGAGTGGTTCCTTTGTTTTCGCCGCCGACTTCCGATACTGTTTTAGACATCATATTATTTTTATTGTTTTTTTAAGGCGGTTTTCCTTTTTTGTTAAAAGTTATTTTATTTTTATTTTTTTAGTGTATAGATTTGTTAATATATAATATTTGTACGCCAACTAAACGCACAACAAAAATGCAAAAAAAAATATTAATTTTTGTTATTTTTTTTTGTACCGCTAACCAATTTTGCTGTCGAATTTAAGTACCGCTGGAGCATAACCTACCAAACAAAAAAAGAAATATCAAAATCAATCCATAATTGACGGAATTATCGCGTAACAAACTTACAAAGAAAACATTCAGTAGAAATGATAACCTTTTTGAAGTCTGTTGAAAATTAGTTTTAAAGAGTTGATAGGCTGCCGTTTCATGAGACGCGACCAGTGCCCAGTAGTGGGACAGTGGGTTGATGATGATGAGATAGGGATCAGAGATGTTCTTAACGGTGAATGAAGCCGACCTGTAAGTACTAGGCCAGTATCGTGGGCGTTTTTGATAGAGCAAAAATCTTTATGGATCGTCCGACAATACTTTTACATTTTTTGTAAAATTCACGTAATAGAAAACAGTGAACTAAAGATCTTTTTATCTTTAAATATAAAGATTTTAAGTATCTTTTGATCTTCAATATGAAACTAGTACGTTCGCTGAAGAATTCATATGAATCATAGTGCAATCGCCAGCAAATCAGGTTATACAAAACTGTCAAATTTCCCCAAATGATTTTAAACCTTAAAACGTTATTAATAAAGTTCAAAAGCAACTGAGAAAATTTATCATTTTGTGGTCACCTGATGTGCCGTGCCTCCGTACATATTTAAAGAATACGCTTCTTTTTTCAATTGTTCAAAATGTAGGTTAAGTAAACAGATCTTTATTATATTGTGTCTACTGAGTTGCGCTTGAAACTATGTCTCTCTTTCTTTTACCCATCTATATACCTACCAATGAGGTAGTAAAAATCCACATAATATTATACTCATGTCGCTAGATAGTGCGAGGACATCGTGAAGGTAGCAGAGTAGAAATTGTGATGACTAGCCCAGAGATAGGAAACCCGAAACGAATGGAACTTGATCTAGCAGCGGATAACATCGGGCTGATTATGGTAATGATTGTTGCTATATATGTCCTACTTCTTCATATCAATCAATATCATAATACTAGCATTATTCTGAGTTGCGGTTACTAGTCTTATCTGATGCGACCGAATATCTCCAACATCATCAGACCTTCGTTATTTATGGGCAATACCGATGTCCTTAGTATAATTAGTCTACCCACATAATATATAAAAATGTTGGCTCATTCAGCAGTTTTAAACATCGGCTATTCAAACACATATTTGAAAATTACCTTGACTAAATTCCTTTAATGTAGGTACTTAAAATAGTTTAGAGTTGAATGGCCGAATGAGCATAACAGACATAGTAATTATAACAACTGAGTACGATGGCTTAACGTACTCAAGGAGGATCTCGATGTGCTGAATGGTCATCCATCGAAAGATTGACCTCGGTAAGCGCAGTTAAACCTTACAGGGTGTTTAGCTTTATCCATGACCTTCATATCCATTACCAAACTAACTGAATAGCTGGTAGTCATTCAAAAAGTGTCCTATTTTTCACGTAAAACAAAAGTATCTGCGTAAAATAATGATGGACACATTTTTACCGCATGTGCACTTACATAGAAGTAAAAGATAAAATCCAGAAATAGATATCCGTTCTCTATCCAATATCGTTGATTCCGGCCCGTTGCTGACTGATAGTTCCCATTCTCATTAACGGGATCGCGGCTGTGACGTGGCCGAATGACGTCGTAAAACTTCGGGTGAGATCGTAAATTACGAATGGATAGGGTTGTCGATATGGCCGGTGATTTGAAAAAGTTTGAGCACGTGCTTAGGAGACGGATGTGTGAAGCGTTATAGGGATATTAAGTCGGCAAGACTGTATGTTACTGGAAGATATGAAAAAAGAAAACCGAAATATACTGTCTTTGTGGCAATTGAGGTAAACGATGTCCTTGTAATGGACATCCTGGAAATGATAGCAGGGCTGCAGTAAATTTAAAAAGTGAGATTTATGATTGAGCAGCATTATTTTAAATACAGATATCGGTTAGTTTAGGTTAGAACTGTGACCACACATCGCACGAGCCGAGCGAGCGAAGAGAGCGGTACCGCGGCAGGGACTGGCGAACCAACCAGTGTCAGAACCAAATCGTGTTTATATTTTTTTACATAGTCCTAAATAATAAAATAATTTTGTCTAAAACAGTTTGGGAAGTCGGTGGCGAAAATAAAAGACCCACTCAAATAGAAGTCACCGACTTCCCAAACTGTTTTAGACAAAATTATTTTATTATTTTTTGAAGGCGGTTTAACTTTTTTGTTAAAAGTAATTTTATTTCTCTTGCAGTTTTTGTAAAACTAGAACCGATAATTTAAATACATGCCTTAAAAAATATTGAGATTTTGATTGTAAAAGGGATTGATTGATAAGATCAAAAGATTCACCTTGAATCATTATACACTACAATAATTATTGTAATACTCATCATTTACGCCATCATTAGATCAAAATAACTCAACATCAAAGTACACATATTAGTCGTGATAATTCTTCAAAGGCCATAACTATAAAAATCCGAATATCAAATTACAAATACTTGAGACACTGTATAATTATAAATTTGTATGATCAGTCTGAACGACATTCTTTAGGAGTGCAGTCAGATGATGTCTAGACGATTCTAAATTTGGAGAAGTTGAGAATAAATCATACGGCCCTTTATTATTCGTTCCATTACTGACTACTACCTTTAACTTTCTAAACATTTGCTTAGTGAAACCGCAATGGAATGAGCCGTAAGTTTTGTGTCGTATATATAGTGGTACAAGTCTACTGCAATTTAAATAATAGACCTATTTTCAGCTGGAGTGATCTACTGAGAAAGTTAATGTTTGATTTCAGTTAAAAATATTTCAAGCAAGTCATAAAGAATTCTATCAGAATTTATATCGTAATGATATTTGATTTCACGTTAAGATCTTAAGCAAATATTGTATTTGTAAATAGTTGAAAAGAAACTTAAAATAATAACGATATCGATATCGAAGATCAAAGTAAGTCTAGATTTTTAAATGTAATGTATATTTACTTTGATAATTTATCAGCCGTGTTTTGTAATGCCTCTTCGTCTTTTTTTGGCAGAAAACTTCCGAGCTTATAAGAACTCACCAAAGTTTAACCGTTATCAGATGAACAGTGAGGAGATTAAAGCACAGAACACGAACAAAAAGCCAAATATTTATATTTAAGATAACCTTCTTCCCGTTTTTCCTTCACTCGTTCAATAAAACCTTTTTTTAAGTCTTCCGCTTCTTCGTTTTCCTTAAATTTTGCCTTCTAAATTTGTCCTAAAATAGTGGTCGTGTCGTATCAAATGGCTAATTATCTTTCCTCGTCTGTTTTCTATATTCCTCAACAATCGTTTCATTTTCTTTCTGTCTAAGTCATAAGATAATAATTAATTGTATCGACTAAATCTGCATTTGTCTTCCCTTGCCTAATGGTCTCGGCTATAGGATTCGGGAAATTTGCCAGATTCATGACAGTCTGTGGTCTAGCGTTAGCTGGACCCTTTCAAGGCATCCCACTCATATATTAAGGCAATCTACTACATAACATTTATAATTCACGGCTACTAAATCTTGACGTAACTACTGAAAAAGGTCGAAGCAATAAAATTTCTTCAAATGCGTTTTACGTCTCATTCAATTTCGACTCAATTCAAACTATTTACGTGTTCAGAAATACAAAATTTACCAATCAAAGGTATAATTTCGGTAAACGTCAGTGAGAGGGGGTCGGTAGACAGATTTAGAATCCGGATATTGGGGGACCGGAGTTTTTTAGCCGGCGTTACGACGCGCAACTGATGGCTAACGGCTGTTGTTGATCGAAAGAATATGGAAGTGGCACACGAATATAATCTCATAAATATTTTTTCAGTTATGATTAAAAGACTAGGAGTAAAACTACTAATGGTTTAATTTTATTATGGTTTTTTCTCTAACTTTCTATACTTTGAAATTACAAGAGCAAGCAAGTCTAGTTCAATCTTATAGTAATTATTGTATATTTATTTCATTATCTCTACTTTATCTGTTTTTTTTTATAATTCACACAGAGTTAGATTGTTTAGTAATTGGAGTTTTATACACAGGTCTAGTTTACCTTCTAAAAATCATGAACATTAATCTGCAAACCTTGCCCAAATACTTGGCTTACTGGCCAAGTATTTGGGCAAGGGGGCAAGTATTAGGGTATATTGATTTCGAACGGAAATCAAAATGCTCAGCCACTGCGAAAATCATGATGATATTGGCTTAAACAATTAATACAAAATTGTGCAACTTAATTTTGAAGTTTTGTTTCCACACACAAACATTCATCTCTGACGCTTCCAGGTGCATATATATCTTGTCGACCACTGGATACGGCACTTTTTTCATCCTCTTTTTCCTTTTTTAGTCACGCCTCATGTATTAAAGTGTTTAATTTGTTCCTACAATGTTCCCAAGATGAATGGTTTTAGGTACAACTGTTGATGGTGCCTCCTTGTTGCTTGATGGATTATTTTGGGATGAAGTGACATCTGACGACTGATGTACGGTTTTCAAATAATCTGTTTCGGGACTTCTCTGTTATTTATTGACATTAATGGAAACTTGGTCTGTCTCTTGTCATACGGTTTGTGTACTAAAGAAATCATGTTAAAAAACAGAAAGTATAATTTTATTTTATTTTATTAAAAACTTTCAATTTATTTACATTGAATTAAAAAATGAAAGATTAATATGGAAATGAATGATAGAGAAGAAATTAATATACTTTCTCTAACTAAAGAGGTTAAAAGACGTTATTACTGCAATTTATAAAATTATGAATCTTGAATTTCTGAGAAGACTTACTTGAAAGAAATATTTTTTTTACGAATACATTGCCTTATTTTAGTTATTTCTTTATCATATGTGTTTTTTACAAAGACATATCTACAGAAATACATGGCATGAAATATTATCAATAGGTCATACAAATACAGCAATATGACACGTATCTTTTGACATAACCTTGTATGAAAAGATACTCTACAAGGTTGATATAATCACGAATATTCGGAAGCCTGGACAATTTTTTTCAGTACACCTTGCACTAACTTTGAATCTTACGCTTATCAGTCGTTCTTGGCACTCATTCCTTAGAAATATTCATACTATCACGCTTGTATTCCCCTATGGCAGAGCTGTACAAATGTACACCCACATTTCGCCAGCATTTTTAAGTCCCATGTAATAGGGGACGAGCCTATTGCCATTCACCGGGCACAAATCCTAACTCCGAGCGACTAGGAATTTCATAAAAAACCCAATAACACTTTGCTCGACCTGGGGATCGAACCTCTTATGTAACAGTCACGCTTAGAACCACTAGACTAATGAGTCAGTCCATTTATAAGAAATAAAACCTTTTTCAACAGACAATGGTCGGTAAAATAACATTAGCTCTCCGAATACCGCAAAGCAAATTATATTTCATATCTAATTGAATTCGTATTAAAAAAAATCTCCCATTGAAACATTTTAATTAAACAGTTTACGTCCTGTTAATAAAAAGACAGCAATATAAGACTTTTTATAATTGCTGAGCTCACAGAATTATAATTGTTCCAGGATAATTGAAACAGAGATTTGGAGTTCTAAGTCTGCGGATTAAGATTGGAATTTCAATAAAGTTTAGCATGATAAATGATCTAAAAATTAGCATCATTTGTTTAGAATTGAAAAGCTTATCGCTCTTAATGTAATCCTAGGGCCATTTATATCTGAATGGTTGAAATTTTAAAATAACAGAAAAATAAATCTAATGACTATGTAATTTTTCTTTGTTTTTTCTTCTGGATAAGCAACCATAACCAATTAAATTAGCTAGGTGATTTGGTTGTTGGCATGCAGGTTACCCCACGCTGTTTTTCTTCAAGTGTGTGATATTTAATTATTAACACGCACGACTATTAATTTATTCGAAAATTCAGAGGTGCCTTGAAATTTGAACTGAAAATCTTTGACTTTGCAGTCCAATGGTCATAATAATATATCACTCACTAGGCTATCACTGCAATTTCAGAATAAAGCTTTAAAATATAAGCTTCTCAACAAATTTGTGTGTCCATTTTTTCATATTTTGTGCGAAAATAAAAACTTTTTCTTTGTTTCTTTTAACAGAACATAGGCGTACCTAATGACATAGTAAAAAACTTGTAGTTAGTATAAAATATTCTAAGCTTTTTCTTTGTAATGGATGGTCAATTTAAACTGATGAAAGTTAAGAAGAAGTATCATACTTAATATCTACAAAACAAAATGTAGGTCTGAGTATTTCTGATAACAAAACTAACACAAAAGTCCCCGAAATATCTTACAAAATTTACCTTGCCCTTAAATTTCTTGGCAGTGTTGTGCCTTAAATAATTATTTTCATTGATACTAAAAAAGCTTTCCCTTTATAATAAACATTTACTTTGAAATCGCTCTTTGAAGGAATTATCTTAATCTGTTGAGTGCTCTGGGTGATTTACTTTCTGATAATTTTAAAAAGTTACGACTATTTAACGCTGATTGAAGGGATCTAGAACTGTTTATATTTATCTTAGGTAAATGTTAAATATAAAACGGTTCTTGTAACAGATTTTAAAAAAGGTTTTTTATATAACCTTATTATTTATTGCTCACTAGTGTAATATACCAATGAAAAGATGCGTCAAGATGGGATGTCATGATCATTTGTAAAAAACCTACCTTATCTACTACATAATTACCTTTTCATCGCCCATAAATACATGTAACACCGGTGGAGTTCCTGATGCGTTACCGACACTTTAAGAGCTCGCATACGCGCTGTTTGAAGAACCCCATGTCATAGAACAAGAGCCTTGAGAGGAACGCGTATACCTTAGAGGTATACGGGAAAACTGAGCGATTCTCTAAATTGCTATACTTATTAGAGGAATTACTGAATAATATGGTCCCATATTTATTGATATTCATTAAATTATCTGATCTATTATTATAACCCACTATACTTAGTACATTTTTCCTCTGCTAGGCTGGCCTTCTCTCATACCTACAGGGATTAGACTCTAATCAAGAAGCTAGCCTACTGCGGATCGGCAGATTTCACACGCCGTCAAGAAAATCTCTCAGGTAAGTCCGCTGGTTTCCTCGCGATGTTTTCCTTCACCTTTTGAGCGCGTGAGCAGTCTGTGATAGCCTAGTGATATGACCATTGGACTGGATTTCGAATACAAGGCCTGCAGTCCTGCACCTTTGACTTCTCGACGTCATTAATTAAGGGAATTGCGAAATTTTCAACGCAAGTATAGGTTATCAAGTATAGACAAATAGAGTTATAAAAGCATCGTTATTTTAATATAAAGTCTAGCAATTAGGTCCGTTATTTTACAATAGATACAAAGAAAAATTCTTCTAATTTTTCTAATTCTTTAAATAGAATAGGTCGAATCGTAATATGATTCACTGTAGAACATTTATTTTTTTTATCACTGATAGCCTTACGCTTGACCACAACTTGCCTGATGTTAAGCATCGAAGTGGTCTACGATGGAGCGCGCTCGCCTAGAAGGTACCTAACATTGCTATAGAATCCTTACGAATTGTAGTTATGAAAACCAAACCCCTCTCCTGCAGGAGGAATGTAATAATAATAATGAACTGCTTCGTTTAATTGGCTGATACAAGCCTTAATATGAAATTTAAATTTAAGATTGACATCTTACAAAAATAAATTCAAAAAATACTTTCACAAATATTTTAACGAAACAGGACGGTCCTTTCAACCTTTTTTCCCTTAAGAGATACAAAAAACTCAATAGGATTGGCCTTCACGGATTCCCTTACAGTGGCGGACAAAAAAAAATTGCTACCATTTCCTTGGGACACAACGGTTCGTTAAACAGCAATCGTAATTAATTAGCAGCGGATGCCTTGATCCAAAACACGAGGTCTTGGCACTTCTCGATAAATATCTCGACGAAAAATTCAATTCTTCACCCCTTTTTTTGCTCTCCAGTTTACTGTTGCGAGGAAAAATTTATCTGGTTTACACGAAAAAAATATTTGTTCTTTTTTTATACAAGCGACCCGTGCACATTTTCGCGTTAGATTTTTTTTATTAATGTTTTCATACGCTAAAGTATGGATTTGGATATCGGGAAGTCGGAAGTCGGAAGTCGGGATGGCATATGCCATCCAAATCCCGACTTAAGCGGTGTTTTTTTTTAATTAGTTTTGATTTGGAAAATTGGATAATACCGATATAAAATTGTTTATAAAAAAAATCTGATTAACTGAGAAATTCATACCTACTTATGTTTTAAAAGTAAGGTAAATCAAAATCCGATATTTGTCATCACTCTTTAAAAGCTATTTCAAAAACTTTAATAAAACCTAAATAACACCCATATTTTGCGCGCAAAAACTATCAAACCCAAAAACAGGTGTAGGTACCCGGAAAGGTTTTATAAATTTATCATGCCCAAGGGGATTTCAACCGTAAGCTACATTAATATAACGAACGAATGCGGTCAACCCTTAAGTTTATGTAATAGATTTAAACGTAACTGTTTTCGTTGAACGGTATAAAGGTCAATTTATATGATTACGCATTGATTTAAGCAATTTGGAGATAGAGATGGGATCTGATGGTAATGACTTAATGAAAATAGGGTTAATTTAGCTGTTATAAAATTTATATCTAGTATTCTAGCCTTAGCTTCAGTATTTCAGCGTAAGTAAAAATCTTTTAAATGATCTTTTGAAGATATTTTTTCTTTCAGTTTTTGTCTGCACCAGCTAGCAAGAGATAGATTGCAACTTGAGGAAGTGCATAGACTACCTTTTATTCCACAAAGTCTTTTTGAGACGCAACTGCAATAATAGAAGGTATCGAATATGCGAGTTTCAAAATCTGTTGAAACGGAAACACGGTATGCATGGTACAATGATACAGTAAGCAAGTCTTTGCCAAGACTCACAAACCTTAAACATAAATTTATATAAGCCAAGCTGTAGACAATAGCGTCCTCAGGGTGACATTATATTACGCATATATATCATGTTTATCTAAACTCCGAATTGCTCTCCGGGGAGTCAGTTGGCGTAAAACCAATACAAGAACGGATTTGTTCTAAAAATTTTTGGTGCCACTGTTTTTGGCGTTGAATCTAAAATGTTACGATGTTTTGCGAAGTTTTTATCTAAGTCTTATAAAATAGTGATTTTTGTTCATATATATTTTGGTACTTATATCTTTTTATGTTACTTAAATGTGTAGGTTGTTAGGTATATAGATAATAATATATTATAAGTACAGTCGCCAGCAGGTCAAGGTATACAAAACTGTCAAACTTTTCCAAATGATTTTAAACCTTTAAATGTTGATGATAAAGTACAAAATCAACTGAGAAAATTTGACATTTTGTGGTAACTGGATGTAGTGGCCACCGTACCAAAAAGTTTGCTAGGAAGGGACCCCATTTCTCTCAGAAATGTTTGTTAAGCTATTATAAAACTTAAAAGTACCTAGTCTTAATAAGATTACTTTTAAGTTTTGGTTTGGTTAAATATATTATATTAAAATAAAAACAGTAATGATCGTTCCACTGCAAGACAAAGACTTCTCTTTCCTTATTACAATCTTGTCTGATCAATATTAAACTTACTTCAATTTCTAGGGGGAGAACTAATCAATTAGTAGAGCACTACCGTCACTGGTCGTTGCAGATGCGTTGTCCAGCCTATTTGAGGAAAAGGAAGGAGAAAAGGAGAAGGAATTACTGACACTGAGGGAGGAAAAGGGCCTCCAGAGCTCCAAATGTGCGGGTTAATTTGTAATTTTATTGCCTCTTTAAATGTACCAGCATTAACTGTATCGCCAAGTAAATAGATATCAGTTAATCCTTAAATATACATTTAATAAAGAACCTCAAATAGAACTGACCTCCAAAAAACTAACTCTAAATTTTTTCATAATGATTTTACTCAGAATATGAGGTCTTTATCAAGCGTCAAACAAACGAGGGTAGTCCTAAATAAACATACTAGGGTCCAAGTTCACCTGTCTACTGCGTAGGTCAATAGGGTTCACCCTTCGGCTATTTGTTAAGCAACTTGAACAACATACTCATACAGTTTGAGAAGAATTCAGGTTGAATACCTACTTATTATCAAGATCAAATAAAAAAAGGATCAGATGCATTTAATAGTCACATCGGTTATTCCAAAAACAGATTTTTCTAAATCTGTTAAGGGACGGTAGTTTAGGCCATGCCGATCTTGTTATATTCCTTTTATGCCGTTATAAGTTTAAGTAAACCTTTTTACAAAAGGCTGTAGAGAAAAAGGAATTTCATTTCACCTCCGGTGCTTCTTTATTTCATTAAATTTGTTATGAGTTTTTGTATAATATTACGCTTAACCGAATGCTTTGTCAGCTTTTCTTTATTTGTTTCGTCCATTTCAAATCTTAATTGATTCTCAAAAGTAACAATATCTTTAATTTAAATATTCTAGACAGAATAATAAGTCTTCTTTCTAACATGTTATTTAAATTTTCTTGTCTGGTCTTTCATATCCGTGACAACCACGGAAGAGATAAATAAGGTTGGAAAGGCCCTAGCTGCTATTTTGTTCTAGGACCAGTGTCGCCGCTTTACTCCCACTACTTCAATTCTCAAACATACGCAACATTATCCTTACAAGTTTTTCGCACACAATCAAATCACACACACATAAAGCGGTGGGCAGCAATTTGTTCACACACTAGCACCAAGCTCCCGTAGGCATAAGACGCACACTCGCAACAAGCATACGCTAGTGCTTGAAAAGCTAATATTTTTTATCGATAAATTCTGTCCGTTATTTTTTTGTATATTGAATGAGTAAAAGGGGAACATAAAAATCAAGAACTATTTTTATTTAATATTAATTAATTTAAAAGAAACTATGTCCTTGGAACAAAACGTAATCATTAAGCAATTGGGGGAAATGTAACATAACATAATAGAGTTATAACATAACATTATTATAATTAATTGCATAAATAATATGTCGAATAGAATCAAATAGTAAAACTTAAATAAAATTGTAGGCATAGTATTTGACTTAGATTTGACTAGACTATATTGTATCTATTCAGTATTAAAATCTAAGTAAAATAAAATGTACTGGTTTCTAACACTTACGCGAATATAAGACATTGAAATAAAACTACTTTTTACGGATTTTATCGCGTTATAAAAACTTTTTATCGCGAAACGGGAATCAGTCGTCGGGAATTTAAAAATATCAATATAACGCGATAAAATCCGTAAAACGTAGTTTTAAAATAAAATGGTCTACATGCCGCTTCATCTTCATTCATTCAATGATTCATATAATATAAAATACATCTAACTAAAAATATACTCTCATCAATTAAATATTTAATATTTCAAAAATAATCTTTGTCAAACGTCAATATAGTTGAGAATTCTATCGATGCTTTTATTTAACTACACGGTCACCTCGATATCGATAGATGTACGCCGTGCATCACTCACGGCCAACCCCGGCGAACGACGAACAACGGCCATGGTTGAAGAGTAGAGAACGCAATGCATGCAGTACATTGCAAGCGGACTACGACATCGTGTTGATTAAGCGAGAACACATCGGGCAATGTATTTTATTTGTAACTTGTTGCAATAATATGATTGATGTTTGGAATTTCATAGTGATCAGTATATTTTTATGTTTTTACCAATTATTTTGCAAATAAATGCTATTTGTGACTTACAGATGGAAAGATATACCTCCTCGCTATATACTGGAGGTCTGACATTTTGTCTATCACGTAAGACTAACACAACACGGCAGTTTAAAGCGGAGCTCTGTTCTCTGAAGTAGTCATAAGCACACTAAACGCGGCGAATGTATGATTCGGGCGAGTTATGATTTTCTAATCAAGACTGTGGCGCGCCTGCCCCGCCCACATGGCCATTCCAATCTTATTTATCTCTTCCGTGGTGACAACATTACAATTGGATACTTAAACATCTGACAAAAACATACCATCTCAATAATATAAAAGTAGATATTAGGAGCGAAGCCGTATAGAACTAGTTTTATCTTGAAATATAAAAGGGTACAAGAAAAAATCCAGTAGAAACCTCAAAAGGTTTCCATGAATTACGTATTCACGACGTTGAACTCACTTCACGAAATAACAGACAGCATAATGTTTGGCACAAGTTACGGAGGTTGAGAGGTGCGTGTGTCTATTTCGCTCAATATTTATACATTTTTTACTACAACTATCTCTAACATTTGCTGTTATTGCGCATGAGGAGCTACAACTCATTAATAGCCAAAAACTTTACCGCAAATCTTGCTTGATTTTTCTGTATCACGTTTGTGTATAATTACATCAACAGCCTTCAACATTCTCGATAGCTAGTGCATTACCCTTTATAAATCTTTGATCTTGATTGCGGTATTTGGAAAAGGACACGGAAATAGTTGTATCTAATGCCACTATTTCTGCCACAGGTAAAAATACTGTAAGACATTCAAGGGTCAATAAGCATTTTGGGAAGGTAATAAATAATTAATCTAAAAAAAGCTTTATGGTCTTTTCAATTTCCAAAATATTTTGATGTTATCTCATTAAATTATGTTCGCTCATCTCCCCTTACTTTAACACCCATCAGAGTGCCTCAACAACCCGAGACAGATTTCAATTTAGAGTGTACATGTTTCTTACTCGCCCCTAATTTCTCGCACGATTGCATCTCAAACGGGACGTACCGTGCCTGCGTGTTTTATATTTGAATATCATTTCGACGGAATCGAATGTAGCGGTTGTATGGTGGAAGATCTTTATTGGATAGAAGAATCTTCGGTTTACCTTGACGAATTTGAAAATTTTGTTGCTCGTTATTCAATTCTATATGGACTGCGAATGTGGAGGTTACGATTTAAAGTATCACATTTAAATCAGCTTACTTGTCAGTTATGATTTCAACTTTGTAATATCCAATACGTAGGTAGATCATAATCTAGTTCTCACAATAACCCATAAAAATACTTGAGACACCCTATGTTTCATCTTGTTACAATAATATGTTGAGAATGTACTCTCTGTTTTTAGTTTCGCCTTTAATTTATACTTCACATTTTCTTCGTTACAAAGTCTAGTCCAATTACATTAATTAAAGCCACTATGTGTAATATTATTTATTTTGGGACGACATTTCTACAATATAAATGAGTCTGTAGTTTTCTTAAGGTTCTTATATGTTATTCACTTCAATTATCTATTTTTTAGTTTATTAACCATCTCGTGCAAAATAGGGTTCCAAAGATCACGTTCTTGATTCTCCTTAGAAAACCGCTAAGGCTCCGCTTAGATTTCTAAATATACGAGTAGGTACTTTAGCGTCAGATCTCCGTAAAATATTTAGTTCATGACGTATACCTATGATTACGAGTCTGATGGACGTTTAAATGCTCAGTTTTCAGTTCGTGCGAATCTATCCAGACGCCTCCAATAGCGGCAGACAATCCATAAACATTTTCCGCACCATAGAAAAGATCTTTGTAGAAAGCAATATTATTCTTTATGTAGATAAGGGTAAGCTACCTGGAAAAAATATTTTAGTTCTTAGGTCCATGAAAAGACATGGGATGACAGGCAACCTACTTTCCGTGGAGGACAACTAAAAACCCTTCGCTTGCTCTCCTAGAGCCTAAAATACCGAAATAGCAATACCTAACTCAAATACTTTCTCCAGAGTTTTTCTTAAGAATATCCACATCACTTTCACTTAACTATTGTCACCTGTCGACTGAGGTACTAAAAATATAAGCTTCAATAAATCAAAATGTATTTCTAAGTTAAGTAGGTCGGTGCCATTTCTTTTTGTTCATTCATCACATTATTTATAATAAATGCGCCAAAAGTTTTATTCATTCTTCATATTATTTGATAAACAATATCAATACTGTAAATAATTCCTTTGTCTGAGACACTAGCTTGATCCGTTTTATTGAAAAAGGTTTTACGATGAGAAATATTAGTGATTTTGTTTACTTTGCTTCATTTATATCAAACTATAGTTTTTCTGCGAGGAGAGCTAACTCTTGTTTTATTTTTATTTTATAAGCATCAGAATTAAGCATAATAACAGAAAAAAATAGAGAATAGAGTCAGACAAATGAAGAATAAAATTAAGCTTATTAAACTTTTATTTTTCTACAGCCGTGTTAGCATAATTAGAGTTTATGCCTCTCATACCGTTCTAAATAACATTTACCGTCTAGACGCAGAGGTACACTTCACACTGATTCTCTTTATTAATCGTCAGGTTGTACCTATTCCGCCGATAAGGCACCCTCCGAGTAGGAGGATCCTCCCTTTGAAGAGGAAAAATGAAGAGGCAACACATCCCATCCTTCCACGATGTCAATAAAAGGAGTATTCCTCTTTCGGGACCAATTATTTGAGCACTTTTTGTTTGAGCACCTAAGCTATTCCATTTACAGCACCAATAGGTGTATTTTCTTGGTGCTCGATGTGCTAATATATCTCTCGAAACTTCCCAACATGACAATATTCCACCACCTATCTTACCTATTGCTTTCATGTCACTTTAGCCATAGTTAATAATTAAGGTTCCTTCATTTTTCTGTCAAAACCTTCGTCAATTGTCGACTTACTTCGGAGACAGTTCTCGAAGTGTCACTTATGAATGAAGTTGAGAAATGTAGGGCCTTTACATTCATATGATTCTGTCAGTGTAGATTACTCTTCAATGCTTTCTTTGACTCCTCTGACATTTTATGTCAAGGACTATTATAACCCTTTGCTGTCGGCCTAGTAAGTACTATTTTTTAGGCTCGCCCCCTATTACAAGGATAGGTACTAATCATTGAGGCGAAATGTGGGTGTACATTAGTACACCTACATTTCGCACATACACGCGTGATATATGTGC